>CM021102.1:794040977-794713721 GCA_007115665.2 Sequoiadendron giganteum | reverse complement strand
AGATATAAGAATCTGGCATGAGATGGATCAAGTGAAGCTGAAAATTTTGTGCTGCAATTCAGTGATTTCAAAAAAAGAAAAGTACATAGAGTTTGAGGAACTTATGTGTAATGTCCCCTTCCTAGGCAGGATAGATGATTCAGAGGTTAGCCTATCATTCAGATCCTCGTAGGTTGGCAGATGTGTTTAGAGGATCACTTGAGGCAGTTATCCAATGCTTGGGAACACTACTCCATCAGTTGTTTCAGGCTTGGGCCCTAGCAAACGTTTTTAGAGTGATTTACGGATACTTACTATTTATAGTAAGTCAGGCAGGCAGGAGTTGCTATTTATAGCAAGGCACCTGGTTCAGTTGGTTAGCTCAGTTTCAACCCAGTTTGATGATTTGATGAGCAAACAGTGTTTACTTGGGCATTTAAGGATTATTAAAAGATTATTAATTTGACTTTATAATATAAAGTCACTTTAATGAAATATTAAAGTAATTATTAAATAGCAAATTATAAAGTATTTAATACTTTATAATAAGGGAGTTAAATAATAATTAAATGAGTATTTAATTATTCATCAAAAGGGACGCCATTTATTAATAATTTGCCTAAGTCTCTAAAAGGGGCGAATTACTATATTATTAAATGCATTTAAGTGATTTTTTGGAGAAGGGTCGAATTTTTGAAGAGAAGATATATATTTCTCTTGAAGGCAAATCAAATTCATTATTGATGATAATTTTAATTTGTCTTTATTCTCTTTGAGAGCATTGGGGTTTGTGAAACAAGGGTTTCTGCAGATCAACGGGTTTTGAAGAACGTTCCCTCTTCAAAATCAGGCATACTAAGACTGTGCAATACCAATTGAAGCTTGTCAACAGAGTGACTTCATTCAGAGGTTGCATTTGTGCTTACTGTGATAGTTCCAGAATAAGTTTGAGAAGAGATTGCTTCCAAACATTAGAGGCGACTTGATTGGGAATCATTTTCAATTGTTTGTGAGCCTTATTTATCCCAGTCGTACTTTCTTTATTGCTGGTACAGGCCATACTATGCTGCAGCAAGGGTCGTACTTTTCCTGTGAGCAAAAATGACTTGCCTTTGTGACTTCTACTTTTAGTAGTTGGGGCGCCTAGATCTCTAGAGTGTTCAGCAACGACTTCGAGGCTGGAGAAGTCATTATCTCAGCTTGGTCATACTTTCTTTCATCAGAATGGCGGCTGCAATAACCAGGTTTTCTTTGTAATAAAATGTTGCCTTTTTTCTTATATGTTCGCAGTTCATTATTGTATGACTCCTGAAGTTTAATAAATAGAGGCACCATCATTTGAGGAGTGATTTTGAGGCTTCCTTTCCATCAGTGAATTTATTATGAATTTTTATAGCTTTCTTGAGCAAAATCACAATTTATCTTTATTTGCAAAAAACCACAAAAACGTCAAAAATCCAGAAAACAAACAAAAACATAGTAGTATCAGCCATTGATTGGGTTGAGAGACACCCGGTCTCTTACATTATGACAAACAAGTCATTAGTTGTTCAAGATCTTATCAAAGATGTCCAGGCTACCCTTGAGATGAGTGCTGAAGTTGAGCATGACATACTTTCAGACTTTGAGAAAATCCCTTGCAAATTTTTAAGTCATGAAGGGGAATTGCTTGCAACCAGTGATGTTGTTTCTCAGATTACTACAAATCTTCACCAGGAGCTTGATTCAGATCAGTTCTCTATGGATACAATCCATAAGTTTGTCAATCACCGGATGATCTTTGACAAGATGCAACCTGCTTTTGAAGAACATAGAGAGGCGACAGTTAGATACTATGATGTTATCCTAAAGACTGTTGTCGTTGCTAGGAACACGCTTGGTCCCGATCCTGATGAGTTGCAGGGAATTATCAGCAAGTTCCTATCATTCAAAGCTGGGAGGGGGACAAAGTGAAGAAAATTATGTTTTATGTATTTTACTTTCGACAAATTATATGTAAAAACAAGTTTTGCAATTGCAAGTGTTCTTTTCTTGCAATTTTGGAAAATGTAATTACATGTAAATTCTTACAAGACAAATCACAATTTGGATTGTAATTTTGAATAAGTAAATTGCAATTAGTTAGCGGTTGAGAGATTTTCTCAAGTTTGTTGAGATCCTCCCACCTTTTTCTCAAGGTCTCTCTCCTATAAATACTTGAGGGAGTCTATTGTAATACATATCTTTTTGGCAAGCAAGAAATTTCTGCAGAATCTTGTACTCATAAAGACTTTGAGCTTTATAGTTATAAGTTGTGATTTTTCAAGTAATATCAAAGAGTTGGAATTTCAAACTTTGCGTTTAAGTCCTACTTTTCATCCTTTGTGTTCTTATGTCATTTTGGAGCATTACTTTGTGACTACTTGGAGATTGTGGAATATTGCTGAAGAGAGTTTCAATATAAATATTTGCAGACTTTGTGCTCTAAATGTTAAAGATTGAATTCATAGTTAGTATTTAGAAATTGAGAAGAATTGCAAGAATTTGTGCTCGTGGTAGTTCTCATTTAAAGTAGTTAACAGGTACATCATAGTCGCAGACTTTGTGTTGTCTTATGTTGTATATTATCATTAGGTAATCATTCTAAAAGGGTAGATAGGATTTCAGGTCTTCAAGACTTTGAGCTTGTTGGTTGTTTTCCTGTCCCGGAGGAAGTGATGGAAGTCTTTGTGCTTTCAGGAAACTTTATTTCCTCTTTCTTGGTTTCATTGCATAGCTGCTGTAATAAGTTTTCTTAATGTTTGCTATTGCTTTTCTGCGAAGAGAAAAGAATATAATCTTTCCTGAAAAAAGAGGAACAATTGTTGTCCTACCCATATTAGTTTTAGTTAGTTAAAAGGGGAGTCTTCCCTTAATTAGGAGAGTTTTATCTCACGTGCTGTGGTTCGAACCACAATTTTGTATGCTTTCCCAAGCATACAAAATTTTCAACCAACAAACTATTGGAGATAGGATAATCACTTCTAATGGTATTCCTACTGATGCTTGTTCTATGTCCATAAAAATTGAAGAGGTAGTGATTTGTGTAGATAACTTTTTTATTTTCCTAGATTGTACTATTTGCATTGCTTCTATACTTGGACTATGGTATAAAGCTCTTTGTCATATGTAGGATACCTCCAAAATAACCTGATGAAAGTTTCGCTATAGAAAGTAACTAGATGGCTAGACTAAGTTAAGATTGCTCAACATGCATGCTTTGAGGCATCGGTCTCTATCTTCAATGGTTGCTAAAGATATAACAATGCAAGCACTAGCAAGGATCATAGTCTGTTTTTTTAGTTTGTCAAGCTATTGCGTACCTAACCACGTTAATTTTGCTTGAGAACCACTATAATGTCACAAACTAGATGTTCAATATGCACAAAGCCTACACAATCTACATACGCGAGGATTGTAGCTAGGTGATAGAGGATACTTGACTCTAAAATCAATCTAAACAATATTGGCAATTCGCTTTTAAAAAAAGAATGAGAGTTTCAATGATTGAAGCATTGGTGTCAAGCCCAAAACATCCCTGCAACTAAGATTCTCCACGATGACATTTGCAAAATCATCGCAATGAATATGTCACATGTAAATCTCTCGAGCGAGAAACTAAAATAAACAGAAGGGGTATACTCTTTTGGCCTGATTTGTGGAGGCTGACAACATGTAAAATCTTTTGAAATCAATACAATCCATGCAACTTCGGTTGTGTATTATGAATCAAATATATATATATATATATATCTATATATTCTTTTAATTGAATATTCACCCCTTTTCCAACTTTATAATTTTTAATTCTCTTTTTGGCCATATATCTAATATTAACTTTTGGCCCTATTTAAAAATAATAAATTTTCATGTTTCCAAAATTAATACTTAAAGTAACTTTTTGGACAATTTAATAAATTATTATTATACTAGTCCCCTTCTAGATGCCTATTTTAGCCTACAGGGAATAAAAATAGGCTTTGGATCCTCTGACTTGATTTAGTTTGTCAATGGGGGCATTACATGAAGTTATGTAATTGTATTTGTTGACATAGCATTGTTGGTGTTGGGTGAAAATAATGTAATCAACTTTTCAATAGATTACACCATCTAGATTTCAGCCACACCTATGTGAGATTACTCTCTCCTCTCGGAAAGGGGAGGCGCCCTTCTTACCGCTAATTGGAAGCTATAGTAAACTTAAAAGAATACTTACAAAATGTACACTGTACTCATGAAATGGGGGGGGTGTGTTACATTCATACTTCTCTCTTTTTTCAGAGAAGATGTTTACAATGCTTCACTATGAAAAGCTTTAGATCTAAATATCCTAAACTTAATCAACAGTAGTAATACCAATATTTCTATCTTGACAAAGCAAAGCTTAGAAATACCAAGTGTGATTTATAATAACAAAGGTAAAGAGAAAAGGGAAGGCCTACGAAGGCACAAAGTCGTTCCGTTGCCTTTTCAATGTTGAATCCGGTGATGATATCGTTCGTTGTATTAGAAACACAAAGTCTTCTCAGACACAGCAATTCCTCGAACAGCAAGAATGATTACAAGCACAAAGTCTTGTAGATCCTTCAACAAAATCTTCAAACATAAACAAATCCAAATGATAAATGTAACACAAATTTTACACCAAACACTTGAAGCCCTTTCAATCTCATACAATAATTACTACCAATATAATCAACACACAAAACGATTGATTCCAACACAAATTCTGGCATGCAATCTTCTCCTTTATTGATTAGATTTGAATTCACAATATTGAACCAAAAGTCTCAATGTTTGTTTCAAAATAGCAGCAATTCGTTGCAAAATCTCAAAAGGTAATTATTACAAAAGATATCCCTCATACTTATAGAAAATGAGGGAAGAGCTAAATTAGGGAACCAGATGAGTGAAAATAGGAAACCCTAATCTAACTGAGTGTAATTTATTTCTACATAATTGCACCTCATATTTTGGTGTAATTATGTTTTACAAAAAGACACCTAAAGTGTCAAAAACTATTTACAATGTACAAAAAAGGGGACACCACAAATGGTGAACATTGGAGACAGAAAGAAGACTATTGTTCTTTGCTTTGGGCGCGGAAGTCTTCATATTTCTTTGCTGTCTCTTTTAAGAACTTATCATCTGGTTCGACTCTAAAATCCACCAGTGTATGTATTTTGGTAATCAACTTCTTTGCAGACGAAGAAACCTTTTTACATCTTTCAAGATGAGACTTGAAACAATCAAGTGAAAGCTGTAGATCACATACAGTGTGTAAGGTGTTTTTAGTAAAACCTTTGTCATCCACCAACTTCATGAAGGCTTCTTTATACACTTGAATTATTTCACTGAGGGGAAGGAAGGTCTGCTCATCATCAAGAAGATCACCTGGCAACTCTTCCATTCCATTTACCAGAAGAACCCAGTAGCCTTCAACATCTTCTTGTGCCTGGTGAATGTCATCAATCAGAAACTTCAATACCTGGATTCTGTGCTTCAGCGATTTTTTTGTTTCAACATATTTCTCCTTCCCAGGTATTACTCCATTTTTTACCAATTGGCTGATATTGGATTCTTTCATTTTCAGCCATGATGATAAAGTCCTTTCCATATTGGATAGATCTCTCACAAGTGATCCTTCTTCTTTGTTAAGCTTAGTCTGCAGCTGGGCTATTTGTATTTTCTTCTCACTTGCGATGGTGATGACCCGCATTCCATGATCTATGATCTCTTCAATAAACTCATTTAAGATTTTACCCTTGGATGCAAGTTTTTCTGCCTTTTGAACGGCTGGTTCTTCGGCATTTACCAAGGTCATAGATTGGGCATCACCCATTGAAGATCCCGATATGTTTCTCAAAATGTTTGCATAGCGTTCAGCTTTCTCTTTGTATAGATTTTTGGCTTGCTCCATCTTGTCAAGCCTTCTTGCCAGAGCATCTAATACTACTTGGGCATCTGCTTTTGCACTTTCATTTGTCACCTTCCCAAGTTGTATTCTCTGAATGGTATAATCTTCCATGTTCACATCTCCCTCTGGTTGTGGAGGAAAACCTACCTCAACAAACTTTTGACCAGCTTTATCAACCTGCAGCCTTGACAATACCTTAGCCTTTTTCTTTTCTTTGTTCTTGGGAGCAGGTATTTCTTCCAAGTCCAGCTCATCAAGGGAGATCATCTACTTTTTCCGTTTAGGAACCTGTGACACAAACCAAGGAGGAAGGGAAGAAGTATACACATCACTTGTTACTGCTAATTCCTGAGCTGCAGGGGCTTTTTGAGGAATAATTGAAACAGTAACTATGGGCGCCGTTGTAGTCATTATGGGCCCAATTGTTTGTACGCCAAGTTGATTCTGCAAAGATTCATTCATAAATCTATCAAAATCAGCCTCTGAAGAAATGTCAAAAGATGGAGATGACAAACTAGGAAGAGAAACTGGCGAACTAGATAGGTCATTGATATTTTTTGATCGGCCAACTGTAGGAGAAACCAACACTGTTGACACTACTGGTAGGAAAGAAACATCTTCTCCCCCTATAACCGTGGTAGGAAGAGGAGAAGAAGGAATGGGTGGAACGGGAGATTTTGGAAGTGAAGGAATATGAGGAAGTGAAGAAACTGGAACTTGTTCGATTTCACCTTGAGGAGGTGACAGAACCTGCTCACCCTCTTGGTATCCCTCAACCTTTTGTGCTGATTGCTCCTCTTCTCCATTTGATGCAGTTTCTCCAGAGTCCTCATCATCTGATACTTCGGATTCAAACTCTGTATCTCCTCCTTCATCTGAAGACAACTCCTCGGAAACAAGCTCTCTCTCTTCAGCACGAGATGTAGTAGCTCTTGTCTCTTGTGTTTCAGTAGTTTGTGGAGTACTCTTCCCCACAGTGAACTTAATCCTTGGCCCTTTTCTTGACGAAGAAGGGATCGCAGCCTGTTTTTCTTTGGCGCGAGATTCTGGTGGTGGAGTAGGATTCTCTTTAGGGAGCTCACCTTCAGAATTTGTCTTGAAGTTTTTTATTTGAAAACCATGCTTGGCAAGCCATTCTACCGTGTTGTGTAGGATAGGGGCCAACCTTTCTCTCATATAAATACATTCTTTTTTGGACCATTGTACTGGAGGCAAAGGTTTCCCGGCAATATTGTCCTCGTCATAGGCAGAATTAAGGACGTCACCTGGATCCGTGAAATCCTCAGGTAAATCAGCTATTTGGAGAGACCTAATTTGATCAACTGTCAACCTACAGAAATCCATTTTTCGTACATCCTCTTCATCTCTGCACTCTACCCATATGTCTTCAAAATGGTAGACATGGCTGCGACCTTTCTTGAGTTTCTTCTTGACATCTCTGAAGTCAAAATCACACCTGTACCTGTAGGTCTTGATAGTATTGATGTGCATCTCAGCTGAAACATTTTTCGCCTTCTGCACCGTTTTGATTGTATACCTGCCAATGGTTATTGGAAACTTAAACCCTGGCTTATGATTTTTTTGTCGTTCCTTGTGCACCGAAATTGATTGCCTGCACAACTCCATAAGAATCCATTTATCTAATGGGTATCTAGGAAGCATATAAGGGTATCCTGTGAAACAACCTACCCTTATGTAAGTGAAGGTTGGGAATTGCAAAAACACACATCCCACCTTGCTGACCGCCTTGTAAGCTTCATCTGAAATCCTCTTCTTTTCCAGAGTTGGGTCAAAAGTAAATAGCAAAGGAGCAAAGAAGGCATCTGTGACTCTTCTAAAATGATGGAAGCTTTCCCTCAAGTTCAATTGGTAATAATAGTCATAAATTGGGGTACAATGCCTATTACCTTTGGTGGATAAACCTGGAAACTGTCTCATCACCGCTGTTGAGTACACCAAGAAGGAAGTCATATAAAACTTTAAGGTGGTAGGCACCTTGATCAGCTGATCATGAATTTCGTCACTGATTTGCATTCCCCAATCAATGTGCACTTTCCTCCTTCGGATAATCCGGATGTATTCATACATCCAATCTTGGAAATAAGAAGAACCAAGCAAGCCCTTGACTCTGCTTAACAAGGTAATCATATCTCTTACATCCTCTTTGAAGTCACTCCTAGGGAGTCCCTTAGGCCACCTAGAAACAGCTTGCCGAGGGGTCTTCAACCACTATGAGTTAATCAATGTTTTGGCTTTGACTGGATCATTGTCAAATATTTCTTGAGCCCTCTGTATTGTGATAGGGGTGTATTGTTCCATTTGTGGCACCTTGAAGACTATGTCAAAAAACTCACCATCAAGCCTCATTATTACTTGTCCTGTTGAATCCCTTACTGTTCTGTCTTCTTCAATGTAGTGTGCAACTACCTGAAGTACAAACTCCGTGTGATGGGCTGAAGTTGGAAAAGTCGAAACCATATGAAGATTGCTATGTACGATGGCTTTCAAATTCTCATCCCACGGCCTCTATTGAATCCTCTTCACGAAATCAGCCAGATCTTGATGACCGATTTCAGTGTCTTTGATTTCATCTACCTTAGACAACACCACAGTTGGAGGGAAAACGCCTTGGTACTTATACTTCATCTTCTCCTTATCTTTAGGAGATGGCGATGACGTTTCAGCTGACATTTAGGAGAGCAGAGACCAATGTAATTCTTATCTCCAAAGATCCTTGACGGAAACGTAGAACAAACTGCAAGAATGGCGGATGCAATGATTGTCAAGAAAAATGTCACATGGGAAAGCGTGAGATGATCAAGGTGATATGGAGTTACTGTGTTTTGGCCGAGTGGTACGGAAAACGAGGAGCGGAAATGAGCATGGAGGTGAAAAATGAAGGAGAAACACTATTTTAAGTGTTAGGAAAAAATTGTGGTTTTTGGTGCTCGGGCAGTGAAAATCACCGCTCAGGCACCGAAGTGATATGTCATTTTGGTGTCGAGGCGGTGAAAAACACCGCTCGAGCACCAAAATTTATACTTAGGAAATTTCGGGGAACTATTCGATGTTGGTGTCGGGGCAGTGAATATCACCGCTCGAGCACCAACATATAAAAAGTTTGGTGTCGAGGCGGTGATTTTCACCGCTCCAACACCAAAGGGTTTATTGGAGAGATATGTGTTCGGTGTCGAGGCGGTGAAAATCACCGCCCGAGCACCGACCTTTGTAAGATAGTTCAGTGTCATGGCGGTGATTTTCACCGCTCCAACACCGAATCTAACTTGGAGCCTTCGTGCGAAGGCGTTAAAAAATTCCGCCTCGACACCAAAGGGAAAAGGGGACTGACGTGTTTGGCGAATGGGAGGACTTTACCATGAAATGCAAAGGTTTTAACCTTTAGCAAAAGGCGTGAGAAGGGCACGAGAAAGACACTAAGGAAAAGAAGAAGACAAAGCGACATGAAGGAGAGGTGAAGAATACCGAAAACAACAGGAAATTCGAGGGTGTTTAAACGTAAACAAAGAAAACTTAAATCAACTGTAACAAGACGAACATACCTGTAATAGTTATGACGAGGATCACGGTGCAGTTCGGGCGCTTAGAGGGAAAACCAGAATATGATCTCAATGGGAGGTAGCTCGCGATGGCACGGGAGCGAAGTATGGAGGAGGTTACTTAGCAAACAATGAAGAAATAACTCTTAATTGAGTTAATAAAACCTAATAGCGAACTTAAGTCGTGCGCATTGAATGCGGCCGATAACTTAGACATAACTCACAAAAAGGTGCAGTGGCGGTGAAATTCACCGCTCGAGCACCGACATAAAAATAAAGCCCTTTGGTGCAACGGCGGTGAAAAACACCGCCCGAGCACCAAACTCACAAAATGAAAATTGGTGCAATGGCAGTGATTTTCACCGCCGTTGCACCAAAGACAGTTTAGTGGAAATGGTGCTACGGCAGTGAAAAACACCGCCCGAGCACCAAAAACAGGAAAAATAAACTAACTCCCAGGGAGGAAAAAGGAGTTAGACTTTAAGCTCAAACTTGAGCCTATCGTCGCCTACCCGAACTGGGTAGGTTTAGGGACTTCGTAAAACGATTTTGTGCCTCGTTTTGCGTGCTTGAAACACATGGTCCTAGGAAATGGACTAGTTTCGTAGGGGGGTTATCCGTGAATCGAGCGCAGCTAGATTCTGTGATAACAGTTGGTACATGGAATAGGTGGTCACTTACGTGGGGTAAATAATTCTCACAATGGCAACAAAATCATGTTTTAATGATTTAATCACAATACAATCATTTTAGATACATTGCTTTCCATGCCGCATTGATCTTGAACTAATGAAATTATGCATAATTACTAACTTCATTTTATGTATTAGCTCTTCATCTTGTATGTGAACATTAACTCACATTCTTAAGAATCATTCCGAGTTCAATATCTTGATAAGAAATCAGAGATTCTTAAGTCATCTGACATAGCAGTGCAGTAATCTTTCTACCATTTTAACTCAAGTTTCTATCTTGGAAGTGGAAAATAATGCTAATATAAAGAAATTGGTTTTACACCCCCATAGAGAAGTGCCTAAACAAATTCAAAAATCACTTAAACTCTGCTTCCTTTCTGTGTCTTTTCTGCAGTCTGCAATCTGTCTAATTTTACTTTGAAATAAATTGAAGGCTTAGCTTAGTCAAAAAAATAATTATGTATCAGCATAGGAAGCCTACTCTTGTTCAAACAAACGAGTCTAAAAACAGAAAAAAAGTGACAAATTATTTGGACGTAAGCTTGAAAAACAAGACTAACTTCTGATTCTAAAAAGAATTATATCCATTATCTATGATTGTCCTGCATATCTGTCTAAAATGAATTCAAGGCTAGCATTAAATAAATATCAATCTTAAAATAGATCAGTAAGACAAATTTGGCGTATTCTTATCACTCACAATTTTTCAAAATTGTCGGGAATCGTTGGCACAACCTTAAAACTCGTTTGAGCTTTATACAAGATGTTATTCTTTGCTTGGGAAGATACAAAGTACTTATTTTTCTCTTCAGAGCTTGGCCAATATTCCAAACCTTTTCGGTGTGTTATCCATAAACATTGGCCTGCCTTTGTCTCATCTTCTATAAGTTCAAAAGCACCTGCAACAAAAAATGCACATTCAACATGGTTAATTGCCAGAAATGCACGCACTCTCGCAGGAATTTCTAAAAGGAATTGCAAACAAGGAAACAACTTATTAGATGTAACGTAATGTAATGTTAAAGACATAATTTTACACATTGAAAACAGTCACTTAATATTTATGTTACTGATTTAAATTATATTAACAGTACATTAGTTATGTTTAAAAAGTAACTTACAAGAAAGTTACAACTACCATGTGGCTTCCCCATTCAATAATAAATAAAGCCATAATCATTAAAGTATGTGCCATCCGATTCAAGCTACCATTTAAATTCGATTTCGATAGTCAGGTGCTGTTGGAAAAATGTTGGTCTTGATGGTCAAGTATTAGAGGCAGACCAATGATAGGAATCATCTAGTGCATCCCTCATGCATTCTTGGTGATCACCCATTCTAATATGTATTATCCATAGTGAATTATTAATAAAGTTTCATTCCAAGTACTTCCATATTTGTTCTTTCATATGTGTGTGATCATACAATTTGATGGATAGGCATTTAAACTTATAGTGTCATGTCCCCGAATTGGAGGAAGTATTAAATTAATTATTTATAAAGTTCTTTCCATAATGTAATGTTCTGTAACTGTCTTGTCCTAGGATTTGCTCATTGATTAGGTTTAGGGTTTCTTCTTCTCAAAGGAATGTTCTCCTAGTTTCAATAATCCTAAATTTGAGTCCTGTATTCGACATATTAACAATATATCTGTTAGCATTAACATCTAGTATCCCAAATAAGATATAATAAAAAATGCAAATTAACAAACATAAGAAAAAAAGTCACTTAACCCATCAGGAGAGAAGAATTCCCTAAGGGGCCAACGGTCTACCACCTTTTATTGCCCAACCCTTATCTTAGGCCAACGGGGCAATTATATGTGGAATCCCCCATCCCTCCGGGACCCAACCCTTGCCTTGAGCCAACGGGGCACTATGCCCAACTCATGTTTTAGGGCCAACAGTGTGGAAGCCTAGATGGGGTTTACAGACAAACCACTTAGGTCATGACTAAACTCTCTTGGTGGGATCATATATATTTTCAGGGGTTTATTTATAGTTACTGTTCCCAAGTATGTTGATGACCAGGTCGATCAATCATAAACCCGGGGTTACACAATCCAGTGGTTCCAATTAGTTTCACCCAGTCGCACTAGGCATGTGCCTCGTTGCGAGTTTAGCCTGGGAAATACACTTCTGAATGGCTATGGCTTCCCATGCCTCTTTATTCCTTAACCATCTTCCTTTAACCTTATATTGGATTGATCATAGGATGAAGAAAAAATATGTATAGTCTACTTATGTTCATATTAAAGAGTCATAATTATTTATGAGGCTTAATAATTGCTGCAAGTATCATTATTGTATATTCACCAGTGATTCCCCTATCTACTTACCCATATATATATAATTACTATATCCATTAGTATTCATACATATATTCTTTCCTTATTCATATATATATTCTTTATTCATTGATAATGATATTATTCATTATAAGATTTATCTATATCTATGTATATATATGAAATATCCCAAACCAATTTTCTCAATTTTCGATCACAGTTACAATGCAACATGCACTCGTTAAGGTTAGTGTCAAAACTCAAAACGATGCACAAGTAACTCTAACCAAGAATGTACACCAAGATCCCGAGTTGGGCAAGGTGTGAACATATGGTCAGAGGATCTTAAGCAAAACTGCAACTGAAAGTAACTCAACACCAAGTATGTGCTACCCAATTCCAAAATGGAAATGAGGCGACCATATGGCGGAGGTGAAAGATACAATGCAACTACAAAATGTAAAGTAGGCGGCAAGCTAGCCTCTTCCACTTTTCAGCGGGTGATACAAGGAATGGAAACTATCTAAGACTCAAATATGCCAGTCTCTTCCACAGCCGTGGGAATTACAAGATTTATGATTAAGCAAAAGAAGTGCTGACAGTACTACTGTCCAGCTTCCAATTCTGATATCCAACCTGCCAAACATCCAATGATTAGAATCAAATAAATCTGCAATAAGGTAAATGACTCTCTCATACTCAGCTCACTCAGAAATGACTTCTCACAGACTGTTATGATAAAAATGGTGACTGAACTTGTGCAGACCAGCAACTTGCAACCTCACTCAAACACTCATATCTCTCTCAATTTTCATTCAAATCCCACGAGACCAAAAGCAAACATTCAATATGCTGAAGGCGCCCAAGAAGGAAACCAAAAATCAACCCAAAAACACCACATTTATTTTGCATGCATTCCAATGCAACCCCAAATGGTACAGCCCTCAAGGAGGGGCGAATTTGCATTATAAAAATAAATACTAAATATTAAAATCTGCAATTTGGTGGAAGGGGGCGCCTCAACCAACCCAGCATAAGCCTCGAATACCCATAAGCAAATAAAAATCACACAATTACTTATGATCGAAAAACCAGTTCAGCCACAGCTAAAACAGCAACTGTGAAATGGACTAAAAATACAAAACTCTAGCTCAGAACACAAAATAACTCAATAAGAAACGAACTCCTAACTAATTGCTATATTTCAAGCAAGAAGCCAAGCCAACTAGGAGGTATGCATCCCTCGAAGCCAATCTAATACCATTCCGGCAGCATAACTTTGCATAAAATTCCAAGATGCTGAATGAAGACCCCAAGCTTCCTTTTTATAACTTTTGCCATACACCTCTAGAACCTTCCAGAAGGTGTGCTCCATCCAAGAAACCCTAATTCCTTTGACCTTTTGACTTCTCAAAAAGGCATCCCTTTTTTCCAAGGCCAAAATTCGAACTTTCCTCATGTTGGCGTCCCCTTCTTCTTTTCAAGTCGACTTTAGAGGAAATGATAAATATTTCACTTAATTTAATAATTTTATCAAATATTAAACTTGACAAAATAATCACCTCAGAAGCTAGAGACCAGAGGAATATACTGCCCTGCCTGATATAGCCGCATGATCGAACTTCAGAGACCTTGCTAAAAATAGCACTGCCAAAAATAGTACTTACTAAAAATAGCATACTGCTAAAAATAGTAAGTTGTTCCAAACTCATTTTAACCCCGATTCGAGCAGCGGTCGTACTTACTAAAAATAGTAAGTCCAGAAAAGTCCTTTGAATCATTTGCATGTCACGCTGTCGCGAAGCTCTCTGAAAACCCAGAAGGAATCCAAAATCTGAACTATGAAACTCTGACAGGCAGCCATCGTAACTTACTAAAAATAGTAAGTTCGGAAAAGTTCTCTGATTCAGTTGCATGTCATACCACCGTGAAGTTCTCTGAAAACCCAGAAGGAATCCAAAATCCGAACTATGAAATTCCGACATGCAGCCATCGTAACTTACTAAAAGTAGTAAGTCCAGAAAAGTTCTCTGATCCAGTTGCATGTCATACCACCGCGAAGCTCTCTGAAAACCCAGCAGGAATCCTGCGACCAAACTGCAAAACTCCAGCATGCAACCCTCTGAATCCTCAAGGAAAACCATCAAGCAGCTGGAAACCCTATTTCTGCCTCTGACTATCCTCCGAACATCAGGAAATCGGCTAACAGTCACTGGAATGTGTAGTGCTAAAAATGGGGACATTACAATATACTTGTATGCCTATTAGATAATATATATATATATATTAAATGACTCTATATTCCAATGCATAACAATCATTGTTGTTGTTGTTTTATTTTTCCATGTCTTCCCCTCTTCCTTATTTTCCTTCTATTTATACCATTCAAAGTAGGTGACTCATGGGGCGAATGTATTGTTTAGTGAAAGAGGTGACTTTTCATAAAATATATCCCTTTGTTAGATTTAATTGCTACCCTTAAAGACTTATTATCACAATAATATATATTTTTGAAAATAATATATTATTACTAATAATTATGATATTTCAAATTATATACTTATTTTATTTTGATGTTTTATTGAACATATTTTAATATTAAAGTATAATAATAAAACTAATTTGCTAATATCTTATTATTATTTTATTCTAATGCATTACAATCTTTGATGTGCAGTGATTATAATATTTATTTCTTATTATTGTTTTTGATATTAAGTTATTTAATACTAGAATGTAATAACAATAATTTGCCTATATATTATTATTATATTTTGTTATTTATATATGTTTATATTGATATGGTACACATTTATTTTATATTTAATCTTAATATTTCTATTTATTTTATTTATTAATTTATTAGTATTTTAACACTTGGTCTTTATGGTATTGCTATTTTGGGGACATGACACATAAAGTAAAATTAAAAGATGACTTTATATTTAATTAATTTAATAAAGTGACTTAAAATAAATATTATACCATAAAGTCACTTAATGGAATAAAATAATATTATTTCTAGAAGCTTCTTGAGAAGTCAATGTAATGTCCCCATATTAGAGACATAAAATGCACAAATTAAAATTTTGATTTTTAAAAGAGTGTTTGATAAAGAGCAATGAAAGATTGATGGAACAAGATAAATGAAATGCATTATTATCAACAAGTGCATAACTAATATAATTTGATACGACTTATTACTCTTGATTGGAATAGATCTTCGCCTTGTTTCCTCTTTCCTAACCTCTTTGGATGGTAGATTTACTGTGCAAAGGGTGTGTGAACGATCTCAAATTAGACTCCCTCAAGGTGTTCCACCCGTCTTGGGACCGTCCTTCAATGGATCGAATTACCAACCTTTCTCTCCACAAATTCCCTATCCTTGTTGAGTGCTAGCGAAAAGGAATTTTGGCCCGAAGTCTATTCTTCAAGGTAAAGTCATAAAATCTCAATGAGACACAATAATTGCTGTAAGCAAAATTATTGTGGTTAGACAAATAACATCCATTTATTTCTATATGTGAAATTCACTTACGCTGTAGAGATGAACTGAATATATCGACACATATATCTATTGATTGCAGCATGTTATTTAATCACTCTATGCCTATGCAGTCACTTATCCTATTAAATTCACAAATCATCACAGATTAGAACATTCACCGATATGGATTCTAATAAGATATGAATTAGGCATTACACTGTAACCCACTGTCACTGAAATTTGATTATATAAACCTCAATAGTATATCAGTTGGTTGAGGGTACATACCCTCGATCGTTGAACTAACTGGACTTCTTCCAGATTTATTTCCCTGGGCCCAAGCCGTCTTCTTTCTATGATGCGATGATGTATCTTCCTAAGATGCAATTGTTCTTGTTTCTTTGAACTCAAAAGATATCGTTAGTGTAACTCAACAGATAAGAACCTATTATCCGTAATTATATTAAGCATCATAACTATTTATAAGGCTCAATAATTGCTACAAGCATAATTATTGGATAATCATAATATATATATATATATATATATATATACATGTTACACCCCGATTGTATAGCTACTATTGCATAGGGCAATTGATTGTAATGTTTGAATTTTTGAGATGAATAAAACATGTTTTTGTTATCAAAATGAATGAATTCTATTTTAATGATTGCCTCATTAGATTGATTCTTCTATTGGTGTAATTCTTGTTTAATGCTGCAAGCATAGTATTGAATTATGAATATTCTAACTTAAGATGTTTTCTATACTGTTAATGATTGTGAACAAGTAACTGCCGAGATTGTATGTCTATGGGTGCAGGTACATGAACCATTCCTCCAGGCGGAGGGGAGACATCACTCGGGAGAGGGGCTTGGTCGGGTAACCGATAAAGTTAATCTGTTGAGCATACATACACTTCACTAAGGGTTAGAGGAACTAGGTCAGATAGAGTTATCTTGATAAGTCATCCTTAGGCTTAGGAGTTTTGGATTACTTCTTTGTGCTTTGCGAGTGGTGCTACTTGTTAACTGACTTACTGTTCAGTGAGCCTTGAATGTGAAATGTGAATTGATAAGTATGACATAAACAAGATGTATATGCATATACGTGTACCATATGTATGTAGCAACATGTATGACATGTCGATACATATGTATGATGGGCAATTATTATGCCATACACATGCGTCGACATGGCATACATACAGATACATACACATGACTAACACATCTATAAACGTATACGCACTATCTATGATGTTTGTTATAACATTATTATGATGCCTTAAATTTACAGTTAAACATATATATACATGTTTGCACAAACTAGTGTATTGGAAGTATGTTGACTAGCTTGCAATACACGTGTTTGAGTGATTTAATGCAAATATGTATATATTTAAATATAAATATATAAATAAAAAAATATATGTATATTTAATATTATATGTATATATGGTGTTATAGTCTTACCAGAATAAATATATAGATATATATATAGTTATATTTAAATATTAAAACATTTAAATATATATATATATAAATATATTTATTATGGTAAATAAAACTATAATAATTATATATAATATAATACATGATATAAATATAATTATTTATTTATATTTTAAATAAATAAAGATCTTGGAAATAAATGACTTCTAATAGTCACATGGTAATGAAATATATATATTCACCATGAGGAAAATAAATAAATGACTTTTATAGACTTTTGGTTAAAATCGTATGAAGTATATTTAGAAAAATAATTGTATTTTACATTGGACAATATGTAAGCTTTATCGGATACTTTATAAGACATTTAAATAAATGCTAAGTGAAATGCGAATTTCTTTCACTGTGACAAAACAAGGAAATATGCCAAAAAGTGTTATACTTTTTTTTGACAAAGGTCAAAACTTTTGAAAAATGAAAAAAAAAAAACAAAGGTAAAATGCGCTACTGCAACACACGCACAGGAGACCTGGTCACAGTTGGTAAATCCGCCATTCTAGAAATGCGTAAGGAGCTTGGAGATTATGCCAAATGGGACGCATTCTACAAGTGATGTTTTCCTACAATGAATATCAATCCGCCATTTTTGGGCGCCCAAGCTGAGTACACCTGTTTAGGTGTCTTTCATTCGCTTTTTACCATGTGTAAGTTGAAAAGTTCTCCTTGGATTAAGGTCAAATCATCTCTAAATTTGCTGAGTAATTTGCTAAATAGCTACCATTTCATGAATTGACTGGTTCAAATTTAAAAGGTGTCAATTCTCATGCCAAAATGGTAGCAGGCATGAGAATTCGAAACCTATATAAAGAGCTTCTCACTTTGTCATTTTTACCAATTTACATCTGCTTATGCAATATCCAAATTTCCTTTTGAGAGCCACAATTTGTCTTTGCTGTATTCGAACTTGTTTAGAGAACCAGTTCACAATTGCCATTGACATTTTGAGAGGACTGTGGAATTTATATGCTACAAATATATACATACCTGTTGTAGAACCCAGAACTGTGGAGAGTGTAACCAGCCTTACCTGGAAATATATGCCATCCAATCTGAGATTAGAATATGAAAGAGACAGAAAGAGAGTGAGTTTAAATAAAAGAAGCAGCTGTCAGACTGCTACTACAGAATCAGAGGCATTCACAAGCAGCAAGGAGGCCAGATAATTCTACATGTTTACTTGTGCATTACTTTGTATTGTAGTAGAGTAAACAAGTAAAGGAGAAATTCAATTTTCTATTTATGATTGCTTTATGAAGGAATAGCTTGATTTCATAGGAATAGCTTGTTTAGGAAGGAATAGCTTGTCCAAATGAGAAAGGATATGTTTGAATACTTTTTATAGAAATTACTTGATGAATTGTAGTTATGTGAATACTACTTGATCTCCTTATATAAAGGAAATGAGGAAACTAGTTATTAAATACTAGGACGAGGATGGAACCAATACCAAGGTAGTCTAAAGCTTTAAAGTTAGTAGGTTAACTAGGAAAAGCTATGTACTCCATGGATGAAGATTTCCAGGATAGGAGTTACCTGAGGGACCCTTGTTGATTGCATTTCATTTCCTGATTAAGTAGTTTGATGTAGGGAGTCTGGGGTGATTGACTACCCACGATAAAGGACTTAGCCTACGCATAGTGTAAGATAGCCTTAAGTCAAATCGGCCCTGAGTAGTGTATATGATAGATGACCTTCATTCGAAGTACTAAATGAGAATACTTTGGCCAAAGTAGTGGAAGGTACGACATCCACTTAAATGTGAGATAGTTGAGACTACACTGTTAGTTCATTGTGATCCATCATGCTAGTTCGGGATTGTGAAATAGCAAGTTCTAGATGTATAGGACACAGCACTATGCTCAGTTGGGTTGTCGCAGCCGGTTACTTTACCAATCTCTTCGTTCGAAGGGAGGGTCATCTATCGAATGATAGATGTGCAGGGAACTGCATTAACAATCCGTGGTTGGCGGAAAAGCGCCTGAGTGATGTTTCTCCTCCACAGTAGGCGACAGATACACCAAGATTTGAAAGGAAGGGAACCTGGACCGTCTTACTACTATTTGTGCAAAAGCTTACGAGCTATGTATGTAATTGTTTTACTTTTGTACTCTGATTTATATTTGCAATGAAAATGGAACTCATGTGGAAAAATATATTGTAACTTGCAAGTATTTATCAATAAAGAAAGGAAAAATTTTATTGTAATGTCATTGTTACTTGTTACTTTTATATGTTTGAAATGAATGATGGAAAAAATTTAATTACCCAAGGATGGGGTCGTTACAATACACTATTACGTATGCATTGTATTTATCAATCACCACAATATATATAACTAAATATATATTTATCAATTATTAACATGTCATTAATTTCTCAATATATTTATCCATCAAAATATATTTAAATATATTCATAAATCATAATACATTTAAATATATTTATAAGTATCAACTGAAATTTAAATTAATAATATATTTGATATCCTTTATTCTTACCTATTTATTATATAAGTAATTACCAGTCTTTCCTTACCTTAGTCTGCTGCTCTCTACTGGTGATCAGATTTCTGATAGAATATGTTCTTTCTTCCTTATTCGATTCCTATCCCTTTTCCTCTATATTTCTGATTTCTCCTCCCCGATTCCTCCTTTCAAAATATATCCTTTCTCTTCCTTTATAGCCAATGCCTATCCTTTGACTAGACGTGACTTATGAGGCTGCTACCTTTTTGAATCGGTTCATCACCAATAGTTGCTGCTGTGTTAGGGGCCGATTCATGAATCGGTATTTACTATTTGGCATTTATTTATTTTATTTTATTTGTTGTTTGTTTATTTTATATTTGTTTGTTTTATATTTTATATTCAGTCTATGAATTGGACTTGGTTTATTTGATAGTTAATGTCATTTATATTTGATAATTAATGACATTTATAATTGTTGCATAATCTTGGTCAGAATTAATATAGTGTCTATAATTATATTCATAATTATAATATTATTTTATGTTTATATTTTATATTAATTTTATATACTTTAATATCTATTATCTCCTAATAATATTTATGATGTTATTTATAATATTCATTATTATAATATTGTCTTTGAATTATAATTATGTAATAGCAAATGGTTAACTATTTTAATTATGCTTCTTTGTTATCTAAATGTCACGATTTCGGGGACATGACAGTCAAAGAGGAATCTATATAAGGAGTAGTTGGCTTAGCATTTGGGCATGCTTGATTTGGAATTCATTTCTCATTACCAGTTTGGTAAGAAAGTTTGAATGCTTTGCTTGCTCGAGGGTTTCAAGGCTCTAGAGTACTAGGTTCGGTTGTGAAAGATCAACCCTAGCTGGAGTTGTTGAGGAATCCATCCGGGGTTTCTACAAGTGCTTCATTGCAGTTTAAACAGAGGTTTTTTGAATTATTGCAATAGTTGTTGTATTATTGCAAGGGTTTGATTTGTGCAATAGCTGATGCATTATTGCACTTTTGGAATATTGAGTTAATGCAATAGCTGGTTTATTATTGCATTTATCTAATAAATTGACACAATTGCAATAGCGGGTTTATCATTGCAATTATTGTGAGTTTGACAGGTGTGCAACAGCTGAGGTATTGTTGCCATCAATATTTCATTGTGAAAGAAGTTGTTCTTTTTGCTGACCAATTTATTTCCAAATTTTAACGGTCATCCAACCAAAATTTGTGCAAGCAAGAAAGAATACAATTTTGGTGGAAATTGCACAAACTCAGAATTCATATGCAGTCTTGAAAGAATTCGAATTTGGGAGAAGTAGCTTTGCATTTCTGGGAAATAATTTTCAATATTGGAGGAATTGCGATTTTATCAGATTGGAGAACATTTCCTAGTCTCTAAAGGCAGATCGATATTATTGAGAATTCGCAGCTCTCTTGTTTTAATTGGTGTCACTTTTGGAGGTAATAATCGCACCAAAGATAGCTCGATTTTGAGGTTTCCTTTAATATTCCTTGCCGCCAGATCATCCAAGATGAATCAAATAAGACAAAAGCAGATTTGGTTCGATATTATATATGTAGGATAGAGATGGAGCTTTGAAGAGCAAATATCTATCTTGGGAGATTGCGATTTCTGACAAGGCAAATAAGACAAGCTAGAGACAAGACAAGAACAGATTTGACTTATGCTCGAAGGATCGAAACTTCATCAAAGAGCAACGATCTCCACATTTGCAAGGAAATACAAGTGTGGCATATATGAGTGCCATCCCCTTTGAGGGAATCGAATAAATAAAGGAGGCCACCAATACTCAGTTTCAGATAAGACGAATTAAAGATGAAAACAAAATTTGTATCTTCCAGCCAGCATCAACCCAGTCATCATATAGTGAAGTGGTGGTATGAGAAAGAGACAAGCCTGAGGCAAGACATCACTGTGTTGAAAATTTGGCTTCAAGGAGGAAGCACCAATCAGGTTCCATATGTCACTTGATAATACTGTTTTGTGATTGCTTTCTCATTCTGTATAAGCTGATTGTTTCAATGAATGAATCGCTGTCATAAGCAGCCTTTCTGTATTTGCATCCTATGGTCATTACAACATTGGCATTTCCAGCAATCTTGTAGTTACAATGCATATCCATATTGAGTGAGTTACTGCCATCTGCTTGCATGATCACTGTCATATGAATAGAAAATATCTGCAAGCATTTTAGTCAGTTTGTAGAACTTCATTTGCAAATATAATTTGGAGTTTGGCAAGGTGCATCTGAAGTGTTTGGCAAAATACCTATCTGTTGTAGATGAACATTTGCACTGAATTTCAGTTATCTAGTTACTTCGAAAATTCACAGCACTCTTGCATGACATTCTAGTTTCTAGGAAGACTTTTGCATTGTCAAACAGAAACATTTACCAGCAGTAACAAGAGTGTGAGCCAAGTGTTTGACGAAATGTCCAAGGCAGCAAACTCAAAATTTACATCAGAATTAGCGAGGGACATTACATATAGTGAGCTTCATCTAATCCCAAACTGGCAATGAAAAATCCAATAATTACCCATGGCTCTATATAATTTGAAAGAATTGAAGACCATAACAAACAAAAGTACACTTGGAAAGTTCTTGGACAAACAGATAGATTTAAATCAATGGTTACTCATTTTGTTTGTGAAAGATGACAAGTAGCAACAACTTTACCACCTAGTTATATGGAGAAGCTTATTATATAAGCAATGTCTATGACAAATTTCACAATGAAGTTCTGATTTAAAGATGTTGTAATGTCCCCCTCTTTGAGGTAGGCATTCAAAGAAGATCCTTAGCCTATTTTTTAATCATGTAGGCTAATGGAGATTTAATAAGGAAATGATTTTATAAATTAAATTAAGTTGTCTCAGTTATTTATTTTAACTTTTTAAGGATGACTTTAATTTAATTAACTAGTGGGGTGAAGTGACTTTTCCGGAGTAAAAAGTGAGTTAAAAATTAAAAGGGGTCACTTTATGAGAAATAAAGTAAAAAGTTTCTCGAAAATTAAGATGGATATAAAAAAGGATTGCAAAAAGAAATTTCATATCTTTTGGTCGTTTTCATATCCTATTGTGAGGTTGGACATTTTTGTTCAACTCAAACCCTAGGGCGAAAACCCTAAGGCTAAGTTGCCGGTTCTAGTACAGGTGCAGCAATTTTTTTCCCTTAGGTACGGTACATTTGGGTACAGCTTTATAATTATTAATATATGCAAAAAAAAGTAAAAATATACAGAATTGTAAATACATTTGAAAGTATGATACAGTATACTTGAGTCTATTACAAGTAGTGCCTTCTCGTATGTATAGGCTTTCATTAAATTTTTGCACATATGAATTAAAAAGTGTAGTGACTTCCTACAGGTCCTTTCTCTGTTGTTCTGGTCCTATGAGGGGAAACAGTGCCTTAGTTATTTGCAACCTTGTGACCAGGACATTCAAAACTCTGCCCTTTATTACTCTTTATAAATTTCATTTCATTGGCTTCACTTTTGATATGTCCACAACGACCTTCATCTTAGTCATAGGACTGAACAATTGTATCAATGGAGAGAGAAACAATATGCAGATAAAGATGTGTGATTCAGAAAGTGATACATGGACCCAATCGGAGATGAGTATACCCACAATTTGCCCCAGAGGAGAGGGAGTATATTCTAGAGGAAAGTTTTATTGGATCAATGCTAACCACTTGGCTTATGGCAGGACTATCATGTTTAGGTTTGACATTGCATTCTTTGATGTAGCAGCGAAGCATTGGGATACTATTAGGCAACCACAGAGACAAGATGCAAAGGATTTCAGAACCCACAAGGAACCCAGGGCTGCCTGGGCACTCCCCAGGCTGCTCCAGAACCCAAAACTCTAGGAGCAGGCACAGCGTTCTTTTTAGAAGAACCCGATAACATAGCCCTAAGGGTTATTGGCTTCGGGGAAGGCTTTCTTCCCAGTCAATCCAATGGTGGATTCAAACAAAATTCACAATGGAACTGTATGTGGAGTAATAGATTGAATGGATACAACACACCTGCCATGTTTTTGCAGGGTTTGCAGTTATAAATTTATTGAAAATTTGCAAGAAAAAATAAATTTATAGGTGTGTTATTTGATTAAGCTCGACAATGTTTTCATTTTTATGGCTGGGAATCATTTTCCTCTAAAGAATTATCAGGCCGTATTTATTGTGATAGCTAGTTCGACTAAGCATATACGATAGGAATGAATTGGAGAATTTTTAAAGGCTATCACAGCTTTTAGAAAAGAATCCTACCAGAAATAGGACACTCGTTATTCAGCAGCACCTTTAGCTTCCCAAATAAACCAACAAAAACTATGCAGCGCAGCCTATTTCTGATTTTTGCAGACTTTATGGAGGACGTGGCATTGTAAAGTGGAACTGCCATAGGTTTGCACGACTTCTATTGCTGCAACCTGCCTTTTATGGGAGTGTTGAGGAGATAAAAAGTATCGCTCCATCATAAGCTAGAGCTGTATGATGCTAGAAGTGGTTCATTGAGCAGCATAAGGGAAAAAGACAAGGGTTTCCAGCTGTTGGTCAGCCTTGGCAGCTAAGAAAGGAACTTTTAGAGAGTCATTTTTCAGTTCTGACTCTTGAATCAGCCACTCCAAGGAAATCATACAATTATTAAAGCATGTAGAGAAGTGTGGAGGTTGTAAAGGTCTGCAGTTGGCAAGGACAGAACTTTGGCAGTCCACTATTGGAGGTTAGAATATTATCCATTTGTCCTTTTATATTAAATAGGCTGTAAAAAATGATTCTTATTGTGACAATGATGTTGTTGTTTAAAGATCAGATATACAGAAATGAAAGCAATCAGAAAATGCAACACATGACACAATGAACACCACATGATACCCTGGGAAAACCCTCCTCCTGAGGGAGAAATACCCAGCAAATAATTTTGTTATATAAGAGCAGAAATAGGAGCAGAAATCTGCTTACAACTCAGGCCCAGCAATGGCCGAAATTAATACAATGAACAATCGCACCTCTCCTAGATGCAAAGATACAAATGAATATGTTACCCCTTGAATTCGGCTTGCTCCTACAAGATGATGCTCTGCTGCTTGAGTGTGAACTGCTGTAGGAATGATGATTGAACTTGTATATGAAATGTACAAATGCAACCTTGTATATATACAAATGAGGCACCTCCTCAATTAGGTCAGCTCTCTTGGGAGAATAAAATAAATGCAAGGTAGGTCGGCCCAAATAGTTAAAAATAATAATCTCAATGAACATAAATTAAATAGCCGATTAGGCTATCATTTAATTTATGTGTCTTCTAGGAATGCGCTGGAAGAAGCAGCCCTAAGCTGCCTAGAAACATCAACACTCCCTCTCAGCTAGGGATGATACTTCCAGCTGCACAAAATGTATCACCTCATAGTGATGTTAATCAACATGGCTCAATCCACGAAAGGAGCTTCTACCTCATCGTGAAAGCTACCACAATGGCAACACCCATATGTGGAAAAGAAAGATATCACCTCATCGTGATATCAAATATCGCCTCAACACGATATCAACCATAATGGCTACAACCATGCTATGGTGTGTACAAGTGTTCATCACTTGCGTGATGTTGTCACCTCAACATGACTTTCACCATGGCTCTCCCAGAGGGTGAAAACACAAGTACAAATGTTGTCATGGAGTCACACACATGACATCCACCATGGCTCTCCCAGAGGGTGGAACAAGGGCTTTCACCTCAAACTTCTCCTAAGAGAAGAATGCATTAACAAGGGATTTCACCTCGAACTTCTCCTAAGAGAAGAACTCATTACCAAGGGATTTTACCTCAAACTTCTCTCAAAGAAGAACTCATTAAAAGAAGGAACACTGATAATGAGACTCCCTCTCAGCTAGGGCTTCATTCTCCACCATATCAAGCTTGTCTCGAAGGTACACAACATTATCCTAAAGAGATGCTTGATGAGAATGACTGCCATCTGCTCATCATTGCTGAAATACCTCAACTGAATATCTTTCCTCAATACCATATCTCTGATATAGTGGTATGCTTAGATTTGTCATGAAACACTTGGAAAGACAAAAAGCTTCTCAAAGCTTTGATTAACACAATGGATGACAATTGGCTTCAATTGTCCAACCAATCCTGCAAGGAGCTTTCGAAGCCACACTGCTTCTCGAGCTGCCACAGAAGATTGCTTCCTGCTATACAAGGATATCATCGCAGACCTCAACTGAAACAGCATGCAAAGCAACACAACCATCTTCTTTAGGTTCAGAAGGCTCCCTTTGAATCTTCAATTACTTGCATCAACCACCTGACCTCATTGTCCAAAATTGCCTGCAACGCTTGCCTTAGAGAAATGGTTTCTAGCGCACACCTCTATAGAGATTCAGGGTTGTCCTCTTCGACCGCATCCCAAATCACTCTATTTTGAATAGGCTTGCGGAGCTACCAATGTTAAATCTAGGTTGACCTGACTTGAGCAATTCAGAACCCAACTGCTGAAGAGGTACTTCAATAATTTAGTATCCGGCTTTGCAACGCTACAACCCTTACTTATTCTCAATGAGTCATAGAACTCCCTCTTGATCCCTGCCTCAGAGATTGCAAAGAAAACTTCAGGAAGTGAACTCCCCCTAGCCACCAACTCAATCCCATGGCTGCAAGTTGTGACTTCACGCTTGATCATTTCTTTGGTCGGCATGACTTCCTCACAAGATGCCTCAAGCTTTTAAGCAATCTCTCATCACCTTCTTGCTCCTAGTTTTGTCCTGGAAGCATTTTTAAAGAGAGATTACCAACAGTTTATAATTATCCAAAGAAATATCAAGGCTAGAATCATACAAGGTTTACTATCTCAGGTTATAGCATAAATGCATAAGAATGTATGAACAATATTAAACATGAATAAATAAATCAACCTATAAGAGAAATATATCAAAAGATCAGAATGAAGGGATAAAAAAACTTATCTTTATTAAGTTCTGATATAACTCTTTCTTCCATCTTTTACTCCTCTCGAGAGTGCCTCTGCAAAAGTCAAGGCTCTAATGCATTAGAGAAAGATATCGATGTGACCAACTAATCACCATTGAAATTGCATTTCTCTTTTCATCTCAGAGTCACACTTAGAGATCTTCACAACGAAATGCAATGAAAGATTGACATCTCCAACGGATCTTATGCCAGTGATCACTATCACGATCTCTTTCTGTTGGTACACCACAAAAAAATTGTTTCTCCTCTCAAAGGCTCATCTTAACTCAGAATGTGTAGTGGTGGCTGAATAAATTTGAATATGGTCTATGACCATTCAAATTTATCGAAGCACTCCAGCTACGATCCACCTAGAAATTGTTCCAAAAATAAAAAATCTCCACTTTCTAAAAATGGCATCGCCCAATTAACAGAGTTGCATAAATGACTTCCGACATAAGGATTATTCGAACGACCACTAGAAAGAGTATAAGAGATGCCAGCAAAAGAATTCTCCAGATTTATCTTTGACTCAAATCAACCATGATGCATATGAAACTTTAGGAAAGTCATAAAATAATACTTGACCCGTGAATGAAACATGCATTACGAGACACAGAGAATAATTATATATAGCAATCTGGAAATTAGCAGAATGTCGATTGCATTGCTAGACCAACGTCGACACAGAAGTTCCACAATTCTTCAACTTTCAGAATGACTGAGAAAGAAGGATCGGGTAGGGATTGATGAAATTCCTGAACTTACCACTATGATGATCTCTTCCCAAATCGAAGCTTGACAAGACTCACTATTAATTCAACACCCGTATTCTCAAGATTTTGAAATCGCTTGCTATGAAGAAATACGAGCTAAATCTCATTCTTTACTAGAAAGGCATAAAGACAGATTGAGCTAGACTCCCTTACAATGCGACAATGCATATGCTCGAATTCCTCATACCACTACATACGAGTACCAACAGATGCGGATATTGAAGACTAACCATGAGCAAATGTCAATCGGGATGCAGATGATCGATCTGGACTGACGTGCCTACTAGTAGCTCTCAATAGGGATGGTGTGAGAGACTCCGTGAGAAATTGGGGGGAGTCGCACAGATAGCCGATACATAATGTAGCAATTGAACGGGATATAATGCCCGAGATTCGATGAACCAAAGGCTTATGGCTTAATTGAACCCGACCCACCAATTATGTAATTCTGTCAAGTGTTGATAGCACTTGGATGAGTATCTCCCCCTGAAGTCTGGCAACAATCTTATTCCATAACCAATATGTTCTCGACATCTCCCAATTGCTTTAACAAAACTGATCGGATCTTTTCCTCAACCTGCTCTGATACCCTATTGTTGTTTAAAGATCAGATATACAGAAATGAAAGCAATCAAAAAATGCAACACATGAGACAATGAACACCACAAGATACCCTAGGAAAACCCTCCTCCTGAGGGAGAAAAACCCAGCAAATAATTCTGTTATATAAGAGCAGAAATCTGCTTACAACTCGGGCCCAGCAATGGCTGAAATTAATACAATGAACAATCGCACCTCTCCTAGATGCAAAGATACAAATGAACATGTTTCCCCTTGAATTCGGCCTGCTACTACAAGATGGTGCTCTGCTGCTTAAGTGTGAACTGTTGTAGGAATGATGATTGAACTTGTGTATGAAATGTACAAATGCGACCTTGTATATATACAAATGAGGCAGCTCCTCAATTAGGTCGGCTCTCTTGGGAGAATAAAATAAATGCAAGGTAGGTCGGCCCAAATAGGTAAAAATAATAATCTCAATGAACATAAATTAAATAGCCAATTAGGCGATCATTTAATTTATGTGTCTTCTAGGAATGCGCTGGAAGAAGCAGCCCTAAGCTGCCTAGAAACATCAACAAATGAATGTTGCTATTGGAGTTCTTTGTAATTCTCCATATTAGAGATCTGCAAAGCTTCCTTTTTGTTTACACTATGAATGTTTTTGTTAATCAATTGATGAGTTGAACACACAAGAAGGGTCAATGAAATCAAAACAGAAATAATCAGTGCTTATACAATGGTAAACCGTAAATCCTCCAACCATTGCAAAAATTCAAAACAAAAATCAGGCCAGTTCATTACAGATGTTTATTCTTTTCTCATAATGAAAACTCACCCTTTATAATCATATCCATGGATAAATATCCTCCCGAAATTTCAATGATTTTAGATGGGACTTTCCTTGCCAAGTCAGTTTCTACAAACTGCAAATTCAAAAAAGCTAAAATTATCATTCAACTTGTTATTTAATAAATAAATTTGAGAAATTACAAAAATTCTTCTCAATAAAAGTTTCTGTTACAATACAACCCAACCAAAATGGAATCCAATTCCACAAAGATCGCAAATAGCGTTGGTTGAATTTATAAAATCAATAAACATGAAAGAGTTTCACAATGACAAACTTTCATAATCATTTAGAACATCAACTATATTGCAGCTTACTTTACAATCTGTAGAAGATTTTAATTATTAATTCTAACATGTATAAATTAAAGGCTGAAAGCATAAGAACTCCAACTCATTACCAATAAAAAGAAGCACATATCAAGGAACCTTGGCATAAATATTTGGATATTTATATTGATCCAGACAGCAAGCACAAAACAGTGCTGTCATATAACATTTTTCCACAAGCATACAACAAGAAGAATGAGTATCACAAACACCAGGTTGTAAGTCCAACAAAATTCATTTTTAGTCCTTTCTTTCCTCACTACTTTATGCAAGTCATCACACAATTCGGTAACAATAGCCATATGCTTTAGCTATGTCAACACCATCTCATGCTTTCTTTACTCACTATTTAGGCAATTCATCACTCAATATATTAATGTTAGCCTTACACTTTAGCCATGTCAGAGTCACCTTACATGTCCCTCATGAAGAATATGAAATCTTAGGGGCTAACCTCAAAATTATCTGATCTAGAATTCCACAGAAGTTTTCTTGAACTAGCCCATAGCCTCTGGATCATGCTTACACAATGGGTCTTCCTCTAAAACATCTCACAAGTCATAAAGTGCAACAAGAACAAGAAAGAATGCATGATCTTTGTCATTTCATAATTTTTTGATGTCCATTTTACAAGAACTCCATGTCTCGGTCAAATTTATCACATTTTCTTTATTGTTAGAAATCAGGCTATCTCAATTCAACAAATTCGTCATCACCTTACCTCTTCTTTAATTATATCAGTTATGTCCCTTGAACCATGCTTTCATACACATTTATAGATCTGTCCACAGGAAGTCTGATTAAAGACAACTACCTTGTAATGGAAGTCTAGTCATCATGTAACTGTTTTAATGTCCTGTGTGCAGAACTGTTCCCCTTGAAGCTTACTATAACACCAAACTCCAAACATGGAAAACTCTAAACATACCCAACTCCAGACATCATGTGATCCAAGCACCAGATGAGCCACCTACACATCAACTCAACACAATGTTAATAAACTACAATGCATGTCCCAAGACAGCTTGACTTTGAATAATTCCTGCCTTTGTTGGGATATTCCCGAACAATATCACTCCAGTTGGCTCACCCCAGGTTTGTGCCACCTCAGTTGGCAATGCAAATCAAAGCCATTCTGATTGCTCTTTCCAGAATTGCAAGAACCTAGTTTTCTATCTCCAAGCTAATGTTCTCCAATCAGCACTACCCCAATTTGTGCTACCCCTATAAGCTTTGTAGTGCTACTCCAATAGACTCTACACCAGCATGCATAATGCACAAATCATATGGGGGAATGAACAGTAATTTAAAAACTGTGTACCAAGAAGTCATTGCCATTCACCTAACAGATTAGCACTGTCCTATAAATAGCAACTCTCCTCAACCTTCCATTCAATTAGCACTCACTCATAATCAACTCCGAGTAAGAGGTCAAATCATGATATGCACTTCAAGAAGCCAAATCAATACACCAAGAAAGAAGATGAACCATCAACCATTATGTAATAAACAACCCCCAAATATTTTTTTCTAATTTTTTTCCACTGCTGTAAGAAATGTTTTGTGTTTGTTTTCTGATTTGTTGGTTTGAGGTTCTCACATGCCATTCATAATATAATAATGCCAAAGATGTATAACAGTTTACAATGAAACATCCAAAGAAACTTGATAGGAACATAACACTCGTTTCCTTCAATATTCAGATTTTAAATAACAAGACAGTGCAGATTATACATTCATGAATATCGGAAAATAAGAACACTTTCAGACCTGTAACAAGAAGCTTGACAGCAGAATATAACCCTCCAAGAGCATCGAACTGAAACAATGCTCTATTCTCCTTGCTTTCTAGCAACCCTAAACACTGCCAAACAGTTCACAAAAACCAGCAACCAGGCGCATTGTTTTATATAGATTGCAAACTGAATATGAGCACCAAAAAGGACGTCCCTGCCAGGAAGTTTGATCTGCTCTTAAAAATAAAATCTTTCACCAAAAATTACAAACCAGCACTCTTTGGAATCGCCCTTAAGAGAGTCTTCAATAGATGGAATACCCATTTTGATTCCTCAAGCCATCTCAGAGCTATGAGCAAATATATGAGTTCAGGTTCAGAAAATTAGTGCCCAGAAATTGAAAAATAATCACACCAAAAACTAAACAAATCCACACCACACCAAAAACCAGCAATCTCACACCAAACCCAAACTGAAAAGCACTCAAAAGAACTGGAAAATTTTCATCTTTTTGCCCAATTATGATTCCAAACTGAAACCACCATTCACCAGTTTGAGTAGGTCTTTCACTGCCGAAACTAACCTTGGATATTGGGGTTTTTCGTCCTCAATCCTGTTCTCAGACCTCAGACCTGGTAGCAAACTAGCAGCATCTATGTATGTCGTCAAACTCAACGATCAATCCAACTACGCATCCACAAGACCTATCAAGCAATCAGAGGGATCAAGTAGAAAACACCTAACGGTGGAAGTTGAAGGAAGAATGCCAAGAAATTGGTTGTGTTGGTCAAAAGAGCCCCTGCTGAAGAAAGGCACCCACCTTTTTGAGCAATCAGATGCAGCTTATGAGCTTAGTTACCTCCAAGATGATCTTCTCCATTATGATCAATCTCAACAACGACACATTCAGCAAAGACAACAGAGTACTTTGACACTTGACAACAGCGATTAAACTGGGGCCACTCTCGAAGGTTGATAACATGAAAATCATAAGTCAAAAGGGTCAACGACGCCCCTGCTGGCCAGGGGCGCCCTTGAATTTGGAGGACCTAAACACACCTTCAAGAGCAAAGATACCAATCATCCTTTCCAGGACAGAGTTGGTTACCCAACACATAGTCAAGCAAAGTCATCTGACTCATCAGTCAACAATGATGTCAGATCAAAGCACGGAGGGTCTAAATGGTGGAAACAAAGAACAGTCATCAAAAATTGACTAAGTCAAAGCTAAAAGCGCCCCTATTGAAGAAAGGCGCCCTTGAATCTGGAGCCTCAAACTCAGGTTTCTAACTTGATGACTCCCAAGCATACCTCTTCAAGATTGTTCCATCTCAACAATAGATCTATCAGCAGCTGCTAAAGATCAACTAAATAATCGAGAGCAAGGATTCAATAGAGGCACTCTAGCCTAAAAAAATGATGAGAAATGTTCAACACTCAAAAAAGGACGCCTAAAAGGTCAAAGGTAATTTGTTGACTTGAGTTAAGAGATTTTGGAGGCAAAAAGAGGCCAAACATCCCACAATCAGTGGAAATCAGCTTTTAGAACTCCAAATCAGGCTAAATCAGGCCTAAGACAAGAGTTGGCGCCCAAATTTGAATCACTATATATCAACTCTAGGCGTCCCTTTTTCATTATTTCTTTTCCAGGTTGAAGATCAAAACAGCAATTTTCTCTCAAGGACATCTTTTCAAGATCTAGCAAGGGTTTTGTACCGTTCTTCAATATTTTTTGAGGATCAATGGCATAAAGAGATTTCTTCTCAGAGGTTGAATCCAGTGACAGATTTTTACGAGGCGGCTAATAACTTCCAATTTACCTCTTGTCCACTTCCTCTCTTCTGTCTTAAATTTCTTGCATGTCACAGAAAAAAGCAGGCTACCACAGATCTGGCCAACTGGGTATGATAACCATAATTTTCTAGTAAAACACATCTCTTCAAATTTTCCAAAAACAACAAATTTGCTACCCCTATTTTTAGGGATTTTTCTGAAAAAGACTCAGAATAAAAAATTTAAGGAACTAGGTTTGTTCAACATTGAAGCACGAACAAAACCCATGTGCCATATTTTTTCCGAAAAAATACTTCTCAGCAGGTGCTATTTTTAAGGGTTTTCGGAAATTGTTAGAACAGGGTCGTGTGCACAGTTGATCTTTGAGTTTTTCATAATGCAATACTCCCATGTACAATACAAGACCAAAATGGTCTTGTACCATGATTTCCTGAAAAACGACTGACAAAGACCTGCATCAGAAGAACCCAGAGTTCAATTCAAAGGATTTGGAGGGCATCAATCAAATCACACTGCAAAACATAGAAGAATTTCAATTGCTTCAAGTTGCGTCAATCCCTATCACATTACAGAGTGTGGAACTTGTAATTGCTTGCATTAAGCATTACAATCCTACCACACGAGAAATCCGATCAGTGGATGGGAGAGTGATCTACAACTTGAAACCAAAAGATGTTGAAAAAAAAATTGCTATTCCACCATGCCCGACCAATAAAATCATATCTGTGAGAGAATGCGAAATGGCATTCGAAGCTTCAAAGGACAGGTGTTCGCTAAAAATGGCAAAACAATGGTTAAAGGTGAAAAAGGCCAACTTGCCCAAATTGGTTGGACGAGGACAATTCTAAGACGAGCATGCAGTGTTGATCACTCTACTCAGCAAGATCAATGGACAGGAAGAGGGCAGTCGATTTCAATTGTGGATGTACTACATCATTGCCAAGATTATCAGCAAAAGAGAACATTATGACTGGGCCACCTTGATCAGTGACACACTCCACCAACAGATTATTGGGTTTCTAGAGGCTCATAGGTTCCACATGTGTTCCTACCTTGTGTACCTGATTGCCTTCCAAGGCGAGTTCAAGACGCTAAGCACTGTGGGGACCTTAGGTGTGAAGAAGGTCCATGAATACTTTCTGCATCTTGAGTTTACTTTAGCAGAAAGACACTTCAAACGGATAAGTGACCTCTTCATCATGCACACTGTACGAGATCTCGACCATGAGATGCACGTGCATATATCACCAACAACCAAGGAGGCAATGGTGGATTGGTTTATCTAATTTCCCAGCTTCACCTACATACGTGTGTATGGTTACAATGGTCACCCCACCATGATGCCACGCTACCCTTCAAATAAGGTAGTGTTCATGGAGTTCCTAAGGAAGTTGGTCGAAGTTCACACTCACCTACGCCTAAAGAAGAAGTCAACTGCAAACTTTCCCATTCAGATGGGACTCTATAGATGTAAAACAGCGGTCGGTGCCAAATTGATGAGCCAAGAAATGGTGAGGCTCAATCTCAAGTACCTCATTGAGAGAAGGTCATATGATCCAAGAGGCCTTTATGCAGCGCATCTTGAGCAATGCTCATCACATGAATCTTCTATGGAAGATTACTAGGTCAATTGTGGAGATGAGTTTGACGTACGAAGAAGGAACTATAGCCGGCTTAAGCTCTCACAAATTGTTGGCTTTATGTCAGAAGACATTGAGGGCATATCTGATGATGAAGGGCAAGTCATTCTCCCCTCGTTTTCCGTGCATCAAGTGGACTCACAACCCCTTGGAAGAGTGGATTGGTATGCAAAAGAAAACACATCTAAAGAGGAGAGAATGAGTAGAGTTGTCAGAAACAGTCAACTCTACCTAGACAGCAAGAGGACAAGGAAGGTAGTACTTCCCCAATGTTACACCCCGGAATTTGTATAGTTACTATTTTAGTAATGCTTAGAGCATTCTGGTTGTAAGGAAGGTTTTGAATGAATAAAATGTGTTGAACCATGTTATCAATTTGAGAATCTGTTTACATGTTATGATTGGCTCATTCTGTGTTCTTGATTGATGTTATTCTCGGATAAAACAATGCATAGAGGAGAATAATTAGTCCTGTTTTATATTTGATTTATGTATACTGCAAATGTTATGAGCAAGTGACTATCGTGGTTTTGTGCCAATGGATGCAGGGACAGGAACTATTCCTCCAGGTGAAGGGAAAACATCACTCGGGAGAGGAACTTGGTCGGCTAACCAGTAAAGTTGATCATATGAGCATACACACACTTCACTGGGGGTTTTGGGAACTGAGTCAGATTGAGTTGTCTTAGTAAGTCACCCTTAGGCTTAGGAGTTTTGGATTACTTCGTTATGCTTTTGAGTGGTGTTACTTGTTGACTGACTTACTGTTCTGTGAACCTTGAATGTGAAATGTGAACTGATAAGTTATACTAATGCCTAGAATTTATAGTTAAACGTATATATACATGTTTGTACATATACGTGTACTAAGGGTACTCTGACTGGCCTGTAATACACGTAATTGGATAATTAAATACAAACATGTATAGATATATTTAAGTGTAAATATGGATATGTTTATAAATATATTTAATAGTATATTTAATATAAACATTATTATAGTTTTACCAATAATAAAATATATTGATATATCTATAGTAATATTTAAATATTATATAGATATATACATATATTTAAATAAAGGTAAAATAAAACTATAATAGTTTATATTTAATATAATGCAAAATGTATATATAACATTTTAATTTATAATTTAAAATGACTTTGCCTTGGAAATAATTAAAATTGACTTATATAGTCATTTCGTAATAAAATGCATTTACCATGAGTAATAAAAATATTTCGAATTCCATAGACTATTGGAGAAATACATTGGAAACATTTTGAGAAATTTAAATGATAAAGACTATAGTCTTATTAAAAGATTTGAATCAAAAGTTTTTTTTTAATAAACTGAAAATCGCGGATTTCCTCCATGAGGAAAAACGCGAACTGCATACTGGCCGAAATAATGAAAATGGAGACAAAGAAGAATCCCGCGCAAGCTTCTCACGCCTTGGACCTAGTCGCGATTGGTAAATGCCACCATTTTGGAATGCCTGGGCAAAAAGGAGGCCAAATGGCTGCGGATATGGCATTGACGTTTTCTTCCAAAATTTATCCGCCATTATTCATGAGTGGCACCATTTTTGGGGAGACGCCTGTAGGTGTCGACCCTTCTTTGAATCAAATGGAAGTTTGAACTTTTCTTTGAACTGCTGGAAATCGAATCACCTTCTCAAAGGATGAGTAAGTATGGAAAATTCGCCACATTTCAGTTTGAAATATTCAAATAGTAGTTTTGTCAATTTACATGCCTGCATGAGTGGATATTGTTTGGCTGAGGACTCTATAAATAGCCGCCCAGTTCATTCAGCAAAACACACTTTTGGAATTCCGAATTTTCTCTTGTGAGAGCTGCATTTTGTCTTTTACACCAATTGCTATCTACACCTGCAAATTACGAATTTCTTTTTTAGAGAGTTGCAATCTATCATTGTTGTTGCTGAGAGCCATATTCTATCTTTGTTGTGATTGTGTTGCTGAGAGCCATTTTCTATCTTTGTTGTGATTGTATTGTTAAGAGCCATAAGCCATCATTGCTGTTTTGCATTTACCTAAAGAGTCATACTCTACTCATGCTGTGAAAAGTATCTAGAAAAGACTGAGAAGGACTGTGAAGGAAGAGCAGAAGCTACCAATTGAACTCATTTTGCAGCAAGGGAATCAAGCATGAGAAAATGTCCTTTAAATACTTCTGTCATTTGAATTAAAATGAGTTACTTGCTTGATTATGCTTTGCATTATGTTTTGAAGTAGGAAAGGAAAGTGATAGGAAGTTTCTGTTTTCCAAAGGAATTATGTTAAAATGGAATAGCCTGAATTCATAGGAAAATTGTTGGAATGGAAGAACTCGTTTTATAGTGAAAGCTTGTTAAATTGGGAATAGCTTAAATTCAGTAAAAGAGCCTATTGAATAGAAATAGCTTAAATTCATAAAAAGAGCTTATTGAATATAGATAGCTTGAATTCATAGGAAAGCTTGTTAAAGAAATAGCATGAAAGGGAAATGTTTGAATACTTTTTAATAGAAGTATATTATGAATTGTATTACTTGAATACTGCTTGAACTCCTTACATAAAGAAGAAAGGAACTAGTTATTAAATACTAGGTCGAGGGTGGATCCAATAACAAGGTAGTCTAGAGCTTTAAAGTTAAATAGGTTAACTAGAGAAAGCTATGTACTCCACGGATAAAGGATTTTGTGTTAGGAGTTACCAGAGGGACCCTTGTTGACTGTATTCCATTTCCTGTTTAAATAGTTGATGTAGGAAGTCTAGGGTGATTGACTACCCACCGAAAGGACTCAACCTACGCGTAGGATAAGACAGCCTTAAGTCAAACTGAACCTGACTTAGTGCAAGTGATAGATGACCGTCAGTTTAAGTACTGTCGAAACACTTTGGCCAAAGTAGAGTAGTATACCTAACGTCCACTTAGACTGTGAGACGAATTACACTGTCAGTTCACAGTAATCCAGGTTACATGCTAGATTGAGATTGTGAGGGCACAAGGATTTAGTTATGTAGGATTACACACTATGCTCAGTTGGTCATACAGAACCGGTTACCCAACCAATCTCTTTGTAGAAGGGAGGGTCGTCTACTTAACAGTAAACGTGCGGGGGACCGCAATATAAGTCCGTGCTTGGCGGAAAAGCACCTGAGTGATGTTTCTCCTCCACAGAAGACTTCTGATGAACCAAGGTTTGAAAGGGAAGATCCTGGACAATCTTATTCCTATTTGCTCAAAAGCTTCCGAGCTATGATTGAAACTTGTAAGATTCTTACTTCGTATTTATTTGAAAGAAAAGTAATTATGAAATGCGTACTCTGTTATTTACTTGGAAAAGAGAATAATGATGTGTTGTGTCAATCATTTCCTTGTGATGAAATGTTGCATTAGAATGAAATGAAAAGAAAAGTTTATTTACTTTGTCATTATAAATATCTTTCCTCGTATCTTATTAGTGGAAGTAGAAAAATTTTGTTTACCCGGTTTTGGGGTTGTTACACCCAAACAGAGCCGCCACCAGTTCAATCTTCACTACTATCCACGTCCAGGAAGAAGCCCAGATGAAAGTAGTGGAGCAATCCTCCCAAAGGGATGCAGATATCAGGGCATACATGGGGAAGAACACAGATTGCTGATGTAAATCAGCAAGAAGTACAAGTGGAGATCGCCACCAACTTACCTGAGATAGTAGAGATTGTTGTTGATGTTATAGCAGCTTAGGGCTACACTTCCATTGCACACATTTCGAGAAGGTTGCATAAATTAACTGGTAGCCTTTCGGCTATTTAATTTATGACAATAACATTTGATAAACATAAAGGGCCGACCCTATATGGTTCGCATGATTTGTTTATTGCTTGGGCCAACCTAACTTGAAGAGGCACCTCTTTTGTATATATACAAGGTCTTACTTGTCATTATCATCATTCAAGTTAATCAAGCATATTCACAATTAGAGTAGAAGTTCGCACCTTCATAGCAACAGTCTGAATTCAAGGAAGTTCATATTCATTTGTATATCTTGTATCTAGGAGAGGTGCGATTTCATTGTATCACTTATTGGCCATTGTTGGGCTTAAGTTGTAAGCAGATTTCTGCTCTTGTTCTACCTTATATAAGAGAATTATTTGCTGGGTTTTTCTCCCTCAGGAGGAGGGTTTCCCCAGGGTATCTTGTTGTGTTTATTGTCTTATGTGTTGCATTATTTTAAGTACTTTCAGTTGTATAATCTGATGTAAGAAACACTAACAATTGTTGCTATTGAGCCCGTGATTGAGGCAATCACAACCAAAACAGAGCCCATAGCAGAAACAATAGCAGCAAATACGGTAGTTGTGATAGAGACAAAGCCACCTACTCACCACCATCACAGCAGTCACAAGTCCCCATCGACTTGGACTCTCCACCGTGAGACATCACTATAGCACAGTCTCATTCATCAAGCATTCAGGGGCCCAGCATTCCTCCTTCCAGTGAGGTTAGTCAAAATTCCATCTGCCTTGAGGGTCTCATAGGAAGGAAGAGGGATAGGCCATCCTACCAGCTTGACTTCACTGAGTTCAATCATGTCCTTCCAGACACGCCAGCAAAGAAATTGAAGAAGCAAGTGCATGTAGGAAGGAATGTGGTTAATGAGTTCATAATAGAGACTGTTGCCCCACCTTAGGACAGAAACATACATGATGTAAGGGTTGAAGACTTCACATTGTCAAAGATCAACCTCGGAAGACCACTCGTCAAGTGGAGGCAAACCTTCTCCGAATTGCCTCAGTGAGCGCCCAAGAGAGAATGGCTAAGGATGGCCAAGACAAAGCATCCTTAAAGGCTGAAAACCGACAATTGAGGATGTACATTTCCAGCTTAATGCATGGCACTCCCAACTTCTCTGCTTTACCACGAGAGTTTATAGACCTCCCCGTGGAGAAAAACCACCACCAGTTGATTGCATATGGCAAATACTTGAGAAATCAAGTGGAAGAATTTGTTGTCAGACGACAATGTGTACTAGTGGAAACATACCAATTGAGAGACAGAGCACATGGACTCCGCTCGGAGATCCAGCAGTCAGAACTGAGGAAAGCAGAGAAGAGACCAAGGGATGAAATGACAGTCGCAGATTTGCAACTGGCATACCAATCAGTTACCACCGCAGAGAACAAGCAACATCTCTTTGCTTGGAAAGAATAGCTGACATATAAGGTGAAAGCCTATGATGCCAATTTTGTGGAACTGATTGACTACAGACATATTGTCGCAGGTATTATCAACTTCACAAGAACGTTGGTAATATCCTTCCCTCCCATAGAATATCAGATGGCACATGCTTGTTTGATCTAAGATGCCATGTCGTCATCTTGTAGAGCATTAATTGCCCAAAGGCTGAAGAGGACAACGACTAGATAGAAGCACTGTTGACCACTGGTGATGAGGTGTAAAGCACCCCAAGAAGGACGTCCTACCCTCCAAAAAGACATTAATTGTGACTTGAGTTAACTTGATGCCCCTTTCCAAGTTAACTCCAGGTCCCACAGATCATGCATGTCAGATCCCACAAATTAAGGATGTCTAATTTGACTCCCACGATTTGTGGATTTCAGATCTCCACTAAATGTGGATGCTTGTTTTGGAGGCACATTTGTAATTTAAGTTCACTTATGGTAAGGTTTCAATCAACTGAGGTAAACTTCCAGTTTGACTTTTGTTTAGTTTTAGTTAATGAAATAGATTTCCAGTTAACTGCTTGCTCAACTACTTTTAGATAGTAATAATTCTTGTTGATTGGCAAGAACTGATTGTTAACTCGAGGAGATTTTAGGGTTTCCTACTCCTTTGAGTTTCTATAAATAAGAGCCTTGGGCTCATTATTTGTTAACCTTTATTTACTACGTAAAATTGTTGTGCCATTGTTGCCACAAGCTTGCAAGTTTGTATTTGTTCACTCTTGGATGAGAGTTAATTGGTTGATCGTAATTGTGCATAATTATGTGCCTTTATTGTCCCAATCTTTGTATTTTGTTGGAAAAGCTTGAAGAAGAAAATCAGATGGCACATGCTTGTTTGATCTAAGATGCCATGCCATCATCTTGTGGAGCATTAATTGCCCAAAGGCTGAAGAGGTCAACAACTAGATAGAAGCACTGTTGACCAGTGGTGATGAGGTGTAAAGCACCCCAAGAAGGATGTCCTACCCTCCAGAAAGACATTAATTGTGACTTGAGTTAACTTGATGCCCCTTTCCAAGTTAACTCCAAGTCCCACAGATCATGCATGTCAGATCCCACTAATTAAGGATGTCTAATTTGACTCCCACAATTTGTGGATCTCAGATCTCACTAAATGTGGATGTCTGTTTTGGAGGCACATTTGTAATTTAAGTTCACTTATAGTTAGGTTTCAGTCAACTGAGGTAGACTTTTAGTTTGACTTTTGTTTAGTTTCAGTTAACTAAAGTAGATTTCCAATTAACTGCTTGCTCACCTACTTTTAGATAGGAATAATTCTTGTTGATTGGCAAGAACTGATTGTTAACACAAGGAGACATTTTTGGGTTTCCTACTCCTTTGAGTTTCTATAAATAAGAGTCTTGGGCTCATTATTTGTTAACCTTTATTTACTACGCAAAATTGTTGCGCCATTGTTGCCACAAGCTTGCAAGTTTGTATTTGTTCACTCTTGGATGAGAGTTAATTGGTTGATCGTAATTGTGCATGATTTTGTGCCTTTGCTGTCCCAATCTTTGTAATTCGTTGGAAAAGCTTGAAGAAGAAAATCAGATGGCACATGCTCGTTTGATCTAAATATTTGAGTTGGTTCAACGTCTTGTTTTCAATAGCTTATCGTTTCAATCTCTTCCTCGGACAAGGGTTCCTCCTCCTTGAATATTTTGTCATCGATAGCTATCGTTTGATGTTGTTTAATGATCCAGAATTCAGCCTATACTTCAGATAGGGGTTCCTCCTCCTTAGCAATCCTAATATCCATATCATCGTACCTTGTTGTTTCTAGTATGTTGTTTCCCAGCCTATACCTCGGACAGGGTTTCCTCTTCCTTGGCAAGTCTTAGATCCAACCTACCATAAAAAGTGTTCGATTGTATAAAACCTTATCCCAGCATATATCCGAGAGTTCAGAGCCTCGACCATATTCTAAGGAGACGGCAAATTCAAATGATCCAACCCATCCATTTCGCTCCTGTGCCCTCATGCTCTGTTTATCTTGAGGAGATAGGCTAGTTTAAAAGCAAGTTTAGTCGTAGTTAAGATTTGTAGAAACTAGAGAAAACCTTAGCTACGGCACATTGTGTGTATGCACCCTTGTGTCCTACCACTGAGTAAAAAAGATAGGAACCTTAGTCTACTCTACCCTTTTTTACGTACAACATCAACAAAGAGAGATTTTCCTCTCTATAATCTGAAGAGCAGTACTATAACACCTGCAATAGTTGTTTGTTTCCAATAAGCTCTCCAAAGGTGCTAATTGAAATGCTAACAGGCGTGATACATGAAACACATTGTGCACTCTACTATCCTCGGGTAACTCCAGCTCATAAGAAACCTCACCAACCCTCCTGGTGACCCTGAATGGACCACAGAAACGTGATTTCATCTTCTCAGCTCCACTCTTTTTGAGAGTGGACTACCTTTATGGCTGTAATCTGACATAAACGATGTCTCCAACTTCAAACTCCCTCTCTATTTAATGCTAATCAGCGTATATCTTTTTTTGATTTTGTGCATGCTGAATGTTCTCCCTCAAAGATCTCATGATGTCCTGACTCTCCTGCAAGAAATCCCTAGCCTTGGGCACTCTACAGTCACCAAATAATAAATCAATGAAGATTGGAGTCTCATACCCATACAATACCATTAAGGGTGACATCTTAATGGACATATGATAGGTAGAGTTGTAGCATAACTCACCCAAATGCAGCCATCTAATCCAAGCCTTTCACTGCCCTAAAACGTAATTCCTTAGATAACCTTCCACCCACTTGCTAACAATTTCAGTTTGCCAATCTGTTTGGAGGTGGTAGCTAGTGCTGGGAGTCAACTCGGTACCACAAAGTTTGAACAACTCTTGCCAAAACAAGTTCATGAACTTGTTGTCCCTATCACTTATGATATTCTTAGGTGCCCCATGAAATCTAAACACCTCTTTGAAGAACAGATCTGCCACCTATAATGCTGAAAATCCTACTGATATGGCAAAGAAATGGGCAAATTTAGTCTATCTGTCAACTACCACATATAGATACAATCCTTCCCTTGCACCTTGGGAAGTCTTATGATGAAATCCATAGATATACTTTCCCACTTTTGAGTAGGAATGGGCAATGGTTGCAGCAGACCAGCAGGGTATGTGTGCTCATTTTTGTTCTATTGGCACACCTCACACTCACGAACATACTTAGTTATATCATCTTTCATGCCCTTCCATGAGAATCTCTCACGGATTTGCATGTATGTCTTGTAGAATCCTGGATGACCAGCCATTGGAGTGTCATGAGATGATTTAAAAATCTACTCCTTTAACTTAGTTTCAGGCACTAAAAGTATCCTTTCCTTGTAAAAAATTAACCCATCCTTAACTCTATATTTTTCATCATTCAAGGCACCATCAAGAATGTTGTTTGTGAATGTGTTTTTTGCATAATCAGCTTGTACTTTCTCTTTCCAATCTGCTGCAATCTCAGAAAACATGCACAAATGTGGCCTCCTAGAGAGTGCATCAGCTACTACATTGTGTTTCCCCTTAACATATTCAATTCAAAGTCAAAGGCTTGAAGTTTGCTTGCCCATTTTTGTTGCCTTTCACTTAAATCTTTCTGATTTAAAAAGTATTTGAGGCTGTTATGATCAGTCTTCACTATAAATCTGCCCCCAATAAGATACTATCTATACTTAGCCAAGGCATGCATGATGGCTAACATCTCCTTATCATAAATAGAGTAATTATTTTCAGCTCCCCTCAATGTTTTGCTCTCAAAGGCTATGGGATGCTTATTTTGCATTAGGAGAACCCCTATACCTTCTCCTGAAGCATCACACTCAAACTCAAATGGTTTAGTAAAATCCGGAATAGCTAAAACAGGGCATAAGCTCATCAAAACCTGAAACTGATCAAAAGCTCTCCATGCTGATTCGGATCAAGAGAATGCCCCTTTCTTGGTCAAATTTGTGAGTGGGGCAGCAACCTATGAAAACCCCTTCACAAACCTCCTGTAGAACCCACATAACCCAAAGAACCCCTTAAGCTGTGATAAGTTTGTGGGTGGTGGCCAGTCTTGTATTGCCTTAATCTTATTAGGGTCTACATGCACACCATTTGCACTAATGATATGCCCCAAATAAAGTAATTTAGTCATTCCAAACTCACACTTAGATTCTTTAGCAAACAATGATTCCCTCTCAAGAATGCCAAGTACCTCATCTAAGTGTTTCAAATGCTCCTCCCAAGATCTACTGAAGATAAGAATATCATCAAAGAAGATAAGGACATACTTACAGAGCTGCTTGCTGAAAACTCTATTCATGGATGACTGAAAAGTGGCCGGTGCATTTGTCAAGCCAAAAGGCATAACAGAAAACTCAAAGTGCCCGAAATGACATCTAAAAGTTGTCTTCTCCACATCCCCTTCCCTCACTCTAATCTGATGATAGCCTGATCTCAAATCAATTTTGGAGAAGTAAACCACCCCATGCAACTCATCAATGCATGGGATGGGATACCTGTTCTTTATAGTCTTTTTGTTTAAAGCCCTGTAGTCCACACACATGCGCATAGTCCCATCCTTCTTCACCAATACAACTAAAGAAGCAAATGGGCTCTTACTTGGTCTTATGTGTCCCAACTCTATAACCTCCTGAATGGCCTTCCCTATCTCATCCTTGTGCCTCTAAGGATGATGATAGGGTGTGGTAATAACTGGTTTGGCTCCCTCCTCAAGTTCAATGACATGCTCAATGCCTCTATCAGGTGGCCTCCCTAGAGGTATACTACCGAACACTTTGCTCCTCTTGATGAGGAGCTCTTGTATATCTGGAGGATAGGTCGTCTTGACCTCTTCAGTAACTGTAGGAATAATAATGCACTCTATTGCCCACTCAACCTGATCATGTCTAAAAAGTCTTTCCATGCGCTTGAAGGACACAACACACAGTCCTCCATTATATAAGCCTCTCAAAACAACATTCTTACCCTCTGATTTAAATTTCAGCTCTATGGTTTGAAAGTTGAGAGTAATCTCTCCCAAAATACAAAGCCACTGAATGCCCAACAGTGCATTTGTACCACCTATGCTCACCACATAAAAATCGTCCTTAATCTCATGACCTCCCAGCTAAATCCTCAATTGAGGAAACATCTTGGTACACTGGATAGTAAATCCATTGGCTACCATAACTCTAAAACCACTAACCTCCTGTGTCTGAAGTCCCTTGAATGCCACTAAGCCCTCATCAATGAAGCTATGGGTACCTCCCGTATCAATCAGTGCCACCATACGCTACCCCTGTATCACTCCTCTAATGTACATAGCCTCATTATTTTGGAAGCTATGGAGTTGTGCTAAAATCCCACTATTGTCCTCCACCTTCTCACCTTCTTTTGAAGCTTTTTCCTCTTCACTTTCTTCAGTATCAACTTGTTGTTCTGAATTTTCCTCCAACTTCTTTATCATCTAATTGGTACTCTATTAGCAACGCCTTAGCCTTGGATGCACATTTATGACCTGGTGTGTAAGGCTCTTTTCATGTAAAGCATAAACCCTTCCTTCTTAACTCATTAAGGGTTTCACTGTCAATCTTAGTGTATTGTTTTTTGGGCTGCTCATGTTCTTTGACTGAAATCTACTCTTGAAAGTTGATGTCTCCATGTCTCTAGCCTTTTTGATGGCTTCCTGAAGGCTAGGAAGGTTAAAAGCTGTTGATGTTAATGCAACGTCGGTCTTCACTAGTACATGGGCCGACCTTATATTTAAGATATATAATGTACTTATTCTGGCCGACCTTATTTGTTATTTAAATATCTATCAAAAAGGCCGACCCATATGAAGAGGCGCCAAGAAGGTATATATACAAGGTTACCTTTTGATGGTAACACACATTCGAATATACACAATAGAAGTTCGCTATTTTTGGCAGAGCAGAATTCGCAGTTATAGAAGAAGTTCATACTTGAACAGCAGATCATCATTTGTAGCAGCAGACCGATCTCAAGGAGAAACATATTAAGTTCATACTTGAACAGCAGATCATCATTTTGGAGCAGCAGACCGATCTCAAGGAGAAACATATTCATTTGTATCTTTGCATCTAGGAGAGATACTATTATTCATTGTATCAAATTCGGCATTGTGTTGGGCCTGAGTTCAAGCAGATTTCTGCTCTTATTCCTTAAATATATAAGAGATATATTTGCTGGGTTTTTCTCCCTCAAGAGGAGGGTTTTCCCAGGGTATCTTGTTGTGTTCATTGTCTTATGTGTTGCATTTCTATTATTCAATTGATTAAATAATCTGATCTAAGAATCACTAACATGGTATCAGAGCGGGTGTGAAAAAGATCGTGATCAGATTTAGTTCGCAACACTTATTCCTTTTTCAGTCTATCTTCAAATTTTCTCAAGATGGTGAACGGTCTGAAAATCGAGGATAGACTCGAAGGAATCTCGAACTACATATCATGGAGATTCAGGTTCATGCTAACCTTGGAAGAGAATGATTTGGCTGAGTTTGTGAAAACAAAAGTTCCCGAACCTGAGGGGGAAGAAGAGAAGCTGCAATGGAGGAAGAAAGACACTAGGGCAAAGAAAGCATTGGTTGATTCCGTCAAAGATCATATTGTACCAATTATCTTCAAGTTGGATACAGCAAGAGAGATGTTTACAACCTTGGAAGAGATGTACGAAATCAACAACACCAGTCGTGCCCTTGCTCTGAAGCAACAACTTCATCATGTGAAAATGGAGAAAGGAGAATCTGTTATTACATACTTCATGAGGATTTCAGAGATAAAAGATCAGCTCTCCACTATTGGTCACATGATTGATGATAAAGAACTGACTATGCTTGCTCTCAATGGTCTTCCGCTTTCATGGGAGGCATTCATCCAAGGAATCAGTGCAAGATCCGAACTTCCTAAGTTTGATCGATTGAGGATTGATTGCATTCAAGAAGAGTCAAGACTAACAGCAAGGGGGATTGGTCAAAGCTCAAAGAATGAAGAATTACAAGTTCTCACCTCTCATTCATCAAACAAAGGAAAAGGCTTTAAGAAAGGATTCTTCAAAAGGAATCGAGAAGATGGAAATGATGATGCTCCTACCTTCAAAAGAAAACGAGACATGTCCAAGATTCAATGTTTTCGTTGTGATAAGTATGGTCACTTTGCAAGGGTGTGCCCTCAACGACCTAAGCTTCAAGTTGCCACTGCAGATGTTGAAGAAGTCACTCCACAAAAGGACTCCAGTAATTATCTATTTTATTCAGCCTTGTCTAGCAATGTTTCTACGGACTCTTACACTTGGTTGATTGACAGTGGTGCTTCTAGACACATCACCGGATTCAGAAGTCACCTTTCAAACTTAATGGAAAGCAACTCTAGTGATCAAGTTGTTATTGGAGATGATGCTAGATATTCTGTAAAAGGGTTTGGAAATTCCACTCTTCACTTGGATTCTGGAATTTCTTTGGAATTGAATGATGTACTGTTCGTACCAGGGATAAAGAGAAACCTTGTTTCAATTTCAGCATTAGAAGACAAAGGTTATCAAGTTGCCTTCTCTAAAGGGAAAGTTCTTATATGGGCAAAGAACTCCAGCTTCAAATCTGCTCAAGTGATTGGAGTTAGACATGAATGTCTCTACATGCTGTGCACTCGTCCTCTTCAAGCACTTGTGCATAACAGTACCAGCATGTGTGAACTTTGGCATCGAAGATTGGCTCACATTCACTTTCGTGCTCTACCTATCATGGAGAAGATGGTCACCGGTCTTCCGAAATTCGATCAAGAACATGAAGGTACATGCAAGGGATGTGCCCTAGGCAAGAACACAAAAGGTATGTTCCATTCCAGTGAAAGTAGATCCAAATATATTCTTGATCTCATTCATTCTGATTTGTGTGGTCCAATGTCTATTGCATCATCTATTGGTTTCTTGTATTATATTATTTTCATTGATGATTACTCTAGAAAGACTTGGATTTATTTCTTGAGATCGAAAGAATCAGAAGAAGTATTAGTAAGATTCAGAGAATTCAAAGCGCAGATTGAAAATCTGTCTGGGAAGAAGATCAAAGTATTAAGATCTGATAATGGTGGAGAATACACTTCTGGCACTTTTCGAGACTTTTGTATTGAAGCAGGGATTAAGAGGGAGTTCAGTGTTCCCTATAATCCACAACAAAATGGTATTGCTAAAAGGAAGAATAGGTCTATTGTGGAAGCAGTGAAAGCTATGATCCATGATCAAGACTTACAAATCTCTTTTGGGCTGAAGCATCAAGAACAGCCGTCTATGTTCAAAACAGGAGTCCCCACAGGATCTTAGAGAATAAAACCCCTGAAGAAGCATTCTCAGGCGTGAAGCCTGAAGTTAGTCATTTGAGGATCTTTGGCTGTCCAGTCTATGTTCATATTCCAAAGGAAAAGAGAACAAAGCTAGAACCTTCTGGGAAGAAAGGAATTCTTGTAGGCTACAGTGAGACATCAAAAGCTTACAGGATCTACATTCCAGGACAGAAGTCTATTGAGATTAGTAGAGACGTCACATTTGAGGAAGATGTTGCTTATAGAAAGTCCAAAGGCACTCCGATGGAGGTCGATGAAGAAGAACCTCCTCAAGATATGGAAGTTGACCATATCCCAGAGAATCTGAAGGAGGATACAGAACCTAAAGAAGATATTGATCCAGCTGAGCCTTTGGATCCTACTGATGGGCCTCTAGACATTGTGATTGGAAAGAAAAGACCTCTTTGGGCTCGCAGGACAATGCAGGAAGCAGAAAGGTTTGTAGCTCCAAGAGGAACCTTCAGAGAAAGCAAGAGACCTCACAAGTTCTCTAGCTATGTTGCCTTGATGAGTCAGATTATTGAGTCAGAGCCTTCAAATGTTGAAGAAGCCTCTAGTCAACAAGTATGGAAAGATGCCATGATTGAGGAGTATCAGTCTATACTTAAGAACGATGTTTGGGATATAGTTCCTAGACCCAAAGACAAATCTGTGGTGTCTTCTAAGTGGCTCTTCAAGATCAAGCATGCAGCTGATGGGAGCATTGAGAAACACAAGGCTAGATTTGTGGCTAGAGGGTTCTCACAAAAAGAGGGAGTTGACTATGAAGAAACCTTTGCTCCTGTGGCTCGTTACACGTCTGTTAGAACCATCATTGCTATTGCCGCATCTAGAGGATGGAAGATTCACCAAATGGATGTAAAGACAGCTTTTCTGAATGGCATAATAGAAGAAGAGGTTTACATTGAGCAACCAGAAGGATTTGAGGTACATGAGAAAGAATCTCATGTCTGCAAGTTGAAGAAGGCCTTGTATGGTCTTAAACAAGCTCCTCGTGCTTGGTATGAAAGAATTGATCAGTACCTTTCAAGTTTGGGTTTCTCAAAGAATGATGCAGATTCTAACCTCTACTTCAAGGTAGTAAATGGTGAAGCATTGATTTTAGTTTTATATGTTGATGACTTGATCATTACTGGTGAAGAACATCTAATACTAAAATGCAAGAAGGAATTAGCTTCAGAGTTTGAGATGAAGAATCTAGGTCTTATGCATTACTTTCTTGGCTTAGAAGTTTGGCAAAAGCCAAATGAGATGATTCTAAGTCAAGGCAAGTATACTGTTGACATTCTCAAAAGGTTTGGTATGCTTGACTGCAAACCTATGTCTACACCCATGGAGTCTAATTTAGATAAGTTGAAAGAAGCTGCAGCTAGTTCAGAACCAGTGGATTCTACGATGTATAGACAGTTGATTGGTTCATTGATGTATCTAGTTAACACTAGACCTGATATCTGCTATGCAGTGAGTGCACTTAGCCAGTTCATGTGTGAACCAAAGCAAATACATCTTGTAGCAGCTAAACATATCCTGAGATATTTATGTGGCACAATTGGATATGGGTTGAGATATTCCTCAAATGTGGATTTGGAGCTGCATGGTTTTACTGATTCTGATTGGGCAGGATGTGTCTCAGATCGGAAGAGTACTTCTGGTTGTTGCTTCAGTTTGGGGACTGCTATGATCTCCTGGTGTAGCAGGAAACAGTCTTCAGTGGCCTTGAGTACAACTGAAGCAGAGTATATTGCAGCTTGTGTGGCAGCTCGTGAGGCAGTGTGGCTTCGTAAGCTCCTTGCAGGATTGTTTGGTCAATCAATGGAGCCTACTATCATACACTGTGATAATCAAAGCTGTGTGAAGCTTTCTGTCAATCCTGTGTTTCATGACAGAACAAAACATGTTGAGATCAAGTACCACTATATTAGAGATATGGTGCAAAGGAAAGCTATACAGTTGAGGTATATCAGCACTGAAGAGCAAACGGCAGACATTCTCACCAAGCCTCTCGCCAGGATGAAGTTTGTATACTTCCGAGAGAAACTTGGTATGGTGGAGAATGCAGCCTTGACTGAGAAAGAGTCTCAGTAATCAGTGATCCTTGTTGAGAATGCAACTCTCTGCTGAGTGAGAGTTGAGGTGCAAGCCCTTGTTAATACAATTCTCTGCTGAGAGAGAGTTGAGGTGTAAGTCCTTGATAATGCAATTCTCTGATGAGAGAGAGTTGAGGTGAAAGCCCTTGTTTCCACCCTCTGGGAGAAGCTATGGTGGATGTCATGTGTGTGACTCCATGACAACATCACGTGAGAGAATCCGTGATGAGTTTTTACCATCTATGGGAGTAGCCATAATGGTTAATATCACGTTGAGGTGATATTTTATTTTGTTTTCATTCTAACATAATGTGTCTTGTGCAGATGGAAGTTCATCCCTAGCTGAGAGGGAGTGTTGATGTTAATGCAGCGTCGGTCTTCACTAGTACATGGGCCGACCTTATATTTAAGATATATAATGTACTTATTCTGGCCGACCTTATTTGTTATTTAAATATCTATCAAAAAGGCCGACCCATATGAAGAGGCGCCAAGAAGGTATATATACAAGGTTACCTTTTGATGGTAACACACATTCGAATATACACAATAGAAGTTCGCTATTTTGGCAGAGCAGAATTCGCAGTTATAGAAGAAGTTCATACTTGAACAGCAGATCATCATTTTGTAGCAGCAGACCGATCTCAAGGAGAAACATATTAAGTTCATACTTGAACAGCAGATCATCATTTTGTAGCAGCAGACCGATCTCAAGGAGAAACATATTCATTTGTATCTTTGCATCTAGGAGAGATACTATTATTCATTGTATCAAATTCGGCATTGTGTTGGGCCTGAGTTCAAGCAGATTTCTGCTCTTATTCCTTAAATATATAAGAGATATATTTGCTGGGTTTTTCTCCCTCAAGAGGAGGGTTTTCCCAGGGTATCTTGTTGTGTTCATTGTCTTATGTGTTGCATTTCTATTATTCAATTGATTAAATAATCTGATCTAAGAAACACTAACAAAAGCTTTCATCCAACCCGTTAATGGATTGGAAAGTCCATCTATGAACAACACTATAAGCCTCCTCTCAGAAATATCAGTCACAAGCACGAATAGCTTTTGGAAATCTGCAATGTATAAATCCACTGAACCTCATTGTTTAAGTTGGGCTAATTGCTTAAAGTGCAGCTCAGGATCTTTCTTATCATATCTTTTGATTAATCTTTCAGTGAACACCTGTATGAAGTTATTTGAGCATGCCCCAAGGTCAACATACCATTATACCACCACTCATGAGCAACTCCATCAAGGTGAATAGATGCATACTGAATGGACTCTAACTCAACCATAGGGTTTAAAGTGAAATAAGTATCAAGTTTTTGAACCCACGCTCTAGCTGCCATCTTCTTGAAACCATCAAAAATATGGGAGTGAAAGCTTTTTCCCACTTTCCCGCATAGTTAATTGTGTTGGTCCTTGTTCCCCCTTGTGTTAGAGTGTCTCATCCTCAAGTCAATGTAGTCCCTGAGAGTTATGTCTTGCTGAAAACTAGGCCCAGCATCAAGCCAATCTTGCCTAAACTGATCTGGTTGTTCCAACAAAGTGGGCTTCGGATCAATTGGTGCTTCAATCCTAGGTGGAAAGTTGGGCATAAAAGGCCTTGCCAAAGCTCCCTGATTACCCACTCCATGTTGTCCTACTCGGTTTACTTGTCCCATTTGGTCCATTCTCTAAATTAATTCTTCTAGCCGATCATTAGTTGTCTGTGCTTGTTGTGCTGCCCTACCTTGTCCCTAACCAAAGCATCAAATAAGATCATCAATCTATCTGGAGGACCTTCATTTCTCTCATTCCTCTCACCTTCACCACCCCTATCTCCCATGTTTTCAGTGTTAGAAGACCTACTAGATGATGGTTCTAAATGTTTCCCTTCCTCTGATGGTGACCAGTGTTCCCAATACCCCTCTTCTTTTCTTCTACTTCTTTCTAAATGCCTTATTTCCCTATCACTCAAGCTCACAGAAACTCACACCCACTGGTTGGCAGGACTAATTTGGCTCTGATACCAATGTAATAAACAACCCCCAAATATTTTTTTCTGATTTTTTCTGACTACTGTTAAAAAGGTTTTGCATTTGTTTTACAATTTGTTTGTTTGAGGTTCTCACATACCATTCATAATATAATAATGCCAAAGATGTATAACAGTTTGCAATTAAACATCCAAAGAAACTTGATAGGAAAATAACACTCGTTTCCTTCAATTTTCAGATTTTAAATAACAAGACAGTGCATATTATACGTTCATGAATATCAGAAAATAAGAACACTTTCAGACCTGTAACAAGAAGCTTGACAGCAGAATATAACCCTCCAAGAGCATTGAACTGAAACAATGTTTTGGCTCTATTCTCCTTGCTTTCTAGCAACCCTAAACACTGCCAAACAGTTCACAAAAACCAGCAACCAAGCACCTTGCTTTATACAGATTGCAAACTGAATATGAGCACCAAAAAGGACGTCCCTGCCAAGAAGTTTGATCTGCTCTTAAAAATAAAATCTTTCACCAGAAATTACAAATCAGCACTGTTTGGAATCGCCCTTAAGAGAGTCTTCAATAGATGAAATACCCATTTTAATTCCTCAAGCCATCTCAGAGCTATGAGCAAATATATGAGTTCAGGTTCAAAAAATAAGTGCCCAGAAATTGAAAAATAATCACACCAAAAACTAAACAAATCCACACCACACCAAAAGCCAGCAATCTCGAACCAAACCCAAACTGAAAAGCACTCAAAAGAACTGGAAAATCTTCATCTTTTTCGTCCAGTTGTGATTCCTCGCTTAAACCACCATTCACCAGCTTGAGCAGATCTTTCACTACCAAAACTAGCCTTGGATACTGAGGGTTTTCATCCTCAATCCCGTTCTCAGACTTCAGACCTAGTAGCAAACCAGCAGCATCTTTGTATGTCGTCAAACTCAACCATAAAGAATAAGCTTTAAAAATGAACTTTTAAAAGATACATCCCTCCAATTAGGGCGACCAAGCTCAACCCTAAATCCCAATGCCACTTTTGAGACATTATAATTTTAATTTAAAATAAATCTCAACCAAACAGTAGCTTTTCATTTGAATTTTTATTTCACCTCCTTGCTTGGGTGTCCACTCCTTATCTAGTAGCCTTCAAAAGCGTTTTAGATGCTTTAAAAACAACTTAAGGTGATTGCATTAGGCACCATGGTAAAAATTTGTCCGCTTTGACCCCTCAATAATAAAATATAAAGTTACTTTAATAAAGCTCACTTTTAGAAGCACAAATCAAATATTTAAATGATTTAACCTTAGTAACTTTATACCAACTGAATATGTGTTGTTGTGACAACCCTGACATGGTCCAATATACCCAAAATAGACTTACTATCTTTAGTAAGTACTAAAAATAGCAAGTGACATCCCAAAGGCTCGAACTGGAGAAAACTGATATTGCATCAAGATTCATTGTAGACAGTGAGCACCATACTGACCCTGCTAAAAATAGAAAGTCTCCTAGAAAACTGCAAACCCAACACCCAAAGCTGGAATTGAGTCCCTTTATCATACCACTTAGCCTACAGAGACTCTAGAATGGCTAAAGGTGATGTCCACTGATCAAAGGCTAGGAAGGGGCATTACACATTATGGAATCAAACCAACAAGAAGGAAGATGAACCATCAGCCATTATGGAATCAAACCATTTTGTAATGAATCTCGATTATAATTAATCTTTCTTGTAATTCTATGTGTAGGACATTTTACCTAGCAAGATAAATAGTAAAAGAGAAAAGAAGAGTAAGCTACACATGAGAACATGGTTCTTCCATGTCCTAATTTCACCATAGTTGTTCCATTCCAACTAGGATGTCTCCCCTAGTCTTTGATTACACATATTGGTTCATAGTTAGGTTCAAAGTAAACATATATATATTATTGTTCATGGTGAATAGAAGAGAATTATTGTGTGATCTAATTATCTTACCAATGTGTCGTGTTGTATTCTATAGAAAATTTATCATGTTGACATTTGCACCACCATACTAGCCTCCATAGTCTAGACCATTGGTATCAAAGCAAAAGGTTGTCAAACCATTTTATCACTCAGTTGGCACTCTTTCCTTGCCTTTGCTAGAACTAGTGCCATTGTGTTACCCTCTCTTCCTTATGGCATATAGGTTGGAAATATTTCTTCATCAGCTCCTTAAAGTCTTCCCATTTTGAAATAGGTGGCACTTTATGAAAGTCCGAGGAATGGGTACAACTTTCATGCCACATTAGAGCATGCCTAGAAAGACTGATTCTTGCAAATGCAATTTTCTGATGTGGAATAAATTTATAGAGGCTAAAATAGACTTCCATCTGAGAAATCTCTTGATCTAACTTCTTAGCACTTATGTCTCCAACGAAGGGCTGAATGTCAATTTTGGTTTCTACTTTGAAGAATACTTCATGAGATGTTCCTCCTTGTTCATACTCAAGTTTTCTCAAGTTATTTTCTTCTTCATGAGGTTAAGAGATACCAATATTTTCTATCCCTACAAGTAGAATTCTCTCCACATATCAACCTATTGGTACCTGTTGTGACCTTTTCACACATCGCCCCATTCAAATGGGAACCCCCAATTTTTGCTCCATTCTGCTCTTTTGGCTTTGGTTTTTGGGTTGTTTTCTCTCTCTCTCTCCCCCTCTCTCTCTTTCTCTCTCTCTCTCTCTAATCTTTCTGTTCTTAAGGGGATGTCCCATCTTTTGACCTAATTGGAAATTTCGACTAAGTCTATGAAAATAGGGTTTTGTTCTTCAGGTTGGATTGAGATCAAATCAAGTTGGTAAGTTGACATCTGAGCTTAACATTGCAATCAGAAGGCTCAAGACAAGATCCCACTGAAATCTGACAACTTACTATTTTTGGTAAGTACCTAGTATGGAGGCCTTTTCCTCAGGATTTTGGAATTTTGATTGCTTTAGCACATTCAGGGTACTATCAGATACTTGCACACAAAATTTGGGTAGAACCAGACAACTTGCTATTTATAGTAGTTCAGGCTTCAGGAGCCATTTTCAAGGTTTAAACATATGATTTTCCACGGCATGATTGGAGAATGTATCTGGGTTTTTCAAGACCTTCACGATGGTATAACATGCAAATTGAGATGGTGACTTCCAACAGTACAGCCTTCTGAGGCTATTTTCAGGGTTTGCATGCAGATTTTTTCAACGCATGTCCGGATATTCTTTATGGGTTTTGCGAGAGCTTCGCAACGATGTGACATGCAAGCAGAATGGATCAGTTTTCAGGGACTTACTATTTTTAGCCAGTGCCCGCATGTCGACCAGTTTTCTGGGTTTTTCTGAGGTTTTTTGAGATCCCACGAGCATTGTGACATGCAAACTCATCCGACATCAAATGGATCACTTTTCAGGCGCTTACTATAAATAGCAAGTTCACCCCAGCAGTCACCCAGCACTTCAGTTTCACGAGCAAAGCAGCATATAGCAGAAATCAAGTCAAACAAGGGTCATTTGAGCTACACATAAGTTAGATTAGGGTTTCCAACTTCGATGCCTAAAAAGAGGGGTAAAAAGCCAGAATTTCGAAAAACGAAGGTATCCCATTGCGATCAGCATCCTTTAGGCAATCTACTGGTAAAATTTGGGCACAATCCGAACACTTACTATTTATAGTAAGTCGTCTACAGAACATGGCTATAAATAGCAAGTTAGCACGAGGGGCAAGTGTGAATAGGTTCATCAAGTGATGAGGACCACGTGGTGAAAAAATCAAGTCAAACAGAGCTGCGGAAGTCAGGCAACTTTAGGGTTTGCTAAAAATGGCAAATGGCTAAAAATAGCACATCAGCTTGGGTAACAGGTATAAACAAGGTAGCAAGGCCACAAGGAATGTATCATGCCAACACCAGAGTCAGAACGGGTGAAAAACCATGGAAAGGCACACACCTCCAGGATTTACTAAAAATAGACGGCAAAGGTAGCTGAGGCGTTGGAGAAACTTCTAAGTCCACAAGTGGAAACTGGCAAGAGGTAGTAGGAAATGCGCCCAAGGCATGAAGGCCAGCATGAAAAAGTTTCAGAGTATGAAATTCCTCCTCATACCCTCAAATGCACCCACCTTGGGATAAGACATGGCAAGAAAATTTCTAAGGTTGATGAAATTTCCTCCTCCGTAGGTGAAATGTGCCCAAGGCTACAAGGGGAGTGAAAGAAAAATCTAAGGCATTGAAAATTCCTCCTCCACCCTCCAAATGCGCCCAAGCTTGTAGAGGTGATATGGAAATTTACCCAAGTGTTGAAAACTGGCATGAGAGGGGGCAAAATGCGCCCAATTTGAAGGAGACTGAAGAAAAACGTATAAGTTATAAGAAAGTTCCTCCTCCCTACCTCAAATGTGCCCAAGGTGTGAGCATGCATGTGGAGGAAGTTGAAAATAATTCTAAGTGTTTAAAATTTCCTCCTCCCACCTCTATATGCGCCCTTGGCATGAAGGCTAGTGAAATGCGCCCAAGGCATAAACAAATTCCCCCTCCACATAGGAAATGCGCCCAAGTCATAGAGGAGGGTTGTAAAAAATTCTAAGGCATGGAAATGGAAGCTCAAGGGTGAAAATGCGCCCAAGCAAGGAGCATGACTTAAAGGAGCTTGAAAATATTCCAAGTATTGAAAATTCCTCCTCCCTATGAGATATGCGCCCAAGGTGGAGAAATCACAAGGGAAAATATTCTAAGTGTAGGGAAATTCCTACACACCCCCCTAAATGCGCCCAAGGTTGAGGTGGTGACCAAGAAAGTTTCTAAGTGATGAAGAATGGAGGTAGCCCATGCTAAATGCGCCCAGCAAGAAGGAGGATGTTTAAAAAAAATTTAAGTGTGGAGAAGTTCCTCCTCACACCCCTAAATGCGCCCTCAAGGTCAAGGTGATGGTGTAATAATATTCTAAGTGTCAAAATGGAAGCTTGACCCCTCATATGCGCCTAGGGTGTAAAGACAAGATGAGACAAATGCTAAGGCGTGGATTTCCTCACCACATGCTAGATGTGCCCAATATTTCTTCTAGCACATGTGAAATGCGCCCAGGGCAAGAGGAGGGCGTGGTTTCAAGAAAATATTAAAGTGTTGGCGGATTTCCTTCACACCACCTCATATGCGCCCTAAGGTGGAAATTAACATATGAAAAATCACTAAGTGTAAGGTAAAGGTTGCCAAGGCGTGAGGCTTGAGCGGGAGTTGACATGCTCAAATGTGCCCTTCAAGGGTAAGATAATTAAATTTAAATTTTTCTAAGGCATTTTCTAAGGAGAAAATGAAAATACGCCTAAGGCTGAGATGAAGTTGAAAATTTTCAAGAATAGGTGTGATATGCGCCCGGGGCCAGACGGGAAGTTTTTCAGGAAAATCAAGGAAAGTGCCAACGCAAGGAAATTGGAGATTGTAGAGGTGAAGTGTGTCCAGAATAAAAATGGGTGAACCTTAGCAATTTTTATTATTTTTCAAAAATAATAAAAATTAAACTTACCCCTTCGTCTAGATACATATGAAAACGATGAGTTCCAAAGGGAAATTTCTTCTGGGTATTGGACATTTCCCACTGGAAGATGATTTGAATTTGTTCCACACCTTGCTTGCATTGTTTTGACAGATATTTTTGCCTAGCACCCGTTTAATAAATTTCCTAGGCGAAAATAAATTTTCTAAGGCAGAGAAGTGTTTTTACAAAGATGCCTTGGCTTGTGATGTCAAAATGAGTGCCTAGATTACAGTGGGTGAAATCCATAAAACATATAAGGTTGTCTAAGGAAAGAGAAAATGAAACAACAAGAGGTCAAATTCACTCACAAGGAAGAGGTGAAATTTGTCTAAGGCATGATAGAATTTGAAGATGAAATGAAGATAGAACATCAAGCGTTCAAATGCGTCCTCAAAGTGAAATATTTTCTAAGGCACAAGCTCCAAGCACATGGTGGTGGATGCGCCCTTGAAGAAGACCTCATGAAATGAACACAGTGCACCCACGATGAAATTTTGCTAGAAAAGTGATGAACTCCATCACATCCGGAGATCAAGCAGACCTTGAAAGTTAGAACGTGGAAACTAGGTGAGTGAAGTGAATTTATATTATAAGCGTTTTGATGCTCTTCTTTTTGTTCTGCAGGATGGACACCAGAGCCAGAGCGTGAGGGCTTGAGGTGATGAAGCTGGACAATGTTATAACTTTGGAAAAAGGAAACACCAGTGAAGATTTGTCTAAGGCATTAAGGACGTGGTGCAAAAGAGGCAAATGTGCCCAAGGCAGTGGGCTAGAGAAATATGAAAGTTTCGAGGAAGAAATGCGTCTAGGAATTGAAACGACAAGAGGGATGAATGTGAACGATTGAGCGAACGAACTCTGGAGACAATCTTAGAGACTCTTTTACCGTCCTCCTAACGCAACAAAATTGGCAGGCAGAGCAGAGAAAGTCTTTCTGGGCGAGAACCTTCTAGAGGATGGTGATGGGCATTAATAGCTCGTAGTGGTACCTGCGGAGGAGTGGAGAATATTTTGTGCATTCATTGCCCCACTCCTCTCTGTGGCGGTTTTTAGGGCAAAAACCCCAATTAGGGCATATGTGGCTCGATCTGAGCCCTTTATTGTAATTCAATCTAAGCCGTCCGTTAGACTGGGCCAACTATAAAAGGGGCATCCCCCCTCATTTGTAATCTATTAGAATTAGATTAGATCAAGAAGTCATAGAGTAGAGAAGATAGAAGTTAGAATAGATAGAGAGTTAGCTTAGAAGTTAGCTTAATTTGAAAAGGAAAGAAAGCTTTCCCTTTGAAAGTTTTGTAAAAGGTTGTTGTGGAAAACTCTCATAATACAAAGGTTTATCATTGCATGGTGATTCTATCTTTTATTATGAGTAGCTAGCAAGGCCTTTTCGTCTTTCCAATTCTAATTGATAGAGTAAAATAGACTTTTACTTCATGCAAGCAATTGTTAGCTATGGAATGCGTCGTTTGGTTTGAGCAAGTTTCACTCATCCATACCACTAGCGGGCTCGCTGACGGAGAGTTCGCCCTGCGTGGTCAGCTGGATTATTTTGCATTTAACTTCGATTGTGACTCATATGCTCATATGCATCGTTGTGATGGTATGCACATGTCGTGTTACAGTTTGAATATCCTTTCCATCCTTTGAAGATTGCACCGATTTTGTAGAAGCTGTCCGAAGGGAGGCAAAGCAGAATCTGGTTTGAAGCTTGCTGAAATTGATTGTCGTGTCCCGCCTTTAGGAGTAAATGGTAGCATCTCCAATCCTTACATCCTTTTACATTCAATATTATCCGGTTAGTTTAAGAACTCGAACGTCATTGACAAATCTCCCGAAATTTGAGAATCCTTTCTCCTAAATGAGCAACGCACGTAAGTACCCTTGGAATACCCAGCATACTCACATCAACCAACTAAGTCTATTCGCAATAAAATGAACCTTGGAGTTGAGCGCATGAACTTTCACGCAATCTTAGCATGCGGAATACTTTGATCAAGAGAGAATAGAGTGACCGTTGGACATTTTATTTTGTGTTGGTGCTGTCATAAAACACACGTCAACAATACCCAAATGTGCTACTCCTAAAAAAATGTGTTTGATCATATCTATAGCCAAATGTCAAATCAATGTCAACAATATTAAAATTTCATTGGAAAATTGTTAAGTCTTTACGTATTGGTCTACCTTGTTCTACTAATGATGTATGTAACTTGCTCATCACGAATATTATCAAGCTCTAAATCCTAAAAGAGACTCCTACAACTAGTGAAGGAAAGAAAGGGTGAATTTAAAAGATTATGATAGCAGATACTAGCCACAAACAAGAAGGATTGAGGTTAAGGTAAAGCTTCTCTAGCACATTGACATAGAATCATATATGAGCATCATCTTCCAAGTATAAAGTTGTCACTTCAAAAGGTTCAATGTTCAAGACAGGAAGTTTCAATGAAGCCAAAAGATGGATGTTTATATCTATAGAAAGTTTCTGGTTTTTTTTAAAATAGTTGATTTTGCTTTCTGCTTTTTCGTTATGTCCTGGGTTGAGCAAATAAGCACAAAAATACGATTTTCTATTTTAGAGAGTCTTTTATGTTTTTTTCTGCAAAAAGCAATGGATGGTAGAGGCAGAAAATTATTAAAACAATTTTAAGTTGTCACATGGAAATGGAATTCAAAAATATGAAAGGCAATGACAAATGAAATTTTTACTAAAGTCAATGTTTGAAATGAAAAAATGGAAAAAAAAATTGAAAAAATTCAAAGTTGTGAGTTAATCAACCAAAACCTCCACCAAAAAGCAATGGGCACCTAAACTCAATCAAGCTCCAAAATGACATGTTTTTCTTTCCGAAACAAAGTGGGAGAAAAAGCAAAAGTAGTGCCCAAGTTACTATATGACCCCAAGTGAAAGATCGACATCAAATAAAATGAAATAAAGGAGAAAAAGTGATAAATCTAAGCCCTTAATTCAAAGTGACGCCCAAGTCAATTGAGGATCAATTAAAGTAAATTAAAGAAAAAATTAGAAGATTAGAGCCCATGATTCTGAGAAGCATATATATGGAAAGAAAATAATATTTTATATTAATTTAAGAGGATTAGGATAGAATTGGTTTGAAAGCAAAAAAATTATTATTTTTTAAGCTTCAAGAAGTTGTAGCTGGAAGGCTATAAATATTTGTCATTTACACACACAATGTAATGGGAGTTGATGCTAGACTTATGCTACAAATATCGTCATTCAAGTTCGAAGTTAAATTAGATTGTTTAAGTCTTCATGTAAAGAACGCAAAGTTGAAGCTTGCTTGTGTTACCAAGATTTCCATTCAAGCCCAATCCCAAGTGTTGTAATCATTCCACAAAGAATTGAATTAATAAGAAGATGTGTTCATTTGTGTGGCATCGATGTTCAAATCCATGAAGTAGCTGTGAATGTTTCATAATAATTAATTGTCTTCATGCATTCTTCTTCTAGGTGTTCTGACTTCCACATTTATATTCTCTTTTTACATCAAATTGTTCATACAATTTCAAATGATCTTTGTGTTAATCATTTGATAGTATTCTTGTTTATGTTTAAGCTGTAATAAACTGAAAAAATTCATTGGCAAAAATAAAGGTTCTACAAAGTCTCATACTCTAGCCTCTAAGATAAAAAACACATATATCAAGTGTACTTATTTTTATATTTATGCAAAACTCCAAAGAACATATTTTACAATGTTCATATTAGCATACTTGTTTTTGTTTAAATTTTAGAGTCGATTAAATCAAGGAGGTTCTTCTGCGAATTTCAAGAGAGTATTTCCTCACTCATTGTCATGTTTTGTGTTGTCACAATGACAAATTAAAACACCAACATACCCTTCCCTTTTATTCTAAAAATTCTTGCAACATCATCCTCCAACTTCTTGAACCAAGTATTTCCATCATTTTCTTCCCTCGCCATTGACCTAGTTGTCCTTCTCTATCTCTAGTTTCAATTTTGGTATCAAAAGCGACTAAGTTATCATTCCCACTTTATCTTGTGGAGGGCATTGCCTATCAAACACTTCTAGGATACTCACAACAAAGCTCTAATACCACTTGATCCATAAAGAACTAGATAGAGTCTCCTAGCTTTCACCAACTATGGATATTTTTTTGTCAACTCTACAAATTCCTTCAAACAATGTACGTTGATCTCTAATGTATGTTGGTATAGTCATTGATGTTGTTCAAAGTAAGAGTTGTATTTATGTTGTGGTGGATAGACTAACCAAATATGTTTATTTCTTTGGCATTCCTACCGAGTTTAAGGCTCCTCAAGTTGCTGATTTGTTTTTAGAGAAGGTTTTAAGCTGCATAGCTTTCCTAAAAACATTGTGAGTTACAAGGGCAGTTGGTTCCTTTGTTTTGGGAAGATTTTTTCGCTTTATAGGAATAGAATTCACTCTGCGTACTAGTTATCATCCACAAACAAATAGGAAAATTGTAATGTGCCAACCCTTCGATAAAGTAAAAATTTCCAAAATTACACCATAAGACTAAGTAACAAGTTAGTGCGATAAAAAATTTATTTCTTTTATTGAAAATATACAAACAAGATGCAATATCATATTACAATAAAGATTCCACTTCATTACAATAACTTCACAAGTACACTTAACAAGAATACATACCTTTACATACATAGCTCCAATGAGCTTTAGAACTAATAGCTGCAAGATGGTCCAGGATCTTCCCTTTCAAATCTTGGTTCTTATGTCGCCTGTTCTGGAGGAGAAGCATCACTCGAGATGGATGGCCCTTCCCTTCGACGAAGAGATTGGTAGAGTAACCACTAACGACAACCAACTAAGCATAGTGTTGTGTCCTACATAACTAGAACCTTGTAATCCCACAATCTTGAACTAGCATGTAATACTGGATCACGGTGAACTGACAGTGTAGTCTCAAATATCACACAACTAAATGGAATCTCGTACATTGCACTACTTTGATCAAAGTGTTTCATTCAGTATGTTCTTTTGAGGGTCATTTGTCACATACACTACTCAGGACCAATCTGACTTAAGGCTATCTTCAGCTACGCATAGGTATTGTCCTTCAATGGATAATTCATCATCCCAGACTAACCTACAACATATAATCTACCTACTTAACTAGCAAGTACAAGCTAGGAATATCCTTCAATGGATAGTCTGTCATCCCAAATATCCTATCTTCAAAACAATCTACTTGGAATAGACCTACTAGCTCGTAAGCACTTAAACTCCCTCCCATACTGATTCCCTTTCTTAGGAGTAAACACAAGCTTTCCCAATTAAATCAATAACTTCGCTAAGTGTACCATATGTGTTTTTCATGTTCAATCATACCTAGTATATAATACTTATGATAAACACCCATCTCCTACTATGGAGTAAATACAAACACATTGCATCCCATGTTCAAACATATCTAGTATAATTAAATACCTATATTGTACCACATGTAACATAATTAAATACCTATGTCAAGCAATCTCTTCGCCATATCTAGTATAATTAATTACTTGTGTCAAGCAATCTCTCCTATCATGGAGTACGTAAAAACACATTGTAAAAACAGCCTAAAAGCTTCAATTCCCTATTTGAAAGACACTCATCATGCAGCATAGAAAACACCTCAATTTCAAGTAAATAAGAAGAAGAAGAAATCCCCATGCCTATTATCACTTATCCATGATAATGATGACCATGCAGCCTTCTCCAGTAATAGTTCTACTTAATTTTGTTTCTCAACACAACTCCTTTTCTCACTCTCGTTGATAGCACACTACTCTCAGATATTTAAGCAACTCATCCTCACAAAATCTTTCTCTTCTCTCACTCATAAAACAGAGGCTTATGACTGGTAAAACTCAAAAATGGTAAACAGATAAAGATGTATTCCTCTAGTATGATACGCCTTTCTCAATGGTAATAATGATCAGATAGAAATGTGAATAATGGTTGCAAATAATGATCACTCCAAAATGGTAAGAATGAATCAGAAGATAATCCATAAGGTAATACGTTGCAAGAGAGTTTGGGTGACTATTTATAGAGCAGCCAGCCTCCAAACTTCCTACAATTTTGGAAAGTGAATCGACACCACTCCCTTTCTGACTTATTCGGCTTGGAGGTGGCGGCAATTCAAGCTCATACTCAACATTAAGCTTAGCAAATCAACTTCGTCAATTGCCAACATTCAAAGACCAATTTAACTGGCACCTGGGAAATTCATAATTTTCTGCCAAATCAACACCTACAGGAAAATGGTAACAAATATGGCGCCAAACTGGTTTAATGGCACAATTTCCAAGTGAAAGGAATAAGTCAATCAAATTTTATCAACACATAACTTGCATCGACTATTTTTTGGGTTGAGTCGACTGAAAATAATTACTACTTTGGATTTAGTCAAGCTTCCTAATTTCTCATATCGACTTGGTCAAACAAAACGTATTTCTTAGCTTCATCCCTACTTATTCCATAGCTAGTAATGCGTGATAATTCACAAGCCATGAATGTTCCAAAGTTGAGTTTCACAATATTGGCTTATTTAAGCCTAGGATTAAATACGTCAATAGAAGTCTATATTAAATTGACTTCTAATTAAATCAGAAATAAGTCAAATTCTATTATCATAATAATATAATAAAATCATCATTATATATATTTATATATAATATACATTATTTACTTATATATATACTAAAATACATCAACATATTTATATATGTATGTATGTGTGTATATAATTATTTAATATATATTTTCAAGTAGCATATATATATATATATATATATATATCGTAGCCAATAGAGTCAACATACATCCTATTGTGACCTTTTTCACACCACCCCATTCAGATGGGGACCCCCTAATTTTTGCTCCATTCTGGTCTTTTGGCTTTGGTTCTCTCTCTCTAGTCTTTTGTTCCTCCGGGGATGTCCCATCATTGACCGAGGTTGAAATTTGAGCTAAGTCTGTGAAATTAGGGTTTTTTATCCTTCAGGCTTCTTTGAGATCAAATAAGGTTATCAAAATAAAATCTGAGTGCAGCAGTACAATCAGAAGGCTCAAGGCAGGATCGCACTGAAATTTTTCTGAAATCCGACAACTTACTATTTTTAGTAAGTACCTAATGTGAGGCCTTTTCCTTAAGATTTCGAGATTCTAACTGCATCAACACTTCCAGGTAACTTCAGGGTGCCTGCACATAAAATTTGTACAGATTCTAACAACTTGCTATTTTTAGCAATTCGGGCTTCAAGAGCGATTTTTAGGTTTTGAACATATGATTTTCCAATGCATGATTAGAGAATGTTTCTGGGTTTTTCAAGACCTTCGCAGTGATGTAACATGCAAATTGAGATGGTGACTTTTAACTGCTCAACCTTCAGAGGCTATTTTTAGGGTTTGCATGCAGAGTTTTAAAACGCATGTCCGGATATTCCTTATGGGTTTTGCGAGAGCTTCACAGTGATGTGACTGGCAAGCAGAATGGATCATTTTTCAAGGACTTACTATTTTTAGCCAGTGTCTGCATGTCGACTAGTTTTCTAGGTTTTTTTGGGTTTTATGAGATTCCACGGGCAGTTAGACATGCAAACTCATCCGACATCATATTGGTCACTTTCCGGACACTTACTATAAATAGTAGTTTCACTCCAGCAACTCTTCATTACTTCGGTTCAGCGAGCAAAACAACAGGCAACAGAAATCAAGTCAAACGGAAACAGTTCAGGGCACATGCAAGTCAAATTAGGGTTTCCACTGTTAGGCCTAAAAATGGGGGATGAAATACAAAGTTATCAAAACGAGGTACACCACCATGATCAGCATCTTTCAAGTTGCCTACTAGCAAAATTTGAGCACAATCCGAATATTTACTATTTTTAGCAAGTCACTTCATGGCTATAAATAGCATGTATGTGCCAAAGGGGGGTGTGAACGAGGCACTTAAAGCATCAAGTTCATATGGAGCAAATTTCAGGTCAAATGGAGCTACGAAGATCAATCAATTTTAGGGCTTGCTAAAAATAGCAGGATGGCTAAATATAGCATACCAACGTGGACAACGGGTATAAACAAGGTGGCAAAGTCTATAGAGGCATAGCCACACCTGCTCCAGCTCTGAACAAATGAAAAACGCATGGAAGAGAACACTCTTCCCAAATTTGCTAAAAATAGAAGGGGCGAGGCATGGCTAGGGCATTGGAAATTCATGGATGAAAATTGGCATGAAGACACATGAAATGCGCCTAGGGAAGGTGAAGAAGTTGATAAAAATATTAAGTGTTGGAATTCCTCCTCATAGGGTGAAATGCGCCCTCAAGTTCAAGAAAATTCCTTCACCTCATGTCAAATGCGCCCAAGGTGGCTACAAGGAAAACGTGGTGAAAAGAGAAAAATGCTAACGCACAAGGAAATTCCCTCACACTACCCCATTTGCGCCCACAATTTCCTTCACCACCCCTCAAATGCGCCCTCAAGGGTTGAAAATGGAAGTAGCCTATGCTATTTGCGCCCAAAAGTTCCTTGAGCATGGGTAAAATGCGCTAAGGCAAGAAAGTTTCCTCACCACATATGAAATGTGCCCATGAGTTCCCTCTTCACATGCTATTTGTCCCCACAAAGATTGAAAGGGAGGTGAAAAGTTACTAAGGCGTGGGAATTCCTCCCCACCCCCTCAAATGTGCCTTCAAATGGAAGCACCACATAGCAAATGCGCTCAAGGGTTAAACAAGTTCCTTCACCCTAGATGAAATGCGCCCTCATGTGGAAATAAGGGTGAAATGCGCTCGAAGGGTTTCCTCCTCACATGCTATATGCACCTAGAAAAACAAGGCAAGGAGGGCGTGATTTTAAAGAAATATTCCAATTATAATGGAAATTCCTTCATACTAGGTGAAATGCGCCTAAGTTTGAACAAGTTCCTTCTCACCATGTCAAATGCGCCCAAAGGAGTTAGGACTTGAGGAGGAAAATTGCAGCAACGGTGAGGAATATTTTTCAATCTCCAGCATGAGGTGAATGCAGCAATGGTGAGCACGAAGCGAGGAACGAGGAATGAAGGAAAGTTCAAAAAGTTGACATAAAAATTAACTCCTGCCAGTAAAGACGCCCTTGCTAGCCAGACGCACCCATCTTTTCAAGGCCTCAAAAGTCAAAATTAGGGTTTGTGCTTCCAAGACAGTATTGTTCAGAATCCTTCCAACTTCGCAGTGAATCTATTAGCAAGTCTATTAGATCAATTAGTCAGTCGGAATCTCAGATCAAATAGAGAAGTTTCATCAAAGTAGCAAATTGGAAATTGTGAAAATCATTGAAAATATTCTAAGTTTGAAGAATAAAGGTGCCTAGGTAGCCAAGGGCACCTAGGGTTTTGGAGGATCAGAAAATGTTGTTAAGGTTTGCAAACTTAGTCATCTTCTTCAAGATTCTTCAGACTATCTCGTGGATGTCTCAGTCAGTTCATTGGATTCTTCAGCGACTGTACGCTTTTGACACATTTCTTATTCCCTTTTATATCTTCATATTTCTATGAACAGATACATCCTTTCAAAGATAATAACCCTTCAAATAATCACAACTCCTCTTAAATAATAATTGCTTCCTTTTCAAACTTGACCGCTGCCTTTTCACACATATCCAAATTAATATATATTGTTATGCTCCACACACATCTCTCTTGATTAATAGATCTTCCTTTCTATTCCAAACACATCTCTCTCTTACTTTCTTCAACAAATCTTTCTCCTTTTATATATACGTATTCAAATGAGAAGATGCATTTCTTTGAAAAGAGATGTCCATATGAAAAGAAACGACCTTTTAAATAGTCATGTCCCTTTGTTAATTGTTCCTTTTTTAATTTAAACTTTATGTTAAACATAAGTGCTCATATAAACATCCATGATTTCATATCAATATCCACCACAGTTTCATATGAATATGTTAAGGTGAAGTCGGTCAATAATATCACTCAGGTCAGCCCATTTTACTTTCTCCCATTATACGCGACTATTCTTAGGTAGTCGGCCAGCATTGAACTTAAGTATCTAAGGTCAGCCAACATATGATATTAACTTGAGTGTGTCTTACATAAACTTAGTTAGTTAATATTCATATATATATGCATTAGTCTTAGGCACCAATATTGATTTTCCATTTGTACTAATACTCATAGAAGCATCATTATTTACTTTATCCTCTTCATTGACTTTTGAAACATCTTCATCATTTCCAAATTCATCATTTACATTATAGTGAATATTAAATATTTACATCTATACATGATCACCTCTTTTTTCCTTGGTTCTTGCCTATGAACAAAACATCATAACTCTTCAACCTTTCTTTGATGAATCCATCTCAATTCTAACACAAATGCTTTGAATATCACAAATAAGAACAGCTTCAACACACAATCTGATTGTGATGGCTTTGTATATCATTCATATAGAACCAACGACAATAAAGGGATCTATTAGCAAGTTGCCATAGAGAATGTTACTCTAATGTTTCCATCATCAATTCCACATATATATCTCCTTGAATGCAATTGCCTTTTTGACATCAAAGACAATAACACTTCGATATTAATGGCAACACTATTCCAACAATCTCGCCTATACGTCTTTGACATCAATAACAATATCTTGGGACAATGAATTCCTTCTTGACATCAATGACAATATCTTGGGACAATGAATTGCTTCTTGAGACCAATGACAGCAATCATGTTCATTCACTTTGACATCAATGACAATATTCTAACATCAACCGCCTCAAATATCATCTTGAGCTGATCTAAGAAAAAGATTAAACTCCAAATGTTTCACTTTGTGATAAAGTAGAGCCCAAGGTTATATGAAAGGTTAATGCTCTGCCTTCTTTACATGAGAAGAAGCGGAAGAATGGGCAGCAGATTGTAATATCCCCACCTTGAAAATAAAATAAGATTAACCTCCAACTGTCTCTCATACATCTCCTACAGGTTTGAGGGCAAGGCAAAGCGTGTCATGATTTATGATAAGGAAAAATTACACAAATCTTCCGCACAGGTTTAAAGAAACATCCTAGGGTAAAATTGTCAAGAAGCTGCCACACCTCATTTTTTAGTCACAGCATTAAAACTGATTGTAGTACCTGTTCACGTGTGTTTTATGACAGCACCAACACAGAATAAAGTTTCCAACGGTCACCCTATCCTCTCTTGATCAAAGTATTCCGCATGCTAAGATTGCGTGAAAGATCATGCGTTCAACTCCAAGGTTCCTTATGTAGTGTTGTACCCAAACCAAATTTTTTGCTTCACTAAGGCATTTTGCTTAAAATGGTCTAAACCTTGTAAAAATGGGGTCAAAACTCAATTTTTGGGCAAATCAAGTATGGGCTTTTGGTCAGTGTGATGCCAAGAAGATACTAGCAAAATTTGAAAATTTTGAAAATTAGGGTTTCCGAAATCTATTTTTGGCTCAAAACCCCAAAAAATAGGAAATTGTCTGAATTGGCTGAAATTAATTTTGATTGGCTTATTTCACAACACGATCACAGTGGTGAAGTCGGTTTCAGTTAAAAGTCAGTCTAAGCTTGGTGGGTAGTTTTCACTTTTTCAGGAGAAAAGTTAGGACCTCTGAGGTCGTCAATGGTAGTTGGCCAGTACCAGGTATCAAAATCTAAGCCTGAAACTCAAAGAAGAATGTTCTACGATGAAAGTTGTTGAAAAATATGCTTTTTGACAAAGGGGTTTTTCAGATTGGCAAAAAGGTGCTAAAATATTCCAAGTCTGGGAACATTTCACTATGTAAGGTGGTAGACACTTGCGCAATCAATGTGCAAATCAACTTTACAGTGTCCGTACATGTGAGAATGATGAGGTATAGTCATACACACACCTCGGCAGTCATAGTACTTTGACATGGTCAATCTCAGTGGCTAATACAGTGTTTTCAGAGCACGAAATGGATGGAAATCATGAAGTTCAGAGCAAATCTACGCCCCTATAGCCCAGGGGCGCCCTTCCATTTGAAGGTCAAGATTTGATTGCTTTGGATGGAGAATACATTCATTGTGTTTGGTTTTCAGTTAGCTTTCCGACTAACTATGGAGCAAGATCATCTGAGTTGCAAAACTCTGGTAGACAAAGACGGAAGCAAAGGTTACGAAGAGTGTTTTCCACATGGAGGCAGTCTAGAAATGCAGATTTGCGCCCCTGTAGCCCAGGGGCGCCCTTCTTTTTGAAGGCCCAGATCTGGATGTATGTGTTTGATAATGGATTCAATCTTTGCAGAATTAGTCTGGCTTTTCAACGAGCTATCATGCGGAAGCATGTTCAATGCAGAACTCCGGTTAGCAGCGTCAGAAGTGGAAATTGCAGGCGGGATACATTTGATCAAAGATTGCTAGTAGATGGTTTGAGCACGCCTGTAGCCCAGGGGGGGCCTTGAATATGACTTGTCAGATGGATGAGTTTGCAAATAGGGTCTTTCTAAGATCTTTTCCAATTCAGTCCAACTTCGTAATGCACCCGTTCACAAGACGATCCGGCATTCTGAGAGACCGTGACAGAGGTTCTACCGAGCACGTAAAACAGAGGATGGAGAAGCGTGGCTACACACAACTGCATATCTGTAGGCTAGGGGCGCCCAGCCTTTAGGCTTGTCAAATAGGGTTATTTGCAATTATAGTCTTCACAAGACTTGTGTGCAACTACTCCAACTATTCAACAAGTCCAGTCGACAGCCTCCGGGATTTGGCAAGTGCTCATACGTGCAAGGTCAAGGTGACAATGTTGTAAAGTGGAGGTGGTTGAAGACAGTTCAAAAAAAATGACTATGTATAAGGCTAGAATTTTCTTTGAAAAAGGCAATTCTCTTTTAAAGGCCTTAGAAGCAATTTTTTGGCTTCATCTTCTCCAAGTACATCTCTTTCAAGTTGACCAAACTGTACAAAGAGACAGACGACACGCAAATCGAGGCATTCCAGCTCCCGGTATCAAGGGTCAAAGTATGGTATTGGATGAAAGTGACACTTTTGTCAAAATGGTATTTGTGCTATCACAGGCCAGGGGCACCCATCTTTTTGGGGTTCCTGATTCAATTTGCAAATACCTCACATACAGTCATTGGATGCATAATACTTCAAGTCACTCAATGAATCTACTTTTCAGTTAGCAGGGCTCATCATTCATCGTCAATAGCAGTTTGAAGCATCAGAAGGCAATACGGAGAAATGGTTGTCTGGAATCAGTGCATCAATTTAATCAAAGGCGCCTAATTTTTTAAGGTGTCAGATGTTGATTTTAGCAATTGCAGCTCCCAGCAGACATTTCATCCTTGTCATACAGGCTTAGTCGTATATATCTCAGCTCAGTCGCAGGATCATTCGGTCCCCCGAAAAACAGAGCTGAACATGGTCAGTTGTAAATTTGCAGTCAGCTATAAAGTAGGAGATATTCAAAAATCTCATAACTCTTGCAGATGGACGCCTAGAAGGTCAAATTTGGACTTTCTAAATCAATGAAGTTTGTTGGGCACATTCAGATGCTATTTTTAGCAAAATGATTAAAATAATATTTTTTGCATGCAGAGCATTAAAAAGTGACGAATTTCTTCAAAGAGCTAAATATTGGTGCCTCTTTGTTACACCCCGGAATTTGTATAGTTACTATTCTAGTAATGCTTAGAGCATTCTGATTGTAAGGAAGGTTTTGAATGAATAAATGTGATTGAACTTTGTTGACAATATGAAATCCTGTTTACATGTTATGTTTGGCTCATTCTGTATTCTTGATTGATGTTATTCTTGAATAAAACAATGAATAGAGGAAAGTAATTAGTCTTGTTTTATATATTTGATTTATATATACTGCAAATATTGTGAGCATTTGACTGCCGTGGTTTTGTGCCATGGATGCAGGAACAGGAGCTATTCCTCCAGGTGGAGGGGAAATATCACTCAGGAAGAGGAACTTGGTCGGCTAACCGGTAAAGTTGATCGTATGAGCATACACACACTTCACTAAGGATTTTAGGAACTGAGTCAGATTAAGTTGTCATGATAAGTCATCCTTAGGCTTAGGAGTTATGATTACTTCTTCATGCTTTATGAGTGGTGTTCCTTGATTGACTGACTTACTGTTCTGTGAGCCTTGAATGTGAAATGTGAACTGATAAGTTACTGATGCCTGGAATTTACAGTTAAATGTATAAATACGTGTTTATGCAATTACGTCTATTAGAGGTGCTCTGACTGGCCTATAATACACGTAATTGGAGATTTGAAAATAAACATGTATAGATATATTTAAGTGTAAACTGGGTAAGTTAATTAATATATTTAATAATATATTTAATATCGATGTTATTATAGTTTTATCGATAATATAATATATTAATATATCTAATATAATATTTGAATATTATATAGATATATTTATATATTTAAAGAAAGGTAAGTTAAAAACTATAATAATATTGTATTGAATATAATACAAAATATATTAATATATTTTAATGAGAATATTAAAATATCTAAAACTTTGGAAAGATTTTATATAAACTATAATCTTTGGCATTTAAATTTACATTTATCTTATAAAGGTATTTGAGTTTATTTACCTTTGGAAATAAAGGTAATAAGACTTTCATAGTCTTTGGTAAATACTTTGCAAACCATACAAAGGAAATTCAAAATATTGAAATACTTGGAAAATATTAAAAGGAAAAAGAATTTCGAAATTTTGTAAAGACCAATGGAAATTTATAAAAATCATTTAAGGAAATGTAAGTATGAACTATAGACTTTGGAAAGTATAAAAGAAACATTTGAAAAATCGCGGATTTCTTCCCGTGAAGAAATCGCGCGACTGTGTTAAGCAAAGAAATGGCAAAAAACTTCAGCAAATACAGTCCGCGCCCAGCTCACACTTGAAAGACTTGGTCGCGGATGCTAAAGCGCCACCATTGTGGACGCGTGGGTGGAAGAAAGGTAACAGCAATTGCAAAAAAAACCCTTGACGTTTTCAAACCGAAAACTTTGGACGCCATTTGTGTTGCAGTCCGCCATTTTTGAAGGCAAGTTGAATGTTTAACCTGTACGTGGTTGATCCACGAAATTGGCATGTGATATGTTGAAACATTCTTGAGAAATTATGTTGAATCATCAACTCTTTTGCTGTGTGTTTGGCTATTCGACTGCCACTGCGGATTTTGACATTTTCAAAATGAGAGGTGTCGAATTCTCATGCCTACAAGGTAGGAAACATGAGAATTCGAAACCTATAAATAGGTTCTCACTCATTGTTGAAAAACACTCAATTTTTCATTCACTCTCCTTGCCTTGGAAAATTCGAAATACAGTGCTGTGGTATTTCTGTGTTTTGAAATTCCATTTTATGAAAGCCATTGTCATTTTATGAGAGCCATTGCCATTTTTGCCATTGTCATTTTATGAGAGCCATTGCCATTTTTGTGAAAGCCATTGCCATTTTGTGAAAATCATTTGCAATTGAGACAGTATTGCTGAGAGACAGTATTGCTGAGAACAACTTTTTGCATTTACCTGAAAGTAGTATTTGCTTAAGCTGAGAGAAGGCTGCGAAGGACGGTGGAGCAAGGATTGAAGCTACCGATCAAGCTCATACGCAAAAGGAAATCAGGCATGAGATATATGTTGATAGATTTTCTGTCATTTATTTTAAAATGTATGATTAGATTGCTTGATTATGTCTTGCTTTATGAAAGGAAAAATAATAAGAAACCTCTATGTTCTATGAAATTGCTGAATTGGGAATAGTTTAATTCCTTAGAAAAGGCTTATTGAATTTAAGAGATAGCTTAAAGAGCTGGTCAAATTGGGGAATAGTTTAATTTCCTTAGAAAAGCTTTTGAAATAGCTTAGAGAACTTGATGAATTGGAATAACTTAAAAGCATGTTGAAACGAATCAGTTTGAAATCATAGATGAATTTGAAAGGGAAATATTTGTTTACTTTTAGTAAAGTACCTTATAATTTGTATTGCTTGAATACTGCTTGAATTCCTTAAGTAAAGGAAAGGGATTAGTTATTAATACTAGGACGAGGGTGGATTCAGAACCAAGGTAGTCTAAAGCTTTAGAGTTAAATAGGTTAACTAGAGAAAGCTACGTACTCCATGGATAAAGATTTCCATGTTGGGAAGTACCAGAGGGACCCCTTGTTGACTGTACTCCATTTCCTGTTTAAGTAGTTGAAGTAGGAAGTCTAGGGTGATTGACTACCCACTGAAGGACTCAACCTACGCGTAGGATAAGGCAGCCTTAAGTCAAACCAAACCTGACTTAGTGCAAGTGATAGATGACCGTCAGTATAAGTACTGCCGAAATGCTTTGGCCAAAGTAGTGTAGTATACCTAACGTCCACTTAGACTGTGAGACGAATTACACTGTCAGTTCACAGTAATCCAGGTTACATGCTAGATTGAGATTGTGAGGACACAAGGATTTAGTTATGTAGGATTACACACTATGCTCAGTTGGTCATACAGAACCGGTTACCCAACCAATCTCCTCGAAGAAGGGAGGGCCGTCTACTTAACAGTAAACGTGCGGGGGACCGCAATATAAGTCCGTGGTTGGTGGAAAAGCACCTGAGTGATGTTTCCCCTCCACCTTAAGACTTCTGATGAACCAAGGTTTGAAAGGGAAGATCCTGGACAGTCTTATTCCTATTTGCTCAAAAGCTTCCGAGCTATGTTTGAAACTTGTAAGATTCTTACCTTGCTTTTTATTTTGAAGAAAAGTAATCATGAAAGCGTACTCTGTTATTTACTTGGAAAATAGAACAATGATGTATCGTGTCTTTTATTTCTTTATGATGAAATGTTCAATTAGAATGAACAGAACAGTTATTTACTTTGTCGTTTAATTGTATTTCCTTGTATCTTATTAGTGAAAATAGAAAATTTTTTGTTTACCCGGTTTTGGGGTTGTTACACTCTTTTTAGTTTGCATGTTATAAATTAAATATTATTTTTATCTGAGACTCAGAGATAGTGGCAGTTCAGCTGGTGAAGAGCCAATCAAATTCTTCCTTCACAGTTAGAGTTTGAGCTTGCAGTCTTGCTTTTGTGGTACGATTTTTCTCTAGTTATGCAAGCATGGCATTCATCATTTCATTCATCCAACTTGAGCAGAGGTGAATTCTTTCCAGAGTTGGGCGAATTTCTTCAGTAGTCAGTTGTGAAGGCATCAAAAATATTCTTTTGCATGTACAAGTCCAGATTCATCAGCATAATTCAAGGCAGAGTGGCGATTTTGATAGAAGAAGATAATAAATAAATAAAAACTAAAAAACATCTTTCTTCTTCTCTAAAATTCTTCCATCTTCTCGTCTTAAATTCTCTCGCATGTTTGAAGAATTGGCGCTTTTGGCAAAACAAATCATCTAGGTTGATTCAGAATTGCTTTCTCAATAAAACCCATGTGCTAAAATTTTCAGGGAAAATTTGTTCGAGAGCATCAGTTCTTGAAGCTCTGATAATCTGAAGTGAAATTCATTTGCATGGTGGAATAGAAGTCGATATTTTTCAAATCTGGCATTGAGGGTTGTCTTAGAATTATCTTCTAGACAAAACCCATATCTCAAATTTTCTTGGGAAAAATGTCCTCACGGCCCCTCAGATCTCAACTGAAAACCTTTTTGCATGCGGGCCCAAGTCACATTTTTTCACAATTTTGACATTGTGTGTCATCTTAGAATTTGATTCTACATAAAACCCATGTCTCAAAATTTTTTGTGAAAATTGTCCTCCAACAAGCTATTTTTAGCCTCATTAGGAGAGATTTTTGGTTTTCTGGAGAAGTTGTCAGAATATAGCCATGTTCACAGTCAACAGGCGAGTTTTTCAGGACGCAGTTCACACAGGACAAATTCAAGACCAAGTCAGTCTTAATTCATGATTTCATCAGAAAAGTTGACATCGATTTGTATCAAGCGCATTGGAAAGGTTGACAAGCGTAGTCACTCAAGTTCACATGATTTCATGCCTCATATAGCTGATTGTCTTCCAAGGCCAGTTTAGAGGGTTGATACCGTTGGGTTTCTACATGTGCAGCAAGTTCATTTGCATTTCTCACAACCAAAGTGTTTCCAGTCAAACTTTGCGGTTTCATCATGCAACACTCTTCCATAGAGAAAAGCGTTAAAAACGTGAGAAGTTTCAGAGGTATAAAGTTGCAGAAGAAACAGTGGCCATCACTTCAGTTACAGAGCCGCCAAAGTTACCAGTGACTGAAGTGCCAGTTTAAGTGTGTAGAGATTTCCAGGTTTTGTTTGAGTTGCTGACAAGCAATGAATTGACAATTGAGACATGTGACGACTTTTAGATGGTGATGCAGTTACTAACCTCGTGGAGGGGTTAATTGCTCGAGATCAGGGCCAGTAAAATTCAGTTCAAGGCGTCCTACCTTTTCCAAGATAGATGTTAGACACAAGAGTTAAACTCGATGCTTCTTTTCGAGTTAACTGGTTGTTACACATTGCATGCCATGTCTTTCTTGGAAACATCTACAAACACTTGGAGCTTAGATTAGATCTTTCAGTTAACTAATGATAGCATTCCAATTAACTTGCTTTCAATAAGGACGTGCATACTTGCACATTGTCCATTTAGATTAGATGTTTCAGTTAACTGATGATAGTTTCCCAGTTAAGTGTATAGTTTCATTCAATTAGGATTAAAGAATAAAGATCTTGCATGCTAGCAAGACTGTAGTTGACTCAAGGTGATTTTAGGGTTGCCTACCTTTGATGTCTATAAATAAGAGCTTTCAGCTCATTTGTAATTAGTTTTTCCTGGTGATAGAGAATTGTTGCGCTATTGGCAACATGCCTATTCTCAAGATTGGTTCACCCTTGTAAATTACAACTTTTGTTTGATAGCATACAAGTTGCGCCTACCTTGCTTGTAGTATTGCTATTACTGTATATGTTCAAGAGTGATTGTTGTTATAATAAATTGTTGTGCCTACCTTGCCTTCATGTTATTGTCATGGTGTTTATTCAATCTTAGTTAAATGGGGTTGCTGGTTTGATCGTTATTGCATACGTGTTTCGTCTATACAATATATTGTCCCAGTTGCTTACCTTGTGTTTTTTTAATCGTGAGCCTATTTAGAAGAGCAAATAGTTGTGCCCACCTTGCCTTCATGTTGCAAAACTGTACTTAAAGCTTATTGTTTGATGTGTGTGATAGTAGAATCATTCAGCCAAGCAGATAGTTGCGCCTACCTTGCCTTCATGTTGTGAAGTTGTACCAGGTTTACCGTTTATTCGTTTGTTTTAATAAGCTTCTTCCCGAATAAGCAAATAGTTGCGCCTCCCTTGCATTCATGTTGTGAGTCCGCACCTGAAGTTTATTGTATAATACATTCCTGCTCCATTTCCTCATGCTTTGTTTCTTAAGGAAACTAGATAGATTTAAAGAAGTTAGCTTAGTTATAGTTAGATGATCTGCGAAACCAAAAAATACTTAGCTGCAACGTTCTAGGTTTTCTTAACCTTGTGCCTCTACCAGCTGAAAACAAAAAGATAGGATTTAGTTTACTTTTCTATTCCATGCATTCCAGCACAATGAGGGAGCTTCCCCTCCTAATTTGAAGAGCACTTATTACGTAGTGTGCATAGCTGTCCGTACAAACTTACACTCCAGACGTGTTAGTTATTACGCCAACATGTAGCGAATAGGCTCAGTTGGTTGATGTGAATATGCTGGGTATGTCAAGGGGACTTACACAATTAGTTCAACTTTGTGAAGCAATTAAGACACGAATGATTTGACAATGATGCTCTGATTCCTAAGTTAATCGGAAAAATGTTGAATTTAAAACGAATAGGGGTAGGGATTCTACAATCTATTTCTAAAGGGTGGAATGCAAGGATCGACTTCAACAATCTTCAAACCGGATTTTGCTTCGCATCTCTTCAGACAACTTCCACAAAATCAGTGCAATCTTCAAAGGATGAGAAAGGTGTTCAAATTATGACACAACATGTACATACCATCACTACGATGCATATGGACATATGTACCACAATCGAAGTTAAGTGCCAATATTTCAGTTGACCACGCAGGGCGAACTCACTGTCAACGAGCCCGCTAGTGGTATGGATGAAAGAAGACTTGCTCAAATCAAACGACACATTCCACAATTAACAACTACTTGCATGGAATTAAATCTACTTTGCTCTATCTACTTGAATCGGAAAGCTGAAAAAGCCTTGTCAACCACTCACAACAAAAGAGAGAATCACCAATCAATGAATTTCTTTATATTATGAGAGTTCTCCACAACAACCTTTTACAAAAACTTTCAAAGGGAAAGCTTTTCTTTCCTTTTCAAACTAAGCTAACTTCTAACTAAATGCTATATACTCTCTATCCTCTAGCTCAACTCTATCTCTGATTCTAATCTAATAGATTACAAATGAGAGGGGGTGCCCCTTTTATAGTTGGCCCAATCCAGCGGACGACTTAAATTCAATTACAAAGAAGGACTCAGATCGGGCCACATATGCCCTAATTAGGGTTTTTGCCCTAAAAACCGCCATAGAGAGGAGTGGGGCAATGAATGCACAGAAGATTCTCCACTCCCCTGCAGGAACCACTACGAGCAATTAATGCCCACTACCATCAGAAGATTCTCGTCCAGCAAGACGTGTTCCCACTATTCCGCCTGCCAATTCTGTTGCGCTAGGAGGACGATAAAAGAGTATCTACAGATAATAGAAATTGATAGGATCCGGAGTTCGATTGCTCAGTTGTTCGCATTCAACCCTCCTGTTGTTTCAATTCTTGGACGCACTTCTTCCTTGTAACTTTCATATTTCTCTAGCCCACTGCCTTGGGTGCGTTTGCCTCTTTCGCATCACATTCTTAATGCCTTAGACAAATCTCCATTATTGTTTCCTTTTCCAAAGTTGTAACATTGTCCAACTTCATCAAGTCCTCATGCCTTGGGTTCGGCGTTCATCCTGCAAAACAAAAAGAAGAGCATCAAAACACTTATAATATAAATTCACCTCACTTACCTAATTCCCATGTTCTGACTTACTGATCTCCGGATGTGATAGAGTTCATCATTTCCTAGCAAAATTTCATCATGGGTGCACTGTGTTCATTTCATGATGTCTTCTTCAAGGGCGCATCCACCACCTTGTGCCTTAGAAATTATTTCACCTTCAAGACGCACTTGAATGCTTGATGTTTGAGCTTCATTTCATCTTCAAATTCCTCCATGCCTTAGACAAATTTCATCTCCACCCTGTGAGTGTATTTGACCCTTTGTTGCTTTATTTTTCCTTTTCTTAAACAATGTTGTCTTCATAAATTTCATCCACTGTAATCTAGGCGCTCATTTTGACATCACCAATCGAGGCATTTTTTTTGTAAAAACATTTCTTTTATTTGCCTTAGAAATTTTATTTTCGCCTAGGAAATTCATCAATGGGTGCTAGGCAAAATCTCTATCGAAGCAACACGAGCAAGGTGTGGAAAACAATTTTAAATCATCTCCCAGTAGTAAATGTTCAATACCCAAAAGAAATTTCCCCTCAAAATCATCATTTTCATGTGTATCCAGACGAAGGGGTAAGTCTACTTTTTATTTTTTTGAAAAGTAATAAAATTTGCTAAGGTTTATTCAACTTTTAATTCTAGGCGTACTTCTTAATTGTAGTCTTCATTTTCATGTTTGGGCATTTTCCTTATTTTCCTAAAGAAATTATTTCCTGCATCTGGGCGCATATCACCTAGCACTTAGAAATTTCCATGTTGCCTCTTCCTTAGGCGTATTCCTCATTTTCACTTTAGAAAATGCCTTAGAAACTTTTTAACTTAATCAACTTACCTTGGGCGCACTTCATAACACATATCTTTACCTTCATTTCCCAAGCATTTTCACGCCTTAACAATTTTCCTCCATGTCCCAACTTCCCTAGAGCGCATTTGAGGTGAGGGAACTTTCATTTTGATACTTAGAAATTATTTCCCGAGCATTCTTTCCTCTCATCTTGGGCACATTTTGACCCATGTACTTCCATTTTTCAAGACTTGGAAAAATTTCTTTAAGCCCTCATACTGCCTTGGGCACATTTGAGACCCCTGCTTTGATTTTCAACACTTAGAAATATTTTTGAGTGGCTTCATGCTCATGGGCGCATTTCACCTATGGAGGAGGAACTTTTATACTTAGAATATTTTCAGCTTCCTCCCCTCTTTGCTTTAAGGGCGCATTTTACCTTGGGAGGAGGAATTTCTCGCACTTAAGACACTTTTATTTTATGCCCTCTCCACTTTTTGCTGGCTGGGCACATATGGGGCTCCTTGCTTCCTTTTCCCACGCCTTAGAAACCTTTACCTTGCACTTCATTCCTTGTGGGCGCATATGAGGTAGGGAGGAGGAACTTTCTTGCCTTAGAAAAATTTCAATATCCTTGCAGCCTTGGGCACATTTCACATGGGGAGGAGGAACTTTTATACTTAGAAACTTTTCCAAGCCTCATCTTCTTTGGGCGCATTTACCATGTGGTGGAGGAACTTTTACGCCTTAGATTTTCTTATGCCATGTCTTCTACCAAGGGCGCATTTGAGGTAGGGTGAGGGAATTTGTTCAAGCTTGGGCGCATTTTGCATGTGGTGGAGGAATTTGCTCAAGCTTGAGGGCGCATTTAGGCATGTTCACTTCCATTTTTTCTTTAATTGGAATTTTTATGCCACCACCTCAATCTTGGGCGCATTTAAGGGGGTGTGGAAAATTTCCCAACACTTAGAAATTTTCCCTTGTGATTTCTCCATTGACTTGTAAGTTGGGCGCATTTGGAGGTATGAGGGGAAATTTCCAATACTTAGCAAATTTCATCAAGCATCCTCCACTCTTGGACGCATTTTCCATATCCTCCTGCCAGTTTGCACTTAGAAATTTTCAACACCTTTCAGCTATCTCTTGCCACTCTATTTTTAGTAAATTTGGAGAAGTGTGCCTTTTCACCCGTTCTGAATTTGGAGCTGGCGTGATATGCCTCCTGTGGCCCTGCTACCTTGTTTATACCTGTTGCCCAAGCTCATCTGCAATTTTTAGTCCGCCTGCTATTTTTAGCAAACCCTAGAATTGCTTGACTTCTGTAGCTCCATTTGACTTGAAATTTTCACCAGGTGGTCCTCATCGCTTGGCAAACCTATTCACACCTGCCTCTCATGCTGACCTGCTATTTATAGGCCTTTTCTGGAGACGACTTACTATAAATAGTAAGTTCTCAAATTGCGCTCAAATTTTACCAATAGATTGCCTGAAGGATGTTGATCGTGATGGGATATCTTCGTTTTTCGAAATTTTGGCTTTTTACCCCTCTTTTTAGGCATTGAAGTTGGAAACCCTAATCTGACTTGCAATTGCCCTGAAGGATCTCCGTTTGAATTGATTTTTGTTGTACGTCGCTCTGCCTGCTAAACTGAAGTGTCGGGTGGTTGCTGGGGTGAACCTGCTATTTATAGTAATTGTCTGAAAAAGTGACCAATCCACTGTCGGATGAGTTTGCATGTTACAACACTCGAGAGATCTGAAAAACCCCAGAAAAACTCAGAAAACTGGTCCACATGCGAGCACTAGCTAAAAATGGCAAGTCTTTAAAAAATGATCCATTCTACTTGCCAATCATATCACTACGAAGCTCTTGAAAAACCCATAAAGAATATCTTGACATGCACTAAAAAACTCTGCATGCAAACCCTAAAAATAGCCTTTGAAGGTTGAACCGTTGAAAGTCCTCATATCAGTTTGCATGTTATACCATCACAAAGGTCTTGAGAAACCCATAAACATTCTCCAGTCATGCATTGAAAAATCACACATGTGCACCCTGAAAATGGCTCTTGAAGCCTGAACTGCTAAAAATATCAAGTTGTCAGAATCTGTTCAATTCTTGCATGCGAGTACTTGAAAGTACCCTGAATATGCTGATGCAGTCAGAATCTCGAAATTCTGAGGAAGAGACCTCAGATTGAGTACTTACTAAAAATAGTAAGTCCCCAGAACTTAGTGAAAATTCAGTGGGACTCTACCTTGAGTCTTCTGATCGTAGTGTTGAGCTCAGTTTTCACTTTGATAACTCTACTTGACCTCAAACAAGCCTGAAGGATGAAAACCTTAATTTCACAAACATAGCCAAAATTCCAAATTAGGTCAAAGAATAGGACATCCCCGGAGGGACAAAAAAGATCGAAGAGAGAGAGGGACAAAACAACCCAAATCCCAAAGCCAAAATACCAAAATGGAGCAAAAATTAGGGGGTCCCCATTTGAATGGGGCGATGTGTGAAAAGGTCACAACAGTACCAAAAGAGCCACATCTACAAGTGTTGTCTTATTAAGGATATATGCTATATCAAATGGACTACACTTATAATGTTTGAAATGTGATCAATCTCTAAGGGTTTTGGATATAAGGAAGCATAGCCTGTTTTGAAGTTTATCTGCTTCCTGAAATCACAATAGTTATGAAGAAGGTCACAACTCCTATAAGAGGACAAATCTTGTTGTAATTGTGGACTATAAAAAAGGTTGCCACAGCCACCTACTACCTGCACCAAATAAGAATGGTCAGCATGACAAAGGTTTGTGTTAAGGATCGATTAGATTCAAATTGTCCACAGGTCAATTTCCATATTTCTTCTTCTCAAGTGCGAATGTGCTGATTGCAGAACATTGTCAGATTTCTATGTTTGCATATCAAAGATCGAACTCCTATATGTAAGAGGAGAGACCCACCTCCAAGGGATGCGTCCCTTGAGAGGACGTGTCTCCACGTGTGGACACACGTCCGCTCAAGGGACGTGTCCCTTTGTTTGCGGGCAGACTACAGTCTAATGCATATTGTTATTTACATATTAACACATACGCATCCTTCTACATGCTGGCGGGTGACTGTAAGAGAATTCCGATTTCAAACAAATGCAGAATAAAAATCACAGGAATGATCAAATTTATATGAATGCTCATAATTTCGATTTAAATGTTTTTTTTTTTTAGATTATTTGTTTTATAAGTGATGATCTTGATCGCATCTGACCGAAGCTATCATCATTAACACTCCCTCTTAGCTAGGGAAGATATTTCAAATCAAATAAGTCAAGATATCACCTTCACACGTGATATGATATGTTTTCTCAAGGTTGTCAAGTCACATGACATTACATCTACATTATTTTCAACACTCCCTCTTTAACTGGGAAGAATAACTTCCAAAGTGATATCACCTATCTTGTGATATCAGAAGATATGATATGCTTCTGAAAGTGTCAAGTCTCATGACATACTTCATAACATATCTTCACTATTTAATACTCCCTCTAGGCTAAAGAAAAATAATTTCCACTAAGTAAAACTGATATTACCTAACTCATGATATTAGAAGATATGGTATGCATCTGAAAGTGTCAAATCACATGACATTCTCCATAACACATATCCTTTATTCAATACTCCCTCTTCAACTGGAGAAGATAACTTCTATCAAGTAAAATTGTTGATATCACCTAACTCGTAATATGATGTGTTTTCTCAAAGTTGTCAAGTCACATGACATACTTCATAACACATCTTCATCATTTCAACACTCCCTCTTTAACTAGGAAGAATAACTTCCAAAAATGATATCACCTAACTCGTGATATCAGAAGATATGATATGCTTCTGAAAGTGTCAAGTCACATGACATTCTTCATACATATCTTCATTATGGTAAGTGCACTGACATCAAGTCACATGATGTCTACCATAGATCATGGCATATCCACGGATATAATCATCCACCATGATCATCTCTTATGGGTCACAATGACCTTCAGATATCAAGTCTCATGATATCCATCAAGGTGTCTAAGAGATACTATCATGACATGTCTATAGATATCAAGCCATATGATATCTATTATGATAGTTTTATCATTGTAGAGTCGTCACTTTAGAATGTCAAATACAAGTGTTCATTATCAGAAAGATCGTCACCTTTCAATAATGTACACAAGAGGAGTAGGCCCATAAAGTCATGGAGTCACACACATGACAAAAGAGTTTACATATTAAACATCTTTATATATTAGTACAACTTATAAACAAATTTGAATTTCAAACATAATATCAAATTACATACCAGGTTTTATGCTCGAGGAGTTCAAACTTAACTCTAGAGAGAAGTTGTTGAGTATGTCCGCTGTTTAAACATTTGAACTAATATGCTCCAATTTGATTACTTCCTTTCTACCATGTCTCATAATGGTAGGATCTCAATGTGCTTAGATCAAGGAGTCCGTCAAGCAATTTTATGAAGCCAAACTGCTTCTCTTGCCCCTATAGAGGCTGCAATGTAATCAGCTTCTGTCGAGCTTTGTGCTACAAAAGATTGATTTCTGCAGGTCCAAGAGATCATAGCCCAATCTGAATTAAAGTTTCCAAGTTGAGCTAGTTGGTCTTTTCTGTAAAGAAGACCATATCCAATAGTGTTGTGAAGATATCTCAATATGTGTTTTACAGCCATAAGGTGAATTTCCTTTGGCTCACACCTGAACTGGTTTAGAGCAATCACTGGGACCTTTCATTTGCAGCAGGAGTTCTTTATCAACTAAGCTACTGGCCCCTTGTGACCAGCCCATCATCAAACCAGGTGTGGCTTATATCCAACACCCCCCCTTAAGCCATACTGTGGGTGCAAGGGATTCTTTAGATCCTGGAACCTGTCGTCATGGAGTCTCTCAACATGACGCCTCATCTCAGTCTCAGAGATGAACAAGGCTTTCACCTTATATTTCTCTATCTCAAAGCATTACAACAAGTGAAGATGAGACTCCCTCTGAAGCTCTAATTACTTCTTCTTAGAAGGGATGACTTCAACCATCTACACAGTCTAATGGTTGCAAGCAGAGTCTTCATTTTCTTCTTCTTTTGTAACCAATCTCTTATGCTTTCGATCCGTCCTGAAAGCATCTAGAAGAGATTATAAATAGTTCATAACTATCCAAAAATCATACAAGTTATATCATGAATGAAATTTTCAAAGGATCTTATGCTAGTGAACACAACACAATTCAAGAGAATTCACAAATAAATGATATAACTCAGCGACCAAGAAATACTTATCTCTTTAAATATTTTGATCCGTCCTTAATGAAGTCATGAATCTGAATGAACAATCACAATATCTGCTCTCTCCACCCTTTACAATGGCGTCGATTGCATCGATTCTGCCCTTCGCATGAGCTAAAACTCGAAGATTCCTGAGACAGTGCTCATTTAATTTCCAGGTAGCACAGTCTGCATAGAAGCAAATAGTTGAAGGATGTATTCTCAATTATACCAAGTCCAAAGCTAATAGTCATTTATTATTTTCCGGGGGCAAATCTCTTTGCTAGCGGCTGCGTGGCCTTCGGCTCTCGCCACCCGCAATCACAGGTGACACCTTCGTTTCTTGCCACCCAATCCAAAAATGGTCGCATCAGTTCAACTGCCAATGGTTCACGTTCAGCGTTGTCTCATTGGCTCAGAATACATCACGCAGTAAAATAGTTCGAACGTATGGCATGTTGGTGAGACACTGACCATATCTCCCCGATGCCATAAGTCCTTACAATCGATACCGCCTAGGCTTCACTATCAGCAAGAGGTTACATAGAGTCCAGAGAGCTATTGCTCATACTTCGTCATGTCGCCAAGACCTCACATCGAAGATCACAAGGTATTCCGAAGAGTTCATCAGTCGGCAAGACTATCGCTCTTCGCCAAACATTACACCGAGCTCATAAGTCATTCCAAAGTGTTCCTTAGCCGCCAAGACTTTAGTCATTCACTGAGAGAACATACCGAGCCTTCTATGTTATACCGATGTCACTGTCGGCCAGACATTCCACATTCGCCAGGAGATCATATCGTGGTTCCAAAGTCATACCGAGACTTCTGACGTCCATCGCATTCTTATCGGCAAGACAATTACTTTCTGCCAAGACATCACCCCGCAAGTTCCAAGTCACCCCGAGCCTATCTTGTTGGCCAGACTTACCGCTTTCGCCAAGACTTCATACCAAAGCCTTGAGTTACTTCGAGTGTCCGTGGTGAGACATATCACTCTCGGTAAGACTTCTTATCGATCACCCAAGAGTTTCTCCGAAAGTTCTAACACTGTCACCGAGACAAGATATTTTCGATAAGACTTATCACCGAGCCACCATAGGTTATGCCGATGTCTTCAGTGCGTATTACTGTAGGCAAGACCTTCCATTATCGCTGGAACTTCTTCCCAAGTGTTGAAGTCACTCCAAAACCCCCGGTCGCTATGAGTCACCCCGACACTCGATTGAATGGCCTGTCGGCTAGAGATCTTCACGAAGGCTGACTTTTTCATCGAGCAATCAATCCGCTTGAACATACAGGTGAAGATCTTTCAATAATGTAAGCTATCCTTGACACGCATAGGCTACCATTTTCACATATCGCAGTTTAAGCTCTGTGTCTTGTGCAATTGCGATATCAATTACATATCTCGACATCATGGCAATCCAGGAGATCACAGTCTGCGCGCATCCTTAGTTCTCCATTCCTCACGTACCCGAAGATCAAGAATTTAATCAAATCTTTCTTATCGTAGCTCTAATACCATGTTAAGGATCGATTAGATTCAGATTGTCCACAGGTCAATTTCCAGATTTCTTCTTCTCAAGTGCGAATGTGCTGATTGCAGAACATTGTCAGATTTCTATGTTTACATATCAAAGATCGAACTCCTATATGTAAGAGGAGAGACCCGCCTCCAAGGGATGCGTCCCTTGAGAGGACGTGTCTCCACGCTCAAGGGACGTGTCCCTTTGTTTGCGGGCAGACTACAGTCTAATGCATATTGTTATTTACGTATTAACAAATACGCATCCTTCTACATGCTAGCGGGTGACTGTAAGAGAATTCCAATTTCAAACAAATGCAGAATAAAAATCACGGGAATGATCGAATTACATCCCTTGTAGGAAGACTTCTTTGATGGAAAATAGAAACGATGACAACAATGATGATGTGATGGATGCAAAACAGCCAAAAGAGACATCTTATATGCATAAAGACATATAAAGAAGATTTAAAATAAAGTAGAAGAATTTAGTCATACGATTTCCTTAAGGAAGAGTTAAGCAATAAAGGGGCATGCAAATAGTTGTGAATCTTAAGGAAAAAAGGTATTTAAAGAAGACCAAACAAAGGAGAAAGCCATCATATGAATTGTGAAGAAATATTATGACATAGTCCAAGTAAATTATATGGCCAATGAGAACGAAGCCCGTCCAAGGTTCATGAAGAAGATTTAAGGAAGGAAACTCTTAACTTCTCCTATCAAGTTAGTGGATGAAAACCCATAACTTGACCAAAAAGCAGAGACATTCATACAAAGGAAATTGCTGCAAATTGAAAGAAAGATCACAGCAGAAAATAAGTATAAGTTATATTTTTGGAAATATTTCATAAATTTTAAGTTTGAATATTATATTAAAAACTAGAATTTTAGATAAATTAATATTTGTAAATATAATGAAACTATCATTTTGAATTAGAATTATTGTTTAAAGGAAAAAATAAGAAATGTTCTAGAACAAGACATTACACAGATGTAGCAACACAAAATTTTATTATGAATCTGATTGTATGACACATTGATGTCTGTAATATATGATCATACTATTGGACTAATCGCCAGCGTCTCTCTTTGGATTCGGGACATGGACTAACCGCCTCCCATGGATCCATTTATCTCTAGCATTTGTATTGGGCGTTAACAGGTTGATCTTTTGGCACACCGGCAAACGTGTTCCAACAACTAGTAATAGAACTGTGGTTGCGGGTTCGAATCCCCTCAGGTGACGCTGAGAGGGGGATTGTTGGACTAATTGCCAACGTCTCCCTTCAGATTCAGGACATGGACTAACCACCTCCCATGGATCTGTTTATCTCTAGCATTTGTATCAGGTGTTAACAAGTCAATCTTTTGATGCAATGGCAAACGTGTTCGAACACATACGACAGTATGATGTGTGCTGATTTTTTATTTTTTATTTTTTTAATCTATAAATGAATGAAAAACTACTTATCAATTCTCTAAATTCAGTTTTATGCATTTTTTAAAGATTATTTTGCAAATAGGTGTTTTTCTAGTTCAGAAATTTTGTCAAGCTTTTGATAATTTTTTGCTGAGTCAAATTGTAGGCCTGCCAAATCTGAGTTTTGAACCTATGAATTGCAGAATTCACTCAATAGGAAAAATGAGAGAATTGTATAATACCAACCGAAGAACACTCCATAGTAAAAGAGAAAAACATATACTACAAGAAGAAAAACACTCCACACTAAAGGAGAAAAAACATACTTGAAGAGTCGATATACATTTCACAAATTATCTAAGTAACCAGCATATATAAATTGGTGCAAACATGCTTACCTCTGGACACAATACATTCACACGGATTCCTTTGCGTTTGAAATGACTAAGTGACCTTGTAAACATAACCACGCCACCTGTAACATAGCAACATTTACCAAAAAAATATTAGACAACACTGTGGCTCAATTGATAGCAATGGATATGAGCAAGAACTTGAGATTTACATAAGAGGAAAACTACTGAAGCCTTATCAATGAAGGTTGAGTTAGCAGTGTGGTAGCAAAAGAAACTGACTAGCAACCCTAGTATGTGCTTATTAACTATGAAAAAACATAAGTTAACTACCACCCCTAGTACATGCTTCCAACAAGAGCACACAAACTCTCTTAGGCTTTAATTAGTAATGCATATATCCCAGTGACTGCACATGTATAGATATGTAGAACAAATAACTTTATCATTATAATTTATGTGCAAACAAGTATTTAAGGACTTTAAGAACCTTTTGAAGCTGAATATATAGGCATGATGTAAGCTGGATAAAGCCCCGATGCAGATCCAATATTCAAAATTGTTCCTTTGTGACCTCCTGCTTCCATAATTTGAATCTGCAAAGCCAAGATTGATATTTTATATGATACCAAAACAGCAATTTTCATTAACTCTACAATTGAAAAGATTAGATTTACATTCTTGTAAACAATCCTTTATTAATAGTAAGAAATTATTATAAAAACTATGAAATGAAGCCATTCCTTGAGACCCATAATGATTTAAGTTTTTCAAAGTTATAAAGTTCTCAATGAGCCCATGCAAAAGGCATTCCATTCCCTGGGCAGGGTATGACAAGCTTCAATTGTTTAAATATTCAGAGCTCCTTCCAAATAAGTTTTCAGTCTACTTGGAAAATATTTGGCATGTGACACATTGACATCTGAATTATACGTTCAAATACATAAAAAGGTGATCATTCATTGTACTATAATAATGTTTCATAAAAGAACCAAAACAAATAACAGATTGTTACAGCCTCAATTAATAAAGGACAAGTGGAGAAATCACAGTCAAAAATGCAATGGACAAATTTGATAATGGAAAATCATATGAAACCTTGCTACAAGAAAAGAACCTATGTGTCTCAAGGTGACATATGCTTTGAATATTTGTCACAAGTCTTTTGGTTTGAGTATTTATTTTAAATATGAAAAACCACTATATTTTAAAAATAACAGAATAAGCGTAATTTTGATTATACTAATATTATTTAAAATAACATCAGTAAATTTACAATTTATTTTAAGACAATAGTATTTATTTTAAGACGATAGTAATTAAAAGATTTGTAACATCTTTGGAGAGTGGATGAGTGGTTCCGTTATGGCACATTTCCAATTTTGATAAGGCTAATTATGGTGGATTGTGGAGTGAGTTAAAAGGGCAATTAATAGTCTTCCTGCTGTTAAGAATGTGTTGTACCCCAAATTAAAATTTCCGCTACACTTAGGCATTTTGAAGAATTGAGTCAAGATACTGTTAAATCTATCAGAAAAGGTCAAAATGGGAGTTTGCACGTCTTGCATAGGGGTCATAAACTTGAAATTTTCAAAATCTGACAATCTGGGTCGGTCCAAAACAATCAAACCAACAATACCCAGATTTCAGTTTTTCATCCCTAAATTTTAGGAAAATTTCTATTTTTAGCAATTTTTTCTAAAAATAGAAATTTTTTTGCGGTTTTTTTGGGTTTCCTATGAAATGGATAAATGTAAAATTTTCTAAAAATAGAAAGTTTTTCCATTAGAGTTAAGACTGATTTTGATTGGCTTAAAATACTTCCTTATCGGGCTAGTGTAGTCAAAATCACAAAAAGATCAGTTTTACTCTACTGCATCTATTCTGCTTTTTCAGAAGCTATTTCGGAGATCCAAGGTTATCAAGGGAGATCAGTCAACTGCCAAGTGTTGGAATCGAGTGTTTGAGCATCAAACAGAGGTTGTCAATGAACAATTTGCACGAGAAATGAGGAACGACCTAAGGAAGTTTGAAAAATGAAAAATGCCAAATTTTGCCTAAGTCTAGAAATTTCAGGCACCCCAGTCAAGAAGAGGCGCCCATGTTTCAATGCCTTAGAATATTTTTCATCTTGACAGTCAAAGACAAGGGAGACACATTTTACAAGGTAAAATTGAAAAGTTGATAAAATTTTCTAACACTGCCAGCTATAGGCGCCCCTGAAGGAGAAAGGCGCCTAGCTTTTCAAGAGGTCAAAAGCCAAAATTAGGGTTTTTGTCTCCAAGCCAATATTGCTTAGAATCATCTCATCTCCACAACAAATCAGTCGGCACGTTTGTCAGATCATCCAGTCATCGACAAATCAAAAACAAACAGAGGTCACGGGGAGAGGTATTTACAAACTCTGAAGACGACGAACACAAAATAAATTCTAAGTCTGGAGAAGATAGGCGCCCTTGAAGGAAAAGGGCGCCCAAACTTTTGAGAGGTTAAATGATCAAATTTGCAGAAGACTTCTCCAACATGACTTCATCAGACTGGATCTAGCTCTCCAATGAATCCATCAGCTCGTCCGTCAAAATCAGCAGTCATCAGATACCACCAAGCAAACAGAGGAGAAAAGTGTGAGAAATGGTAGAAGTTGAAAGCAACAATAAAAAATCTAGAATAAAAACTAACTCTGACAGCTATGAGCGCCATACCTCAAGAAGGGCGCCTAGGGTTTAGGGCCACCAGAAGTCAATTTTCGGGGATGAGTTATCCAGAAGACCCCTTCCAGAATCATCTCAGCTATCCAGTGAATCCGTCAGCCAGTCAATCTGACAAGTACAGCACCTGGAATCACGAATTCATCTGAAGGTCAAAAGATAAGCATAAAATTGAAGATCATCAAATTGACTATCTCTGGAGAAAATGGGCGCGCCCTTATCAAGGATAGGCACCTGACATTTCGAAGGGTCAAATGAAGTTTTTAGAAGATGATGCCTCCAAAACCATATTGTCAAATTCAATCAGGCTCCGCAATGGAATGTTCAGTTCTTTCGTCGGACAAATCAAGAAGTCGAGGGACAAAGCTGAAACAAGGTTGAAAAATGAACAGAAAATAAAATGATGAAAAAAGTGGCTAAGTCTGGAAAAAAGGATGGCATACCTCAAAAAGGGCACCCAACTCTTCATGACTTAGTTTATTTTTGAGAAATTTCAAAATTTTCAAAGAGAAGAAAAACGCCTTTGCTCAAGGCATGAACTAAATTTAGGGTTTCATCAAATTAGGGTTTGAGAAGCTATTTTCAAAGCAAAAACTTATTTAAGGACACCTCTATGCATTATTTTTCATATTTTCTTGCAAGTGCCTTCAAAGAGAAACAAAGCAGCAACTTCAAACTTATATTTTTCAAGATTCAAAAACCCTAACTTGCTAGTTTCTCATAAAATTTCAGATCAGCAATCAAAGAGAGCTTCCTTTTTCATATTTTCTCATCAAGAACATCAAATTTGTGAAGAAGGCTAATACTATTAATTTTCAGCAAACTGATCCATTTTTGTTCCATCTTCTGAACAAATTGTTGAAGAATTTTCTCTAAGTTGCAGCAGTTGCTTTTATTTTTGCATGTCAGGGAAAACTTCATATTCATCCATTTCTAGTCTTCTGGGTCTATGCTAAACCGTCTTCTGGACAAAACCCATACCTCAACTTTTTCAGAGAAACTAAAAGTTGTTGCTTTTTCAATCAAAAGCCAGAGTTTTCAAAATCTAATCAACTAGGTCCATTCAGATTATGCTCAAGAACAATACCCAGATGCCAACTTTTTCTGCTTTTTTTTGAGAAAATTAGGGTTTGCTGCTTTTTCAGTCTTCACTTCATATTTTCAAAAACGGATGATCTAGGTTGGCTTGTAACGAAATTCTAATCAAAACCTATATCTCAGAAAAAGTCTATAAATTTCATCCGTTTGAGGAGGAAAAATCAGCAAGCTAAATTTAGAAAGTTTGCTAAAAATTATCAGAACCTAGGCGTGTTTACTGTCAATCTTCAAGTCTTTCAAAATGGAATACCCTCCTACAGAGTTCAAGACCAAATCAGTACTGTACCACGATTTCATCGAAACGGCCGAGACAGACTTGCGTCATATCAAACCAGTGTTCAATTTACGTCCTTTAGAAGATGCAAGCAACACCACCATCAGGCATCTTGGCCATTCAAGTCTTCTTGCAGCAGCATCCATACCTTTTCTCAGTACAGAGCTTAGAGTTCATAATTGCTTGCATCAAGCATTATAATCCAGCTACAAGGGAAATACAGTCAGTAAATGGAAGAATCATATGCAGCCTAAAGCCAGACATGATTGAGACATGCTTCTCCATTCCACCATGGCCTGGAAGTGTCACCATCAACGTAAAAGAATGTGAAAGGATATGGGAAGAACATCAAAATAAATACAGCAAGACGATTGCACATAGGTGGCTGAAAGAGAAATATTCTCCATTGCCAAAGGATGTTGGAAGAGGACAGTTCAAGGATGAATTCACCATCATAATAACCCTACTCAATTGAGTTACCGGACAAGCAGATGCAACAAGGTTTCGGCCTTGGATGTTCTACATCATCCCTCATATAATGAAAAAGACAGTTCTATGACAAGCCTACATTGATAAGTGATTGTTTACATCATCAGATAACTGAGTATTTTCGTAGACACGCATTTCATATGGTCTCCTACCTAGTCTATTTGGTTGCCTATCAAAGTAAATTCAGAGGGTTAAACACGGAGGGTTCTCTAAACATTCAACATGTCTACAACTACTATACTCGGTTAGAATTCACTGTTGCGCCACATCATTACAAACGGGTGAATGAAGCATTCTTGATTTACACAGTGCGAGACCTGGACAACGAGCTACATGTTTGCATCTCATCCATAGCCAGGGCTGCAATATCAGAATGGGCAGATTGGTTTGTTCAGTTTGCCACCTTCACTTACCTAAGGGTGTACGGTTATTCAGGAGCTCCACTTATGTTACCGAGGTATCCATCTATTGTCCTCAATTTTGAGTTCTCAAAATTGGACAACCCATATGAAATTTTGCCTAAAATTTTTTCATAAATCTCTATGGCACGCATTTCGAGGCACCAAAATTCTCCAATTGAATTGTGCAGCCATTGGTCTCCTTCCTATTATGCCTTGAGCGAAATTTGGGAACATTTCGACATGTTTTTCCCCTTGTTTTGTCTAAATTCGGGATTTTTTATCACCATTGCAAGTAGGGATCTTTGTGTGTTAAGGCACGTTTTACAAGGTGTTGAGGTTGTAAAACTTTATATTTCAGTTGATGATTCCCTTGGGCATCCTTTCATCAGCTCCTTTTTCTGTTTTTGTCAAATTCTGAGTCATTTTTCTTGTGTTTTTGGTCAAATTCGGGTTTTTAAGACAACACAGCAAAAATAGGAAGTTTTAAGTCATAAAGCAAAAATTGCTAAAGTGTCAAAAAGTTCCTATTGTGCTTTAAGTGAAATTGCTAAAGTGTCAAAAAGTTCCTATTGTGCTTTAACTGAAATTGTTAAAGTGTCAAAAAGTTCCTATGGTGCTTTAAGTGAAATTGCTTCAGTTGTGAAAAGTTCCTACTTTGCTAAAAGTAAAATTGCTAAAACTTCAAAAAGCTCTGAAATTGCTTAAGTTGCCAAAAATCCCTACTTTGCTAAAAGCAAAAATTGTTAAAAGATCTTAAAAAGTCCGATTTCACTTATTTGACAAAAATAAAATTGCTAAAGTGTCAAAAAGTTCCTAAAATTGCTAAATGAGCCAAAAGTTCCTATTTTTTCCAAATTGTCAAAAGAAAAGTTGTTGAAAGGCTTCAAAAACCCGATTTGGTCACTTTTTGCCAATCTGAAAATCCCCTCCGTCAAAAAGCATATTTTTCAACATCTTCCATCGTAAAGCGTTCTACTTTGAGTTTCAGGCTTAGATATTGATACCTGGTACTGGCCAACTGCCATTGACGACCTCAGAGGTCCTAACTTTTCTCCTGAAAAAGTGAAAACTACCCACCAGCCTTAAACTGAATTTTAACTAAAATCGACTTCACCACTGTGATCGTGATGTGAAATAAGCCAATCAAAATTAATTTCAGCCAATTCTGACTAGTTCCTATTTTTTAGGGTTTTTAACTAAAACTTTAGATTTCAAAAAACCTAATTTTCAAAATTTTCAAATTTTGTCAGTATCTTCCTGGCATCACACTAACTAAAAGCCCATACTTTATTTTCCCAAAAACTGAGTTTTGACCCCATATTTACAAAGTTTAGACCATTTTAAGCAAAATGCCTTAATGAAGCAAAAAAATTGGTTTGGGTACAACACAAGGTATGTTGTTTGCTTTCCATTTTCCATTTTTCTCTTCCATTTACCTTGCCATTATCTCACTAGTCTTATCATTTTTCCTTCCCATACTTGTAAAGTTTACTTGTAATAATGTTTTTCCATATTGCAAGTAAGTCACCTTTCATTTGCACTTGCAGTCAGCCTTCCAAAACCCGAAATTGAGCTTTGGCCCCACTTTTGCAACCCCTTTGTCTCATTTTTGTTAGTCTTATATGCACACATAACCTACCAAATCAATAATATAAGGCATGGGCCTTATTTTTCAAGCAAATTCTAAGGCTGGAGAATGATACAAAGAAAGAACAACAACATGACGAAGCCACACAAGGAGTTGAACAAGTGACATGATTGAGCATAGAATGCTTTCAAGACGGAGATGGAAACATGTTTTCCAAACAGCAGCATGAAGACCCAATCAAGAATGATGTAGCTCAAGTCATGTCTTCAGACACTTATATAGTTTCAATTATGTATTTGTATTTTAGTTTTGACAAATTACATGTAAAATGGAAAAATGTAATTGCAAGTAATCATATCACTTGCAAAGTTGTAAAATGTAATTACATGTAAAACCTTACAAGTCAAATTGCAATAGGACTTGTAATGTTGAATAAGTCAATTACAGTTAGTTGGGATCCTCCCACCTTTTTCTCAAGGCCTCTCTCCTATAAATACTTGAGGGGGTCTATTGTAATTTTTATCTTTTGGCAATGCACAAAAACTCTGTCAGTTTGTATGTGCACTCTAAGACTTTGAGCTTAGCTGTAAATCAAATTGCAATCAATAAAAGAGGCAAATTGCTCTCAAACTTTGTGTTGATTCAAGGTGTTATGTGACGACATTTTCTACATATTGATTGTAAGTTTTGTGGTGTTATACAAAAGACATTCAAGCTGAATTTTGCAGACTTTGAGCTGCTTATTGCATTTGGAGTTTTAGATTGGTTTTCAGATGTGATACTGCAGATTTTGAGTTGTTTGTCGCATTTGAAGCTATTGTAGAATGCTCAAGCAAAGGGGGTTAACTTGCAGACTTTGTGCTGCTTTTATTTTCTATGTTTGTGCATGTGAAGTGCATCATGTAATTAGACTTTGAGCTGCTACATATTGTACTTGGTTACCAGAAAACCATCTTAAAAAGGTTGATAGGAGAGTAAGTTGTCAAAGACTTTGAGCTTTTGATTTGTTTTCTCGTCCCAGAGGAGCAACGGAGGACTTTGTGCCTTCATGGAAACTTTGCTTCTTTCTTTACTTTATTAATCATTTATGCTTTCAATTGTGATTAATTTTTGAAATAAGAGAAAAGGATAATTGTCTTTTTTGGAAAAAGAGAACAAGACAAGAGTTTCACCCAGGTTTAGAATAGATTTGTAGCTAGAATTAATTTTTGAATTGGTAAAATAGAAAGCGAAGGGGGAGCCTTCCCTTTGAAAATAGGAGAGTTTATTTCACGTACTGTGGCTGAAACCACAATTTTGTACGCTTTCTCAAGTATACAAAATTTTCAACCAACACCATCAGATGAGGTAGTATGTATGGAATTCTTCAGGCAGATATCAGTTGTTCACACCCGTCTACATAACAAAAAGAAACCAGCATTTAGCTTTCCTTTTGCTTTAGGCATTTACACTTGTAGATTATCCGCGGAAGCTAAACTAATGGGTAACGACTTAGACAAATTTGGTCTCAAACCTTTCAGCGAGAGACGATCATATGATCCCCATGGCTTCTATGCATCTCGACTTGGCCAGAACTATGCTCATATGCCCGCACTTGAAGACTTTTGGGCTAATTGCAGAGACGAGTATGAGATGCGAAGGCGAAGTCACAGTAGGTTAACCCTTCATCAAATAAAAGATTGTTTATCAGAAGACATTGAAGGGTTGTCAGATGATGATGGGGATGTAATTCACCCAGCCTATACTAGAAATAAGGTTGAGTGGCAACCTCTTCCACAGGTCAACTGGGCTCACAAAGAATGTATCACAATGGAAGAAAGGACAAGACAAGTGGTAGAGTACAGTAAGACTTTCTTGATCCTCAAGAGAAGGGAGTCTATTCTAATAAAAGAGCCGCCAAAGAAACATTCATCTCTTCCCTCTTCTTCAAGAGTGCAACCAAAGAACAAAAAAAAAGTTCAGTCTCAAGAGGTCACAAAGGGCAGTAGATCAGCAAAGAGTGTTAAAAGGAGGTTCGATTATACAAGGATTGTTATACAGGAGCAGCCTACAGCTGAAACAGAAGTTCTTCAACCAGAGCCCATACTTCAAGAAGTACAACATGATGAACCTTTGATACAAGAAACTCTGCCATCTCCTAGGTCTTCGCCAGTTCACATTGATTTGGAAGATGAGGAGATAGAGGCCAATGTTACAATTATTCCTCCTTTGGATGTTAATAGAAATACTACATCTTGGCTCGAGAGCTCCTTGGGGAGACAAGAAGAAGGCCTTCGTATTAGGAGAATGTTGATGACCTTAGTATATATCAAGAAACACTCAAAAAGAAGGCCAAGAAACAAATACATTTTGAGAGGAATCTTGAGGGTGAAATGGTCATGGAGACAGCTACGCCTCTTCAAGATAAAATCATAGATGAGGTCGATGTTGACGATTTTATCATGGTCAAAGCAAACCTTGGTAAAAGTACTCAACAGGCTGATATGAGTATGTTTAAAATGGTAACAGAAAATATTTAAGAAAGAGTGCACAAGGATGGAGAAGACAAGGTAGCCCTCAAGGCTGAAAATCGTCAACTCCGATTATGCATATCAAATCTTATCCAAGGCATCTCACAAACAACTCAGTTGCTGCCTCAAGTCTTAGAAACACTAGCTGATCAGCAACAATTAAGGCAATTAGTTATTTGTGGAAAACAAACTAATGAGTGGATTGAAGAAATCATCAACAGAGGAAAAGAGGTTCTAACACAGGTCTTCCAGTTAAGATACAAAGCTCATGACTTACGTCAAGGTATCCAGGATTTTGAACAACTGATAGCCGAGTTCAAGCCCATGCATGAAATCATAATTGCAAATTTAGAGATGGTTTGTGGCTCTACAATGGCGAGAGAACATAAAAGACAAATCCTGGAGTGGAAAGAAAGTCATCTTTTCAAGGTGAACACATATGTCAGAATATCTGAGGAGTTTGCAGCGTATAAACAAGAGTTGTTGATACTCTTAGGTTCGTCAAAGAAGTAGTTGCAGCAATTCCTTGTCAGTATTGCCTTGAGGATGGTTACTGCATTGGGCTTGACGTAGTCCAAGCTGAGTTTCAAAGTATCTTGCATGGCAGCGATGGCAGTGTTGGGAGAATGATGATGATTTCCATGATGTCAGCGAGGTTCGAGAAAGTGGCCAATGAGAGTGAAGATTTTTTGAGATCAATTACAGATGGCGAAGAAATCTTGGAAAAGCGGCATTTTGCTATTAATAGCATCAACACTCCTACTCCAGATGAAGTTGCCCGCTTTTTAGCGGATGTGATCAAGCTTAAAATCTGCTTTCTTCTAGAAGCATCTTCCACGCTTTCTTTCTATCCTTGTCTTAAATCTTATCCAGTCTTTGAGGATAGAAAGAAAACATTGTAACAAGTTGTCACGAGTTGGCACTTTCCTTTTTTCAAAGCTTTCTAGGGTTTAGATGTTTTATCTTTTCTAGATTTAGAAATAAAGCTTGCATGTTGGCAAGCAGTAGTTGTAAAAGTAAGGAGATTTTAGGGTTCCCTACTCCTCTGCATAGTTATAAATAAGAGCAGTGTTTGCTCATTTTTCTTGAACCATGCTAGTGATAACAAGACACAAGTGCCTTTAGTGCCTTCTCTTTGTTATTCAGTGTTATTCACTTTGTGTAAAGGGCAAGTTTGCATGTCTCCTTAGCTGCAAATACTTGTTTAGTGCATGTGTTGTGTCAATTATAATCAGGTTGATTGCATGTTGCGAGCGTGTTGCTACAACTTGGTTTACCGAAATTGTAATCCTTTGTTCCAGAATTTGAGTGAATAAAATCTTGAGCGTGCTTTGTCTGCCTTGATATAAATATCTCAGATTTCCATCTATTTGTTTTGTGTTAGAAGTGTGAGTAAATAAAATCTTGTAGCTTGCTTTGCTGCTCCTGAAACAAGTCTCATATTTCTGTAATACTTTTATGATCTCTTTTTCAACTTGCCTTAAAATGTATGTTGAAGAATAGTTTATTCAAGTATCTTTGTTAGAAATCAAACTCGTCCATTTCTAAACTCTCTTGCTCTGCGTTTACTTGAGAGGGTAGAAACGTTTTAAGCGTAGGTTAAGTTGTAGTTGTCTAGTTTCATTAAAGGGAAAACCTCAGCCGCAACATCTAGTGTTCTATAACCTTGTGTTCTCATAGCTGAACCAAAAAGATAGGCGTAATTAAGTTTAGATTACTTTTTGTATGTAACTCAGCAAAAGAGGGAGCTTCCCCTCCTAATTCGAAGAGCAGTTTACTGCACATAGCTGTCCGTTTCCATAATGCATTCCAGAGGTGTGATTTGAAATGCCAACAGAATGGAGAGGGTTTCTACATCTCTTTTTAGAGAAAATGAATAGGATAAGTATGGGGAATAGCATGGAAGAAGAAAGTAGGTTCTGATGATACTACAGAGGGAGATAATAATCCAAATACTCTACTACCAGGTCCTTATCAGCATCACGTTGGCATGACACGATTTGTGAGTGAATTTGAGGTAAGGTCTCTGTGAGTTACTTATGGGGTATTTCATTGGGTCGTTTCTAGTATTTCTTATGTTATAACATTTTGCATGCATGTCGACCCATGCATTCTTGGAAAATAATGTAGACTTTGGCTTTATGCCTGCTATTTGTGTTTGCATGAAAGTTTCTAAAGTATTTTCAACAAATCTGTTTTGTGCATATCCTGCTATTACTTTAACCTGTCAGACCACAGTTCTTTCAAGCAGTATGTCAAACAGTTCGCTTGGTATGTTTATGCTTCTACATTTTTGCATATAAGTCTGACAGGGCATTAGCACAACGACTGATAATATTCTTCTAACCCTTTTGCTTTTGATGGATGTCCATAGTTGGTATTCCAAAACTTTCATTTTAGTGCAGCTGGGGAGGATAACAGCAAGGTCACAGGATTTGGTTTTGCACTTGCCAATTGCTTTTGCATGAAAGTTTCTAAAGCCTTTTTATCAAATCTATTTCTGTGCCTAACCTGTAATCATTGCAATTGATGAGATATCCAAGATTCCTTGCCTTCGTTTTACATTTTTTTTGCATGCATGACTTGTTCCTTGTATTTGCTTCAAGGTTTCTAAAAATTAGTTATTAAGTTTTATGCATAACCTGCAATCAATGCATTTCATGAGACCACAATACTTGAGGCATTCTGTTGAACAGTTTGAGTGCATTGTCTATGCTTTCACATGTTGCATGCATGTCTAACAAAACGTTTTGCTTTTGATGGATGTTCATATCCTGTTCCAAAAACTCCATTTTACTGCAGGCAAGGACGCTAGAAAAAGTTGTTAAATTTAGTTTCATGCCTGCCAATTGTGTTTTTTCCTTGAAAGTTTAAGGCCCTTTTTAAAAAATTTAAGTTATGCATATCATGCAACCATCACATTTCTTTTGATGACATCTCCTTTGAGACATTCAATCAAAAAGATGCATTCCTTGTCTATGCAGTCACATGTATACCTGAACTTTCTAGGTATAATAACTGATAAAACTTGCCTTGTCTATGCATTCATCTATCAATCGATTATGATTCCTCTTCATTTATAAATGTCTACCAGATCTTTTCCAAATATTTATCTATCAAACTAATAATATTTTGTTTAAGGACCTCGTACTAGCTCGGGTAGGAAGGGTGATACTAAATGATGTTGGCTTTGTATAGCCATATACAATTAATGAAAATAACCTGTAATCATTGCATTTGGTATTATATCAATGCATGTTGAACTTTGTCAAGAGTTTAAACATTGAGCCTTCACTAATTCAAGGAATACATGCAATTTGGTGTTGTTATCCAAGTGTCAAAGTTGTTGAGCATTTTTGACCTATGGGTAGAGAAATATTATAATCAGTGATGATTGATCTTTCCTAAAAAAATTTGGGCCTTCTCGTATTGATTTGATAAATTAAGAGTGTTGCAATGACATTTGGTTTGTTTGTGCCTATTGGAATGCTAGATTTGCAGGACCTTCCTACTGAATTCGTTGACTTTCTCCATGTGTTATTAGGGGTATTACAAACTATGAATTTCAATTGCATTTGCATGTTAGGTCTTGTTTAAACTTCTCAACTAGGATATTAGTATAATGGACGTCATGAACTCAGTTATCAAGTTGCTATCCATTACATGCTATAGCGATTGATTTGATAATCATTAGTATGTCATGCTTTGGTTATCATTTGATGATCATTAATAATTCTTAGTTATTGATTGGATGCATACTACTTGTGCATAGTTATCAAGTTGATGCTATAGTCAGCAATAATATAATACTCATCTTTGTTATAGTAAAAGGAAAATTTTGTAGACTAAAACTAAGATATACCTTATCATCCTGATTTAGATTAATTGATATTGATGAATGAATGATTTAGTAAGATACATCATTTAATTCAAGTGGATGTATTTATTCTTGCCATATAGAGCTCCATTCCAGTAAATAGATAGATAAGTTGGTAAAGTTCCTTTAACTCTTATTACAACTTGAGTATTGTGCAAGGGAGTTAAATCTCCTAATTCAACAAAGAAATCTAAAACTTATGGATTAATCTTTTCTCTTAAGACAATAAGAAAGATTAATGTTAGAGCATGGTAATGCATTAGATAAATAGTGAAACCCTTAGAGTCTATTAATCAATTTTATAAGGAGATGATTAGGGTTACTTCACTTTTCAAGTAAATTGTTGTTAGTTATAAATGTCTCGATAAAATGCTGCATAGTATGGTTTGTAGAGATATCGATATACTTGAGATTCTGGTGATATTTAGTGGATGTCGTCACCTTAAAGAGTAAAATGGAATAGGTAATATGAATATGGTTTGTGCTTTAAGAACTGAAGTAAGTGTACATTATTGCTTTATGAAAATGTGATATAAATTTCATTTTACAGATGGCTATGAATGATATCAATTACGTATTAAAATATTCCTAGTTAACTTTAGTGATTGAAGAATGAATTTAACAAGTAATAAATGATTATCATTGTGATGATTTTTGAATGTTAACATGATCAAGTCCTCGAATAAGAAATATAAGTGAGTGAAATATTCTCTCTCAATTTTTTTGATTTTTAAACCAAACAATTACAATAAAATCATTCACCCGTTAAGGTTAGCATAACCAAAACGTACATTAAAGAACTCTAACCAAGAATGCACCCTAAAACCACTTAAGGAGGAGGGGCAAGCATAAGGTCAGAGGATCCCTAGGATCTACTGAATCAACAAGTACAAGATTTTATTGAAAGAGAAGTATTTTAAACTCGACACCAAGAATGTGCACTCAAGATCCTTTTTTAGGCGAGGTGCTAACATATGGTAGAGTACTACTGCTGAATTAAAAGAACAAGGCGGATAACCAACCAAAAGTGCTTTCCATGCTACCACCAAACGGTGGGGGGAAGAAGACTACAAACAGAATTATCCACACTGGCGATATACCATCCAGGGGTGCTTTAGTGTGAAGCTAATTAATTAATGCAGCAAGCTAAAGTTGAAACAGTACTACTGTTTAACAGTTTAACAGTTTATACAATGAGTAAAGCTGCAAATTACAATGTTCAACACCAATTACTAAGCACCACTCTTAGAGTTAGAAAACGAGAGGAGAGAAGATAGAATATGAAAATAGAGAGTGACTTTCCTGTATTTCTGAAACTATAATTCTGGAAATGGAAATCAGCAACTACAGAATTATATAAAAAGCTCACAACTCGATCAAGATACCTCCGAAAAGCGTGAAATCACAAGCATGGATCAAATGGATGATAAGCGCCCCTGTTAAGACACCAAAAACAGCTCCAAATACCTGCAAGGATTAATGGCGCAATTCCCAATGCAAGGCTGAAAGGTACGGCCCTTGAGAGGGGCGATTTTTCATTATAAAATTGCACACTCAAAAATAAAACCTGAAAATGCTCGGAGATGGTCGCCTTGACCTTAGGAACTTTATTATCAAATGCCCAAAATGATATAAAATTCGTACATTCAAACATGAGCAAAAACAACTTTCAGCTGTATGCAAACAGCAACTGTAAAACTGGAAAAATACATAAATAATTCACCTTGAAACACAATCTGCTAGTCTAGATGAGAAGCAGCACTAATTCAACTAGGTGTTGTCTTACAAACACGAAATTGAATGAAGAACTAGGAGGTCAGCATTCCTCGAAGTAGAAAATGATAAATCATTTTGACAGCATAGCTTTAGCAAAATCATGGATGAACAATGCTGGAGCCAAGCCTTACTTTTAAAGGACAAAAGGGAACTGTTCAAGTCCCTCAAGAAGGTACACCAATAGCCAAGACCCTTCACATTTCCAAAAAAGAAACAACTCTTCAAAAATACGCCCCACTTGAGAAATGAGGATTAAATAAAATAAAACCTTTTGACTTCTTCATGTGGCGCCACCCTCAAAGACCCCTTTTTCAAAAACAACTTAAATTCATTCCTTAGGCCAAGTGGGGGGGTCAACTGCAAATTAGAACCAATTGCTCAATTAATGAAGAATTTCATTAAGATTAATATTTTAATGGCCAAGGCTTAATACTGACAACCGCTTCCCCTGATGTGATGAACTTGAAGGCTGACAACTGCTTACTGCCAGAAATAGTATTTACTATAAATAGTAAATAATGAGAAAGAAACACAAAACCTCCAAGACTGGAACCCTTGGAAACACCTCAACGAGCCTACAGGATTCTGGGATAGGCTGATGAGCTAATGACATGATCACAGCCAAAAGGGGAACATTACAGTGAGTATGGATTATGTACTTAGCAGATATCTTAAATTGAGAACTACTAATGAATACAAGTTCTTGCGTGTCATTTTTAGTAAATGGTAAGTTTTCATGCCCCATACATTATCGTTACTAATAAATAAATTATGTGTGGTAGAATTTTGGATGTGCTTTGCATGTGAAGTTTCTTTTATAGTAACATGGAATAAGATTGGTAAGTATTTGAAATAATATATAGATACAACTTTTAAGGTTGATATAACTTTATATTGTTACACTCTTATGATGAATTGATGTATATTTTATTCTTTGGGTTGTGGTTTAAGCTGGAGGAAGTCATGGTTGTTCTATTAGGAGTAAGGTAGATAGCACCTATTTAGTTTTAAAACCTTGTAAGATTGAAATCTATCGAATTGTATAGCTTAATACTTAGAATTATCTAGTTGAGATGATAAAATGGACGTGTCAATAGAAGTCTAGTCAATGAAAATGGAGCATATTATATTCTTTTTCCTATGATTATCATGATATGGTAGAAACTTGAAGTTGAGTTTTTACCCTATATGTAAGTCTAGGTCTAAATAATATTGTGAAAGGGTATGATTTTTGAAAAAATGCCAATTCTCATATTAGACTATTGACACAATGATAAATAGTGAAATCATCTCTGGTCAAATAAAAATTGGATTTCTTCTATCTTTAATTTATTTACGACACCTTAACTAGATAAATATTTTGAATTCTTTCATTTCTTTGATATTACTTGGTGTAGATTACTATTGACAGAAATGATTTGAAGTTTATGAAGTATGAAATATTAATCCTATCATATAAGTGACTATAACTTTATAATAGTAGTGATATCTCAAATAGAGTAAATCAATGTAATGAATAGGAAATTTAAGTTTATGGTTATAAGTAATGTGTTTTGACTTTTGAGGATAGTTTAAGAAGTAATGAAATATTGTGAATAACTAATGAATATGATCTCTTTCAAGTCGCTTTCAATCAACAAAAAAACCACATAGCAATTTCATGGCATTTAATTTTAGTTGCATAATTAGAGTTAAGAATTATTAATTTGTTGGTCATGAGACTATCCTAGTTATTCAAATTAGTTTATAGTCAATTCTGATAAGAATCACCATCTTGAGAGTAGAGTAATATTGAACCGATTCAATTTAATATGCTTTGTTCAAAAGTAAAATTCTTAGGTATTGGGCACTAGACACCCAATACGTAAAACTAGTAACCTTTAGTAATAAGAAAATTGAAGATGTGTTTTAGGTAAACAAGAAAATATTCGCAATTAAGCTTCACATTAAACACTCCTTTAGGTGTATACAAATAGATGCTTCTGTAGGTTTCCATCTCTATTTCACCTGAGTGGGTGGTAGTCGATGAACAACTGTTTGGGGGAATCTAGACCCTAAAAAGGGTTGTGCACCCACTCATACAATTGCATAAACATAGTTTCAAACTAAACAAAATATTTTGTACCCCTAGTTTCCTAGTACCTCAATCCCATGGATATAGGATATGTAGGCAATCTAGGAAACGAAGGATGTTTCCAATACTCAGATATAGAGGACATTGTGAGGTTTAGTGACCTATTTTCCTAAAGATAAAATGACAAGCACACACTTATATGAGAGGGGGCAGTGAATCAGTATAAGTTAAGCTTTTACCAAATTTAAAATTAATGACCACAACAATATCAATCACACAACATCAAACAATTAAGGACACAAGATTTACGTGGAAACCCTTCGGGAGAAAACCATAGAGAAGAACTGCTTGGATCTACTATCCAAATCGAGCCAAAAAAAATAAAATACTTCTTTTAAAAATATTTGTAGGCACCAACCCACTTGAGACACCGATCCCCACTACTAAGCACCAACTTAGCAAGAGACACCATTCTCTTCTATTGAGAGGCACCAACCTCTTAATGAAAAAACTTCGACTTCTTGAAAATACTTCTTCAATGAACGACAATTACATAGATCTCCTTCACAAAACTCTGCCTTGAATGATCTTCTATTTTTCTCTCCTTAAAAAATCCGCTTGTGTTTGAATGATATATCTTTATTCCTCCACACACTCTTCACCACACTTTACAAACTCCCTTTATACATGCTTGGAGAGGGGCTACTCATTGAAAGGACATCACTCATCACAAAGGAGGCCCTATAAAAAAATGTATATATTTTGAATTTTGAATCCCCAAAGTGGGGCACTAATCACCAAGAAGTTGGCCCAAAAAATAAATAAATGTAACTTTAATTTTACCAAAGCAATTTCACCAATATGATGCAATTTTAAATGGGGTGATTTGACAAATATGGGTGCCATAAATTGGGTGCCAAATTACATCAAATTAGGACAATTTCACTTATCCTTTCCTTCCTTCCTTGACGGCAAAGATTTCCTTTGGCATCAATGACAATCAATTCCAACACAAAAATCTTAACCTAATTAGTATAAGAGTAAAAATATATTAGTCACTAATACTCAAAAGAATCCCCAAGATGGATTAGTCTTGTACTTGGCTGCTTGCCCAAAACCCAAGGAAGGGTACAAGATCTTTTAGGACTTACAGAAAACCTCAATATAGTATATTGGCATGATGTGATTTTTCTATAAGTGACTTGAGATTGAAATATATCAGGCAATTTTTTCAATTTTTCACAACTCAATAATTTCACCCATTAACGTTAGTGAAAATACAATCCAACTGAAGGGAACCCTTTCCTCTAATCAACCCAGATCCCAATGCGGGCAAGGTGAGAGCATACTCGAAAGGAGATCGTTAGCGCAACCGAAACTGCTGAAAGAGTAATGAAAGGAGATAACAATCAACTCAACCACTTATTCAATGGGAGGACTGAAAATGAAAGTACATTACTGAAATTAAATATGCAACTCGACCACTTGTTTAGCGGGAGCATGTTGACGGCTCAGCAAATCAGCAATATGATGAAGTGATGCATTACAATATATAAATAGGCAGCAAACTAGCCTCTTCCACTTATTTAGCAGGTGATGCAAGAAATGAAACCTAAAACTATAGACTGAAATGAGTGGGGATACAAAATATAAAGTGCAGGAGTTGATCAGTACTACAGATTCAGCATTACAATGCGATGAACAATCTGCAAATACAATGAGATATAGATAACCAATGAACTCCAGAATGTTAGGAAATAAACTCCAAACAAGTACAAGCTATCCAGCATATGAAATATAGTAAAAAGGATTGAAATATCAGGTCTGATATAAAAATTGCAGCAATCAGAAATTCATACCAGCAAGCCCTAGAATCACCAAAACGCTCATAACTTCGTCAAAACACCTCCGATTGATGTGAAATCAAGTGCAAAGGAAGCATAAGAGAAGGGCGACCAAGTACAAACCAAGAAATAGCAACAAACAACCTCTAATATTTTATGCACGCTTCCCAATGCAATGGCAAGCAAAGTACAACCTCCAAGAAAGGGCGAACAGCAAGATAAAATCCAAATCACCTCTGAAAAATCTGAAAACTTGCAAGAACGGGCGCCCTAGGTAGACTTGAACAATAAGCCAATACCTAGGGGCCAAAACCAACAAAAAATTGTGCAATGAGCTATGATTGAAAATGTGCTTCAGCCAAGCACCACACCAGCATCACCAAAAACTAATAAAAATGCAAGAAACTCAACTACAATGTGCTCAATCTGTTCTCAAGGATTGAGAATAGCCAAATCTCAACTAGTTGCTATTTTTCAAGCAAGAAGTCAAGTCAAAGCTAGGAGGTATGCATTCCTCGAAGCAACTCACTAACCATTCCGACAGCATAACATTACTGTAGATATCAAATGATGAACTGAGAGCCCAATGCTCTTATTTATAACATTTCTTGCTCCAAATTCAAATTCAATCTCCCTCCAAATGGACGCCAAAACCAAACTCAAATTCACAACACCCATTAGTGTCATTTGCATTTCATTTCTCCAAGTCATCCTCCTCCAAGAAATACTTTATTAAAATAAAGTATATTATGGCGTCCAAAGTAATAATCAAGTGAAATACTTTATTAAACTGATTTAATTCCTCCAGGCTAGACGTCAAAACAATAAAGTGAAATATAAATATAATTGGCCACTTATTTCTCCAAGGCGTCCAAACATGCCTTTTAAATATTTCAATTAAAATAATATTCTCATCAAATATCGAACTTGCCAAAATAATCACCTCAAATGTTGGAGACCAACTGAATATATTGCCCTGCCCGAAATAGCCATAATACCAAGTTGTTGAAACACTGCCAAAAATAGCACCAAGGGTGTTGGAGACCAAACTGCTCAAATTGACCTGCCAGATATAACCACTGAACTGAACTGCAAAGACCCTACTAAAAATAGCACTGCTAAAAATAGAACTTACTAAAATAACATATTGCTAAAAATAGTAAGTTGTTCCAAACTCCTTTTAACCACAATCCGAGCAGCCATCGTACTTACTAAAAATAGTAAGTCCAGAAAAGTTCTCTGATTCAGTTGCATGTCACACCGTCGCGAAGCTCTCAGAAAGCCCAGAAGGGATCCAGAATCCAAACTGTAAAAATCCAACATGCAACCATCGTAACTTACTAAAAATAGTAAGTCCGGGAAAGTTCTTTGATTCAGTTGCATGTCATACCACTACGAAGCTCTCTGAAAACCCAAAAAGATTCTCGCAACCAAACTGCAAAACCCCAACATGCAAACCTTTGAATCCTCAAAAGAACCCTCTAAGCAGTTGGAAACCCAAATTTTGCCACTGACTAGCCTCCGGGCGTTCAGGGATAAGCTATCATTCACTGGAGAGTGCAGTGCTAAAAGTGGGGACATTACAGAGACCCAATGGGTCCTAATAAGTCAAAGTCTCTAGTTAGAGAATATTTATTATTATTCTTGTCCGAATAGGCCTATTTGGCCGTTTAAGTGTCCATCTCGTATTGGATGGAAACGTGGTCCAAATCAATCATGTTATATTGTTAGTCTCGTATGGACGAGTAAGACCAATGGATAGAAAAGCCCGGATTGACTATGAAATTGGTTGTCCCATATTGGACAAGATAGCACAAATTAGCTCTAAAATTGGGAGTGTCGAATTGTACAAGTTAGCTTGAACTAGCTATAGTTAATTCTTGAGTAGTCAATCGAGACTATCGAATATTAAATAAGTTACAAATAATTACTCTTTCTTTCTTGTTTATAATCATTATAAAAATTGTTATTTAATCAAGTTTTGAAAAAAAAAAGATCTGTTTGAAATTTTGAGGTTCAACTTGTGAGGTGATTACAATATTAAATAGGAGAAGTTAAATAATGAAAGAAATGACTGAAGGAGACACCAAATTCAAACTATGCTAGTTGACACTAAGTTGTCGAAATGGAATTGAGTTTGGATAAATATACACCACATATCATACATATGCTAAACAAAATGACCATAAATATTACAAATTTAAATTACAATGATACTAATTCGATATAGATTTGTCAAACTTAAATATGATAAATTATAATACATATTCATTGTTCATAAATATTATGAATAAATATTTATTTATTTATTTAAAATATTCATTTAATAAAATAGGAAACATTAATTTATTTATTTAAAATTTGAATCCAAAAAGAAAAAATAAATATAAATAAATAAAACAAAAGTAAAAAGCAAAAAAGACAAAGCAAAAAGAAGAATATATCCCTATTGCTTTGAACCCATTGAATTAGTGTTCCCATAGTGCCCATAGGGCTATTCCCAAACTGAAAGAATGATTCAAGACAAAAGAGATAGCAAACTGCCCACCATGGTTAATAGAGAGTTTCATAAGTTTTTCCACTTTATCTCTAATATAAATATTCAAAACAAGTGCAATCAAACATCTTTAGGTTTTTATGTCCAAATAAGAACAAAGTTTAGGGGTTTTCCAAGGTCAAGAAGTCAACAAAATTCATGGAAAAAGCCAACTGACTCTGAAATCACGTTGGAATATGCTTGGAAATGCCACATAAGACTCAAAATCACTCAAGTTCAATTGGCAACGACTCCTAATCATTCAGGCACAAAAATTTTGAACCCTAACATTTTCTAAAGTGACTCGATACAAATTCCAATTTTGGGACATTTCTTACCCAGAATCAGCCTAGTTTTATAGAAATTTGGTAACATAATGCATGAAGATAGAGGCATAGTGATTAAATGAGAGGCTATAAAGACTCGTGCATACTAACTTGCTATTATGTGTTTCTTCTCATGCATGGTAGTGCAGGGTACGCTTCATTTTCTGCTGCAAGTTTTTGAGCAAGAATGATAAGTGATTAAGATTTTGAACTTTTCTTTGTCTGTTTCTGCATATTAATCTCCTCACTTTGGTGAATTATGTTGTCTTTATAATCCTATGAGGTCAACTTTCAGACTTAAAGAATTATTTTGTCATGAGTAGTGCACTATTTTCTTATTTTTACTTATTCATTGCAAAACTCATTCAAGAACAGACTTCATTAAGACCCCACAAATAGAAAGTAAGAAACAATTGCCAACAATGTCAATAGGACACATTCCATGTCTCTAATCTTTCTTGAGTTTATTGTTTGTATACTGCATAATATAGGTATTTCACTAAATGATTTATCTACATCAACATACCTTTATTTTCGTAAGGGAAAATAATCTATACATGTTTTTGAAACATATATCTGAATCTAAATGAGGTGAGTCTTGTTGTACCCCAAATTAAAAAATTTGCTACACTTAGGCTTTTTGAAGAAATGAGTCAAAGTCTTGTTAAAATCTATCAAAAAAGGTCAAAATTGGGGTTTGCATGTCATGCATGAGGGTCAAAAATTTGAAATTTTCAAAATCTGACAATCTAGGCCGGGCTCAAAGCGGCCAAATCGACAAAACCCAAATTTCAGTTTTTCAACCTTAAAATTTAGGAAATTTTTTGTTTTTAGCAAGTTTCTAAAAATAGAAATTTTTCTGGGTTTTTCTAGGTTTCTTTTGAAACAGATGTTGGCAGAATTTTCTAAAAATAGAAAGTTTGGCTTCTAGGGTTCAAATTGATTTTGATTGGCTCAAAATACTTCCTCATCAGGCTGGTCCAATCAGAATCACAAAAAGATCAGTTTTTCCCTAGTGGGTCTATTCTTCTTTTTCAGAAGCTCTGAGATAATCAATGGAGGTCAATTAGCTGCCAGGCGTCAAAGACAAACATTCAAGCACTGAACAGAAGTTGCTAATGATGAACATGCACGAAGAACGGAGAACGGAGAAAGGAAACTGTCAAAGTTGAAAAATGTGAAATTTTGGCCAACACTGGAGACTTCGGGCGCCCCTACTCAATTTAGGCGCCCAAACACTCATGCCTTAGAAAAAATTTCATCTTCAGCAAACAAAGCAAAGGCTGGCACGTCAAACGAAGGGAGAAGTTGAAAATTGCAGAAAATAAACTAACACTAGTAGCCATGGGCACCCCAAGAGGAAATAGGCACCCAACTTTTCAAGGCATCAGATGATGAAATTAGGGTTTGTGCTCCCAAACAATATTGCTTAGATTCTTCCCAGCTCCGCAGTGAGTCCATCAACACAGTCATCAGAGGAATCAATCATCCAGAATTCAAGACCAAACTAAGGAGTCTCAACCAGGATGGTAGAATGCAAATCACAAAAACATCAGAAAATATTCTAAGTCTGGTGGAGTTGAGCGCCCCAGAAGGAGATAGGCGTCCAAGATTTTGGAGGCCCAAATCTAGCAATTAGGGTTTGCAGATATGCTCATTGTCTTCAAGATTCTGCCAGCTCTGTAGCGGATGTCTTCATCAGATCATCAAACTTGTTAATCATCGGCAAATCCAGATCAAACTGAAGGTACAACATCAAAGTTCAACTCTGAAGGTTGAAAATCAAGCAAAAATGGTTGTCTGGTAATGTTGGGCGCCCCAAAAGGAGATAGGCGCCCATGCTTTTGAGGGCTTAAATGAGTGAATTCACAGTCGACACCTCCAATGTGACTTCTTCAATTTTGAAGCAGCTCTCCAATGCAACCATCAGCACGTTCGTCGGAGTTGGTAGTCATCAAATTTTGAAGGTTGAATAGAGAGAAAACATGAGCAAAATATCAAAAGTCAAAAGCGAAGGTGAAAGAAACAAAAAATAAACTACCTCTGGAGGAGTTGGGCGCCCCAGCTAGTCAGGGTCACCCAAGCTTTTGACCCCCAAAATTCAACTTTAAGGAGATGCAGCTCCCAAAAGACCCCTTTCAAAATCCTCTAAAGCTATCTAGCAAGTCCAGCTAGTAGTTCGTCAGACTCCCAGATCATCCAGAATTGCATTCCTTTGAGAGTGAGAAATAGTGCTAAAATTTGAAGACAATGGAAAAATGACTAATTTTGAAGAAGATAGGCGCCTCCAGCCAAGAAGGGCACCCAAGATTTTGAGACCTTAAATGATAGTTTTGGCAATTGCAGTCTCCAAGATCATCCTGTCAGACTCAGCCAAGCTATTCAACGGAACAGTCAATCAGATCATCAGACCTCCTTAGTTCTTGAAATTGCAGATTCATCTGAAGGATAGAAGACAATGTTAAAATCTAAAGAATGTCAAAAAAATGACTAACACTGGTAATGATAGGCGCCCCAAGTAGTCAGGGGCACCGAGCTTTTTGAGGGGTCAAATGAAGTTTTTATCAGAAATTGCCTCTAAGGTATTCTTCTCAGAATCAACCAAGCTCCACGATGGATCACTCTGTCAATTCACAAGATTCACCAAGCATCCAGAAATCAAAATCAAACCGAGGTCAAAATCAAGCAAAAAATTTAAAATGTTGAAAAAATGGCTAAGTATGGAGATGAAAAGCGCCACAGGAGGAGATTGGCGCCCAAGGCTCAATGCCTAAGGAAAATTTTCAAATTTTTCATCATCCAACATTCGAACAACATCTACATTCGATGAACCTGCCCGAGATAGACTCTGAAAGTTTTAAAACAAAAAGAAAACAGATTTTTCTCAACCTCAACTTATTTAAGAGAGCTTTTGCCTTTCATTATTCATTTTTGCAGGTTGGCGTCAAGAGCAAGAGGATTTTCTCTTTTCTCTCAATGAAGATTTGAAGACCCAAACGACATGCTTTTTCAGTGTTCTTCGTGGTTTCGAAATCACTGAGCAAGGAGGAATGCTTTTTCAGGCTCCAAACTTCTAAGGCGTTGCTTTTTCGAAACAGCCACTCAGTTTTTTCCATTTCTAATCACATGGGTCTCTCCACTTTTTCGTCATCTTGAACATTGAGAAATTTTTTCCTCTTCCAAAAACTGCTTTTTGGCCGCCTTTTCAAGATAGACTTTGCTTTTTCAGTTTCTAAGCATTTGTGTTTCTCCGGAACGTGATTTTCTACAAAACCCAGATCCCAGCTTTTGCGGAGAAATTGCTTTTTCAAGACAGATCAGCATTCTATTTTCAACAGCACTCTCCATTCGAAATCAAAAACCAAATCAGCTTTTTAGCGGATGTGACCGAGATATAAAACAACTTTCATCTAGAAGCTTTCTTCCTAGCTTTCTTTCTATTCTCGTCTTAATTCTTATCCACTCTTTGGAGAAAAGAAAGAAAACAAATGTAATAGTTGGCATTTCCTATTTTTCATGCTTTCTTTGTTGTAGATGTTTATCTTCTTTAGTTTTAGAAATAAAGCTTGCATGTTGGCAAGCATTAGTTGTAAAAAGCAAGGAGATTTTAGGGTTCCCTACTCCTCTGCTTAGTTATAAATAAGGGCAGCCTTGCCCATTTTTCTTGAACCATGCTAGTGATAACAAGACGCTAAGCCTCTTAGTGCCTTCTCATTGTTATCCAGTGTTGTTCAGAACTTTGATCGTGATAGTGATATTGATGAGCTTATTTTGGCCTTCAAGATTGCTATTCAGTTTCTGTTCAATCTTGTGCTAAGTGTTAATCTGGTTTTGAATGCATGTTGCATCCCTGTTTTGCAACAACTTGCTGTCCCAAAGGTGTAAATCTTGATAATTAAGGAGGAGGATCTTATGCCTGTCTTGCTTTGATTTAATGTCTCAATTTTTAATGTTCGTTTATGTGTTGAAATCATTCCTTGTTCACTTCTAGGATTTAAACTCTGTGTTTATTTAAATCTTTAGAAGCGTCTTTACCATAAGTTAGTTGTAGTTGAAAGTTTTTATAAAAGGGAAAACCTCAGCTGCAACGTCAAGAATTCTATAACCTTGTGTTCTCGCAACTGAGACAAAAAAATAGGCGAATTAGTTTTAATTTACTTTCTTTAGCATAATTAGCATATGGGAGAGCTTCCCCTCCAAATTTGAAGAGCAGTTTACTACACATAGTTGTCCATTTCCAAACTGCATACCCGAGGTGCAATTTGAAATGCCAACAAGGCCATCTAAGTTTACCTAATACAAAATTATGAGACTCATCTTAGAGTTAACAACATTGTTCTCTTGATAGCTTCCTAGACTAGGTTGACACTAGAAAGGAAATTGCCTCCTTTTTCTCACATTGCTACTTTTCAACAAAACTTGTTGCTCTCTGTCAGGACAGATAATTATCACCATGATCCAGGGTCTCGCCAATGGCAATTTTCTGCAATAATCAATCTTCTTAGTCTTTGTTGTAATTTTTCTAATTTACTAGATGCATAGAGTTCCACCACTAGGCTTTCCCACCCAATTGAAAACTTAGTTATTCTAATTCCTGCAGTCACTCATTTCTTCTAGAATCTTTATTAGCAAGAATCACATTTTATTTTATGCTTAATTTTACTTCAGCCATTGTAAACTCAAAGGTTTCCCGAGAAAGAGATACTTCAAATTAGTTGAGTACACATTTCATCAAGTTATGTAACTCCACCATAGCATGCAACCATAATTTTCAAATCTGTCTTGTGCTTGCTTCATCCTGCTTGTTTTTGCAACAGGATCAATGTAAGCAATTTTTTAACTCAAATTTAAAATTTAGCTCAACACTAGAAAGGAGATTGCCTCCTTTTCCTCAATTTGCTCCTTTCAAACAGAAATTATTGTTTTATTGCAGGGACTATTATCATTGCCATGATCCAAGGGCTCGCCAATGCTAATTTTCTGTAATAACCAGTCTGATTAGTCTTGTTATAATTTTCTAATATTCTAATTTCCTAAAGTTACAGAATTCCACCACTTGACTTTTCCAAATATCTTAAGCATTCCCAAGAATATTTCTCCAACCCATTAAAAATTTCGATATTTTGCATAGTTACTCATTTCTTGTAGAATCTTGATTAGCAAGAATTGCATTTTATTTTATGTATATTTTATTTCAGCCTTGTAAAATTACTCAAAGTTATCTTGAGAAAAAAGATTAAAAAGATGTGATAGACATGCTATCACAATTCAGTGCTTTTGGTGGGTCCAACCTTCCTACATCCATAAGCATGATTCCTATCATTTTTCTTTCCAGCTGTCATCTGCTTCATTACCGTTTCCATGTCTACCCAAAGAGTTTCTACAATGAATGCTACATCAGCATCGTCACCGCAATGATGTAGATTTTATGTGCTCCATATGGTCCTTACACTCCAACATGATGGATCTATCCATAAATTATGTATAATTTGTAGGATTACAACCTCCTTCTTACATTGAAGCAAGGAAGAGAGAAAGAAATTATGTACTTTTCCACATGACGAAAGTAAATCAATGGGACTCAAAAGAAAAACCAACTATAATAGAAACCTAGTAGTGTAAAAAAACTCTAGGATCTGAAAAGTAACTAAACATAAGAGTTACATAACTACAAAGAATAAACGCTAACATATGATCCAACTACAAGTACAAATACTTGTGCAACGGATAGAATGAACTTAAAAAGGACCTAATGAAAATTGAAGTTGGGGACCAAGGGGGAACTCATACTCTTACGCATATAGCAATGCTGGGAGCAAAAGAACTAAAATTATCATAATCCAACTTCAAAAAAAGGCTAATTCAAGACATGGTAATGTCCATAGGGAAATGTCTACAGTTAAGGGAGCCAAGTTGGATGATCCCAAGAGGATGAGGGTGCTCCCCCTATGAATTTTCTCACCAACCAGGGCCGAAAAACATTCATAAGTAAAAATAAACCAATAATGTGAGCCTACCCCCTATGTGTTAGTGTTTTGTAGCTTCGGGAGATATTTTCCTGTAAATATATTTAACTCAGGCAGGTCAGCCTTTGTCTTATAAATAAAATTTGTACTCTTCTAGGTCGGCCTTTGTCTTATAAATAAAATTTGTACTCTTCTAGGTCGGCCCTAGAAAGAAAGATCAACTAACTTGTATATATAGGAGAAGTTGTCTCCTCATTTTATCATCAATTCATCAATTCCAATTCCAATTCCTTCAACAATAGATTCGCAGTCAAGAGGAGTAGATTTACTTCAAGGAGAAGAGCAGATATTTTGTATCTAAGGAATTTGCACTATATTTAAGTGCAGATCTATTGTATGAAATTCGCCTCTTCTAGGGCCTAATCTTGTGTGCTATTTTTGCACATATTGTTCTGATTTATAAAGAGAATTTCTTTCTGGATTTTTCTCCCTCGAGTAGGAGGGTTTTCCTAGGGTAAAAATACTGTGTTCTTTGTTCTATGTGTTGAGTTTTCTGCTTATTACATTTCTGATCCTAAAACTAACATGGTATCAGAGCAGGTTTAGAAAAGATCTGATCAGATTTGGCTAAGCAGTATCACTTAGATCTTTCACTATGTGATATACTTCAGATTTCGGTGGGAATTTTTGAACTCACCCTAGTTTTAATTCTGAGAAGTCAGCATTCGAGGGAATAATCAGAGTTGTATGAATTTCTCCTTCATATTGTCACCACAATCTTTCATGAATGCGACAAGAAAATCATATCTTGAAAGAATGCTCGATACATATATTTGAGCCAGTGGAGTATTTTTGTGCGTGGAGTATTCCTTTCTTGGCAGCCTACTAATTCTTTCATTGCTCATCGTCAATAACGCTATCTTCAGAAAACATTTAATGTGTGAAGTCGTGAGGTGAATTGAAACATTCAGGTGGTCGCCATCTTAATGAAGCTATCGCTCCTTAAGATCTTGAAAGATTTTGGCAGAGTCAAGGGAATATAGTCTTCTTGACGGAAAGAAATACAAGGAAACTCCGATGATGGAAGAATCATGGTTATGCATACTTGTCATTGAGTGCAAAAGATTAGCTTGATTGCCATGTTTGTGAAATCAAGAATCCTATGATGATATCACTTGAATGAGTCGGAAGGAGAACTAAAACGTCAAGCTCTAAGGAGTCGGTCTTCCTTAGAGTAATTGGATGGCATTAAAGACAAGATATTATTGAAGTCAAAGTTGGGAGTTTTGTGGAGGATATCATTGCTATGTGCTATCGCAATTCTTCAAGAAACCGATATATATATCTGAGGATATCGTGGCGGATCCTGGAGATGTGGGTAATTATCAAGGAGGTCTGGTGTTGTGTGGAATGAGGATAGTACACATACCATTGGTAGCCTTCGATGTTGCACAGGATGATGATTGGAATGTTCCCTACTCGGGCTCATGCATGAAGACTCTCCTCAATGATGGCGCGACAGACTCACAAGATCATGTTCGGGTGTTAATCTCCAGTCTAGAGAAAGAGCTCAAGGATGACACTGATGGATGTAGTTGATCGACTATGATGAGAAGCTGTGAAATTGGTCATGCCCCCACTATCTCTCGTGGATGTGGTGTCTAGCGATGATGTCTGGTATATTGTGAATCCTGATTGGGCACTCAACAACAATACCAGATCTTCATTGTTGGACGAATTGCTAGATAAGTATTTTATGTTTTATACCTTTGAATAAAATAAAATCGCATTCTTCTGGGCTAAAATTCAATTTCTATTCTTTCTCCTAAATTTTGTTGAGTTGTGCAGAGAGGATCTGACATCGATTATTTGGGGGCAACTAATTTTATATTGATTATGCTGAGTCATGTGATTTTTAGGAGAGGTCATGGTTTCTTTTGAAGTGGTGATCGCTGGCATGAAACCTTTTGGAGATACCATTCATGCTAGTTGTGAAGATTTCTCTATGTGGCTTTGAGAACTACAATTTCGTTTGGTATTCTGAATGAAGATTAGAGCTGTCTGAAGTAGGTTCTATAGGAATGTTTATGTGGTATTCAAGGTTATTACAGACCTAGTAATCAATTTGGTGCTCAAAGGTTGTGATTGATTGGTCGCATCGATACCATTCCCTATGTGCATGGACTGTGATGGTATCTTGATTCAGTGAGAGGCTCGGTTCTATACTGAATATGTCGGTTGCATAATGTGTCTAAGAAAACTGAGTTGAGAAGATTGTCTTTGTAATCTGTGGTGTTGTGATTAGCATTTTCAAGAGCAGAAATTGAGTGAAATCAAAAGAAATATATATCACAATCGACAAAGATAAGTTCTATTGTTCCTTCAATTGATCTATCTAATGATATTTGTCATATGACTACATGCTTCATTTGTAGTTTGATTGTATGAACTATTATTAATCTCCTTAAAATGCAGGATGGATCAAGGAGCAAAAGGATGATAGATTAATTATCAAAGATTGCATAAGGAATTCAAAGGAGGAAAAGCTTAAGGCATCCCTGAGGAAGTCATACCGGCTGGAGTAATGAACAAACATAAAGACTTAGCTTGCAGCCATGAGTCAAGTTGGTGGCAGATAACTTCATTAGGGACATCTCTCGAGGGCACAAGGTTGGGTCACCCTTGGATGGAGAGTGATGAACACACTAAACATCGGTACAACAAAAATCTTGTCCTCCTGATTTGGAACAGCAATCTATGGTTCTTGCATGGTCAACTATTGGCAGCCCTAGAAAGAATTATGGAAAATAGCAAGGCTCCTATCGAAGATCATTGGAGAAATCATGCTAATGGCTATTGGATTGAGAGTTGTGAATGCGAGTTGGGTAAAACAATGACATGTCTGAGAAGAGGACTAAGGTTCTGAGATCCGTCAATGGAGGGGAATTCACTTTCAGGAGGATTATTGTAATCTCTGTATTGAGGTAGGGATCAAGAGGGAGTTCTGTATTCAGCAAAATGGATTCCTATGTCTCGAGGAACTAGAGTGACTCACTGAGAAGAAGTAAAGGTGTCAACTAGGTAGGTTGCAGTGTTGCAAGGCCAAGTGCTAAGTCCTTGAAAGACCTCTTCAGCTGCAAAGAACAAAATTGCACAAGGCAATCAACCTTGTTTTGACATTGGTAGCACCGCAAACATATTCAAAATAGGGTGATGTGGGATGAAGTTGAGGAGGAAAGTCCTAGACTCTCGCATGTCAGTAATGTCGAAAGTGTGCATTGGAAACCGTTCCTCTAAGGCAAGCATTGCAGGCAATCTTGGACGAGGAGGTCAGGAGGTTGGTGCAAGTACTTGGAGCTTCAGAGGGAGTCACATCATCATGAATATTTTTTGTAATGTATATTTCTTTGAGACGAAGAAATATGAGGTGAAATCCCTTGTGGTGTATATTTCTCTGAGACGGAGAAATATGAGGTGAAAGCCCTTGTAGTGTATATTTCTCTGAGATGGAGAAATATAAGGTGCAAGCACTTGTAAATCTTTGAGACTGAGATGAGACGGCATGTTGAGAGACTCCATGACGAGGATTTCTTGTACATCTCTGAGACTGAGATGAGACATCATGTTGAGAGACTCCATGACGAGGATATCTTGTACATCTCTAAGACTGAGATGTGTTTCTTTCCACAAATGGGAGTATCCATTGTGGGCGTCATATTGAGAGACTCCATGACAAACCTTTGTACATCTCTGAGACTGAGATGTGTTTTCCACAAATAGGTGTAGCCATTGTGGACATCATGTTGAGAAACTCCATGATGAACCCGTGTACATCTCTGAGACTGAGATGTGTTTTTCCACAAATGGGTGTAGCCATTGTGGGTGTCATGTTGAGAGACTCCATGACGAGGATATTTGAAAATACCTCCCTAGCTAAGAGGGAGTGCTAGTGTTTTGTAGTTTCAGGAGATATTTTCCCATAAATATATTTAACTCAAGGCAGGTCAGCCTTTGTCTTATAAATAAAATTTGTACTCTTCTAGGTCAGCCCTAAAAAGAAAGATCAACTAACTTGTATATATAGGAGAAGGTGTCTCCTCATTTTATCATCAATTCATCAATTCCAATTCCAATTCCTTCAGCAGCAAATTCGCAATCAAGAGGAGCAGATTCGCTTCAAGGAGAAGAGCAAATATTTTGTATCTAAGGAATTCGCACTATATTTAAGTGCAGATCTATTGTATGAAATTCGCCTCTTCTAGGGCCTGATCTTGTATGCTATTTCTGCACATATTATTCTGATTTATAAAGAGAATTTATTGCTGGATTTTTCTCCCTTGAGTAGGAGGGTTTTCCCAAGGTAAAATATTGTGTTCTTTGTTCTATGTGTTGAGTTTTCTGCTTATTACATTTCTGATCCTAAAACCAACACTATGATCTAGGTGCATCCATAATTTAGAACCGCAAACTGAGAATGAGACTGAGAGAATTGGGTTGCCCCAATTGCAGTGCAAGTCTCAAAATGAACTCCTTGTTTCACAAATGTGCTAGTGAGGTGCATAGCACTTGAAGAGTTATGACCAATCTGCCAAGTACACTCTTGGGATTTACTAGGCCTACATTATTGCATTCACAACTCAACCAACCGAAGATAGAGACTTGTTGGCCTCATATAGCACAACATTCATGTACATAGTCACACATGAACACATACATAGACACATCCGCATACAAGACACAACATTTGACTCACACTAGGTGTACTCATTTTACAAGCCAACACATACACAACACTCATTTCCAACAACCTTCTCAACGTATCCAATGTTCCATGGTATTAAAATACATGATGAGCCTATCCTCATCACTTCGTCAACACATGCTCTAAGTTTGTCCCCATTGCTCAATCCACACATACTCCAGGCACGTCCCCATCATGCAGCTCACACATACTTTGAGGGTCTCCTCATCACTTAGTGAACACATACTCTAAGTTTGTCCCCATTGCTCAGTCCATACATACTCTAGGCATGTCCCCAACATGCAGCTCACACATACTTTGAGGGTCTCCTCATCACTTAGTCAACACATACTCTAAGTTCGTCCCCATTGCTCAGTCCACGCATACTCTAGGCATGTCCCCATCATGCAACTCACATATACTTTGAGGGTCTCCCCATCACTCAATCCACACATACTCTAAGCTTGTCCCCATTGCCCAATTGCACAACAATTCATACACACTTTCCTTCAGTTCCAAGGGTTTCCCAAGGTATGTACTCAATTATACATTCAATTATACACACAAACATACTAATTACAACGACTAGACCCATATAGTACATGTACACATGTGCACACAATATAACATGATCACGGGCCTTTAACTTTATTAAGCCAAACAAAGGCATATATTTTATCAAAGCCTCTTCAACTTCCCTTATTCTCATAATTTCCTTCTTTAACTTTTTGTGCTTTTGCATTCAGTTTCAGCAATTGCTACCCTTCGAGCCCTCCTAATACTTTTATTGGTTTTTAAGTTCCTCCTCCTTGGATCTTATTGGTTTGTCCAAGTGGCATCTTTAAATTCAAAACATTCATCCAATATCTTCTTGTATCAAGAAAATTATGACATTCTTTGGATCTTTCTAGACCATGCGGAATCTTGGATTCACTTAGTTGGGCTTCCTTTTGGTGGTGTGCCTTAGATAGAAACTCCACCTCTTCCTTAGCGTTTCTTAGTTTACTAGTTTGGCTTTGCCTCTTTTCTTTGCCAATCACCACTTTATTTCTTGATATTCATGGCTTCTCTAAGGTACCTTGGATATAATAAAAGTCCTTAACAATTCATCCTTATTTTCTTTTGCAAATTATCTTGGATTTCCATTAGGCCGTTTATACCAAAAATCTAGGCTTTCCTATTGGCATAGCATTCGACACTCGGCCTCAATTCTCTTGCCCTATTTGTCCATACATGTGCCATCACCTATCGCCAATTAAATCTAATGACAAAAGCAAGCCTCCCATTGACTTGTTTGGCTCATCCATCAAGAACACTTGCATACTCAAACAATTCAGTCAAAGTATCAAGTTTCTTACTAGACTCTGCAAGCACATAAAATAATCTGACAAATCATGATCTAGACATTAGTCAATATTGATTTATAATCACAAGGCTAATTCAAGATTACTCTAAACTCTTGTCCTCTCAAAATTCAAGATTACATCAGTACAAAACATTGGTCCAGATGATTAATCAAACATCAAATAGCTACTAGACCTTGATTGTAATGTCCCCTTCATCGACCTAGACATTCAGGGAGGTATTATTAGTCTATTTGTTCCCGTAGGCTAATTTGGAGAATTAATAAGGGAATATTTTAAATTAATTAGATTAAGTGGCCTTAAGCTGTTGTCAACTTCATTTAATTAATTTCTATAAAGTTACGTAAGTTAAAAAGCAGAAATAAAATAAAGTCACTTTATGGGGCCAAAAGATTATTATTTTAATAAAGGTGAATTTAAAATTATAATTTCTCGAATGTTCTATTGGGAGATATTAAAGTGAAATGAAGCAGCTCATTTGAACATCTTGGACATTTTTTATTTCTCTCATTTTTCAAGTTTGGACTGCGAGTCCAACTATGAACCCTAGGACAAAAACCCTAGAGGTATTTGGCTTTGGGCATGAAAGATTTCTCCCTAGTCAAATTCATAGTGGATTCACACAAGATTCACGATTGTACTTCATTGAAGAAACAGGAGTTTCTTTACAGTTGCCGGCTTTTCAATATCCAATTACAAATTTATTAAGATTTGCAGGCAAATAATAAGTTTGTGTGGTGGTGTGTGCGAGTGGTGAAATAACCAGAAAATACAAGTGTTGTGTGTACAAGTGATATTGGACAGAGTTCATGTGTAGTGTGTGCTGAAACAAAATAGTATATATTTATTTTGCTGGGGTCTTGACCCAGCCGTACCACTCACTCAACCTTCAAGAGGCCTTGATTGGTCCGAATACTTTGTAACAGCAGTTCATAGAATGAAAGAACAGGTTATATGTGCACTATATTATGCAACAATATTGTGTATTTAACACTGATATCAATATTTGAATTCATAGAGTCAACACTAATATAATTGTTAGTTAAAACTTCTTCACCTCTGCGTCGCCTTCAGCTTGAAGGTATTTTATACCCATATCCCTTGCATTCTTGAGGCCTAGTATAAGCGCTTCGTATTCTGCAGTGTTGTTCGTGTTATCGAACTACAGACAATAAGCAAATGGATATAAAACTCCTTCAGGAGAGGTAATGACAACTCCCGCTCCTGAGCCTGCTGTCGAGCAACTTCCATCGAATTGCATTGTCCACATCTTTGATCTTTCATTTGATGTATTTGTGGCAAATGCAACTTTCTTTTCTTCTTCGATCGCTTCAGTCAGCACGGCATATGTACCAGGACCCATACTTTGATGTAGCACTTGTGCTTGGGGGTCCAGAGATTTCACCACCGTGAATTTTGACTTAGCCTCTGGTTCCAACTTGAAGCTACCTTTCTTTAGTGGAATGGTCGCATACGACCAATCCATTTGAATCTCGCCTCCGAGATCTTTGCAAAAGCTTCGGCTTAGTAGCATCCCATAACTGATTGGAATGTCAGCTATGAGGATGGTCATCATGATCTTCTTCTCTGGACAGGACGCTAGTCTTACTTGTGTGTCTTTCAGTTGGCCGACTAACGGCACCGGTTTTGATTCAAGTGAATAACACTTGTCGTGAGTTTCGGTGCATGATAGTCCCAATGAGTTCATCATTTGCAAAGGCATGACGTTGTCCGATGCTCCAAAGTCGATGATGCAGTTGTTGAGCTTATAAACTCCCATATACAAAGATATGTAGAAGGGTTTTGGCTTTTCTCCCACTGGTACGGTAGAGGCTAGCAACGTAGGCTAGATGATAGCCTGCTTTTGTACTACTTTGAGAATCCGATCCATTTGATCGGGATGATCTTGGAGATACTCCAGCTGTGAGATTTGTACCTTCGTCTTCATCATAGACGTCACAATGTCAAAGTTCGTCGAAGACGAATCTTGAGGGTTTGGTGTGACGTTCTCCTGTGGAGACTTGGGATTACAAGTGGAAGCTTCTTTTCCCTTTTCATTTGACTTCCGTTTGTCTTCTTCTTCTTTTTGTGCTTTGAAATGTTGAGCGCGAGTGAATACAGGCGTCGACATGTTCTCGTGGTTGACAGCAAGAGAGTACTGACAGTAATCTTCTTCTTCTTGATTTTCGGGTTCGCTATGAAAGTATCCCATTGCGGAGTTGCCATCGAAGTTGTCCGTTTGTGGTGAAACAACATTCGCATTTGAAGGTACTGAATTTGAGCTTGGTGCTCGATCTCCGGTGTATCCCATGATCTGATCTAGCCTTTGATTCTCAGGGCATGTGGATCCGGTATGTTCGTTTGTATCATGCAAACAGCAGAACATGTTAGTGTTGATGTTATTGAGCAGCTTCGGTCTGCACTTCCCAAGAAGAAAAGAATAAATTAAATGTATAGCCTCTAGGCTATTTAATTTATACCAAACAATAAATGTAAATACTAAAGGGCCGACCCTTCTTGGTTCACATATTTTAGTCTTGGCTTGAGCCGACTTTATGCATTTATTATTTATCTTGTATGTGGGCCGACCTATGTTGAAGAGGCGCCACACTTGTATAAATACAAGGTCTCATTTGTCTTTGCATAACCCAATCACTCAAGCAAGTTCGCTTATGTTTGTCAAGAGCAGAATTCGCACTTAAAGAGCAGCAGTCCGATTTCAAGAAGAAGACAGTCATTTGTATCTTGCATACTTAGAAGGAGGGCGAATATATTATCAAGCATTGGCCATTGTTGGGCCTAAGTTGTAAGCAGATTTCTGCTATTGTGTTATCATATATATAAGAGAATCATTTGCTGGGTTTTTCTCCCTCAAGAGGAGGGTTTTCCCAGGGCATCTTGTTGTGTTCATTGTCTTATGTGTTGCAATTCTATTGAGTACTTTATTGTCTAATCTGATCTAAGAAAAACTAACAGTTAGATTTCTCAGCCTCTGCTCCTCTTTGAGGAGGTGCTTGATTTCGAGGCTTGTAGTTGTTGTTGTTGTTGAAAGGTTGGAAATTATTCCTCTTTGGCTAGTACGGCTGTTGAGGTTGGTACTGCTGTTGAGGCTGGTACTGTGGTGGTGCGAGCAGTGCTTGCTGCCCTTGATTGGGTGACTGTCTTTTCAGAATAGTCACCTCATTTGCTACCTTCTGTAGCAATGGATCTGTTGATGCTTGGACCAACGGTTTGATAGCATCTCCCTTCATCTTTCTTGTGGTCATCATGTGATCCTCGAGTTCGATAGCCTTTTCTTGAGCTGTTCATAAGTCTTCTTCGTGACTTCCTTTGATGAAAAAGGCTATCTTTGAGGGTAGGGCGTTGACGAAGCTGCTCATCAGAATCTCGTCTGATGGGTTGAGTGTGTGAGAAAGACACGTAGCTAGGCGATTAAACCTTGCTACAAATTCTCTCATCGGTTTTGTAGGCTCCATCTTAGAGTGAGATAACCGGGCAAATAACTGGTGGCTATCCTCGGTGGGTTTGAATCTCGCCAAGAATTTCTCGCTCATGTCCTCCCAACTTGTGATTCCTCCCGCTGGTAAGTGGTGGAACCAATCCGAAGCATTTGCCTCAAGAGTTTTGACAAAGAGTCGAACGGCAATATCTTCATGTAGCACGGACAGAACGGAGCAAGCCGCTGTGAACGCTGATATATGCTCATCGAGGTGTTTAGCCCCGTCACCGAGGAATCTTGGGAAGTGCTTTCGCGATCCCTTTGGAAGTTCATGATTGCCTTGTAGGGCCAATGGGCCAATGTTGTTACCCCATGGCAAAGGTGCTTGACGTCTCACGGGTCTTGCATTACGGCCATTGTCAAATAGGTTATATCCGTTGTTGTAGTTGTCGTTATTGTCGTTACCGTTGCCATTGCCATTGCCATCATGGTTATTGTGGCCATTGTTGTCGTTGTCATTGTTACGGCCATTGCCATTGTTGCCAATGCCATTGTTATGGGCATTGTCATCATAGAGGCGATTGTCTGCCATTGCTTGAGCTGGAGGTTCTTGCTGGTGTTCTTCTAGAAAATGTTCAGGAACCTCTTCAAAGAGTTGCTCAATATCGGAGGCTTCTCTGATGTCTTCTTGAAAATGGGGGTTATTTCTCCTCCGTACGTATACTTGGTGAGCCAGGATGCTTACTGCCACGCGGATGGTGGTAACACTGGTCTCTCAGCTGCAAGGTCAGCCTTTCTTTCTTCCTCGTCCAGAGTAATAGCTGCGGCTCTCCACTGAGCTGGTGATGTATTCTTTTCAAAGATGAAAGTACGCAAGCTACTGATGATGTCCGTCTGCTCTCCTTCAATGAATGTAAGATCTGGTTGGAGAGTTACTAGAGCAAGATCAGGTTGTTCAACTGGTGCCCAAGGACGCTAGATGCTCATATCGTGTCATAAAAGCGTTAAGCTTTTCTTTAAGTTTTATGCCTCGTTGCCCCACGGTGGGCGCCAGAAAACTGTTAGCGTTTCAATTAGCACCTCTGGAGTGCTTATTGGAAACGGACAGCTATTGCAAGTGTGTTAAAACATTCTCTTCGGATTATAGAGAGGAAGATCTCTCTTTGCTGATTTTATACTGTAAAAAAGGGGTGTACTAAGGTTTCCTATCTTTTTTACTCAGCGGCAGGACACAAGGGTGCATAAACCAATGCGTCGTAGCTAAGCTTTTTCTCTAATTCCCGCAGATCTTAACTACGACTAACTAAACTTCTAGAATATCCTACCTCCTCAAGATAAACAGAGCATGAGGGCGTAGGAGCGAAATGGATTTGGTTGGATAACTTGAATCCTCCGTCTCAATGGAATATGGCCGAGGCTCTGAACCTTCGGATATATACCAAGATAGGGCTCGATACAAGCAAACACTCTCTTACGGTAAACTAGATCTGAGACTTGCCAAGGAGGAGGAACCCCTATCCGAGGTATAGGCTTGGAAATAGCTCACTGGAAACAACAAAGAATGATGGCCTTTCTAACAGGATTCCCGAGGAGGTGACGACACTTGTCCAAAGTGTAGGCTGCAAGATAGTTCATTAAACAACATCAAACGATAATGATCGATGACAAAATATCCAAAGAGGCAACGACACCTGTCCAAGGAGGAGATTGAAACAATGCACTATTTAAAAACAAGACTTTGAATAACTCAAATAATTAGATCAAGCAAGCTTGCACCATCTGATTTATTTCTTCAAGGTTCTTCAAAGAATTACAAAGGTCGGGACAGCAAAGGCACAAAATCATGCACAATTGCGATCAATCAACGAACTCTCATCCAAGAGTGAACAGATATAAACAAGTGAACTCTGGCAACAGCGGCGCAGCAATTTTGATAGCAAATAAAGGCTAAACAAATAAAGAACCTAAGGCTCTTATTTATAGAAACTCAAAGGAGTAGGCAACCCTAAAATCTCCTTGAGTTATCAAACAATTCTTGCCAATCAGCAAGATGTATTCCTATGTCTAAAAGTAGGTGAGCAAACAGTTAACTGGAAATCTATTTCAGTTAACTGAAACTAAACAAAAGTCAAACTGGAAGTCTACCTCAGTTGACTGACACCTAACTAAAAGTGAACTTATGTTACAAATATGTCTCCAAATAGACATCCACCTTTAAAGGAGATCTGAGATCCACAAATCGTGGGAGTCAATTAGACATCCTAGATCAGTGGGATCTGACATGCATGATCTGTGGAGATCTGGAGTCAACTTGGAAAGGGGCATCAAGTTGACTTCAGTCATCATTAATGCTATTTGGAGGGTAGGACGTCCTTCCTTGGTGCTTTACACCTCTTCACCACTGGTCAACAAAGTCTTTATCCAGTCATTGACCTCTTCGACCTCCGGGCAATTAATGCTCTTCAAAGTGACTATGTGAAGTCTAAGCATTTCTTCACCCGTTGCAAGCTGTCGTTGATAGGTTATGCATTGGGCAGTTGCTTCATCTAACTGGACAGACATGGCTGCAATTTTGGCTAATTTGCAGCCATTGGGATCTTCAAGGAATGAAAATCGGATGACATCTTGGAACCATGTCTACACCGTTTCAAGCTCAACATATTCCCCTCCTTCTCGCTGATATTCTAACTCAAGGAAGGATATTGCCAACGTTCTTGCGAAGTTGATAATATTGGCGATGTTACACCCCGGAATTTGTATAGTTACTATTTTAATAATGCTTAGAGCATTTTGATTGTAAGGAAGGATTTGAATGAATAAAATGTGTTGAACCTTGTTATCAATTTGAGAATCTTTTTACATGATATGATTGGCTCATTCTGTGTTCTTGATTGATGTTATTCTTGGATATAGCAATGCATAAAGGAGTAATCAGTCTTGTTTTTATTTGATTTATATATACTGCAAATGATATGAGCAAGTAACTATCATGGTTTTGTGCCAATGGATGCAGGAACAGAAACTATTCCTCCAAGCGGAGGGGAGACATCACTCGGGAGAGGGGCTTGGTCGACTAACCGGTAAAGTTGATCATATGAGCATACACACACTTCACTGAGGGTGTTGGGAACTAAGTTAGATTGAGTGGTCGTAATAAGTCATCCTTAGGCTTAGGAGTTTTGGATTACTTCTTTATGCTTTATGAGTGGTGTTACTTGTTGACTGACTTACTGTTCTGTGAACCTTGAATGTGAAATGTGAACTGATAAGTGTGGTATAGACAGGATGTATATGCGTATACATGTACCACTCATATATACGTAACAACACGCATGACATGTCGATACATATGTATGATGGGCAATTATTATGCCATACACATGTGTCGACATGGCATACATACAGATACGTATACATGGTTGGCACACCTATAAACATATGCACACTAGCTATAATGTTGTTATAACGTTATATTGATGCCTGGAATTTACAGTTAAACGTATATATACATGTTTGTACAAACATGTGTATTAAGGGTACGCTGACTAGCCTGTAATACACGTATTTGAATAATTAAATACAAATATGTATAGATATATTTAAATGTAAATATTGAATGTGTTTATAAATATATTTAATATAAACGTCATTATAGTTTTACCTATAATAAAATATATAGATATATCTATAGTAATATTTAAATATTATATAGATATATACATATATTTAAATAAGGTAAATAAAACTATAATAGATTATATTGAATATAATGCAAAATATATATATAACATTTTAATTCATATTTTAACTAAACATTACCTTTGAAATAATTAAAATTTGACTTGTATAGTCATTTGGCAAATTAAAATGCATTTACCATAAGTAAAGAAAGTATTTCCGACTTCCATAGTCTATTGGAAAAATACGTTTGGAATACCATGAGAAATTTAAATGGTAAATATTTTAGTCTTTTGAAAAAGGTTTATTAAATACATTTTAAAACCTTGGCTAAAGTAAAAATCGCGAATTTTATTCATGCTGAAAATCACGGACTGTGCAATGGACGAAAATGGTGAAAATGGTGAATCGCGCGCAGCTCCTCATGCCCATAGACCAGGTCGCATGTTGCAAAGTGCCACCATTCTGGGAAATGAGAAGGGAGGGGCAGAACAAAAACCAGATGGCTGCGTTTTTACCTTGACATTTTCTTGCTGAGATTAATCCGCCATTAATAAAGCGTCTGTGAAGAGCAACGCCTGTAGGTGTCAACCCTACTTTTATCAAATGAAAGTTTGAATCATTCTTTGAACTGCTGGAAGTCGATTCACTTCTTAAAGCTATGAGTAAGTATGGAAATTCGCCACATTTCATTTTGAAATATTCAAAGAGTAGTTATGTCATCGTACATGCCTACAAGAGTGGAAATTGTCGGACTGAGGGCTCTATAAATAGCCGCCCAGTTCATTCATCAAGGATCACTTGCAAATTCCGAATTTTCTTTTGAGAGAGCTGCAATTTGTCTTTGATGTATTCACACGAATTTCCTTTCTGTTTTTGCTTAAAAATGAATTCCCTTTGAGAGCCATATTTTGACAATTCTATAGAAGCATTTTGTGAGCAGTCTTTTGACATTGTTGTGGAAGCATTTATAAGACAATCATACTCTATCATTGTTGTAGAAGCAATTATTTGAGAGCCTTACTCTATCATTGTTGTATTGCATTTGTTGAGAGCCATATTCTGTCATTACTATATTGCATTGGTTGAGAGCCATACTCTATCATTACTGTATTGCATTTGTTAGAGCCATATTATGTCATTGCTAAATAAGCATTTGTTGAGAGCCAACTTGCATTTATTTCCTCACCATTTCTGAGAGACTGGTATTTATATGTTGCAAGCATAAAAATACAGAGCCAGTAACAGAAACCAGAATTGAGAGGAGTGACACTGAAGAAGGAGGAGAAGTAGTTGCTGACTGGAATCATCTACAGCAAGAAAACAGGCATGTGAAATGTATTAGATTAATTTTATGTTAATTAATCTGCTTGACTTAGAATTTGCTTGAAAAAGGGTAGTAAAATAGAAAAGCACTAGAAGAAATTTTGTTGGAATAAGATGTTATGAAATAACTTAGGGAAAGCTTGATTGTGAAAGGTGAAAGGAATGCTGGTTTGTGGAAAAATAGCTTGTTATTAAGTAGTACTTAATTTCATTGAGAAAGCTTGTTTTGAGTAAATAGCTTGATTCAATAGAATAGCTTGAACTCTTGGGAATGACTTGTTTATAAAGGGAAAAGTCTGTTTATAGCTTGTTATGGAAGAATAGATAGTCCATGCTATAAAGGGAATGCTTGAAATGAATTTACTTAAATACTGCTTGAAATCTTGAAATGTATTTACTTGAATACTGCTTGAATTCCTTATATAAAGGAAAAAGGAACTAGTTATTAAATACTAGGTCGAGGGTGGAACCAATACCAAGGTAGTCTAAAGCTTTAAAGTTAATAGGTTAACTAGGGAAAGCTATGTACTCCACGGGTAAAGGATTCCGTGTTAGGAGTTACCAAAGGGACCCTTGTTGACTGTATTCCAATTCCTGATTAAGTAGTTGATGTAGGAAGTCTAGGGTGATTGACTACCCACTGAAAGGACTCAACCTACGCGGAGGATAAGACAACCTTAAGTCAAACTAAACCTGACTTAGTGCAAATGATAGATGACCGTCAGTTTAAGTACTGTCGAAACACTTTGGCCAAAGTAGTGTAGTATACCTAACATCCACTTAGACTGTGCGACGATTACACTGTCAGTTCACAGAAATCCAGGTTACATGCTAGATTGAGATTGTGAGGGCACAAGGATTTAGTTATGTAGGATTACACACTATGCTCAGTTGGTCATACAGAACCGGTTAACCAACCAATCTCTTCGTAGAAGGGAGGGTCGTCTACTTAACAGTAAACGTGCAGGGGACCGCAATATAAGTCCGTGGTTGGCGGAAAAGCACCTGAGTGATGTTTCTCCTCCACAGAAGACTTCTGATGAACCAAGGTTTGAAAGGGAAGAACCTGGACAATCTTATTCCTATTTGCTCAAAAGCTTCCGAGCTATGATTGAAACTTGTAAAATTCTTACTTTGTTATTTAATTGAAAGAAAAGTAATTATGAAATGCGTACTCTGTTATTTACTTGGTAAAGAGAATAATGATGTATTGTGTCAATTATTTCTTTATGATGAAATGTTGCATTAGAATGAAAAGAAAAATTTATTTACTTTGTCATTATGAATATCTTTCCTCGTATCTTATTAGTGAAAGTAGAAAAATTTTGTTTACCCGGTTTGGGGGTTGTTACAGGCAACGAAGCGTCTATAGTCAATCAGCTCCACTGAGTTGGCATCATAGGCTCTCACCTTGTATGCCACCTGTTCTTTCCACTCAAAGAGATGGTGTCTATTTTCAATGGTCGTAACTGATTCATATGCTTGTTGCAAATCAGCAACTGTAGCCTCTTCTCTCAGCCTTTCTTGAGCTGCCTTCATATCTAACTGTTGGATTTCTGATCGAAGTCCATGTGCTCTATCTCTCAGCTGATATGCTTCTGCTAACACACACCTTCTTTTGACGACAAACTCATCCATTGACATCTCAAGTGTTTATCGTATGTAATCAACTGATGATGGTTTCTTTCAGCTGGGAGATCCAATAGTCCTTGAGGCAAGGCCGAGGAGTTGGGAATGTCATGTATCAAACTAGAAATGTACAATTTCAGCTGACAGATTTCGACCTTCAAGGCTGCTTTGTCTTGTCCATCCTTCGTCATCCTTTCCTTGACGCTCGCTGAGGCGATTCCGAGAAGGTCTACCTCCACCTGTCGAGTGGTCTTTCCAAGGTTCACCTTTGAAAGCGTGAAATCCTCAACCCTCACATTATGTATATCTTTGTTTTCAAGTGGGGCAACAGTTTCTATAATAACCTCGTTCTTTGCATTCTTCTCTACATGTGTCTACTTCTTCAACTTCTTTGTCGACATGTCTTGTGGGACATGATGGAATTCAAAGAAGTCAAGCTGATAAGAAGGTCTCTCCCTCTTCCTCCCAAGCGAGCTTTCCAGCCAGATAGAATCTCGGCTAGCATCGTTGGGAGGAGGAACATAGGCCCCCTGAATGCTGGAAGAAAGAGACTGTGTCGTGGCAACGTCTCGTGGTGGCGAGTCCAAATCAGTAGGAATTTGCGACCTCTGTGATGGTGGTGAAGTCGGTGGCTCTGTTTCTATTACAAGCACCGCTTCTACTGCAACTTCTTCTACAATGGATTCCATCTCTACAGTGATTATTTCAATCACTAGTTATGGTGTAGCTGCAGCAGTCTCAACTGTTTCGGGTAAATTGGTGGCTGTCTCCACCTGTACCTCTTGCCGGCTTGTGCTGGCAATTCCTCTTCTTCCCCATGTGCTCCCTGACATCCACATTCCTTCTGCAAGAATGCTCATCTTCTTCTGTGTGGGTTTCCTCCTAGACGAGGAAGGTAGTGTAAATTGAACCGTTAGCGGCTCTAATTGGGGAAGTACTACCTTCCTTGTCCTTTTACTGTCCAAGTAGAGTTGACTGTGTCGAACTACTCTACCCGTTCTTTCCTCAATAGACATACTCTCTTTCGCGTACCAGTCTACTTCGCCGAGTGGTTGTGAATCCACTAGACCCATGAAGAAGGAAGAAATAATGACTTCTTCTTCGTCATCAGATAAGCCCTCGATGTCCTCTGACATGAATTATGCATTCTGTGAGAGCTTGAATCTGCTATGGTTCCTTCTTCTCACTTTGAACTCATGCTTGCAGTTGACCCAAAAATCCTCCATGAAAGGTTCATGAGATGATCTTTGCTCAAGGTGTGTTGCGAAGATGCCTCTGGGGTCATAGGATGGCCTCCTGTCAATGAGGTACTTGAGATTAAATCTCACTATTTCCTGGCTTATCAACCTGGCATCGGCTGCAATCCTGCATTTGTAGAATCCCATCTGGAAAGGAAAGTTTGCAGCAGACTTCTTCTTTATGCGAAGGTAAGAGTGAACCTCGGCCAACTGCCTCAGCAATTCCATGAACACTACCCTATCTAAGGGGTAGCGTGGCATCATGGGGGGGTGACCATTATAGCCATACACGCGTACGTAGGTGAAAGTGGGGAATTGTATGAACCAATCCGCCCAATCCACCATTGCTGCCTTAGCTGTTGGTGAAATACGAACGTGCATCTCATGGTCTAGCTCGTGCACAGTGTGCATAGTGAAAAGGTCATTTATCTTCTTGAAGTGCCTTTCTGCTAGAGTGAACTCAAAACGAGGAAAGTATTCTTGGACCTTTTGCACACCCAGGGTTCCCACAGTGTTTAACGTTCTGAAATCGCCTTGGAAGGCTATCAGGTAGACCAAGTATGAACACATGTGGAAACGGTGCTCTTCTAGAAACCCGGTGAATTGTTGGTGGAGTGTGTCACTGATCAAAGAGGCCCAGTCGTAGTGTTCTTTCCTGCTGATTATTTTGCCAATAATGTAGAACATCCACGGCTGGAAGGATTTTCCCTCTTCTTGCCCAATGACTCTGCTAAGTAGGGTGATTAACACTCTGTACTCGTCTTTGAATTCTCCTCTCCCAACCAATCTAGGCAAGTTAGTTCTCTTTGTTTTCAACCAATGTCCGGCCATTACAAGAGAACACTCATCCTTCGAAGCCTCAAATGCTTTTAAGCATTTTGTCACAGATATGACCTTCTTGGTAGGGCATGGTGGAATTGCAAAACAAGTCTCTATGTCCGCCGGTTTTAAGCTGCAAATCACCCTCCCGTCTACTGGCAGGATCTCACTTGTAGTAGGGTCGTAATGCTTTGTGCAAGCAGTTACAAGCTCGATGCTTTGTAAGGTGATTGGAATAGATGCTGCTTGAAATAAACCGAATTCTTCGATGTTTTGCAATGTGATTTGATTCATGCCATCCAAATCCTCATAACTGACCTCTAGATTTTTCTGCCACAAGTCTGTGTCAGTCATTTTCAGGTAATCATGGTATAGGACCATTTTGGTCTTGTATTGTACCTGAGAGTACTGCATTCTGAAAACCTTGAATATTGACTAGGCACTTGAACCTATTCTGACACTTGTCTGGAACTACTAAAAATAGTCTCGCCGGGGGGTAGTTTTTACGAAAAATTATGAGACATAGGTTTTGTTAAGAATGATTTTCTAGACAAACCCAGATCGTCAGAAATTCGGAAAAATGAGTTTTCGTTGGCATGCAAAAGCCCTTTGGTAGCAAAGGCAGCAGGGGTACCAGAAAGTGATTTTTCTTGGAAAAATCTGACACATGGGTTTTGTTCGTGCTTCAAAGCTAAACAAACCCAGTTTGTCTATTTTTCAATATTATGACTTTTTCCGAAAACCCTAAAAAATAGGGGCAACAGGGCTACTTTTTCTGGTAAAATCTACCATATGGGATTTGTTGAAAAAGTTGTGTTGATCATACCCAGTTGGCCAGATCTGTGATAATTTGTCGTTTCCTGTGACATGCAAAAGAAATATAGACAGAAATAGAGGAAGTAGATAGAAGATGGATTGGAAGTTATAAACTGCCACTTTGCAATAATCTATCTTTGGAAGCAATCTTGGGAGAAGAATACTTTTACTGCCAATGATCTTCAAAAATATTGAACATCCGTCCAAAACCCCTGCCAGATCTTGAAAACGTGTTCTTGGGAGCTACTTGATGTTTTATCCTTCAACCTGCAAAAAGAATAATGAGAAAAGGGACGCCTAGCATGAATATAAGGCAATTAGGGTTAAGATCCATCAAGTATGGAAGACAACTCATGATTCTGGCCTGATCTAGAATTCCAAAAGATGATTTCCACTGATTGTGGAGTGTTTGGTCTCTTTTTGGCTCCAAATTTGCTAACTCAAGTCAACACTTTTGCTTTGACTTCTTTTAGGCGTCCATCCTTGAAGTTGATCATTTTCCTCCATTTTGCAAGCTGAAGTACTCCCGTTTGATCTTTGACTCAGGTTACTCAGTTGATCTCAGGCAGTGGCTGGCAGTTCTATTGTTGAAGCAGGATCAGTATGATTAGATATGCCTGGGAGGGGTTAACTCAGAAAACTAAGTTTAGGTCTCCAGAAAGAAGAGCGTCTTTCCTCAAGAGGGGCGCTTTTAATAATGCCTTAGTCAATTTTCATTGACTGTTCTTCGTTTTGACCTTTTCAGACCCTCTTTGCTTTGATCTGACGTTCCCGATGTTAGATGAATCAGATGACTCTGCTTTGACAATGCATCGGGTAGCCGGTTCGGTCTTGCTCAGGATGACTGACTTCTCAGTTGAAGCTGGCAAGTTTTGGGCATTCAAACTAAAGGGTGCCCCTGGCCAGCAGGGGCGTTTTTAGCTTTTGCTTGGTTTCATCTTGGTTGTGGACTGCCAGTCTTTGACCTCCTCCATCAGTTGATTAATTTGTCGGAAGTTCTTGCTGATAGTCTCACTGACGAGATAGGTCATAGCTGAGAAGGTCATCCTGGGAGGCAAAGAAGATTCCGACTGAATCTGGATGCCTTCAAGAAAGGGCGCCTTTCCTCAAAAGGGGCGATTTTAGCCATGCCTTAGCCATTTTCTGGCTTGTCTTTCCAGTTCTCCAATTTTGGCTTTTTCTGCTTGATCTCAACACGTGATCGTTTGGTGTGTCTTATGGACTTTTTGTCAGATTGATCACGTAGCTGGGAGGAAGCTGGAAAGATATCATGTACAGAGTTGCTGCTTATGGATTCATTTGGTGCCTGCAACTGAGGGGCGCCCTTGGGCAGCAGGGGCGCTTTTACCTTGAAGCTTTCTAATTTGGCATATCTGTCGTCGATGGATCCTCCATACTTTGCTGACGGTTGGTCAATGATCCCTGAATCAGATGATTTTGATGATTGTTTCGTTGTCAAGTCAGCATGAAAGTGAAGAGGATGTCTGAGTTGACGATGCCAAATGATTTGATTTGCCTTCTGAGATCCAAGGGCGCCTTTCTTCAAGAGGGGCGCTTTTAGCCACTGTAGACTGTGTTTTGCCTTGGTAGACAAAACATGTACCTTCCAAACTTAGCCAAATTTTGGCCTTTTCCATTTTGAGAATCTCCTTCGTTGAATGGCGTCATTTTTTACCTTTCCGCCATGGCTTCTTCGTTGAAGCTTTTGAGGTTTAACTTTCAGCACCTGGTACTGGCCAATCTACCATTAATGGCTGCGGAGCTCCTAACTTTGTTCCTGAAAAATAGAAATAGACCCACCAGAGTAAAACATATTTTTTGATAATTCTGACTTGATCGGTGTGATCGTGAAGGCAATTAATCCTATCATAATTATTTTCAATCATTTTTGGGAAGGTCCTATTTTTTAGGGTTTCCATAAAAATAGGGGCGTAAGACCCTAATTTTCATTTTTTTAGAATTTTAACCATAGGTTCCTTGACATAAACCCACAAAGACTTCATGTTTGGTTTGACCTAAACATACTTTCGATGGCATTTTTACATTGTTTAGCTCAATTTAAGCAGAATGCCAAAAATTTCATTTTGGGTATAACACAACATATTACATTGATTGACATAAACATCACTAAGACATGTATTAATATCAAGAGGAACTATGGTTTATCAAAAATAATTAATATTATTCATGTCATTCAATCATCAAGTCCTTACAATTTTATCCAGACACTAGCCTTTTTAGAAATTGGGAACAAGGTATTACACTAGATCACCTCATAATTATTAAGTCTTAAATAACAATCGAGGAAATGCTGCTAAGAAAGGTTCTTCCATGAAATTCAAGACAAGGAGCAGGCCCAAGAAATTTGATTGGTGTGTTTTTAAAATTTGAACTTTTGAGAGACCCTATCATTCTTCAAAAGCCTAACAAATATCCCACTGTATTCTTGCTATTCTTCTATATACTGAAAGAAGAATAGAAATAAAAGAATGACAATTGAGGAGTCCTAATATGGGAGACGAATTGAAAGATTGTTGGGAAAGAATTGTGATGATACAAATTCCCTCTTTCCCATTGCCTCCATTGTAATCTAGTTGTGTTTTGTATTGCACTCAAAAGTCAAAAACTAAAGAGCAATATATTATGTTTCCCTTGTTTACATAACCTCTAGTGAATGCCCTAGAATCTGCATTTTTAGTGTGGCATCATGCAGCTCCATTTTATTGAGCCACATATGTAGGTTTTCAATGAGATTATACTTTTAATCAAAGAAAAATGTTCACGAATAGAAACTTACTGCCAGTCGAGTACTGTCAATAAGAGCCGTTAGATTTATATCAATAGTGCGCCTCCATTGACCACTTCCATCAGTGCTTTTATCTTTAACTAAAGGTGTCTCATTACCTACACCAGCACTATTAATGCAAATGTCCAGCCTTCCAAAAGTTTCCAAATGCTTTGAAAAAGCAGATGCAAGGTCCCCTGTCATAATAAAAACACAATTAACTATATATACTGATATATAAAAATGGCATTCTGTCTAAAAAAGTAAACACCTTATCCATTTGACATCAGACTACACAGAAACCAAACCATATCAAAATAACAGAACACAGACACCTTCACTAGAGCTTACAGACTCGGCATTTTTTATTCTGGTGTATCTAGATTCTATATTGACAATATCGATATAAAATAGAACATTAACTTGGAAACAAGCTGCCAATATTCATGTACAGACTGAAAAAATAAACATTATTAGAAAAATTAAAATACCAGCCTCAGTTCTCTACACATAAGAAGGAAGAATCTATTTAGCTTACCTCTATAATACAGGTAAGTTAGAAAACTAAAACCTAAACTAATTGTCAAATACTAAGAAATTCAGGATACCCTGTTTTGTGGCAGAAGCTATAAGCAAAAAGTTTATACCTGGATTAGTAACATCGCATTTAATAAATATTGCAGTCGGTTTTTTCAAATCTTTATAGAGTTTTGCATGCTCTTCTTCCAGAATACCAACTAATTTTCCAGAACTTTCTGAATTATCAAGAACTGTCATACGGACTCCTTTCTGTGCAAGAGCAAGACAAAGGGCTCTACCTGCATATGAAGAGAGAATTTTTTCAATCTATTCTTGCAATATGAATCTCCAAGATGTGTAAACACAATAAATAGGTGCCAACTCATATGACAAGTCTGTTTGAATAAAAAAGGTAGAAAAGTTGTCAAGAAAAAAGAATGTCAAGAAAGAGGCCATAGAGGCCGAGAATAACCCTTAAGAGAATGTGATTAGAAGATAGAATATAGTAATAAGAATGACACATATCTAACTGCACACATGATATTGAACCTTGTACATGAAGCATTATCTCAAAGAGTCTCATTGTTAAGCAAAAGTCTAATTGTAAATCGACTTCTACGTACATCATATGGGTGCTGTTTCTACATAATGATGTGAAATCCTTTGTAAACACAAAATATTTGGAATTTATAACTTAAACTGGACATTTTCCACCCTCTTAAAAACTGTATTTAAGGATAGTTTCCCTTTAATTAGAGCACATATTTTAAGGTTTAAGGAGCCTATTATGCACATCCCTTGACTTGAGAGCATCGTAGCATTTAATAAACACAATGTGCCAAAAGTGTAAATGATATTCAATTCCTCAAGTTTAATATGGAAAAAGCAAGGGAAAATCTTGGGAGCTAAAAAACTGAAGTACTAGCTGTAAAAAATAGAGAACACTATTGTTGCTATTTCCTGTCAAATATAGTGCATAGAGATAAAATTAAGACATAATACATTGTAAAAATGTTAATCATAAAAAATTGTGTAGTATTAAATAAACTATTTTATTCACCTAAGAGAGTTCATATAAAAATTAATCCTTGTTAGGGAATGATTTAAGAGAAAACCCTCATTGTGGTTTTAAATTTAACTCCTAAAAAAGTTCTATTCAAAGTAAAACTTGGAGAAATTTTAAAATACCCACATGTTTAAAAATAAATTGTTCAATCTACCTATGCTTTGTATTTTCCAGCCTAAAAATGCGCTAAAATAAGATAGGTATATATATGAGAATATCAGAACCAACTTTTGAAAAACATGGGAAACAGCATGGCAAATGACTGACAGCTCACAAATAAAACAACCTAGCTAAGAAAATTATGTTTTAATGTTTAAGAGATATGAACAAGTATGTTAACTCGATATGTGTTCTAAAGAAGTTATGTTAGCACAACAAGACATCGTCGATGCCAAAAAGAACTCAAATATGACAGTATTATATTGGAACACACAACCATATCCATGTATCTCACCCCTTCTAAGTCCAGTTTCATATTAATAGTACTACTTATGTTCTAGTAATTCAAGTGGAGTGGCCAACAACCCTAACAGAGTTTGACAATCCAAGGAGTGATGCACCCAACCTAATTGAACATGCATGTACGTATAAAGAGACCTTCCATGTAAGTGATGAAAAAAAATGATTTTGGAATGTAGTATAATGCTACTTTGTTAGTTTCTACATATAAATATTTTTTTATATTAAGTATAAGGAGAACAGAAAATACAAAACATATCCATAAGATGGTTATCCCATCACCATGTCCATGGAATGATTTATCAGTATCATATCACCCCCCCTTACATTGTATATCCCCGTTACGAGCTGGACACCTTCCATATCTTGTCGGAAAGCCTATAGAGCCCTGAGGAACACTTTGACATTTGGATGACCTTTTGGCCACATATGCCCATACCTTGCATCCATGATGTCTATGGAGACCCTCCTGTCCTATAGGTAGTTCCAGAATTTGTCTTTAGAAAGAGCCACTGTAATGTAAACCTGCATAGCAATATTGAAAAAGATGAGTCTCCGAGAAGACTCAGTAACCAACCTCTTCCTTCCTTGAAACATATCTTCATTCCTTGCTTTCCAGATTGACCACAAAATACTAGAAGATAAGCAAAGCCAGAATAATTTAGCAGTTTTCCCCATTTTGATGTTATGATTGAACAAAATTTTCTCAAGCATCAACTTTCCATTAGTAGCCCAAATTTCTTGCTTGGAGCAAAATATTTCCCAAATTTCTTTAGCAAAGGAATATTCAAAAAAATATGAACAATTGACTTAGGGACTCTACACAGAATACAAACTGAAATATCACCACTTTTACCCTTGAAAAAAAACTTCTGTAAAGTCAGCAACCACCTAAAGCATGAAATTTTAGCTTCCAATTGACTGTTCCAATTGTTTTTTTAAGTTTTTTTCCGTTCCTCTTTATCCCATTGTAAGTTCTAGATTTCGTTTAGATGATCAGTTAGATCAATGTAGTTTGCTAACAGACTGTACAGTTCTTTAACTTCACTATTCTTTATATTAGATCCATTTTTCCATTGAAATTCTTTGTATTGTCGGTCCCATTCTTATTTAACATAGGAAAGTTTAACTGGCCACAAGCTTCCCTAAGGACTGTGTAAGTCCTCCAATTAGAGGGGGGGAGGTTGAATTCATTATTTAATTCATTCCACCCTTTCAAACTCCCATTTTCAAGGACATCATTAAAGTATCTGATTCCTTTGGCAGCCCACCCATTTGCAGAGCAACCTTGTAGAAGAGCTAATGGTTTGCCTTTATGTTTTAAATTCCACCATACAGATCTGAAGGAGTGAACAGTCCCCAAATCCCCATTGGTGAAATGGTGATTATCAAGATGAATCTTCATCACTTCCCAGGCCTTCCAAATAGTCTTAAAAACATTAGACCCTACAGGTGACATGGTTTCCATACTGCCAAGGATATCACTAAGAGGCAGAGCTTTCCAATCCTTTGCTCTCTTAGGAACAGCACTACTTATGCTCTGTCGGAGCAAGACCTTCCAAGGTTCCTTTCCCTTCAAGGCTCCTATGATCCATTTTGAAGCAAGGGCAATGCCTTGTAATTTTAAGTCTTTCAAGCCCATCCCACCTTTTTCTTTTTCAATAGTGCACCAATCCCATTTAATTGCATGCCTTTTCTTTTTCCCTTTGCCATCTGACCAGAGAAAGGCTCTTATTCTTTTCTGGATATCATTGATTTGATAAAAGTTAAAAAACCAAATAGATGCAAAATAGATACTATAAGAAGAAAGAATCTTTTGACAAATTTGGAGATGGCCAGCTAAAGAGAGAAATTGCCTATTCCATTTGGCAATTTTCTTTTCAATCTTCTCACGAATCCAAAGCCACATTTCCTTTAGATTTGGCTCCACCGCAAAAGGAATCCCAAGGTATCTCACAATTTTATGAGGGCCACCCCACTGTAAACCGGTTGCATTGAGCCAATCCGGGGGGGAATCCTCCCAACCTAACAGCAAGGATTTAGAGGGAGCGAGTTTAGCACCTGAGGCTAAGCAAAAGAGCTCCAATTTTTTCAACAGGTTAGCAAAATTCCTTTCCTCCAAGTGTAGCAAAATAGCAATATCATCTGCAAATTGAAGGTTGATGAGTTCATTTTCATCCAGAAGCTTGATACTCCTTACCCTTGGAGTTAAAGAGCCTTCTCTTAGCAAATAATGGAGTGCATCTGAAGCAATGACAAAAAGTGTAGGAGCAAGGGGGCATCCTTGTCTTATAGACCTCTCCAAGGGGATCTCCTGAGTGAGCTCCTCATTGACATCAACCTGAGCAGACGCATCTTGGAAAAGAGTTTTGACCATGTGACAAAAGGCCTCGGGGAATCCAAAATCCTGTAACATTAGAAATACAAAGTCCCATTCAATCCTATCATATGCTTTTTCAAAATCAATCAGCAGCATTGCAACCTTCTGATTAGAGAGTTTTGCCCAATTCAGAGCTTCCCAACCAGTAATCAGATTTTCCAAAATATACCTCCCTTTTATAAAACCTGTTTGAGTAGAATTTATGATGGAGGGAAGGACAAGGGCCACTCTTTCTGCTAGAATTTTGGCCAAAATCTTGTAAGAGACATTCAAGAGAGTAATGGGTTTCCAATTTTTTATTAAAGATTTGTTTCCTTCTTTTGGGATCAGCTTGATCACTCCCTTGTTGATATTACTACCAAGAGATCCTTTCTCGAAGGCCTCATTGAACACCTAGAGAAGGTCATCACAGATCCAATCGATAAAAGTTTTATAAAATTCAGCTGGAAGTCCATCAACCCCTGGAGATTTATCATTTTTGAGTGAGAGGATAGCCTTTTGGACTTCCTCATCTGATATTTCTTTCCCTAAGTCTTTTGCCATTTCCGTACTAATTTTCTTAGGGATGAGATTCTTAATGAGGTTTCTTGCTTGAATATTGCTCTCCTACACCTTATCTAAAGAAAATAGATCTTTATAGAACCGATAGAAGTGGGTTCTTACCTCCTCTTGGTTAAACACAGGTGATCCCTCAATAGAGATGTAGTCAATCTGCTCTCTACCTGCTTTTCTTTAATGAACCTAAAGAAGAATTTTGTTCCCTTATCCCCATTTTCCAACGAATTCATTTTGGCTCTAACCCTTAGTCCCTTGATCTTATTATTTTGAACCCTTCTGAGAGACTCTTTAGCTGCAGTCAGTTTGTTAGCCAAGGCTGCATCCTTGGGGTTGTTTTGAATTTCTATTTCTGACTGAAGAAGCCTATCCTGGAGCAAGGCCTCCCTCCTTCGGCTATCCTTGTTTTTTTTCTTTCCAAGAGTCTAAAAGAGGGCCTTCCAACCTTCCAAGTTCAGTGACCACCTATCAATAGAGGAAAGTGACTTGTACAAGTGCTTATTGATTTGTCTGAGGAAAAGGATGGCATTCCTGCAGTCCAGATCCTTGAGGAGATAGGTGTTGAGGCAGAATCTTCTATTAAATCCATCCACTTTAGGCACTCCACATTTCAAACAAAATTTGGCTCTGATAGGATGATGGTCTGAGAGAGAATAAGGGAGCACCTCAACCTTACAACCTTCAAACACCAAGGCTGCTGAAAAAAAATCCTTATTGGCATAAAATCTATCCAGTCTACAGTAAACTCTTCTGCCACCTTTTTGAGTTGCACCAAGTGAACCAGATTGCTTGGCAATCTTTCTTTTGCTCTTATATGGGATCCTCCAGTCTTAACTTGGATTTCATTCTCTACCAATAAAATCTTTCATTGCATTTCCAATCGAACCCCAAACCACCCCATGTATCCTCATCCTTTTCCACAAAATTGAAATCACCACCTAGGATCCAAGGAATCTCCTGAAGGGAGTATAACCAATTCCAAAGGGCAATTTTGTCCTTGTACTCATTAGGAGCATATACCGAGCAAACTCCAAAACATGCTTTGTCTTTCTCAACAATTACCCAGACCGCCCTATTACAGGGGGAGACACCAAAGCTACTGACATATTGGGTCCACTTGTTTCCCACAAGGAGGGAGGCTCCTCCTTTGCCTTTTTCATGTCTAGTAGAGAATTGTGTTGCATCTCTCCAAATAAATTTTAGACTGTTATCTAAGTTGTACCCAGTGGCTATAAGAGGACAAAATCTTTCTCTTTTTTCTGGGCTAGGAATCTCCTAACCACATGCTTTCTATCAGGGGTTTCCAACCCTCAAACATTCCAGGAAATGTAGTTAACTTCCATTCACAACGTTTATTGAGAGGAGGGCTCTTTATTATTTCGAAAGTTATCAAAACATTTAGGAAGTCTGGCCTATGCTTCCACCCTTTTTGCATTGGGAGGGATGATTCCACTAAGCTTCTTCCTTTTATCTTTCTGAGGATGGGAGGATTCAACGAGATTTAAGGGATTAGAATTGATACTGCCTTTTTTCTTTCTATACCTCTTAAGTGTTTTTTGTCATAGTATTCTCTAGATGGGTCATTTCCCCAACAGTTATATCCTTGGATGAAAAATCAATGTCCTCTACAGAGTCCATGCCAGAGTGTGATGCATATTCCTCTGAGCTCATCATTCCATGTACGTATAAAGAGACCTTCCATGTAAGTGATGAAAAAAAATGATTTTGGAATGTAGTATAATGCTACTTTGTTAGTTTCTACATATAAATATTCAAAGAGAGATCTAGCATTATATCACATCATTGGGAGAATTTTCTTTCATAATCTCTCATGAATCCACATACGCTGGTACAGCTGCTTGGGAGCAGAAAATGTTTCATGGAATTAACAGAGATAGAAGTATATGATGAGCTACAAAGACCTCGTGAGGGATTCACTTAATAAACCAATGGCATAGCACTTGTGTTCGTAGGGTACTAATAAACATCCCTAATTTCATTTGTACCCCTCAAATTTATGTTTTTGATTCCTATGTACCTATTTTTGCTTACATTTTATATCCCCTTATTATTTCTACCATATCAACCAAGGGCACTACCTAGATCTACATTTGACTTAAAACAAATTTTGATTGCCATCCTATACATTAAAGCCTCAACAAGTAAAACTTCAATGAGCTATGGCAAATATATCATCCTATAGAAAGCTTTGATTTAACAGAACTTGTACATGTCAAGCTAAAAACTCTTGCCACACCAACTCTAACAACAAATCCCCTTAATAACATATATCTCAATTATAGCTTACATAATACTCTAAATTATAATGAAGGGTTTTAAAGGTTCCTGGTGATTCTTCTCATAAGATTATGGCATTACCAAAAGGTGCCCAATAACTGGTTTTAGGAAACACAACTAGGGTTGAATTGAACCTGCACAACCTTGGTGAGACCAAAATTTCCTTTGTTAACTACATTATAGTTAGGATTAAGCATGTTTGCCTAGGATTACAAGGCTCTAACATAATATAAGACTATGATGTATTAATACGAGAGCATCACAAACTTCGCAATACCCTACATGGTGAATGGCATTTCTTCTAATTTACTTATGCCAAGTGATCTATAGAGGACTTTAACACCACTTATAAACATTCCACCCCCTTCCGCACATGCTTCCCCACCCCCAATACTGTAGCACATTAATTGAATTATCCCCTTCCCTCTAATACTTAAGTGATATATTGGGTTATATTTTGATAATTTAAAAGACCACAATATGCAAGCACGTGATAGGGTATTGCTTTAGAGGTGAATTCCCTAGGCAAGACCTCTCTTTAGTGGTTTTGTGACTTGATTTTAGAGAGTTTTTTAGCTGTGACATGATTCTTTCCAAGCCTCACCATGATTTTGATCATGAATTCTAGCAGCAGCAGCATCTATCTACTCACTTGACCTTGAATGATAGGCTTGTTTACTAAATATTGTAGTATTTGATGGTCCACATCAAATATGATTGGTGTTTCCAACAAGTGGTGATAGATTTTTTTAATAGCACACACCATACCAAGATCTCCCATTTAATGGTGCTAGAATTCTTCTTTGCATTCAACAATATCAGCTAACAAAGAATGCTAGATAATCAAACCCATGAATTCCCACTTCTACCAAAGTAGTACCAATTGCAAAATGTGAGCATCTACATGCACATGAGCATCTTTATCTCTTTGGATATGTAGGGATAGGTGAACTGATGAGGCATACCTTTAGTTCACTGAATGCTTGCTCCTAGTTGTTAAACCATATGAATCGAACTCCTTTCCTTCACGCATGTCCAATAGGTGGGAAACTAGGATAACATTCATAATCAAGCTTTAGTAAGATCCAACATGGCCCAAGAACAATATTATTCCACTAACTCTGGGTGCTTCCATCCCCACCACACCCATATATTATTAGAGTTGGTCTTTAATATGAATTTGCAAACAATGTGGCCATGAATATGTTCTTCAAATTAAGTACCAATTGTCCTGCTCTACCTAATACATGCACTTCGTGAAGACCCGCAAGTGTGATACTAGCTGCTATAGATTGACTAGTCGTCTATGAAGGCTTTAAATTTTCTAAGGACATCTTAACAAAGATGTGTAGAATGATTCATTGAAAGGTAATTGATCCATTATTAAGTCTAAATTGCATATGATTGTATTCAAAGACCCCATCTTCCAAAATGAAAGTGTCCTACAATTCATCTTCATCAAATATGTTTATCTAGTTGCACCTAGAAAAAGAATTCAATAAAGAACGAATGTCATGCCCAACTACATTTTTGAGTAAATCTATGGATGGGATTGGCAATGGATCATAATTTGCCCCAATTCCTTTTTCAAGGAAATCACTATTAGCAACTCTCATCTACTAGTTTCCACCTTGAAACTAATTCCTACTTCGAGCATCTCATCAATTTCATCCCAAACTTCTGTTGAGTAGTTTCATTTCATCTCGTATGGTTTTCTTTGCACTAGCTAAGATCCTACTATCAAGGAAATTCTATGAACACGATTCTAGTGGCACTCCCTTCAAATCCTTGTACATCTAGACAAAGAAATCTTTATAATCCATGAATATCCAAAATGTTACCACTTTTAATACTAGGTTCCGATTGTCACAAACCATAATCATCTAGGATCTTCCATCCGATCTTTAATTCAGCATTATTGTGGTGGTTTCTAATACCCCATATTTTCCACAGTGATAAACTAGGGATTGGTATGTTATCATTTTTGCATAACCCACCTTCTATTCAAAGAATTCAAAAGGCTATAATGATATTGACCCATCAATGCATCACAAGCATTTTTATGCAAAGAGATGACAACAAAAATCAATAAGGGTTGAGTTCAAATCAATACCTTTTGTGCCATCAATACCCCCAACCACGTTTGTAATATATTCCTTGTTTGTTGAATCCAACCAATTAGAAGGTTTGAAACTAGATAGGGCTCCCACAACTTCTCCAAGTGTCCTCTAGGAACACATCCACATTGGAGCTGACATCAACAATAGTGTTTGTTAAGTTCTAACCAAAAAAAACTCAATGACCACTACTACCAATGTTTTGCATAGATTTAAGGTCTTTTGACAGTGGGGTTTCAACTATTGGTTCAATAAGTTGACTTCCTGTCTCCCCAACTTGTTCCATTAAGTATGTCATAGCACACTCCATGTCCCCAACCTTTTCCAATGTAGGTATTGTGGTAGCCATAGCATTCTTGAGTTTTGAAATGCTTTGTAACAAGCCTACTACCTTCATATGTTTTGTAGTTTGAAGTAATTGCCTTGAAATAGCTTTGTTGGACACCAATCAACTTGTTACCATACTTGCATGCTCAGGAATGTCAATATCCATCAACCATGATGTATTTTGTGTGGGTCCTAGCCTCAAAGTCTTTTCACTATACATTGATACATTTAAGTAGCCTTCTTAATTTGAGTTTGTTGGTGTTTCAATTCGCACCTCTGGTATGTGAATTAGAAACGGACAGCTATGCACAGATCTTCGAATTAGGAGGGGAAGCTCCCTCTTTGCTGATGTTGCTTAAGAAAGTAAATTAAAACTAATTTGCCTATCTTTTTGTTCAGCTAAAAGCACAAGGTTATAAAACTCAAGCGTCGTAGCTAAGATTTTCTCTTTTGGAAGTTCAACAACGACTAAGCTTACGCTAATGATGTTAATAACTACTCAAGTAAATGCAGAGCATGAGAGTTGGAAATGAACGAGGAATGATTCTTTGACACAAATACTTAAACAAACTTTATCCCAACGCACCTCTACTGAAATTTCAATGCAAGCTGAAATAGAGACCATATAAGTGTAACATATAAAACAGAAATCTGAGACATTATATCAAGGCAGCAAAGCAGGCACAAGACTTTATTTTCTCAAATTTCAAGAACAAAAGATTACACTTTTGGAACAGCAAGATTTTAGCAAAATAGGCATACAGTTTTGCGATCAACCAAAATACATTGACACACGTAACATGAACTGAACAATAACTTGCAACTAGAAGAGACTTGCAAGATTGCTCTTAACAGTAAGTGAACTGAAACTAAACAACAACAACTTGCAGGCAAAATAGGCTCAGCAATTTGTTATCACAAGCACGGTTAAAGAAAAATGGGCAAGGCTGCCCTTATTTATAACCAAGCAGAGGAGTAGGGAACCCTAAAATCTCCTTGTATAGGCTTCCATGCTTTAAATCTTTCTTTCTAAAATTGGACACTGTAATATCCCCTTCTCGTCCATGATCAGTTTGGTTGCTCATCAGCCTATTCCGGATGCCCGTAGGCTCATTGAGGTAAAATTAGGGTTTCCTTTTCGGAGGTTGTGGTAATCTCAAAAGTTACTATTTATAGTAAATTCAATTCTCGACAGTATCTCATTTATCAGCTCTGCAGTTAAGTCCTACTTCAGTTGGAGCAATAAGGTGTTTTCAGTGCTGGTTTTAAAAAACCATTATTTAATGAGTTTTAAATATAAGGCATTAATGTTCTAATTTCAGTTGACCCCTTGGCCTAGTGCATCAACTTAAGTTGTTCTGAAAAGTGGTTCTTGAGGGTGGGCGCTTCATGAAGAAATATCTTTTATTTTATAAAGTCTAAATGCCTTGTATGTGGGATGCTATAAGAAGATGATAAAGTGTTTTTTTTTAATATTGATAATTCATTATTGGTAAAAGGGGCATCCCTTTTTCTTGGGGGAGTTACTGAAGTTGAAAAGTCATATCATATTCTTTAAAAGAAGAGTTTGCTCCAGCATTTGATTATCTCATGTTTATGCCAAACTTATGATGTCGAAATGACTACTCATTTTGCACTTCAAGGAATGCTGACCTCCTAGTACCATTCTCATTTCATGTTTGCAACATAACACCTAATTCATTTCATGCTGCTTCTCAAATCGGACTTGCAGATAGAGCTTCAAAAGATGAATTTTGGTGTGTTTTTCCAAATTTCCAGTTGCTGATATTCACACAACTGAAAGTCATTTTTGTTAACAGCTATTTGTATGATTTTAATTCTATTCTGGGCATTCAATAATATCCTTCCTAAGGTCTTGGCAACCATTCTCAGCAAGTTGCAGATTTAATTTCCAAGTGTGTAATTTATTGTTGCAAAATCGCCCCTTCCAAGGGTCGTACCATTCAAAGTGCATTGGGAATTGTGCCAATTAAATAATGGATGTTTTTCGTTGTTGTTTCTTCATCATGGCATGGGCACCTATCCTCTAGAGGTGCATTGCTTTCGATTTCACGTGATTCAGAGGTATATTGCTAAAGATATAAGCATTTCATTGATAATCTGGTTGCTGATTTACAGTTTCAGTTTGCTGTTTTAATTATCAGTTTTCAATAAGTTCAAATTTTTGGCTCCTATTCCAGTATATGAGAGGTTTAGAACTTGAAGACTCATCCTCCTTTAATTTGCATTGAATATGTCATTGTAACGCTTGTAAATTGCAGATTTCTTCCTTTGTAAGGCTGTGATTTAGTAGTACTAATCCAGTCATGTGTTTATTGCATTTACTTGTGAATTTAATGCAACATTTTAACCCCTGGACGGTTTACCGCCTGTGTGGAGGAATTTACCTTGTCTTTCATTTATCATCCACGGTTAAGTGGAGAATTCCCACTATTGAGTGGATACCTACCGCAGCAGACGAAGTGTTTAAATTGTAATCTTTTCCCCACACTCTTCGGTGGTAGTGTGGAAAATTCTCTCATGGCTGGTTATCCACTTATCTTTTTTCAATTCAGCAATTAGCACTCCACCATATGTTAGCACCTCGCATGTTATAGGATCTTGAGTGCACATTCTTGGTGTTGAGTTTAGTCTCTCTTTCAGTTGTAATCTTTGATTCAGTAGATCCTAGGGATCCTCTAACCATATGCCCGCCCCTCCTCCTTAAGTGGTTTTAGGGTGCATTCTTGGTTAGAGTTATTTCATGCAACGTTTTGGGTTAAGCTAACCATAACGGGTACTTGGTTAGATTGTATTTGTCATTAAAAATCAAAAAAAATTGAGAGAGCATATTTCAGCCAACTAGGATGAAGGTGCCATCTTTTTTATTGTTTTTTTTCATTTTAAAACTAAAACTGGGCATTTAGATTTATCAAAGGCCAAACTCCCTCGCTTGTCTTTAAGATGGCATCGCCAAGTAGAAATCGCACCTATCTTCATGTCTTAACTTGAAACTTTACTAGGTGTGGTTTTATTTAGGTATTTCCAACTTGGGCACTATTTTGGAGTAGTGTTGCCACACGAGAAGAACAACATAGCTTTAATCTTTAAGTTCTTTCACATTTGGAACAATTTTATAACCTTAAAGCCAGCTGGGTCAAGATTTTAAAGTGGCACTGCCAAGGACAAAGTGCAATAGGCTTCTTGTATGTCTTAAAATTTACATTTACTAGTCACAGAGTTTGAATCACTCTACCACTTAAACCAGCATTCACATTGGCATGACCAAAAAATAATTGCAAGTTTCATACTTAGTAAAATGCATCCCTTATCTCATAATGCTTTTGCACTCTACCATTAACCTCACCCCTTTACGCGGGTTTGCCACTTGAAAAGAGCAACACTCTTAACCTTGTTTCATCTTCAAAACTTGGTGTGAATATTTTAGGCTTTGCCAGTTTGGAGTGACATCAACTATTCCTCCTTGTTGATCACAATTTCCTTAAGCCATAGCCACTTTAGTTCCATTTTCTATTGATATTGGCATTTGAACAACCTTCCCTTGTGACATTGTCATTCACATTGTGCACTTTCCCATGTTCGTCCTTGTTTTGCTTTGAAGAAGGGTTGAAGAGACTTTGTAAACTATTCTCTCACATTGTCCTTGTCTTTCAATCTTCATCAATGTATCATCTTTTGTTTCACTCTAGAGCCTTCAACCTTCAAAAGCTTAACTTTGTTGCAAAGACAGTTGTCGTTGCACCAAAAGATCAGCATGTTAATGCCCGATACAATAGCCAAAGTTAATGAATCCATGGGAAGTGGTTAATCCATGTCACAAACCCAAGCGTTGCGCTGCACAGCACACATTAATTTATAATTCATTTGAACACATTTCTATCAATTTAAATCAAATTTAGCTCTATATCTTTTAAGTTTTAAATTTTTAATGATTAAGGTTGTTTTTTAAATTTTTTTGTATTAAAAAACTAATATGTTGTACATATTTTTTGTATGTGTAGATTGATCATTGAATACACACTATAATGGCTTTTGGCTCTAGTACAGCATCAAGTTTCGCCCCCGCCCCATCAAGTTCCACCCCGCCCACACCATCATCATGGGTTCCAGGCACTCGTCCTCCAAGGGCTAGAAACCCTACATGGAAGTATGGTGTGAGAGGGCACCTACCTAGAACAATTGTTTGCAGTGAGTGCAAGAATACATATCATGGAGGCATAAATCGCCTCAAATACCATCTTGCAGGCATTCCTCAGTGTGATGCCAAGCCTTGTAAGCAGCCCAAAGAAAAGATTAGAAGAGAGATGCTTGCACTACTTTCAATTGCTGAGGAAAGAAAAATACAAAGGGAGAGGGCAAAAAAAGCCATAGCAACTGCCATAGCTAGTGGACATGCGCATGTCCATGGTCAGACTTAGGAGCACAGGGTCGAGCACATGGAGATAGAGTCAAATGAGGAGGGAGATATTGGCATTGTCGGCTCTCTTCGTGGTCCATGGATTCGCATTCATAGCACAGCCACAACTGTACTGTCCTCTAGGCCCCCGGTTTCCTCTAGTTCGACTTCGACTAGAGTGCCAGTGCCACCACCACCTTCATCTTCACGCAACCCACAGAGTTTTTATGTGCCTCAAAACACATCAAGAGCATAGGTATCATTGGAGGCTACAGGGTGGAACAAGGAGGTGCATCAACATGCCGACTTGGCATGTGCTGACTTTTGGTATTTCAATAACATACCATTTAATGTGGCAAGTAGTCCCTATTGGCACAATATGGTCACTACATTGACAGTTGCGGGAAAAGGCTACAAGCCACCTTCTTGCAAAGATTTGAGTGGGAGGTAAGTAAAAGTCATCTTAAATTTTATGCTAAGTTTATGTTCTTTAAATCAAATTAATTTATTATTTATTATTTATGTTGAATTCAAGCTATTTTTTGTTTAAAACTTACAATTTTGTACTTATTTAATTATTTTACTTTGTACCTGCAGGTTGCTCACAAATGCAACCCAAAGGGCAATGCAAGTGGTTGAAGAACAAAAAAATAAATGGAAGAAATATGGCTGCTCCATTCTTTCTGATGGGTGGATGGATGGGAGAAACCGCACCATCATTAACTTTTTGGTTGCTTGCAAAGGTGAAGTTGTGTTTTGGAAGTCGATGGATGCTTCCAACAGGATAAAAACTGCAGATACATTGTGTACATTGTTGGAAGAAGTTGTGATGGAGGTGGGGATTGCTAATGTGGTGCAAGTTATCATAGATAATGCAGTAGCGTATGTGGCAGCAGAAAGAATGCTTGAGATTAGACATCCATCACTCTTTTGGTCACCTTGTGCGGCTCATTGCCTTGACCTTCTTTTGGAGGACATAGGCAAACTTGTTTGGGTGGCACCGATTGTAGATGATGCAAGGAGTATCACAAAATTTATCTACAATCACCCTTGGGTTCTTAGCTTGATGAGAGATCATATGCAAGGGAAGGAGTTGGTGAGACTAGGTGCCACAAGGTTTGCAACGATTTTCATAACGTTGCAAAGCATTTTGGATTCTTTGGGCTCTTTAAAACAAATGTTTGTGAGTCAAGCATGGAATGACTCCTCATATTCAAAGAAGCCCGAAGGAGAGAGAGTTGCTACAATAGTCTTCGACCCCTTGTTTGCACAAAAAGCTACAGAGATCATGAAGGTAACTTCAAAACTTTGATTTTAATTTTAAACTCAAGTTGAATATAAATATATATATTTTTTAATTTAACTTTAAGCCTTTCATTATAAATTTCTAACTTTGATCTTTTTGTATTTTTAATCTAGGTGTTAGAGCCCTTGGTAAGAGTCCTTCACTTGGTAGATGGGGATCAAAACCCCATGGGATATATTTATGAGGCCATGGATAGGGCCAAAGAGGCTATCAAAAGTTACTACATGGGGGACAACCTGAGATTTGATCCCATATGGGAAATTGTTGATAGGAGGTGGAACAATCAACTCCACCAACCCATCCATGCAGCAGGGTACTTCCTCAACCCTTTTTATCTCTTCTCAGAGAGCTTCTTCGATCCTAATGGAGAGGTTATGGAGGGGCTCATGACATGCTTTCAGAGGATGGAATCCGAGGTTGCAGCAAGAGACCACATCGTCAACGAGTTGGATATGTACAGGGAAGCAACTGTTAATCTCTTTTCTTCAGAGCTGGTTGCTAGAGGAAGAACCACTCTACCACGAGGTATAAAATTGGGAGTCTTTAACTTTTAAGTTTATTTTGCATGCATCTTATAATTTGATAAAATGTGTTTTGACTTTTGAGTCTTTGACTTTGTTTTCTAGCTCTTCAATATTTATTTATTTTGCAAAGGTTTGGTGGAAAAATTGGGGTGGAAAAACCCCACATCTTCAAAAAATTGCCCTCTGCATATTATGTCAGCCCTGTAGTGCATCCAGTTGTGAGCGCAATTGGAGCTTGTTCGAGTCCATTCACACGAAAAAGAGGAACAAGTTAGCACAAAAGCGCCTCAATGATCTTGTCTTTGTGCAATACAACCTTTGGTTGCGCACAAAGAGAGTAGAAGAAAAATCACTGGATCCTATTGATTTAGATGAGATAGATCCTTATAGTGATTGGACAGGGCAAGATGAGCAGCCTCTATTGTTTAGTGCGGACGAGATCCTTGACTTTGAGAGACAAGCAATGGAGGATGTGGGTGCATCAGGAGATATAGGGTTGGAGGATATGGATGAGATTCAGCCAGAGCCACAAGCACAGCATTCTGTGCCAACCGAGGAGCCAGCAGCAGTAGCACCATGAGTGCGATCACCGCCACCACCACCACGCACATGCGAGAGGACTAGAGGACCCACCCCTTCTTCCCTAGCTATTGCTAGACTAGGGAAGAGGAAAGCCTAGCATGTTGTAATTAGTTACTATTTAGTATTTGCTTCTAGTTCTAATTTTATTGTTTTCATGTATCAAACTTTCAGGCTTTTAGCCATTGGGATTTCGCGTAAGAATGCGATTTTGTAATCAATTTACATTAAAGTCAATCAAAATTAATAGAAAACACTTTTGTACTCATTTATGGATTCATTGGATTCATCTTGTCATTGAATTTTGCAAAAAACATGTGTTTCTAATGAAATTTATGCAATTTTTTAAGTTCCCGAGTTTTTTCCAAGTTTTAAAAACTCTCCAATTTTTGGCTTGGCAAGTTTTTGCTTGGGGCGAGTTTTCCAACTATGCTATATACCATACCTTTGAGCAAAACCTTTTACAACTAATCTAGCTTTGTATCTTTCAATGGTATAATCACTCTTGTACTTTGCCTTGTAAACCCATTTAGTTCAAATGATCTGCATAGACGACTCCTTCAACAAATATAGCATCTCTTGAAATAATGCTCTTCCTATCTTGAGAGAAATAAAACTTGTAAGCTTTGCTTTATGCACTATAACCTGTAAATATGCATGTTTCACTATTTGCTTCCAATTTCTTTCTTTTCTCATCATCTATTTGAACATAGCTAAGAAACCAAATATTTTCAAGTGTACCACTATAGGCTTCCTCTCATATGTAGCTTTATACAGTGTACTATTTCTTACCGCAATAGTTGGGCTTCTATTCATTGTGTAAACAACAATGTTAACTACTTCAGCCTAAAGCATTTTGTCGATACTCTTTGCTTCCAACATGCTTCTTGTTGATTTTATTGTTGTTTTGTTCTTTCTTTTTTCCATTCCATTTTGTTGTAGTGTATAAGGTGTTGTTAACTATCTCTTGATTTCATTCCTTGCAGAGCATTCATTAAATTACTATAAACATAATTCAACTCCTCTATCTATTCTTGAACACTTTATGTATTTTAGACTTCCTCTTTCTACCATAGCTTTAGACATTTTGAAGGCTTTAAAAGCATCACTCTTATTCTTCAAAAAATAAACCCATATATATCTAGAAAACTCATCAATAAACGTAATCATGTAGTGGTTCACACCTATGCTTTCCTTGGACATAGGACCAAAAAAATCTAAATAAATAAGCTCCAATAGTTGAAATCTAAATAAATGTAATCATGTACTGGTTCACACCAATGCACTTCTAAGAAACCTATTCGTATGGTATTTCTGAAGTGCACAACCCTTGCAAACTTCCTTTCCTCTTGCTTGAATCTGTGGCGACTCATGTACCATATTTCTTTGATACAACATGTACAATCCCTGAAACCTAAGGTGTCCATACCTTTGGTGACTTGCTTTGATTCTTGTTGGGAACATTTGATTCTTTGTCATCTCTACAATAGCAATCATCTATCCTCCTCATCTCTTATCATAGATAGTACAAATTTTATCATCAAATACAAGTATAAGTCCTTCCTTAACTAGCTAACCAACACTCATCAAATTATGCCTTAGTTGTGGTGAGTGGTATACATCAGCAATTTTTGTTTTTCCTTGTCTAGTGTCTATGTCAAATTTTTCTTTTCCATGAACTTCAAGTACTTTATTATCATCCAATCTTATTTCACTTTTAACATTTTCATCAATCTTTGAAAATGCTTCTTTACAACCTATCACATGATTAGAATTTAGAACCATCTGAATCTAGAAGCCATACCTCATTACTTGTGTTTTCAACTTCGCTGCATGAAAGAGAGTAGTGCAGTTAATCTTCATCTTTACCTTTCTTTGGACCTTCATTTGCATTATTTGAATATTATTGTGCATAGTTCAATTTTCTTCCTTTATTTGAATTCTTAAATCTCTATATGACCAAATCTCTTGCAATAGTAACACTACACCAGTGGCCTTCTTGCATTAAATCTACCTCTACCTCTTGAGAAACCATAGCCTCTACTTTGTCCTCTTTCTTTGAAGCTAGAACCAAGACCTCAATACAACTCCCCCTTATTGCTTTGAGAAAAAACTAGTACTTGCTCCTTGATAATTATTGATTTGTCTTTGGCATAAATGCTTGATCTAGACCACCCATATAGTTTAACTTCTCTTCTTAGGTAATAATGATCCAACCAACTCTTTTTAGTATTCAAATATTTGCATTGTTTTATGTGATATCCCCTTCTCAAGCCTAGTCAATTCGAGGACCGTTTGGCCTATTTCTTGAGTTCTCGTGGGCTAATTGGTAAGGCAAGGGAACTACAAAATTCTTGGAGGATGTGGTTTTAGTGTTACAAGGTTTTTATTCATGGCAATGAGCTCTGTGGCAATATAGATCTAAATGACACTCTCCGAAGTGTTTTCTAACATTTGGGGTGTTCTCCAAACTTCTTGGAGAGCGCATCTATTTATATTAAATCACCAAATTGACTCCTATCATTATCCTCTTGCTTAAGTATCATCATGGTGTGTTCAAATTTGAATTTCGATGTGTTGCAGTACTTTATGCAACTTGGGGTGGAATATTTTAATTATTCACTTAAGTTTATAATGTTTTATTATTTTTGTGATAATTTAAGTGTAATATCTTTTTAGAAAAATCACCTATTTGGACGCCTAGGAGGAATAAGGGGCCTTTGCACATGAAAAAGATTATTATTATTTTAAAAAGGCATTTTGCTGGAAAAGTAAGTTATTTAATTATTTCAAATTGTGGATTTTCCCTCCTGAAATTTATATAAGGAGGCATTGAGGCTCATTGTTGCTCATGTTGAAGATTCATATCGTTATGCTGCTGAAATTTGTCTAGGTTCTCCATAATCTTTGAGGACAAAAAACCTCATGGATTTTCTAGTTTCGAAATTGAAAGAAATTCCCTAACTAGACTGGTGTTATTCCATCTAGGGGTTACCATTGGTGTTGATTGAAGCTTCCAGATTTGGTTTCCAGTTGTTGATGAAGATGTTTGAGTTTTGTAGTGTGATAATGTCTTGACAAGCTGACCATACCATTCTCAACTAGTCGTACCATTCCAACAGGTCGTACCTCTCCTAGTAGGCCATACCATCTGTTGGAGTTATTATTAATGGAAAATTCTCTCTATTTGCATTGGTTTTTGTGTTGATTTAACCCCTATGGGCTGGTCATATAATATTGAAGAAGCAGAATTGATTTGTGGAGGCCATACAATTCCTGGAGGTGTTGTAGAGGAGTGGCGTGTAAAGTTTGAAGGGGAAGCGCTTGGTTTTTGGAGCTTTCAACACTCCTAAAAGTAGCACCTAGCATCTTGGAGGAGGTTTACAAAGTCTAAAGGTTGCACTTTAATGGTATTCATGCTCTAGAGGGGCTGTACCATTCCATGACTATGCCGGTCCAATGATTACAGTGCTATGACAGCCCTATTGATGATTGATAATCGTTTTCAGATCACTACAATCCATCATTGGGAAGAGATAAATTGATCAAAGAGGTTGGGAAACATTGCTCTAAGCTTACATTCACCATTTGGTTCATTTGGGAGTGGATTGGTGAACATTCCAAAGCTACTAACTTGCTGTCCTGACTGTAACAACGGAGTTTCAGACCTGCACCAGCCATCAAATTGCCAACCGTTGAGGTATATTTGTTATTTCAATGATGGACGGTTAGTTTTGAAGTTGTGTAATGTCCTCAAATATTTGGTTTGAGCCTCGGATATTTTTGAACAAATTATTTTATGCCTCAATTAAATTTTATTTGGCTAGGCGGACTTGGGAATTAATTTTCCATAATTTATTATTATATTTTATTATTTTTCCAAGGAGTTAGGCGGCCCATTTGTGGAATTAAAAGGGGAAAAAAAGTGATTAAAATAATAATATTTCTATTTCTATTTTGGGTGCCCCATTTTAAAAAATAAAAAAAAATGAATGCAAATTTCAATTGGAGTGGGGTGCCAAAGTGAAATTGAGAGGTGTCGGCTTATTAGGGAGGGAAAAAACAAATTTTAATTAAGGAAATACAAGCATTGGTCAGCCAGCATGAATAGAAGGCAAATTTCATGTTTAAATACAAGTTTTGTGAGTCATTTGGATCAGGAGGGGACAAGTTATTTTTATACCTTTTGAGCAGCTTCTTCCAAGGACGAAAACCTATGATGTCCCCTCAGGGTTTCAAAACTGACTGTAAATGTAATCAAATCTATTCACTAAAGGGATCCTAATATAATACTAAGATTGAACTAAAGTCAAGAAAGTTGTATTAGAAACTTCTTAAGACAAATAATATTTATCCTCTATGTTCAGATTTTCGATTCTTCAGATTTCGATTTCCAGATATGAATTAATTATTGAATGTGCTGATTGCAGAACATTGTCCGATTTCTATGTTTGCATATCGAATGAGGTATCGCCATAAATAGGTGAGGAGTCCGCCCCCTAAGAGGCGAGCCTCATGAGAGGATGTGTCTCCACGAGTGGAGGCACATCCACTCATGGGACGCGTCCCTTAGGATGCAGGTTTATAACAACTCTTATTACCATTTGTTATGTATATACTCACACGTATATAACCTTCTATATGATGGCGGATGACATAAGAGAATTCTGATTTCACATGAATGCAGAATATAATATCACGGGAATGATCGAATTTATATGAATGCTCATAATTTTGATTTTAAATGTTTCCTTTAGAAATATCATAACATGAATGATAATTTTGATCACTCATGAATGACAATGATACTTGCATCACTGTCATTCATATCTGACCGAAGCTAATGATAATTTCGATCACTCATGAATGACAATGATACTTGCATCACTGTCATTCATATCTAACCGAAGCTATCATCCATTAACACTCCCTCTTAGCTAGGGAAGATATTTCAAATCAAATAAGTTAAGATATCACCTTCACATGTGATATGATATGTTTTCTCAAAGTTGTCAAGTCACATGACATTCTTCATAACACATCTTCATTATTTCAACACTCCCTCTTTAACTAGGAAGAATAACTTCCAAAAGTGATATCACCTAACTCGTGATATCAGAAGATATGATATGCTTCTGAAAGTGTCAAGTCACATGACATTCTTCATAACACATCTTCATTATGGTATGTGCACTGACATCAAGTCACATGATGTCTACCATAATTCATGGCATATCCACGGATATAATCATCCACCATGATTATCTCTTACGGATCACAATGACCTTCAGCTATCAAGTCTCATGATATCCATCAAGGTGTCCAAGAGATACTATCATGACATGTCCACAGATATCAAGTCACATGATATCTATCATAGTTCATCATTGTAGAGTCGTCACTTTACAATGTCAAATACAAGTGTTTATTATCAGAAAGATCGTCACCTTTCGATAATGCACACAGGGGGAGTAGGCCCATAAAGTCATGGAGTCACACACATGACAAAAGAGTTTACACATTAAACATCTTTATATATTAGTACAATTTATAAACAATTTGTATTTCAAACATAAATAACAAATTACATTTCAACCATACCAAGTTTCTTCCTGAAGTGCTCTACCTTGATCCGGGAGAGAGGCTTGGTGAGAATGTTTGCAGTTTGATCATTTGTACTAATATACTCCAACTGAATCACTTTCTTTTCCACCATATCTCTCACATAATGATAGGGGATCTCAATGTGTTTAGATCTGTCATGAAAGACAAGATTCACAAAGAGCTTTATACAACTCTGATTATCACAATGAATAATCGTAGGATTCAAGGGCTCACCAAAGAGTCCCACAAGCAATTTACGAAGCCACACTACTTCTCTTGCTCCCATTGAGGCTGCAATATATTCAACTTCTGTTGAGCTCTGTGCAAACTGACGATTGTTTTCTGCAAATCCAGGAGATCATAGCTAATCCCAAACTGAAGCAACATCCTGATGTGCTCTTTCGATCAGTTACACTTCCAGCCCAATCTGAATTTGAGTACCCATGTAGATCTAGTGGATCATTCTTGTAACGAAGCCCATATCCAATGGTGCCTTGAAGATATCTAAAAATATGTTTTACAGCCATCAAGTGAATTTCCTTGGGTTCACACATGAACTGGCCGAGGGCATTTACAGCATAGCAAATATCAGGTCTGGTGTTAACCTAATACATCAGGGATCCAATCATCTGTCTGTAAAGGGTCGGATCTGCACATTTGGATTTTGCTGCTGCTTCTTTCAATTTGTGAAGGTTGGTTTCCATGGGTGTAGACATCTGTCTACAGTCCAAGATTCCAAATCTTTTCAGAATGTCAATAGTATACTTTCCTTGATTTAGTATAATACCTTCTGATTTTTGCCATACTTCCAAACCGAGGAAGTAGTGAAGAATACCCAAGTCTTTCATGTCAAATTCAGAGATTAGATCTTGTTTCCCTTGAGCAATGAGGTGATCTTCTCCTGTTATCAACAGGTCATCAACATACAAAATAATTATAAGCATATCACCTTTGATTACCTTGAAGTAGAGATTGGAGTCAGCATCATTCTTGGAAAATCCTAATCCCAAGAGATAGCTATCAATTCTTTCATACCAGACCCTGGGAGCCTGTTTAAGTCCATAGAGAGCTTTCTTGAGCCTGCACACATGTGAGTTAGATTTATGTATCACAAAACCTTCAGGCTGTTCCAAATAGACTTCCTCTTCAATGGTTCCATTCAGGAAAGCAATTTTCACATCCATTTGATGGATCTTCCATCCTTTAGCTGCTGCAATGGCTAATACTGCTCTTACTAATGTATAACGGGCAACAGGTGCAAATGTTTCTTCGTAATCAATGCCTTCCTTTTGAGAAAAACCCCTAGCCACGAAACGTGCTTTATGTTTTTCTATACTACCATCAGCAGCATGCTTGATTTTGAAGAGCCATTTAGAAGAAACAACAGATTTCTCTTTTGGTCTAGGCACTATGTCCCATACATCATTCTTTAGTATGGACTGGTACTCCTCTGTCATTGCATCCTTCCAAGCTTCATGTCTGAAGGCTTCTGTAACACTGGCAGGTTCAGAGTTTATGATGTTGTTCATTAGGGCAACATAGCTAGAGAAACGTTTAGGTCTTTTACTCTCCCTGAACGTTCCTTTAGGTGCTGCATGATCCTCTGCTTCTTTGATCATCTTCCTTGCCCAAAGTGGTCTCTTTCTGCCAATGTCATTTGTGTCCCCATTTGAAGTGGCATTTCTTCAGGATGCTCCCTTTGAATCTCAGGAGCAGGTTCCATTTCAGGTATCCTAGGGAAATAGGTTTTTGTTTCACTCGTACTTCTTGCCCTCTTGAATGCAATGTCTTCTTCGAAGATGACATCTCTGCTCAACTCAATTTGTTTCTACCCGGGTATGAATATTCTATAAGCTTTGGAGGTTTCACTATAACCCACAAATACTCCCTTCTTTCCAGAAGGTTCTAGTTTGGATCTCTTCTCTTTGGGTACATGAATATAGACAGGGCAGCCAAAAATCCTAAGATGGCTAATGTCAGGTTTTATGCCGGTAAAGGCTTCTTCAGGAGTTTTGTTATCAAGATGAGAATGAGGGCATCTATTTTGGATATAGACAGCAATCCTAGAAGTTTCTACCCAGAAAGATGTTTCAATGTTTTGGTCTAGCAACATTGCTTTAGCAGCTTCTACAATGGTTCTATTTTTTCTCTCAGCAACCCCATTCTGTTGAGGATTGTAGGCGATAGTGAATTCCCTCTTAATTTCGGCACTCATGCAAAATTCTTTAAAGATCTCAGAGGTATATTCTTTTCCATTGTCTGTCCTTAAGGTTTTTATTTTCTTTCCGGAGAAGTTTTTAGTGAGGGCTTTAAACTCTTCGAACCTTTTGAGGATTTCTATTGACTCTTTGCATTTAAGGAAATAGATCCCAGTTTTCCTAGATAAGTCATCTACAAATATAACATAGTATAGAAATCCTGCTTTAGAAGGTACAGACATGGGTCCACAAAGATCAGAGTGAACTAGTTCTAATAGATTAAGGGTTTTACTTCGGCTATTCTAGAAGGATTCTTTAGTATTCTTTCCTAGGGCACAACCTTTACAAGTTCCCTCATGAGATAGTTTTAGCTTGGGTAGGCCTGTAACAAGTTTTTCCATAGAAGGTAGGGCACGGAAATGAAGGTGACCTAGCCTTCTATGCCAGATTTCATTCGAATCAATAGTGTCAAGGGTAAGGGCTTGTTTAACCTCAGTGCAAAGTTTGTAAAGGTACCCTTGTCTTATGCCTATAGTATGTGCTTTCTTGATAGTTGAGTTTTTAGGCCATACTAGAACTTTTCCATCTATGAATGTAACTCTGTAGCCATTGTCTTCAAGGGCAGAGATGGATATAAGATTTCTCTTAATTCCAGGTACAAATAGGACTCCAGTGAGTTGTAGAGAAATCCCAGATTTCAACTTAATAGAGCATGTTCCAACCCCTTTTACAGGGTATGCAGAATCATCCCCAATGGTTACTTCTTCATCAAACTTTTCAGTCATGGAGTCTAGGTGTTCTCTGAACCCTGTGATGTGTCTGGATGAACCACTATCAATTACCCAATTTTGAGTGTTGTCAAATACTTGATTAGAAAGGGCTGTGTAGAACACAAGGTTCTCAGTATTCTTAGGTTCAGCCACTGGTTCCCTAAAAGTTTCTCTCATAAGTGATACTAGTTTATCTGCTCTTGTAAGATGATTTTCAAATCTGATCATGGTTGACATTATGAAAAATGTGATGTGAATTCAAATTTAGAAAATACGAATTTCTTTTGAGCAATCTGATTTTAGATTTGATTTGGATTCGCACAACGTGGCTCTAATACCATGTAAATGTAATCAAATCTGTTCACTAAAGGGATCCTAATATAATACAAAGATTGAACTAAAGTCAAGAAAGTTGTATTAGAAACTTCCTAAGACAAATAATATTTATCCTCTATGTTCAGATTTTCGATTCTTCAGATTTCAATTTCCAAATATGAATTAATTATTGAATGTGTTGATTGCAGAACATTGTCCGATTTCTATGTTTGCATATCGAATGAGGTATTGCCATAAATAGGTGAGGAGTCCGCCCCCTAAGAGGCGCGCCTCATGAGAGGACATGTCTCCACGAGTGGAGGCACGTCCACTCATGGGACGCGTCCCTTAGGATGCGGGTTTATAACAACTCTTATTACCATTTGTTATGTATATACTCACATGTATATAACCTTCTATATGATGGCGGATGACATAAGAGAATTCCGATTTCACATGAATGCAGAATATAATATCACGAGAATGATCGAATTTATATGAATGCTCATAATTTCGATTTTAAATGTTTCCTTTAGAAATATCATAACATGAATGATAATTTCGATCACTCATGAATGACAATGATATTTGCATCACTGTCATTCATATCTAACCGAAGCTATCATCCATTAACACTGACTTTTGAGTTTTTTGTGAAAATTTGACTTTTTAATTTCTTTGTTGCCGACGGCAGTGCCAAAAATTTCAAGAAATTGCATAAAACAATAACGGAAGGGAAATTGCATATATAATTGGATACCTAGTAATCTTTAGTTATTCAGAACATAATAAAATAATACCCATAAGCCAAAATGCAATAGTTTGGAACCTAGGTTTTTACGCGGCAATCAGATGCAAGGACGCCATGCTTCAATTTAGACGTTTTCGTGTTCGTTTTGATGCCGGTTTGCTGAGTGATATTGAACACCTCCAAACAAAGAATTTGCAACCCTAAAAGCAAGGAGTTTGGCTTCCTATCACCCACGTGCTTCTCTGCCTAGCTTGTATGACCTCCTAGCTCACACGTGCCAAATAAATGCTAGTTGTTTGTTGTTTGAAAACCACATCTCCCTTTTCTCATTTGGACGCCTAGATTTGGAGAATAACCTCTAACAAATACGAGCCCAAACCCTCTCTTAGTGTCCCTAGAATGGTACGGCCCAATGCAATACTTGTTATGGCTTTGTTTTACTCAACTTGCTAATGTATATGATAAAAGCTGAAAATAAATGAGCTAAATAAATCTGTCAATGCTCAAATTGATGGTCTCTATGTGAAGCCATCCATACTAGAACCCTTAGACGGTCTCTCACGCCTATAGATCCTGTCCTAATCGAGGGTTTCCATTCTCAGATCAGCTTGAAACTCCATACCTGCATGGATACGGTGGGTGGAAGGGTGTATAAGGACACCCCGCTTTTCTGTCCTAGTGAATGGTAGTCCACAAGGCTTTTTTGAATCCACAAAAGGGATTAGACAAGGAGATCCTATATCACCGTTTTTGTTTATTATTCTTGTTGAGGTGCTTGGTAGGCTTATTGCACAGAACTGTAGTGAAGGGGAATGGAAGGGGATAAAAGTGGCGGAGGGGATAGCCCCAATTTCTCATCTACAGTTTGCAGATGATACATTTCTAATGGGGGACTCTACTCTTCAGGAGTTTCGTGTGATGAAGGGCACTTTGAACAACTATGGACAGGCTTCAGGCCAACACATCAATTGGAATAAGTCTGAAATTTTTTTCTTTAATACTCCTAAGCAAAGGCAAGTGGATATATGCCAAATCTTGGGTATGAGGGTTGGTAAGCTCCCAAGTAAATTTTTGGGTATACCGCTTTTTGGAGGGGCAAACAAAGCTGATTTATGGAAGGATCTAATCGACTCTTGCCTCAAACGAATGGATGGCTGGAAGAGTAAATGGCTTACCTCAGCTGGGAGAATCTTAATGCTTAAATCTATGATTTCTGCTATTCCAATATTCTCAATGATGTGCTTGAAGGTGACCAAAAAAGTAATTCATACAATTGGGCAGCGTATGAGGAAGTTTTTCTGGAATGGGGCTAGCTCAGAGGACAAGATCCCTCTGTTGGCTTGGGAAAAAGTGTGTAAAGCAAAAGACAAAGGTGGTGCTGGTCTGAGAGATTGGCAACTCCTGAATGAAGCTCTGGGAGCTAAGCTTGTCTGGAGTATGTATGCTAATCCGGATTTACTTTGGGTGAAGGTGTTAAAAGCAAAATATTTGGATTCAACTGTGGAACATCAGATCTTCACAATCCGTAATCCACCGAAAGGTTCAGCAATCTGGAACTTTATTGTCTCTTGTAGGCCAGTGGTAATAAATCATCTCACCTGGCAGATTGGGGATGGTGGTCAGGCTAGTTTTTGGGAGGATTCCTGGAATGGGCTGTCAAATTTGGGAGATAGACAGGACCTGACTGACCTTAAAATCATTTTATCCCAGAGGTGGGGGACTAAAGTAAAGGACTATGTAACCCTAAAGGAGGGCCATTTAGGGCAGGAGTGGGTATGGAAGGATTTGTCAATGGAGGATTTGACTCCTCAACAATCTCTTTTAATGAGTGATCTTCTTAAGGAGCGCAGGATTCAAATCTCAAAGGCTGAAGATAAAATCATTTGGTGTGGCTCAACTTTTGGTAAATATTCAGTGAAAGTTGGCTATCAATTATTGAATGTTGAGGACAGAGAAAGTTTTTGGGCAAAGGATCTATGCTGGAATAAGGATTGCCTACCCAAAGCTGGCACCTTTGCATGGTTAGCAGTCAGAGGTCGAATTCTCACAGGGGAAAGGAGGAAACGTTTGGGGTTTGTAGGCCCCACGAAGTGTGTTATATGTGGGGTGGAGGAGGAAACGGTGGATCATCTACTCCTCCAATGTGAGGTGGCAGATATGTGTTGGAGTCATGTGAGAAGGAAACTAAATTGGCAGAGTCCTTTACCTTGGACCCTTAAAGAATTGTTTGAGAGTTGGCCTGGGAAGCCAAAGAAAACCCTTTTGTCAAGTGTTTGGATTTGCACTCCCTCTTTCATCATCTGGGAACTTTGGAAAGAGAGGAACCGTAGAATTTTTTTAGATAAATATGAAACCTTACCGAGGTTGATTAGTAGAATGGACCATAGTATAGAGGAGGTGGTTAGTAATGCTGCTTCACAATCACAGAATTGGCAAAATCCCTTCTCTTTGGGGGATACACTGATGCAAAGAGCTTGGCCTAGAATTCGGCTAAGAGCAACTACTGGTCAAATTAGGAAGCAAACCAAAAGTTCAAAAGGCTCAAAGGTGGTTTGGCGCAAACCGGAAGAGGGATGGCTCAAGGTAAATTTTGATGGTGCAGCTAGGGGTAACCCGGGTCCATCAGGGGTGGGGGCAATAGTGAGGGATCATCAGGGCAACACTATTGCCTTTGCTACAAGGAAATTGAAACCAAGAACGAATAATGTGGCTAAGGCCAATGCTGCATTGCTTGCAGTTAAGCTGGCTAAAAGTTTTGGAGTGGATAAGCTACAGCTGGAAGGGGATTCTCTAGTCATCATTAAAGCAATTGTGGATTCAGGGGTAAGAGCATGGCATCTACAAAATATTATAAGAGAAATTATAAGGGAACTGAGAACCTTTGAGAATTTTGTTGTAAGGCATATTAGGAGAGAGGGCAATAAGGAAGTGGATGCACTATCCAAATGGGCAATATCCTTTAAAGAGGAGGAGATGATAGTTATTGAAGATCTCAGGAACCTCCAATTTGAGTAAGGAGTAACGGCTTGTTTTTGAAGCGGCAAGTTGGCAGGCACTACATGTAATAAATGGTCACAGTGGGGAGGGTGAACGTCACTATAGGACAGGTTAATGCATCTCTCAAAGTTCGGACAGTATGAGCTAGCGGCCAATTAGGAGTAGGGGAATTTATCCTGGGATAAGACAGGAAGTGTGTGTAATGGCACAGATTACCAGGAGAGTGGGGAAGCGTATGAGAGAGGCCCACTTGCAATTAAGGCAAGGACAGTATGAAGACGATGACGGCGCAGGGGATGACAGGGAACTGAACTTCAAGCGAGATGAAATATGGCAGTATTAATGGAGATGTCAACACGGTGTTAGTAGTTAAGAAGTGTTTGCAGGTCTTAATCAAGTATCGCGTATTGGCGTTGGGGTTGGAGTGAGTGATAGAGGCAAATTATGGAGGTGATGAAGGGTTTCTCAACTAGAATACAGCAGAAGGCTTTCTTTGGGCAACCATCAACGAAAAGACTAAAACAACTGTTGTTAGTGCCAGATGATGGGGTGGTGAAGGCGGTCCTTGAAACACTAGGGCCTCATTTTCGTGAGGCAACACACAGGGGACGACAAAATGCGGACATAGCTTCCATGATTTTTGCATGGGCAATGGAGTTAGGGGAAGATCCGCAGGAGAGGAAAAGAGTTATGTTCACCCTGTTTCATGAAGAGTTACTGGGCAAGTTTGAATCTTCCATGGAATGGGCAGTGCCTAGTGTTGGTTTTGATGTCTCGGAAGGGATTGAGGAGGTTAATGAAGAAACAGAGGATGGGTTAATCCCATTCATAAGGTGGCGCAAATCGACGAACAGAGAAGCGTATAAGTTGAACATCCTTTATGCGTGGAAAAATCTGAAAGTGGAGATTCGACGAGCTGAAGAAGAGTGGTGCAGGAAAGCTGCCGAGGTACCAGATAGCTACCCGACGAAGAAACGGTCAGCGCCAAGAGGAAGTGGGCGTGGAAGGGAGCAGGAGCGCTAGGAAATTGAAGAAGGGATGGTGGGCATGGGGTTTTTTTGGTGGAAAGATCTTTTTGAAGCGTGGAATAGCCTAAACAAGGTTGGTAAAGGCAACAAAAATATGCTATAGCAAAAACAAACAGTCGGCCAAGCTAATGGGTGATCGATGCGTATTAATTTTGAACAGCAAAGTAATGGGCGTGAAAGATGGAGGATAAGCTTATAAGGTTGACGAGGAAGGTCAAGAAACCAGCAGATGATGAAGGGGTGATAAATGCAGGTGGTGACGATGGAGATTGGGATGTCAAATTGAAGAATCATTTGGGAGGAAGCTGGTAGTTTTGTCTCCAGATGTTGTATGTTGGAGTTTTTTTGAAGATTTTGTAATCTTATATCTTACATATGTAACCTTTTTAATATTAATAAAATGACTTGTTACCTATCAAAAAAAAAAATAAGTCACTTTAATAATAGAATATCATTAAAGTAACGTGACTTATTAATTCAATAACTCCCGGCCAAAGTCTAGCAATCATCTCCCGAGAGTGCCCCCATCACCACTACCAACTACAGGTGTGTTGTCACAGAGCCTGATATTACTTACTATAAATAGCAAGTATCAATGGTGACTCCTAAAAAGCCTTCAAACGGCCAACTGAATGCTAGAACACTAAACTAAATAAGTCGGAATGAAACATCACACCTACTGAAGAGCCCAAATCTCCCCAATGAGTTCCCTAAATGTCTTGCTAGCCTATGGGAACCATAGTCATAGGCTAACCTCAAAACCCCAAACCACTGGCTAGAAAGGGGACATTACAAAACCCCTGTGAATGAAGACTGAGTTGGACAAAAACCCAATCTCATCTTGGAAAAACTTCATAACGGAGGTTTACTTGTACTTCATTGGCATCATTTGGAGAAGAGAAGCAGATTGTAAATTAGATTTGGAGATCATTCTTGGAGGCAATCCTCAGACATGGATTGATCATCATTTGATTGGGAATTGTCAATGTTTGTAGCACCACTCATTGGAGGTGGAGCGATCAACATTGAAGGCGATTTTGGGTGGTCCTTGTGCATGATTTAGTTGCAGATCTGGAGCAGCAGAGGAGCAAGTCTGATTTGCCCATCATTGGAGGTGATTTCTCTTGGTGGATTATTGACATTTTGCCTAGAGTTTAACCCTATACTTGAGTGTCACCTGTACACATCCAAAAATGGTCATAGTTAATCAAACCTGTTAATTAATTAAATATGAATTATTTAATTAATATTCTAAAGTCGTCTACATATAAATAAATTCAATTATTTATTTATATCGTTCACCTTTCTAAATTCTTCTAGCTTAATTAAATAAATAAGTTTATTTAATTATCATCATCTTCTTTTTAATTAAATTAAATAAATTTCATTATTTATTTATATTAATTATCATGTTATTCTAAAGTTGGATTTTTAAAAAATTCAAATAATGGAATATTCCTCTAAATCCATTTTCTACATTCATTTTAATATTCCAAATATTTATTGAACGCTTTCTAAAAGCTTTCTTTCCTCCACAATTAAATATTCTAAAAATATTTAATTAAAAGTTTTTTTTCCTCCACAATTAAATATTCTAAAAATATTTAATTAAAAGCTTTATTTCCTCCATAATTAAATATTTTAATATTTAATTGGAAACTTTCTTCTTTTCATATTTAATTAAGTATTTTATATATTTAATTAAAGCGCTTTTATCATCTCTCACACATAATTAAATATTAATTATTTAAATTATGGAAGCTTCTAATTCTTTGTCACATGTAATTAAATAAATGTATTTATAAATTGTGGATTTTTCCTCAACTATCAAGTAACTTCTCATAAATGAAGTGCACAAATGGCAACTTTCCTTCATTTTTGAATGGAAAAGGCTGTGTTTGAGGAAACATCTCCCATCTTTCTCTCAACCTTCCATCTTTTTTTCAACTTTTTAATCTCTCACCATTCATCTTGACAGATTTGAAACTCAATCGTTGATCTTGGCCAACTAGATTCTTGCCTTCAAAAATCTATAAATACAGCTCTCTTGTGAGATGAAAAAGGATCCCGTCCTAGATTTTGTGAATTTAACATAGTTACTATAGTTGCATTCGAATCAGCATTCTTAGCATAAGCATTTCCAAGTTCATAGCATAGCATTTTAGTTCTTCAACTTCATAGCTTCAATCATTTAGCAATAGACATGCATGCTGCATAAATCTCGTTCTCCTAAGTTGTCATTTTTGTTGCTTACACCAACTGAGAGCCAGTAACTTGTATCAAATCCTTGGAGATGGAGGACAATGGGACACATTTGAAGGAGCTGCTGTTATTTAGAGTTTGCTTTGTCTTTTCTAATTAGTTTCTTTCAATTTAATGTTTCATTGGTGTGTTAGTTTATCTTATTAGTTAGACCACATATTCTAACAAAACACAACCTTTGGGAGAGATGTTCATGAATATTTGTTGGCTTTTGTGGCGAATTTGGCATCATTCTTTGGAGCAGCAGACAATTCAGACCTAACTGCATCTTTGGAAGTGAATTTCCATTGTGTTTTGAGGATTAAAGACCTAGGGTTTCAAGCCCTAGTTGGAGTGCAGCCCTTGGAGATCTTTCCTATCATTTTCTAAGGTCATTTGTGTGTATTGCAAGGGTTTCAAACCCTCATTTTCAGACCAGCAGATCAGCACCCCTTTTTGGTAGGGTTTTCGAGGCATCAACATTCATATTTTGCATACTTTTTGGCATTCTTGCATAGCTGGAGTAGTTTGCCCAGCTAGGGCCTATTTGGAGCAACATTCCTATGCATTTTGGTATGTACTTAGACCTGATTTGTAGCAGCAGACTTCTGGGTTAATTCCGGGCATGTTTGAGCCCATTTTGTGATGTACTTTGCATAGACAATAAATTGTAGCTTCTTTTCACAATGGTTTATTGTAACAGCAGTTGTATTTTGGTTTGAAAAGAATTGTATGAGCTAATATTGTAACACTAGGTGGTAGTACCACCAGTGGTCTATTCTTGTTATTTGTTGTTACTCACCTCACTGAATAAGTGGCTTACTGGTACTCACTCACCGCTGAAAAACAAAAGAGATTCTCATACTTGTTGCACTCGCTCACCGCTGAAAAGTGGAAGAGTTGCTCATGCTAGTTGACCGTTGTACTCACTCACCACTGAAAAGTGGGGGAGTTGCTCTTTCTTGTTGTACTTGCTCACTGCTGAAAAGTGGAAGAGCTTGCTTGCATTTTCATTGTTGTATAAGTTTTCCCACTAAAAAGTGGAAGTGCTGGGCTAACCCCACTAGACAAGTGGATACTACTTTCAGTTGCTTATTTTCAAGTAATTTTTAATCCCGTACACCATATGCTCTCACCTCGTCCACACTAAGAACTTGGTGATCCGAAAGTGGAAAGGAAGTTGTTGAGCATTTCATTTTATTTGAGCTAACATTTTCCAAAAGGAAAAAATTGAGGGTGTTTATTCTATTCTAAAGTAATAACAATATGAATTCATCTCAAGTGTAAAAGATTTCAAATCTTCTTCACAACAACAATATCTTCCACTATCTCACCATATGTTCTAATCTGTTTCACTATATTTGTTGTTCTAATGCAATTAATCTCCAAATTTTTCATTATCTTTCATTCTTAAAATTTTCAAAATTCATTCTTAGAGTTGGAGCTTTGCAACCCTTGCATGATTTGTACCTTGATATGAACTTTCTAAAGCTGTCCATGCTTTCTCTGATGTCTTGCAATCCACATTTCTTCGATAAATATTTAGATCTATAGCAATCTAAACATAGAAAAAAGTTTGAGCATTTTTTTTCTCTTATTCTTTCTTCTCTATCTTATCTTTTGCATTCTAAATATTCCAATCTTGAGGTTCAGCATACCCACTTACTACTATTTCCCATACTCTTTTCCATATTAATTCTCTTTTCAACTAAATTCTAAAATAATCAAAATTCTCACTTTTAAACTCTGAAACTAGCGCCATACCGTTGCTAGCAGCCATTATGGCAAACCAAACAAAGTTGAGATTCTCTCTCAAAGTACTTGGATCCTGGCCTTTGATGATGGAGCTTCAACTATGAATTTGTCAAGTGTAATTCTCAACTGCACTAACATACACTTATGCTAAACTTGCTTTGACACCACTATTAGGAAAATTCGTATGGAATAGGGAACATAAACAAAATGTCAAAATCCATAGCATCTTAAAGCCTTTCAAAAACTTTGAAACAATTTTCCTTTTTCTTATCAAATCAAATAATATTTACTTTCCTATTCTGCTACAGTATCTTACTGGGCTTACAAATCAAAATCTGAACTTTCCTCTTCCTCTATTCTCTCACGAAATCCCTTTTCTATCTCTGCTGTCTACTTAACAATAATCTAAAAGCAGCCTACTTAAAACATGGTCTTACAGTCTAAACATGGATCACTTAAAAAAAAAAAATCATTCATAATTTGAACTAACTATTTTTATCCGTTTTTCTTTAAACTCTCTATTGTTGTTCCTATTTTAAATCAGGATCATTGTTTTTAAACTTTCTGCTTTTTGGAAGTCAGGATTGCTGCTCCTATCTTTAGCATTCTGCTGCATCTGTTTAGACTGTGCCTGTTTGTATGCGATATTCCAACAACCTAGGCCAAGTGTACAAGGTATGCCAAGCTGAAATTGTGACATTATGGCTTCTTTTATGAAATTGGATCTATTATTATTAGTATCCATAAGAAATTCCCCTATTTTGAGAGAGGTCAAGGTAGCTTTTGAGGTGAAATAGTAAGTACGATATGGTGGGTGGATGTAGATAAAGATTTTCGATGGCTCTATTCGCGTTTGCTCGGTACCGAGCTAGGGCATTCGAGCCCTAGCTTGTGAAGCGACCTCCTTTTTGTTTGCTGCGCTGGCTGGGTGGGGTGTTGAATAGCATTGCGGGGAGGCTCCTTTTCCTGTTGTTGTGTCTGGTTGCTGCGGCCTAGCTCATTTGGGTCGTTTACTTGCTGCGCGTGGGGGTGTTTGGCGCCCTTCCTTTGACCACTGTGAATGGCTCTGTGAACTGGAGCGGTGGTTTGGGTCTGTGGTAGTGTGCTGAGGGGTGGTGGAGATTGCTTTCCTCTGCCTTCGTGGAGCTCTGTCTCCATTTTGGTGTGGGGGCTGCGCACGGACTGTGGTGGGCAGTGGTCTAGCGGCTGGGTAAACCATTTGTTCCCCTTGCATGCCCATCTTGGGTAGTGTGGCGGCTATGCCTTGTGGGGAGACGTCTCGGGCTTCGCCCAATATGGATTTTTGTGCTGCGATTGGATCGAGATCGCCAACCCAAGGAAAAAAAATTGATAATACTCTTTTTTCCCCGGATAAGGGGTTTGTGGGGACTAACTTGACAAGGGGATCTCGCATTTTGAAGATTAACGGATGCCTCGAACGCTGCAAGGAGAGACCCAAATTGGTGATTCCAATTGAAATGATTGCTGATGATATTGAATATTATTCACGACACTCTCTTTATTGCAAATTTTTGGGAATGAGAGTTTCTTTGCAATTCTTGGAATCTTGGGCCCGAAGGACTTGGGAGCTGAAAGGTGAAATGGATGTTACGTTGCTTGCAAATAACTACTTCATGGTTACATTTACCTACTTAGCTGATCGCAATCAGGTCTTTGAGGGAGGGCCCTATTTTCATAATCAAGCGGGGTTGTTCATCAAGCCTTGGCATGCAGGATTTAATCCTTCTGAGGAGCTCCCGAATTGTGTTCCGGTGTGGGTTTAGCTGCCTAAGTTCCCAGTTGAATGTTGTCGAGAGGATGTTTTGCACCTGCTTGCCTCAATGCTCGGGAAACCAGTGGGGTCTTCGACACAAACCCTGGGTAAGAAAGTAATGACTTTTGCTCGAATTTGTGTAGAAATTGATTTGAGTAAGCCTTTGCCAGATGCTTTGGATATGTGTGCGGGTCCTCATTCTTGGGTGCAGCAACTAGATTACGAGATCCTTCCCTTCCATTGCCGCCTCTGTCATGAATATGGTCACTTGCAGCGTACCGCGGAGCCTCAACCTCCACCGCCTCCTCGCAATCATCTTGGTGTTGATAAGGGGAAGAATCATGCTTCAGATGAGGTGGTTGGGTCCGAGGGTTTTGGTTTTGTTCTGATTTTCAAATAAAATTTTTACCCCTTTTTTTTTTTTTTAAATATATATATATAAAAAAAAAAGTAGCTTTTGAGGTCACTAGCAAGATCCACCGACTGGTATATGGAACCCCCTTATCGAAGCATTCCACTCGGGGATTATTTTTCCATTTGCTGATATTGTTTGTGGTGTACAATCCTACCCGGCTACATATTCAAACATGTGACCTGCTTATGGAGTACGAATAGCTATCAAGCCACCCAACCATGTGACTTCTTTTACAGTAGGCATGCCTTCCTATCAATCCAACTAATCTTCCTTATTGAAAAGCGGACGGTCCAAATGTCAGCCTTCATATTATATAAATATGCAATTCTATTGTGACGGAAGCTACAAGATCTCCTCTTCACGAATAAATGAAGAAACCAATCTATATTAAAAGGAGGGTCACAAGTTATTCAAATTGCATGGATCGTATTTTTTTATCAATTTCATTTCTATCATTCCACGAAATAATTGAGCTTCGAGTGCATAAGAAAGAAGTGATCTACTCCCTAATTAATGTAATCTATCATCTCTATTCCTGAAATACAATCAATAACAATTATAACTCAAGAATTACCAATTCCAGCTCCTCCTCCAGTCACTAATGCAGCCTTGCCCTTCATCTCCATCTCCCACTTCTTTTTCTTCTCCTCCTTTCCTGTGCTCTGTTATGACAATGAAAAATAACAAATAATTACATCGATTCAGCATATCCGCAGTGCCGTTTTGTCGGGAAGCAGGTAAATACTTAATAAATCGCATCGTTATTTTCTATGCATGCTCTTTCAAATAAAATAAGATAACCTCTCGACTTTGTGTCATTTTTTTTATATGATATAAAGGAAGCCATACCCAACGGTCTGTCGTGACGATGATTGTGAAAATGATGTCTAATCTTTGCTAGATTTATATTTTGCAGGATATCCACCCGGCGTTCATCATCAATTAGGTGTTGATTTCTACTATGATCTTTTATTTCATCGCAAACCCTGTTTTGAATTCGGAGTTTGGCAATTAACATAATATACCTCGGAAAGGCGCGCCTGACAATTTGACTTCAATCGATAAGGAGTAAATTTAATGATAAATGAGAGGGACAAGAACAGCTTTAGCTCTAGTGGATATTTAGTCAATGTTATGATATGTGGTGTGTTTTATGGTTAGGATTAGATTCTGCTTTTGGATTTACATTGAATGTTTTTTTTTATTTTAATTACGTCCACGAGACCAGCTAGTTTATGGGACCCAAGAGATGAAATCGGGAAATCGCCGCGCCAAACTACCTGTTGTTGTTTTCAATCTTTTTGCTGATTTTGTTTCTTCTGCTTAGTAATTGGGACAAGTAACTTGCCGTTTTAACAATCTTCTCCTCTTCAAACAAAGCTGCTAAAGATTTGACTTTTAACAAATCTGAGTAATAATACCAGATGTCCTCGTAGGCTTTGCACTCCATAACGTAGTGCCACTCTGTCTCCACTAAACCCGAAGAGCAGAAACAACAAATCCTATCTGACCACCCCTCTTTGGGTATTTTCCATCTTCTCGTTTCGCATCTCAAACGGTGTGAGCTAGTTCTCAACTGGGCTATTAGCATTTTAGCCTTCCACTTTATATTTGCCCTTATGTAGAATTTTTGCTCATGATCACGAGTAGGATTAAAATGTAAAGCATAGTGTTCACTTTTCCGGCCAAGCTGTTTCAGCCACATTGTGTTTTTGACTTTCTCTTTTACATACCTTTTCATCTCGATTTTTGTGCTTGGACAATCTTGCAAGTTAATCCCCCATTTCCCCATCCACTTGACATTTTGTTTCATCCATGTGTTCTTCCTTCTAGTTAAATCTTCTTCCACCATAGTTTTAGGCCAACGGTGTTCCTCCATATTCTTTGTTCTTTGCAAATAGCCTAATAAACGGATTAACGCTGACATTTCCATTGGGAAGGCCCCAGCTTCAGCTAAAGCAATCTCATAAGGGACCGTACTTTTTATTTTGAAATTGCTTGTGATTAAATGTTTTTGAATTCTTTCTATTTGTTTCCATTTTATAGCTGACGTGTTGCTGCCGTAGACTTCGCAGCCATATAACCGGTGTAACAAGCAGCCCAAAAAGCTTCTTTTTTGTTTTCCAATCCCATAACTCAACCGACCTACATCTATTTTGGAGTAGGAAAAGAGCTTTCCAACCCCCTTGAATTCTTTTCGTCCTACAAACCTCCCAATTGAGATTATTGCAGAAATTGAGCCCCAAATACTTGTATTCATTCACCACCTGTAAATTGTTTCCCTCAAACTCAAAATTTATTTGTTTCCTAGCTCTTTTCAATGTGAATATCATGACCTTCGTCTTGTTGATGTTGACTTGCATCCCCACATCTTGACAGAAAAGTTTTAAAGCTTTTAGATGCTCTTGAAGACTGTTTTCAGAATTAGCCATTAAAGTAAGATCATCTGCATATAACAACAACTTGATCACATAAGTAGCCAAAAGAACAACATCTCCTCCCTGCTTATCTAGCCACTCTTCTAGCTTGTCTATGTATAGCCCGAACAAAGTGGGGGACAGAGGGCAGCCCTGCTTGACATCAATGTCACTCCCAAAGCTTTCGGAAAGACTTGTCTTTGTTCTGATTTTGGCCCTCACCTACTCATAAAGCCTGTGGACAACAGTCCTATACTTTTCTGGGATTCCAAGTTGTTCCATTTTGTCCCAAAGTTTACTTCTAGGGACCGTATCAAAAGTCTTTTTGAAGTCAACAAAACAACAAAAAACTTCCCCGCCCTATTTATCCCAAACTTTTTCAACCATGTGTCTGAGAGTAATGCAATGGTCAATAGTAGAATGCTTTGGTCTGAAACCAACTTGCCCTTTCGCCCTCTTACCCTCCTTTTCAGCCCAACGACTGATTATTCGTTCAACCATGCTCCCAAAGAGCTTCCCAAAAAGAGGATTAATCATTATGGTGCGATAGTTTGACGGGTTGTTGACATCACCACTCTTGTGGAGAGGGATGACAACACTAGTGGTCCAATTTTTTGGAAAACCGTACTGAATAGCTCTATTGAAAATCTTTTCGATATACGGTGCCAGGAGCTCTAAACCCCATTTCAAATGTTAGGCTTGTAACCCATCAATGTCTCGAGCCTTGCCCACCGCCAAAGCCCTAATACCACCCTTGATATCCTTTGTGGAGAAAAGCTTACAATTAGAATTACTTGTCAGAGGGTAGGTCTTTTCTTGAACTCTTCCATACAACATTTTTGCGTACTCTAGCCATTGAATGTCCGTGATGCTATTTCCGGTAGTGCCTCTAACTTGCTGCAATTCTCTCCAAAAACCCTTCGGATTGTGTTTTCCAAGAGAGATTAGCTCCCTCCTTCTTACTATCATATATTCTTCTTTTTTTGATCTTACTAGTTTTTCGTAAAACTTTTTATTTGTTTGTTTGCTGCCAGGTATTTTCAACCTCCTTTTAGCCATCTTACACTCTTCGTCATGGTTTATAATGAGTTTTTATTTATGGTTTAGTTTTAAGGTATTTTCTTTCTGAGTAGATATGTTTTTTTATATTAGACTTTTTAGTGGTATTTTGTTTATGAGTAGGTATGTTTTTTTATATTAGAATTTTAGTTTTTAATTTATTTTTAATTGTATTTATGTTTAAAAATGAAATGATGTTTGAAAGTATTTTAGGAACATGTTGTATTTAAAGGTACTAAGATGATAATGTAGTGATGTATTTGTATATATCATGTAAAAGATGTTTTGTAATCTAATATTATGGAATGAGATGATTCAATGTTTTGTAATCTAATATTATGAAATGAGATGATTCAATGCTTTGTAATCTAATATTATGCAATGAGGTGATTCAATTATATGATTAACTAATTATCTAGGATAGTCTATAAATACAAGGTCCTAGATGCTTAAATCGATGTGTTTTGCATTGCAAACTAACATGATAATAATAAAAAATTCAAAAGGTCGACCTCAAGAGAGAAAAATAACATTTGAAATAGGATGAAAAATATGCACTGGCACTTTATTCTTGAGGGGATGATCCTAAGGGATTGTAATGTCCTAATCTTTGGATTTTCTTGCATTGTAGTTGTTTGTGGCCTTCTAGGTGTATGTCAACTTTATTAGAGGGGTTATTTGATGTTACTAGTGACCTCTAGTGATCTAGAGGACTTAGATAAAACTTTTCGATGTTATTTCCAAGTTTTGATGTGTTCTCCAAGAATATTAGTGAGAGCATCTATTTATAATAAGTCATCTAGGCATGTCGATTTGTCATCATTCATCATTAGTACAACTCTTGCACAGTGAGTTTTTGGTTTTGATGCATTTCAACCATTTCGATAATTTGGATGTATTATTGAGCTATATTTAAATGATTTTACTAAGATTGTTTTAATTCAAATATTTTAATGAGCACCTTAATGTTATAGGTCATTAAAACCACAATGGAAAGCTTTAAATGTTAGAACACTAATAAAGTGACTTTAGATGTCGAGAATGATCAAATAATGAAATAAATCACTTTTTTGAGGATATGAGGCTTATTTAATTAATAAAGTGATTTTATATTGTGTTTTCCATCATAAAAGCTTATCCAAGGGGGCTGTGAGAACATTTCCAAAGGTGATTCCAATTAAACAATTCTCTGGTTATCCTTATTGTACTCATTCAAAAAGTCATGATATTAGTTGAGGGCTTGATTGTTTTGCTCCTACAGAGATTCAATTGTTCCATTACTAAAATGGGCCACATTCATAGCCAATGTAGTTGCCTCAATTGAAAATGTATATGATACTCTCTTAATTATTAACCATCCTCTCATGTCAGCAGCAAGCTCAATAATTGTTGGCTTGTTTGTATTTGTGGCAAGAGCCTAAATAGACAATGTGTCCCACTTAGGACTGAATGCGGACTAGTTAAAGAAGCCAATGCTTCATCCTCTAATGAAAAAAATTATGCATCATGCTTCTTCATAGTGTCTAGGGAAATAGTAGATGCTATGTCCCATTCAGGAAGGAGGAGGATACCACTTTCCCTCACAAGTTTCCTACCTTTATCTGGTCTCATTGCCTTTAGCTCTACCTTCATCTGAAGCACCGATCTATCTGATATTTCCTTCCTTGACTGATCAAGAAACAAAGCAATCTCCTTATTCAACCTCCTCTTAAATTCATATTTTTACTTGTCCACACAAACATTACTTTTAACAAATGCATCATCATCCATGAATTTCACACAGGCCTCTACTCTTATATGAAGTAAATCAAATGTCATCATACTTTGTTCAACAAATCTATCCTTCTTCTGCTTAGATTTATCCTCATGTCTGACCTCAACATCCTTCTTCTCTTGATCAACCTTTTGCTTCTGGTGCTTGGCTTCGATTAATGGTGAAACAACTTGTTCATTAATGTGTATAGCTCTTGTTTTCCTTGTTAACACCTTTGCACCCTTTGCTTTAGAATCCTCTTTCTTATTTTCTGCTTGACACTCCTTTTCCTTATTTTTCTCCTTGATGAAGATACCACTTGTTTTACCTTGATCATTATTTACAACTTTATATCTCAAATAGTAATTATTAACAACAACTGTAGTTATTTCCTTGATCTCTTCATCTGATGGTATTTTCAGAGTCACATTAGGTTGATCTATCTCAAGGGTGTTCATAATATGATACTTAATATCATCTTCATCAGAAAGTATTTATTGATGATAATAATCTACTCTATGTCTTTGATTGTCTACATCAACTTCATTAGACTCCTCATTAGAAGAACACTCTTCATTAGAAAAACCTAATTTATTTATCAATATATTTATCTCTCCATCATCTTCATGGGACAAATCACAATCCCCATATGTATTATGCTCCTCCTCTAATGACTGTGCCACTACACACAATTGGAGTGAATGTGGTAGCTGGCATGTTATACACCATGGAAGTTCATCAACAAAGTTGGCAAAATTATTTTTCATGGATCAAGAGGATCTTTACTGTGCACATTCTTCTACTTATTGTATACAGGATTATCATTGTGTCAATTAGTATTGTAGGATTGATCATGTAATCTTAGTGGTTTCTCACTTCTCTAAAAATATGGCATCTCATTTGACAAACTTTTCTCATTCCTATCCATTTTGTAGCTCAATTCTTTCAGAGCACTCATTGTACCTTGTCCATTTTATCATCAAAGGATGATGCTTTCTTTTGATGGCCCTTAGGGTTTTTCAAAATCTTCACATCATCTCCCTACCCACCTTACCAACAACCCTTTTGTTGCTTTCAATATGCAAAGCAACTTTGTAAGCCTCCCTCAAAGTTTGAGGATTCTTGTCTCTAAGGAGATATCCCATTTTTGAATCAAAGGAATTGCAATATAAGACCAAATATACTTGTTCATTAGGTCTTAAGTAAGCAGGAATTTTGAATATTTCCTTTTGAAATCAGGTGTTGAACTCAACAACCATTTCATTATGTCCCTTAGAGATAGTATTGAGTTCATTTAGCATAAACCTTGGGTCAGTTTTATCCCCATACTATACTCTAAAGATTATCTCAAACTCTTCCCAAGACCCTATGCTTTTAACAAGAAAACCTCTATACCAATCTCTGGCATCTTCAGTTAATGACTGCATGAACAAATTCATCATTACATCTTCATTTTCAATCTCAAACTCATCCATCATGTTGTTGAAATATCTTAAATGGTCCTCCCCTAATATAGCATTGTTCCCAAAAAAATATAACAAGGAAATTTATTATATCCGTTGGAATAGGGTGAGGGTAACCAGGGATTCCATCAAAGCATAGTTGTTTGTACCTTTCCAATTGCATAGGCCTTCTAGCAAACTGATCACCCTGATTTTGTTGTTGTCCAACATTACCCTACTCCGTAGTGTTTTGGTTTCATTGATTTACATTTTTTCCTCCAACATTTTGGTTTCCTTATTGATTTGCATTAATTCCACCAGATTGAGTGTTGGCATTCCCTTGTTTTTGGGAATATTTTCCAACTCCACTTAGGTTTCGAGGCTAAGAAATGGGGTAGACTGACCTATGGTAGATGAGATATTCGTACCAATAGTTGGGGTAGGTTGGGATGTAGAAGGAAGTGGATTTTGAGAACTAGAGGCTACAAGATCTCCAAGAGAATATGATGATTTTGGAAATACAATTTTTCTTTCCAACTTAGCATTATGTCACGTACTGAATTTTATCAATTATTTAATTGCAAATATAAACCATGAGATTCGCATGTTTATGATAGATGATTATAAAAATTTAAATTTAAATTAAAATGCAAATGAAATGATTTGAAATTCATTATTATAAAATTCAGGGATTGTCATTGTTGATGAGAATTTGAGTGCAAGTGAACGCAGGAACAGGTGAACGAGAATGAAGGCAAGAACATTGATCAGGTAGAGTCGTTTTAGCCATTAGACGTTAATAAGGATGATGGAATCTCCCACACCACTCAGTTATTATTAATGTGTTTTCGTGATGATTATTATTTGGAAATTTTTATCAAGTTTATCTGATTGCTCAAATATATTTGAAAATGAATATGTTTTATTTTTGAAATGGAAAGATTGATTATTTATGAAGAATTCCTCAATTTGAGTAATATTATGTTGTTATGTGGAAAAACAGATTTAAATAAGAGTAGAAATAAATGTTTAAATAATTAAATATTATATTTTGTTATTTAATGAAAATTAGAAGAAATAAATTCAATACATTTTAAATTTGAATTGAAAACAGTAGTAAACAATTGGAAAACGATTACCTATAAATCAATTTCTGCATGCAATCAAAGAGAATAAAACAACAGTTAACTTGGAGTTATGGCCATCACTGCTGGGAATTTGGCACATATTGTGGATCAAATTTAATTGATAACTCCACCATTCGCATGATAAAGAAAACAACAGTAAAGAAGGAGTCAAGGGAGAGAATTGAGGATGAAGATTTTGGATCCATCATATGCATGAATTGGGAGAGGAAGAAAAATCCATTTTTACACTAAGGGGAAGGAAAAATCTGTTTTTGACACAAAGCAAAAAAAGTTAAGCATAGGAAAACAAATTTGTTGGTTTGAAGTCTGTTTGAACTCATGCACAAGTGGAAGTAGTGTAGAGGAGAGGCGACTAGAGGAAGAGAGGATGCAAGGTGCGACCAACAGGGAGAAGACAGAGGGAAGGCGCGGCCAAAGGGGAGACAAAATATATCTATCTCCAACATACGCATGTGAGGAGAGGATAGGGCGTGGCCAACAAGAAGGAGGTGAAGAGAGGACAGGGCGTGGCCAGGAGGGAGGAGGTAATACACAGCAGAAAGAAACTCTCCCTCATATGCGTGGGAAGTAAGGAGGAGAGACCAGAGGAAGGGAGAAGGAAGGAAGGAGAGGAGAACTTGTGTGAAGTGCATAGGAAGAGAAGGCAGCTGCAGAGGGAAAGAGAAAGACAGACAGAGAGCAGCTACAGGAAATATACTCACAGGAAGAACAAAAGAACAAATATTTATTTCTAGAATTAGGAAAACACACAGCTACAGGAGATTGATAGGTAGATTCGATGGAAAATTGGTTATTTTTCAAATTCAGAGTAAATTAATATCTAAGTTTAACTATTTTTCTATTATTCATGTATTTTAACTTGAACAGAAAACATATTGCCGTTTTAATCAAATTTAGAAGAAAATTTCATACATCGGACTATATTTTTATGGAGATAAAGAATGAACTTGAACATAAAACAAATAAGAGACAGTAAATTTCTGTATTTAGAGAATTTTGTTTTTGTATATAAAAAGATTTGCACAGAAAACAATATGTTTTAGATTTATTTCAAATATAAACATTTAGTAAAGATTCTCATAGGAAACTACATGTTTTTAGATTCAGAAAACCTCCAAAAGAAAACTATATTCATTAACTGTACAGACATAAAATTGGAAATTGCAAGAAAAGAACACGATGTTATTAAAATATCACAAAATAAAAATTATTGGATGTTTTCCAGAATGATAAGATAAAATACCTTTGTATATTTAAATATGCTTGAAAAGAAAAAAGTGAAATTTGATAATTCTCTAGAAATGATATTAAATTGCTGCAAAACAAAATTAAATATGAAGTTTTATGTTTTTAAAAGATAATATTTTAAGGGAAATATGAAAAAAAACAGAAAAGAAAAGAAAGTAAAAATGAAAATATAATTACTCTGAAATGAAACAAATTAGAAAATGATTATTTCGAAGTGTAGATGAATTTTATGAGTAAATAAACTGAAAGAATGAGTGCTCATTTATTCTTGTTTTATATGTACTTAGTTACATACGTGTGTTACACCTTCTTTTATTAATTTTTGAATGGAACCATGCGTGCTTGATAATTGAATGTGCATGACATGTGTTTGGGAAAGATAAATCTTAATTTTGAATGGAACCATGCATGCTTGATAATTGAATGTGCATTACATGTGTTTGGAAAGTTACCTTCTAGGATGAGTGTCGAATATGGGTTTATAGAGAGCGTAGTTTTTCTTTTCCAAAACTACTAATATTTGTTGTGCATGACATTTTACTTGGCCAAGTAACTTAAGGACCATTGAAATAGATGGAATGAAAATAACTCTCTACCATATCCTAATATCAAACTTGCTTGTTTCTTAAATGAATTAATGAAAATGCTTGTGGATTTACTAGTTATACTAGGCACGCATCATATTCCATCTTGCTTGTCGACTTCTTTTTGCTAAGCGATTCGTGCAAGGTCGGGTATTCTTTGAATGACTAAGGAATTTTGGGGAAGCGTAAGCTTCGAGGTTGGGCAGAAAAAGCGCCTGAACCTTGTTCTCATCTTCATGTTTGAAGATAAGCAATTGGATTGAAGATCAAATGAAGATTTCTCCATATATCTATTATATTTTATTCTTGTATGATCATTGTAGAAATTAAGGTGACAGAATGCCTAAGTCTTGAATTGTAAATTTCTTTTACAATGGTTTTGTATTATAAATATTGTGAAAGATGACACGTTTATGAAATCAATTGGAAGTATTATGAATCTTGTTGTAGACTTTAATTCGATATTTTGGAATCTTTTGGATTAACAAAATTTAAATGAATGGAGTTACAATATTTTCTGGAATGTCAATGAATTTATTAAAGGAATTATAGATTGTTTGGAATTAAAGAGTTTCGCTCTTTACACATTAGCATCCAATATCTCTATTCTCTCTAATTATTTTTGCAATTGTTCATTCTCCTTCTGTAGCTTAAGATATAATGGGCCAGGTTTTGTAGATGTGGAGAATTATGAGATAGTGCATTTGTATTTATGGTTACTCTCTTAGAATGACCTATAGGCTTTTTTCTTGTTTCCATAGGTTGAGATGGTTAATTATAGGTAGAAGGCATTGCAACTGAGCTAGTGATAGAAAAACGTTTCCATGTATTGGTATGAGCTTTTCCTATGGCAACATTTAAAGAAGTGCTTTCAATTATAAGAGTAAGAATACTATCATAAGATATGGTAGGGGAAAAAGAAGGTTCTTCTTGGGTCATCAACTTCATTTGTTCCACCCTTCTCTTCAAATGGTCTCTCTCATACATGGAATTTCTTATTTTCTCTTCCCTTTCCTTTGCCTTCTTGATCCTCAAATATTCAAGTCTTTAAGCCTCCTCTTAGAGTCCCAATATATCTTGCAATAACTCATTCTCATTTGGCAAAGTGATATCAGAATCTAAGTAATCAAGAGTATTATCTACAAGACTAGAAGCATCCACATGAAAAATAGAAGTAGGTTCTCTATTATGAGGATTTCCAAACAAGTCATGTCTTGGATAATTAGGAGTAGAAGAAGCTCCATGATTCAATATCTAGGATGCCAATGTAGCATCAAATTTTTTCTCTCATAATTTCCCTTGTTGTGCTTGTTTTGAAGCCAAGGGATCTCAGTGAGCTCACTCTCCATTAGCAAGTTCTCTTAGAATTAAGTTATCCTGATTTAAAGGAGGCATTCCAAATTCATACATTCCTTGTAGATTATCACTACTATTTCCATGCAAATTTATAAATCCTAAAAGAGAAGGAGTAACAAACTTACTTTTATCTATACTATTTTGTTTCCACTTGCTTGGTGTTTCAAGGAAATTCTCCTTCCAATTTCTACTCAGGATGCTTCTTGAGATGGTTTATGGTTCCTCTCATAACTTTTGCAACTTCTCACAACTCTCTTCTTCTCACTTTCTTTAAATTCTTAGTGGACTAGCACAAGAGACTCAGAGTCGCCACCTAATTGGGAATTTGAAAATACTTGATCATTCTTTTGAGAGATTTGAAAATGTGGAGAGAAATTGGACAAAACCTAGGACAAATTACAAATAAATTCACACAAATATGCAAAGATGAGCATAAAATTTGAACAATAGACCTTCGAATGAAAAATGATGAGATACTTTGAAGAACTTAATATGTATGAATTTGAATTTCTTAGACTCTAGAGGCAATTGATCTGTACTAGATATTTAACAAGTTAAGTCCCTAATAGAGTCACTAATCTATTGGTGGTTTTTAATTCCCAACCAAATCTCACAAATATTCTATAGGATTGGTGTTCCTAATAATCAATTATTTGAATGGATTAGCCAATGAATAGGTAAATTTTTTAAATAACTTTCTCTCTACACTTTGGGCTCTACGAAACCTAGGAGGGTAGTCCCATACAATGTTCTTAAAATTTCCTATGCCAATTTATCTTATACATTGTAATTAGTGGATTTGTTCTCTACAAATTTTCTTGATGATTATGAAAATCTCAAGATCTTGAAATATCCTTTAAGATTTTAAACAAATAACAACATGAGAACAAGAAAATACATGAAACTTTAACAAATAAATTTCAATTAGTTGAAAGGTTGTAAGTGTTCTTTTTATGTGTGGCCTCAAAGATCCAATTAGACACAAATTTAAAAGATTGGTGCCTTAACCTGGGGCATGGATTCAAAACATATGTAATTGAATTTTCTTAACAATACTTTATCCAAACACCAGAGAGCTTTACAACAATGCCTTACACTATTGCACTCAAATATTCCTACCCAACTCTACTTCAAACTCCTTGCATTACTTCATACAAATCTATATTCTTATTAAAGCATTCAACTCATTCTTTGAACCAAAGCTAAAATAAGAACATACATCAAAGGAAATACAATGATGATGAGATGAAAGATCTTTGATCATTTCCATTCAGAATTATATAAAATGTACATCATAAGAAAATTGGCCAAAAAATTATGCCATTTGTATTCAATAGATGCTAGTACAATTAAGCAAAACTTGCAAAGTACATAAAATTATATTGAATAACCTAGAAAATACTTAAGCTATATTCTTTATGTTCTGCATTACAAAATTTATCCAAAAGATCCGTGTAAATGGCCTTGAATTCCCTTTTATAAGAACAAGGGAGCAACAAGCTTTGATCCAAGCACACATGTCACATTTTTCATTTGACATTCAATTAAATTTCAAAACATTAGCACACTTGCTCGTGGAGGGAATATTCTAAGGATAAATATAATTATATTTACTTGTTATAATCTTTGTCCTTCTCAAAAAGTGCTCAATGTAGACAATTATAATCTTTGTCGCTTCCCTCATCTCCAAGTCAATTGGAGACATGACTAGGCATGTAAGACAAAACCTTTGACCATTAGAAAATAAAATCCTTTGGGCGAAGTTGTTGGAGACTTCTACTAGCGTTGATTGTGCATATAGGACAAAAAGAATGTTCCACGTCATTTGAAACCCTTACAATTTTGGAAGTTGATTGTACTTCTTGTCCCAATCATCATATTATTCTTTAGTGGGCCATTTGAAAGCTAGAAACTCATCCAATTAAGTTATCTATGTGTCATAATTTCTAACCAAAAAAAAAATCCTCTTTGTCATAGTCCTCAAGGAACCTATTTGTTTCCCATGTGTTGTCTATGTAACTCTTGATGAATTATGTGTCAATTGGGTCCTTTTCACAAATCACAAAATCCAAGGATGTTGTGATATTCTCCAATTGTGTTTTCTAGACTTCATATGTCTTCATTCTTCCATCAACATCCCTTATATCAAGCAATATGCCTAGATTGTTGTCATCAAATTATTTTATCGATGCCTTTACCCTATCTTCCATAAGGTTGACCATACCCTAATATCCACTTGTTAATTTAACAATATGATAACTAGGATTGACATGTTCAAGCTTATTAGGGTCATGGGAAAATCCTTTGATAATTCCCATAAATGAACTTAATCTCGGTATCCATGTGTGCATTAGAGGAATTACCTCTATCTTATCTTTAGCAAACATATCTATGATAGTTATCATCACAGAATAATTAGTATGCACATTAATAGCTCTCATCAAAATCTTCCCCATTAAATGACCCAACATAGTAGAAGTGATGTACATGTTTTCATTATTAGTTGCAAGAGATGGTGCAACAAAAGTACTTGGAGTCTCAAGCCTTGGTTGAAATACAACTATTGCATGTGATAGAGGTGGTGGTGAAGAAGGTGATGCAGGAGATTTTTTTTGTTGCACTTAGGTTGCATTTGGTGCACCTGAGGTTGCATCCCCTTTTCAACTTGTTGGAACATTTCCAACTATAATTCCATTTGAGAAATTCTCTACTTATCCTTATTGTACTCATATAATAAATCTTGCTATTTCTTGAGGGCTTGATCATGTTGCTCCTGCAAAGATTTAGTTTTTGCCTTATTGAAATGGGAAACATTCACAACCAATGTGGCTGCCTCAACTATAGATGTATTTGATACTGTATTAATTATTAATCCTCCTCTCATGTCAGCAACAAGCTCAACAATTGTTGGCTTATTTGTATTTGGGGCAAGAGCCCAAGTAGCCAATGTGTCCCACTCAGGACTAAATGTAGACCTAGTCAAAGCAGCCAATGCTTCATCCTCTGATGAAAAAAATTGTGCATTATGCTTCTTCACAATGTCTAGGGAAATAGAAGATGTTATGTCACATTTAGGCAAGAGGCGGATGCCACTTTCTCTTACAAGTTTCCTACCTTCCTCTGGTGTCATTTCCTTTTGTTTTTCCTTCATTTGAAGCACCAATGTATCTAATATTCCCTCCTTGACTAATTAGGGAATAGAGAAATCTCCACATTCAACCTCCTCTCAAATTCATCTTTTTTACTTCTCCACATAAATTCCTTAAAAACATCACTCTTAACAAATGCATCATCATTCATGAATTTCACATGGGCCTCTACTCTTATATCATCAATGTTTTCTCTTCCTCCTATGATAGCCTATCTCACTCTCCCCTCTTGGGTTGGAAAATCATCATCTCTTTGAGGAGATGGTATTTCTGCATTATTTCCTCCCTAATCACAACATCCTCCTCATATTAGTTAAGAGGACAATCAACCAACTATGCCTCCTCAACTCTCCTTCTCTTTGGTGAGCATTCCCTAGGGGGTGAATCCAAATCAATTATGTTCTGTGGAGGAGAAGGAGGTGTCTGCCTTATAAGTGACGAAGCTGCAAATTCAATAGATGGAGAAGGAGAAGCCCTTGTTTGTTCTTTCCTCACAATTCCCTTGGGCCTCCTTGTGAAAACATAAGTCCTATTTGGAGGCTAATATGTTGGCCTCTCTTCAAGTACGGAGGCTTTCCCTTTGTCATGTTCTTGTTCTTGGGCCCTTGATGCCTCCCCAACAATTTTTTCAAAGTTTTGTAAAATGGACTGAATCCTCAAGACCACATCGTCAACATCTTTCAATTTCCTCCTAAAAGAAGGGTCCCTCATCTTCTTAGCATCTTCAAATTTATTGAATGTTGTCCATTTGAATTTTCTATCTTATACTTCCTTCTCATCAAGGAAGTTCTTGATAACATCCTCAACATAATCAACACAATGATGATAATTTGACTTGTTGATATTTATTCTTAACTTATTAATAAATCCTTTAGGTTCAAAAGTTATTGCCCTTGATGGTTTCATTCTATAGGTCACCAATATTTCAAGAATATACTTCCAACCATCTTTGTTCATGGGAAAATCATAAAAATAGTGAGGAAAGGGAAGAATGAACCCTTTATTTGGGTCTCCTCAACATAAGACAAATACCACATCACCTCTAGAAAATCAATCCTTAGTGACACATATTTGGGTAGAACATATAGTGATAGGGGGAATCCTTATACTCTTAAAATAGTGCAGTCAAAATGGGCTATAACATCACATCAATTATGGCCAATTCCAAGCTCATGTCTCCTCTTTGTTGGCCTTAGAAAATCATGAAGCTTTGTTGGAATTCTAGGAAATTGGCCATTCAAAAAGTACATTATCTTTATCGAGGAAATATTTGTGAAAGTTCCAAAGTTGGACTATTGATAGTGCTTGTCCAATAGATGTTTCCACATTTAGACTAGGAGGTCCTCACCCTTCTCATCCTTCATTTATTCTGCATCCCTTGACCCAAGTTTTTCCATCCACAAGCTAGGAACATGTGGCACAAAAGTGAATACCACCAGAAGTTTTCTCCCTTCTCACCCTTTTGATGTTGAATAACCCATTATGAATAGCATTAGATATGTAGGATCCAAATTCAGATTCCTCATTCACCATTACATTTTGGATGTTTGCAACCATAAACATGATAACAACGAACATCTTCTCCAGAGGGGTAAATCCTAGAACTTGGCACAATGAATGATAAGTTTTTGTAAAATATCCCTCAAAACTATCCACTTTAAAAGGCTCTTGTTCAATTGGGTATATTTTGACAATCTTCATCTGAGGGTCCTTAACCCTAAATATTGGCAATAGCATGAATTTGTATGTCTTATTTTTCTCATATTGATCTTTGAACTTAACCAAGTTGATGGGTTTGTTTGCAAAGGAGTTGAGCTTGAAAAACCCTGCAATAGATTCTTTATCCAACATAACCACGACCTTAACCATTGAGGTCCTTACAACCCAAACTATATCATCATAATTTGTTGTTGTGACTTTCAACAAATCTATATCAAGGAAGATATTGGGGACAACCAATTTCCCAAAGTCAATTCTCCACACATTACATCTGGGGGCGAAGGAATTTCACTTTCCATACTAATGTTTAAAAATATCCCACCTTGACAAGGTCAATTCAGTATCTTGAACTCCATGGTAGCTATCAACAAAACCCTTATCTGCACTAGGGCCTTGCACCCTAACCCTTTGATTGGTGGAACCAGGTAATTCAACAATTAAGTCATCATGGAGGGCTCATTTTGGGGTTAAGGTAGATGGTTGTGATTTAGGAAGTCACATTTTGATAACAATTTATAGGCAAACTAGGGTTTATGAGATGCTCTAGGGCTTTGACGAATTGATAGCTCAATTTGGGAAATTGCATACAATTTTATATGCAATAGTAAATTTCTAGCCTCAAAATAAACCCTAGAACACAACCTAGGCTAGAAAATGACAACAATTTTTTTTACATAAATTAAGCAAGTATCAAGTTGAATTTCACTTACAGGTGAGCAGATGAAGGAACCCTAATTTTTGATCCAGAGATCTCAAAAAAAATCCAAATTTGATCTCCTCATGCTTTGATAACTTATAATAATGTTTTAATTCCAGCTTTTATGGTGAAAAGCACTCGAATTCGGCCCTATGGAGTCTTGTCCACCATTAATCCTAGCTTGCATGAACTAGTGAGCTTGCAACTACCCATTCTATGCTTTTGAATTTTAGTCATTGATTTCCAACTGGTCATATTGATCCTACAACTTAGATGAAGTCATTCAAGTTTGAAAAAGATTGACCAACTTTGAAAAAAGCATGAACCAATCTACCATGTAGACACACTTTTCCAAGTTACCCAAGGTTCCAACACCTTTGAATATTTCAACAAAACTAATGTGTCACCTCTTCACATTTTCATGGTACTATAATGATCCGATAGATTGAGGCCTGTGGAATGGTGAAAAACCTCCCAAATCATGCCATGTGTCTCAACATGTCCACTATTTAATCCCCCTTTACACTTCCAATAATAGCCAAATATTTTGGCATCTCATGAATCTTCATTGGAGGGTGGAAGGCTCACCATATAGTAAGTTGGAATTGTAGAGGTTATCCATGGAGACGAGGACCTGGTTTGGGGTCCATAGCAGAAGGGATGGACATTATTATTCTCATTAAGACACATGAACATGAGGGCTGCAAAGTCCTAGAGTTTGAAGGATATAAGAAAATTTCAATATGGAGCAAAGGGAGTGAAACAGGAAATGGTCATGGGGCTATAATAGTCTTAATCAAAGAGGGTTGGGATGATATTGTGAAAGTCAAGAAAGAAGACCCAAATAAACAATACACATTGTTAAAAATAATTGACAATGAGGTTACTTTTAGATTGGCTGTTTGCTACTTTGCACCACAAAATTCAAAGTTTTATAAAAAAATAAAGCTAGATAATGAAGGTCTGTATGCCTCATTAAAAAAAGACATTACTATATTCAACACCTTGGGAGAAATAGCTTTAATTGGGGACTTCGATGCAAGAACAACTAACAATCAATCTCTTTAGCTAAATAATGGTGAGCAGGGAATTAACAATCTTTTATGGCTGGAAGAGGAAGAAGAGCAACCTTGGGAAAGAACTTCTCAAGATGGAAATGGGAATGTTTCTCACTTCGGGGCAGAACTATTAGGGACCTGTAGCTTATATAACTTGGTTATTTGTAATGGCCTGAAGGGTTGGCCAAGTTCTGGTAATATCACCTGCAAAATTTACAATGGTCAAAGTGTGGTAGACTACATTATCTGCTCTCAGAGCTTTATTCCTAGAGTTTTGGAATTTGAGATTGGGGTTTGTCCCTTTGAGTTGAATTCTGATCATGATCCTTTGTTTCTGAAACTTAGCATTGCTCCAAACAACCAACATAACAGGCAGGCCCACCACAAGCAAAATAAATTTATCCCCAAGGCTAAAATACTCGTGAATCAGGAAAATCAAGATCTATTTAATGTTGCTCTTGTGCAACATCTTCTTGAAGCTAAAAATAACAAAGGGGACAAGGTTGCTAAGGGATCTAGTGGTCTCTTCTTCAACAATCTTCTTGTTCCTATAATTCATAAGGCTTTAGATGCATGTAAAAGAGCTCGTCCTAAGAAGGGGGTTGCGAACTCTTTCCCGGCTAACCCTTGGTATGATGAGGATTGTAAAGCTGCCAAGATATCTTTAAAAAAGAATGGGTTGAACAAAGAAAACAAGAAGAAATATGTGAAGTTGGTGCATGAAAAAAAAAAGAAGTATGTTGACACAAGGAGGAAAGATTTAATCTCTTTGGGAAGACACAACCCTAAAGGTTTTTGGAAGGAGCTTCAACAAAAGAGAAAATAGATTGAGAATAAGATAACTGAGGCACAATGGGTGGAGTACGCGAGGCTTCTTTATGAGAGGATCAAAGGGAGGGACTCTCCTCCCGTAATTAGCACACCTACAGAGCTCTTCTCGGTAGATGATATCAAACAAGGTATTAAGAATTTGGAAAACGGTAAAGCTTCTGACATTGATGGGCTGCAAGCTGAATTTTTAAAGTGGGGAGTGGAAATCCTTACTCCCCACATCAAAAGAATGTTCAATGATGTCACCCATGTTGGCTTCCTGACGGAGTGGACAACTAGTGTTGTCATTCCTCTCTATAAAAGTGGTGAAATCAATAACCCATCTAACTATTGCACTATTATGTTCAACCCTATTCTTGGCAAGATTTTTGGGAGCTTGATAGAATGTAGAATCAATAATTGGGCAGAAAAAGAGGGAAAAAGAGCGAAAGGGCAGGCTGGCTTTAGGCCTAAGTACTCTACCATTGACCATTGTGTCAATCTTAGACACTTAATTGAAAAAACATGGGACACTCAAGGCGGGGAAGCTTTTTGTTGCTTTTTTGAATTTAAAAAAGCCTTTGATATGGTGAGTAGAGACAAATTGTGGAATAAAATGGCTGAATTAAGTATACTAGATGAGTATAGAGTTGCAGTGCATAGACTCAATGAACAGGTCGAGGCAAAAATCAGAACAAGTGAGGGAATGTCTGAATGTTTTGGCAGTGACATAGGGGTCAAGCAAGGATGTCCTCTATCACCCACTCTCTTTGGATTATACATCAAAAAGCTAGAAGATTGGGTAAGCAAAACTGACGGAGGAGGTGTCCATTTGGCTGGGTATGTGGTGAAGCTACTTTTGTATGTCGATGATCTTATTCTAATCTCTAAAACTGCTCATGGTTTGAAAGAACTTTTGAAGGCCCTGGATCTCTTTTGTCAGGATGTTGGGATGCAAGTGAACACTTCCAAGACCAAAGTTATGATTTTTTCCCTAAGGAAGAAAATGAATCAAGATATATTTATTTTTAAATGTAATCCTTTGGAAATAGTGAAAGAATACAAGTACCTTGGGATTGATTTTCACTATAAGCTCAATTAGGAGACTAGTAGAACTAAAAGGATACAAGGGGGATGGAAGGCTTCTTTATTACTTCAAAATAGATGTGGGAAGGTTGAGCTTTGGGATTGGAAAACCAAAAAAACCCTCTTTGGTTTGTTGGTCACACCGATGGCTCTTTATGGCTGTGAGGTGTGGGGAAGTAGTATGTCAAATCACAAATGGAGACAACTTGAAACAATCCAAAAGCATCTAATCACGTGCAACCTCAAATTCAAAACTATAGTCCCTTATGATATTCTCTTGGTTGAATTAGGAAACTTTCCCTTAGAGGCATCAGCTATTACCCAGTTGCTAAACTACCTAAAGAAGATTGAAAACATGGATAATCATCGCTGGCCCAAAATGGTTGTGGAGGAGGCTTTAGACCATAGGAAGAAAACGTGGATGAAGAAAAATAAAAAATGGCTAAGCAAATGGAGCATCATTTTGCATGAGTGCCCCAACACTAATGTGGAAAGAAAAAGTATGTCGCAGAAAAATTCAAGACTGCCATGTGGACGAAGCCGATTGGGCGAAAGAAAACTCACTATGTCAAAGAGTTCAACCCAACTTGGGATCACGATGAGAAAACCTATTTGGGAGATGCTAGGTAAAGAAAGGATGTTAATAGCTTAGTTGAGGACCAGATCACATCATCTTAGATGTGAAACCGAAAGGTGGACAGTGCCTAAGGAGGTTTGGGAGGATAAAATTTGCATATTTTGTAGAAAAGGGGTGGTGGAGACTGAATGGCACTTTATCATGGAATGCATGGCTTATGAGCATATTCGTACTCAGTATGAGAGCAACATAAAGGCCGACAACTTGCATGAGATATTTGAGGAAGAAAGGATCAGCAAAATGGCTAGTTTCCTGGTCAAAATTCATAACAAAAGATCCAACATTGAAAAGAATATGCAAATCTCTTAGCTTTTTGGCCCTTGGTCCCTTAGACTGTTTGGTCTCGTGGACGTCATTAAAATCTAATTCATTCATTCATTCAAATGGTTCCCTATGGAATGGCAGGGAACAATCTAGATTATGTCGCATGGCACTCTTATAATCATTGGATCATGGGCCCACTAAAATCCTTTCATAAGCTTGACTTAAACCTTTTCACGAATTGAACATGTGGCACTTTCTCACGATTTCACAAGCAAATTTTAATGAATATTTTAATCAGTGTGGGCTAGTGGACCCAATGAAAAGTGAACACCTGGTGGCATGGCACCCACTCAACGGGTAACTAAAGGAAATTAAAGCATGTGCACTTAAGTTATGACTAAAAAGGGGGCATAACTAGGTCGATGGGAACATTAAAACACAAATTTAAACCTTGGACCTACGGTTAAAGACTTAAGATAATGTGATGAAATATTTTATGAATCCAAGGGAGGATTTTATAAACATTTAAAAGCACATTGCGACTGGAAATATTAGGAACAAAGGGTCGATAAATAAATGACTTCAATGGCTCAAGTTATAACTAGTGCGACCAACAACTTGCTATGAGGAGTTAATGAGCGATTAAAAGAAAAAGCTAAGGCATGAAATTATTAGGGTTTAAATAGGGTTTTAGAACTTTGGTGAACCCTAAATGTAATATTTAAAAAACTCTAGCTTGTAGGTAACGACCAAAATGCTCAAAATTTTCAAAACCCAAACTAGAACCATGAAAATTTTGAAAACCCTATCAAGGAGAAAAATCAACGAGTATGCACATGGGCAAGGACATCTATATCCAAGGAAGGAGGTCGCAATGTAAAATCCAAGATAGAGGCAACAATACGACAAATGAGGTTGTGAATCCTCCTAAGGCTGTGGAGGGCTTTGGAGCCATCCCATATGCACTTTCAATTGAAGCCAATATTTCACAAAGGGAGGCAGAGTCTCTTTATAGGAAGTCTCTATGAGCCAATACTTAGAAGTCAGTGCAAATACGTAACTCTTGATTCTAATTAATCTAGGAAATTGACATATATTGAATACAATGTTATTGAGGCATTGGGATCCAATCACATGCATGTGTATCAAGATAGACTTGGTATATATTTGACATCAAAATTTTTGCTATGAACCATTCTTTGAGCATTTTATTGCCCCCTCAAATCTAAATGTAGGTTGTTCCTTTTAGTCCCGACCAAGTATGCTCCTATAGTAAATATTTATGACTAATAATCTGATTGCTTTCTCATACGTTTGTGTTGAATCATTTGCTTCCTTACCTCCTACCCATTTTTATCAACCAACTCGAGTCGCTATGATGTATTTTTACTATATAAAGTATGGGCTTTGCTAGAATAAATTCCTTTGAGATGATCCCATCTCTACTATTCTCTCCTTGTGATAATAGCTTTGGAAACCATTGCCAATACAACATCTGAGGTGGCTGGTATGCATGCTATCCATTTTAACTAAATGTATACTTCTTCATAGTTGTATTTTAAAGATATACCTTCACCTGGTTTATGCTTCTACTTTTTGCATACAAGTCTATCGAGGCGGTTGCAACTGTAACTTGTGACCTGTCATACTATTGAAGTCAAGCTAGGTTGAATGCAAATTCATAGGTAAATAATCTTATTTCCTTATGAATGAAGATTTTGGTTTACTGATTCTATATGAGACTGGTCTCTATAATGGAATGATACACTTTTATATAGATGATGTAATTTTTTATTTTTTTATTATTAGACTACAGGAATCGGGTAGCACGACCCCCTATAAACTGCAGTGCGCCTAGTAAAATCTTTAACGTGACCGACGGTGCTAACATGACACGCCCTCCGGTACCACGGGGGTGGGGGAGACTAGACCTTGTGCCCAACCTCCTGCAACAAGAAAGATTTAGTCAACCGAGCTAGGGCCCCAACCCCATAGATGATGTAAATTGCTTAGGTAGACATCTTTTCTTTATAATCACCCTAGGGAAATTGTATATAGTGTAATTGTTCTAGTTACATGATAGTTTTTCCTTGGAACAGTGATACTTGTACCTTTAATAGCTTTGTTATTTGATTATTAGAATATTCTTAATAGTAGATTTTTATGATCATTAGGAAAAGAAATATTGTAGTATTATTAAATATAATTGCATTTCATACTATAACAAGATGTGATGAAATTCTAAATGTGAGGAAATAAACATGTGTAAGTATTTAAGTTTCCTTTATATGAGTAATTGAAATAAATATATTCAAGGTTGAAATAAATCTTAACTTATTTTCCAAGGATTGTTAAATGGTTACCAATAAAATGAATATTCCTGATAGTTTAAATTATTTATCTTGTGTGACATGAATAAAGAAATGCATGTACTTTCCTTGATGTTCATACTAAGTAATATTAGTAAATGAGGACACATTGCATATCTTTTGTATATTTGTTATTTTTATGAAATAAGAAATGAAGAAATGAAGAAATGAAAGTTTTATTACAATCATTTGCATGGCAAAATTAAGAATGTTTATTTTTTGTTTTCCTTATTTCCTATATGTCAATTTCTTATATGAATGTATATATACTGTCTTCTTTGAGTGTTTTTGGAAATCTACCTTCTGGGATGGGTGGCGAATATGGGAATCAAGGAATGTAGACTGATTTTTCCAGTTTACTATTACTTAGTTGTATATGGCTATATGTTTGGCCAAGAATTTATAGACCATTGAAATAGATGGGTTAATTTATATTATTGCTCTCTGCCTTATCCTAGTATCGATCATAGCAAGTTCTTGTGTAATAGAAATGCATGTAGATATATTAGGCATGCACCAAATTCCATCATGTACATCGATTTCTTTTTTATATGCATCTATGCTACACCATGTGATGTATTTACCTAGTTACTATTACTAAGATGGTTAAAAATACTTTGATATATGAATGTGTTTGTAATTTTGATTGAAATACATGTGTTTGTACTCTGTTTACTAGTATCATTAGGAAAAATGATGAATGAATGTTAATTTGATTTGATTCTTATAATGGAATGAATATGTAGAATGAATGTTGATTGAATTTGATATTATGATTATGAAATGTATAATGCAAATGATTGTTTTGGTGAACAAATAGCTACTATTGCAATGTGCTAAGTTGAATGTAGATACAAGATCAAGCCTCTAGAAGAGAGGGGAAGTATCACTTAAGAGAAGAAATTGGTATAGTAACCCTTAATACGATCTATAGTGAGCTTTCACAGACTCACTACTAGTTGGTCAAATCAGATCAATAGCTTGGTTTATGGTAAGTCATCCTTTAGTCTTGTTTGTGTTTGAGTTCGAAAGGGTTATGAATTTCGGGGTGAATGTATAAGTTTGGATTTAAGTCTCTTAATATATGTGAGTTCTTTCTTATATGTTTTTTTTGACAAGATATATATACATATGTATATATATGTATACATGTACATGTCAACGATAAACACATACACATGAGTAAATACGTGCATGGGTATATGTAGATAGATGTATCTACGCATGCTCATGAATGGATTACCCATATGCATGGGAATATCGAAAGGACAAAATGACATATATATACACACACACTTTGTGTATATATGACAATCGATATATTGCCAAAATATGTGAACATTTATGGGAGCGATGATATATATATATATATATAATATGCATATATATACATATTAATATACATGTATAATTAGACGTGATGGAAATGTCCATATAGGTACATTAATATGAACACACACACATATATTTGTGTGTGTGTATAAATATATATATGCACGCACGTCATTGTTTAAAGAAAAATGATAACATAGATATATGCATTCAAATTATCAAATGATTTATTTAATGAATTTGTTAATCAACGAGTATATATATATATATATATTATATATACAAGATAGCATTTAAAGCTATAAATATTGAATACAAGTTATACCAATATAAAGAATACATGGTGCTTATTATGGCGCATAGATAACATATAATCTGCACATATGAACTTTTCATATAACACATTAAAAGTAATAAAATGTGTGCAACATATATTAGTGAATAAAACGTAATAGTATGAGGCTGCACATAATACTAAGGCGGTGAATAAAATATTTTAACGTGCTATATAAAGTAATAGTAGCGCTATAAGCGCCTGGATAAGTAAAGCCAATATTAACGTGTTGAGTAAGTAAAGCAAGACAAAGTCAAAGTTATCTAAAACATATGAATGATACATTGACTCATTATTTTAAACAAAAATCCAAAAGAATAGGAAACAAGGTGTTTTGGCGGCGCCAAAGTATGAACTGTGTAATCCAAATAAAAGTCTTAACCTGCAAACGAATTCCAACATGTGAAGCAATGAGAAAATATGAATTGGTCAAATATGCAGCTGGCTAAATAAGTTGATCTATAGGAGACCATTACCTTGCATTTCTAAACATCTTTATTGTTGTCTTGAGGTTTGAGGTGACTCATACACCATAGTTGTGTATGTGTATGCTAAACATTGATTTAAGCTGCCACCTTACTACCTTCAATGTTGAGTCAAAATTTCTTTATGAGAAGTGTTGCATTGCATAGCATGTTAGTAGGTTGAGGTTTCTCATGTTTTTATATAAATAGTAGTGGCTTTCCTCTCATTTGGTACACATAGTTACTTGCAAAATTATTATTATTTTATTGAGTGATCTGTTTTTTCTTATTTGTGAGGAAGCTTGTGAGGATTTGAGTGAGATTTTGAGAGATTGAGGAGATATTTTGGGAAGTGATTGCAAAAGTTTTTATAGAGGATTTTGAAGGAAATCCAAGCTAGGATTCTATTTATTCCAGTTGGAGCTTGCATAAATAGGCATGCTGCTATCTACTTTATTTTATGCTTAATGTTTTGAAAAGAATGAATTTCTTGAATGTTCTTGTATGTTTTGTTTGGGAAGATGCATTAAGTTATTAGAATGGAATATCATTATATACTATTTATGTAAGAAGAGTGTTGCATTCAACTCTTGAGATTTACTTGCTTGAGTGTTTGTACATACCTCATATTAAGGAGTGGGGGTATTTTTATTAGTAGAGAATATTAAGTAAGATGTTGTCTATATATTAATAATTTTATTTATGAAAGAAGAGTATGGAGTTACTTTGGTTTGTTCAAAGATGTATGTCATAGATAATTCAAAAGAACATAGGTTATTCCTGGGTTTGAGGTTTAGATAATCCAATGAAGGGGATAGCCTATGCCTAGAATATAATGGTTATAAATAAATCAAGCTAGAGGGTGTGTGAATAAATGACTCTTAATAATGAAAGTTTGGCCAAAGTAGTGTAAGTGCCACTAGTTACACTGTCAGTTCACCGTGTTTATTTTGTGCATGCTAGTCCAAGATTGTCATACATGTATCTTTGTATACAAGTTCTAGTCATGTAGGACACACCACCAGCTCAGTATTGGCTAGTATTTTGAGGTTACTAGACCAATCTCTTTGTTGAAGGTTAGGGCAATCCATTAGTTTGATAGATGTGCAGGGGACTGCAGTAAGTTTGTGGTTGGTGGAAAAGAACTTGAGTGATGCTTCTCCCTGTAGTTGGTAGAACAAGATTTGATGGGGGATCTCCTAAACTATTGTATTTTGAGTGCCATGATGCTCAATCAAGCAACGTATGTATATTATGTCCATTTTATATGGAAGTTGTAAAAAGTGATATGATATCTTGTGTTTTTAAAATGTGAGATCTTTACTTTGGAAAGATTATAATATTTATTTGAAAAGAAATGGGAAAGTAAAAGCTTGTTACATCAAATATGTTAAATTATCTTATGTTGAAAATAATTTTTTTTATTGGATTTGTGAATGGCATCTTAGTTTATTTACTTGAAGTTAAAACATAGTAAAAAATTTTGGTACAACAATTGTCATGTTACAATATTGTGCAGGGTCAGTGGTTCAACTCTTCGGGGAAGCATATTCTTCGTGGTTGGGCAGAAAAAGCACCTAGACCATGTTCTTGTCTCCTAATTTGTAAATGACCAATAGAGGGTTGACGACAAACATAGACTTATTTATTTGCATCTTCACATTTAAAATTGACTTGTATGACACATTTACTTCTAGTTGTACATTACTTTGGAAAGATTATAATTTTATTTGAAAAGAAATGGGAAAGTAAAAGCTTGTTACTGTTGGCAGATGGTCAGTACTCCCCTCAGGATTTGTGATATGGACTAACTGCCTCTCATGGATCCATTAACTCTGGTAGTTGTATAGGGCATTAACATGTCGATCTTTTGGTGCAATGACAATTGTGGGCCAATAGTTACATCAAATATGTTCAATTATCTTATGTTGAAAAGAAAAAAAATTATTGCATTTTTGAATGGCATCTTAATTTATTTACTTGAAGTTAAAACATAGTAATTTTTTTTGGTACAAAAATTGTCATGTTACAATCTCATGCAAGGTCGGTGGTTCAACTCTTCGGAGAAGCGCATGCTTCATGGTTGGGCAAAAAAAGCGCCTAGACCATGTTCTCGTCTCCTAATTTGCAAATGACCAGTAGAGGGTTGACGACAAACATAAACTTATTTATTTTCATCTCCACATTTAAAATTGACTTGTATGACACATATACTTCTAGTTGTACATCTTTGTGGATGATTTCATTATTTATGTACATTGTTTGTTCTTCTATTTTATCTTTTGACTTGTTGGTGTTGGACTACCTGAATTAATCTTTGTATTTATGTCATATGTAAGAATGTAAAGTCTAGTGATGACATGGCATGTAATGAGGATAATCCTCTTGAATTTTTATAAATAAAAGTTCTTCTTACCAATAATGTTATATTTGTTGTTATTTGAGTTTCGATTCTTACAATTGTGAGCTCATTTAGAATTATGTAGATTATTACATTCTCTTTGATGAGACCCTTGTGGTTTGGGAGATTGAATTCAATTTATCTCAACCTTCTTTAGGACGAAAACCCTCTTGGAGAAGACTAATATTAATAGTGAAAGATCCTCCCAGGTTAATTCAGTGTGGCTCATTTAGAATAAACATTTGGAGAAAATTGATTTATCGTTAGGTTGATATGTTTGCCAAGTGTGATACAAATTTATTTAAATTTGTAGGCAAATAATAAATTTATTTTGATGATGTGTACAGTGTCAAAATCTAAAGATATTGATGTAATGTGTGCAAAGTAGGTCGACAGGAATTTTGTGTTGTGGGTGCATGTGAAGCAAGGAAGAATTAAATTAAATTAAATATTAATATTATTAATTCCTTCATTGAGTGGTACCTAGTTTTACCCTTCATGAGCTCTTTGAAAAGGTGTCATACACTTTCTATATTCTTCACCCATGAGGAATCAATTAATGAAGAAGGAATTAAGTCTTAGTTCCAATGTGGCCTTTTGAACTCCTCACAAAGGAATCGTGGGGCATGAGAAGGAATAAACTCCCTTTTGGGGAATCTTTGGTGAATAGGAATCATTCAATATATCGTTGGAAACAAAGAGCATGCTATTTTTTGGTTATTAACAACAAATATATAGTCATTTACAACAACAATAAGGTTAGAAAACTATCATGAGATATGTATGAGAATATTCTATACATATGGATATGAGAATATTATAATTGAGAAAAATATCTTATATTTTTTTTGCATTCACATGATTTGAAAAGGAATAAATGTATATGGAAAATTATTACAATTATATCTGACAGTATTAAAGTTAGAGAAGTAAATATTTGCATATTTACAAACTCTAATTTTTTGGAACAACAAATTCTTTGTTCATTTTACATTGTTTCTAGCTCTTAAAAGTATTTTCCAATTGTTTGATGAAATTTCCCTACAAAATATTTGAACATTGGCATGGTTTAATAATGAATATATGAATTCAGAATATTCGTTGCAACCCTTGTGATGGTTAGCATTCATAAATTCCTCATATTTGGTTTCCTATAAAGTGTTTAACAAAATGCCTATAAGGTAAAAATAAAAAAATTGCAAGTTTGGTCAATATATTTTGGTAGGGGATATTACAGTGGCATCAAAGCTAAATATCTTGTCAGCTTGTTGGGTTGTGAATCATGGACCATTGAGTGAAAAAGAGTTGGGAAAAAAACTTTTTATTGTAAAAGATAAACTTGAACACTTATCTCAGTCAAAAGATGTTCTTCTCAACACCTTGTAAGAAGTAGAGGATTGTTTGCACATGGTGGATCAATCACCTTCTTAGTTAATTCAAGTAGCCATGATTCCTGCAGTGACTTCCTTAAGAAATCAAAATTTATTGAGACACAAAGATAATGAGATGAGATTGTTTTTTGTTTCTTGTTTCTTGTTTAAGCAAAATTATGAAAATAACAACTTCTAAAACTCTATACAGTGATGATAATGAAAAATATATTTCAATTGTTTTTTGATAGTTTCCAAGGATTGGAAAATGTCACAATTTCTGATTTTTCTAAGAGGGTAACAATGCTCAAAACATTTGCAAAAATTATATTTGGTAAAATCATGCTAGATATGAGTTGTGAAGATCAAATTTTCAAAATGTTTCACCATTTTTTTGCTACAATTAGAAAATACCATGTAGCTAATGTTATAAAAACCATGTATTCCATTATGATTTTGGTTATTAATAAAAGTTATGATATGTCACGATCACTTTTTTCTATCCTATCAGCTAACAGGAGGAAGGGTAACCAAGGAATCTTATTAGTTGAATAGGCCTTACCTGAAATGGTGATTGCTTAATGTGAAATTAAGTTGAAACCTCTCTTGGAAAATGAGGAGCATGAGGAAGGTATGATAGATCCCCATGATGACCTCTTAACCGTGCATGCAACTATTGTTGATGAGATTGTGTATGAGGAAAAAAAATAGCAACCTTGGTTGCAAGTTCATACCAATCCAACAGGATTGTTGTGACTACTAGGTTCCTTAATGACACTAGTAGATAAGATGCAAATGATGACATTATTGAGATCACTAATGCACTTTTAGAAGAAGAGTATGTTGAAGGAAACTATGTTGAAGCCTCTAAATCAGCTTATGATGATGGTTTCTTATCTCACATTGCTACAGGGAAGCTAATTGAGCAACAAATGCCTTAGAAAATTATGCTCATAAAATGGAGACATAAGTCCTTCAAATTGATTCATCCATTTTTCTTAATTTGGAGGACTTTGTAAAAATCATCCGCAAAGAAGGCCAAGGCAGTGGCATCTTTGGGGTCTTTGGCTAATCAATTGGTTAATGATTGGACAATCTTGCTTTCTACAATGTTGGTGTGGAAAGATGTTTGTTTGGTTATCAGGGTGGTTGTGATGTTGGTTTAATGCCTGCATGATAATGCCATGTGCCTTGTGTCATATGCCCCTGAGGGAGGATCCCAAAAGCTTATAGTACGAGCCTAATGTCTAATAATGCCACGCATCATATGAGTGCAAGCTCAAGAATGTTTTGAGCCTGAAGGATGCTAAAAGGTATGCCATTGGTTTATTACAAAATCAGATCGATCACGTGAGATAGTTGATGATGCCACATTTATTAATATGATGAGTTATCTCTTGGAGGTGTTATTGTTGTTCATTTAGTTTTTGGGGTATTGTTGTGATGTTTTGATGCTTGCACAATAATGCCACGCGCCCTGTGTCACATGCTCCTGAGGGAGGATTCAAAAATATTATATTATGAGCCTTGTATTCGATAGTACCTCATCTTAGATGAGGGCAAGGTCAAGAATTTTTTAAGCCCAAAGGATACTAATAGGCGAGCCATTGGTCTCTTTGAAAATTGGATCAATTCTGGGAGGTTGTTTTATTGTTATTAGTGAAGCTTTCTAAATTTTAGTGAATGTTATTTTTGTAAGAATTGAATCCTCTTGGCTAAAGGTGGTGGTAATCTTTTCCCCTACTATGTTTGTATATCAGTTTCTTGATTTGATAGGTGCCATTGATTAATTAACCTACCTCAAAGGTGTTATAACTAAATCAAGGAAATTCTGACACATTTAATAATAGTATGAGCATGTGTCAACACTTGTGATTGGCATAATTACCCAAGTTGGAGTTGCACACATGATAGGGCTGAAGGCCACTCTCATATACTGGGTGATTGCATGGTCAATTGATTACCAATGGCTATTAGTGCACTTGATTGGATGTTTCATCGTGCAAGATTGATATCATCTATTAGTGTATTTTAAAATTGCAAAGAAGTCTAAATTTATATTGCACATGTTTGGTGAATGTGTTTTGTGTGGTGGTATGGATACACCCATTAGATTGGTGAGCACCCATAGGTAGATGGCCTTTTCTTGGTGAAATTTCAAAGCTTCAAGTGAAGAGAATTATTTTGGAAATGAATTTCATGTCGATTGGTGTAGTCAAACTCATTCTGGGTCAAGATTTTTTATCATTGGGTGAGTGTTATAGAGTTGATTTAGATATCTCATCGTGGTTCATGGCGGCTCTTCTTAACTTATAAATCCCAAATGTGGTTGTGGAAATGATGGCTTAGAAGCTATTCAAACCTGAAATCTTGGGTGGGCTGGAGGAGGTGTTTGAATCTACCTCTCTGGGTCTTGGCATACCTAGGCCCAGTGATCTAGAGCTTATTTTTTCTTTGAGTGAGGTGGTAAAATTTTACCCTTTTATTCTAGACATCAAAGGCATCACATTGCTCAAGCAAAGGGAACAGGCTGAGGTGGGAGTATGATTTTTGAAGAAAATGCTACACTTAGAGCCAGTCCAGGGCTTCAAATGGGTCGACAATTTCATCAACTATGTCCAAGAATTCGGTGATGAATAGTCTATCTTTTTTGTAAGGTCTACATATTATTTTTGTTGTCTATGAAGTGTAGAATGTTTTTTGCTAGTTGGAAATTTTGTTTGATGAAGGGTTTGGGGGTTATTTTTGGGATGTTGGGTGATTTGATAGTGTAATGGTTGAATTTTCAAAGTCATCTTTAAGCTATGGTTTTTGTTTTGATACCTTGGTTCTATGTGGTTGTGTCTAGTAGTATGGTGGGGGGATGCAATTTTTTGGTATAATTTTAAGCACCCATTGAAGGGTTTTGGTTGCATTGATATTTTTTTTGGGTTTTTAGTATATATTTTCTAGTCTAAGGGACAATCATATTCCCCTCCTTTACTTGTAATAGAAATTATAAGAATATAATTATACTATTATATTAATATAAAATAGTTTATGCCTTTGGCCTTTTATTTTAAAGAAACATGCTCACTATTTTTAAGATTACCAAATTGAATCAACTTTGCTTCTTCTTTCCTTAATAAATTTCTAAAAAATATCTAAGTTGACTAGCTAATGAAGGAATAGATACTTGAGCATGAATATTAGTAATATTGAAATTACCTAAGAAGATATCTTAAAAAAATAAGATGAATTAGTCTAAGATCTTCAAGCTTTACTCCTAAACCTTGCAATTGACTATTTAATGCATCAATTTTTAACAAAAAATCATCCATAGTTTTGAAATAAATATACCTCAAATCTTTGATTATAATTATTTTTTGGGGGGAAGGGATGGTGAAGAGTAATGGAGTTGCAGAAAAACTTAATGAGAAATTTGCAAACGAAAGGGAATTTAACCAAGACAACTTAAGAAAAGAGGATGATAAAAGGGAAGATATGTTGGGGATCAACATTTCTGAAATAATAACCAATGATTAAGAGTGCTTTGAAAAAACAACAGTTATTAGCCATTTTTTGGGAAAGCAGTTCGCGAGGAAGGAGATTGCAAATTGGGTGACAAGAAACTAGGGTGCAGATCCAATATTGAACTATTTGCCAAAAAGGATTTTTTGTAGCCATTTTTGAAAGCAAAATAATAAGGGATTAGATTTTGCAAACAAAAGGTTGGAGATTCGATAAAACTTTCCTATTTTTGCAAAAATGGGTATGAAACTTCAACCCATTGAATTACAATCCAAGCAATGGACTAGTATGGGTGAGGCTATACAATCTCCCATTCAAATATTGGTCTGGGAGATGTCTAGAAAAAATTGGAAATGTATTGGTGCATACGCTTGAGGTAGATTTAAGGAACAATAAAACTTTAATCTACGCAAGAATTTGGGTCCTTGTAATAAAATAAATTCCAAAAGAGATAAGTCTAATATCGGGTGAAGGAGATTGGAAAAAAAATTTGGAAATTGAAAAATTATGTCTATTCTACATAAGAGAATTGTAGAAGGTTCTCGCGTACAATCAAGGAAGTATGGTGTGAAAATAATTATAAAAAAACTAATCGAGAGGACGATAAGGGTGGAAATTCCCTAAAGGCGCTAGCCAATATAAACCAATGGGAATTGGTGGTGGCAAAACAAAAGGAGACAATTGAACAAGAATTAGAAATTCAACAAGAAGAGAGAGACTTTCAAATACCAATCCATAAATATCTAATAGCCTAGATCAAATGATTGGTATGGGGGAAGAAACTGACATATCAGACCCCAAAATTCCTTTATCACAAGGGGAGGAAGATGAAATTGACATCATGGAGGAACGACATATATGTCAAACAATGAAAGAAAAATCTTCTGGAAAGAGGGGAAGGAATACAAACAAGTAAAAAAGGGAGGAGGATGGTCAGAAAGAAAAGCAACCTTCAATCAAAACCTATATGACGAGGTCCAAGAGAGGTTTCTCCTCCCTTGGGGGGAAATGAGAGTCCTCACATGGAATATTAGGGTTTTAAAATCCCCTAACAAAAAATGGTCGGTGAAACGCTAGTTGGAAACATAAAATGTGGATCTGGTGTTGCTACAAGAAACCAAGTTGGAAGGTGTAGAAATTGAAATATTTTTAAAATTTTGTTAAGGGTAGAAGAGTGTGTTCATGGATGCAATTGGTGCGTCAGGTGGCCTGGGGGTGCTTTGAAAACCAACAAATGCCAAGATCAAACCGTGAAGTCTCAATCAACATTGGATGAAAATAAAGATAAAATTCTTATCTCCCTCAATATAATTTGATCTCCAATGTTTATGGGCCAGTGAAGTCTGAGGAAAAGAAACAAGTGTGGGATGAACTAAGTAAAGTGCTGGCAAAAAACAAGACAATTCTAGGGGGTGACTTTAATGCAATTTTATATCCATGCGAGAAAAGTGGGGGTATCAAGTGGATAAGTCAATTCCAAAAAGACTTTGTTAGTTTTGTAGAAAAGAATAATCTGCTAGATGTGAAAACCATGAATGGGCCTTTCACATGGAACAATAGACAAAAGGGTTTTATAAACATTGTGGAGAAAATTGATAGGTTTCTGGCGACAAAGGATTGGATGCAGGAAGATGTTCCACCAAAGGCAACAATAAGATCGATATTTATATCTAATCACTTTTCGGTTACTAATACTTTACAAAAACACAAAACCTTCAAGGGGGCAGTTTAAATTCAAAAAAACGTGGTTAAGATCAGAAGGTCTGCTTGAGAGGATGGAAACATGGTGGTAAAAACCAATGCAAATAGAAGGTATAGATTGAAGTTTTTATTATTATAGCAACTAACACTAATGCTTAACCTAAGGTCGTTTAATTATCTAGCTAAAAATTAGTTTATCTAAAGAAAACTAAAAGTATTTAAACTAGAAAGCACAAAATGACTAATTTAGAAAATATGATAACTAAACGAGAAAGCACAAAAATAAATAAACTGAAAAGCATGTAAACTACAAAAGTAGCAAAACTTGTAAATAAACTATGGAACATCTAATTAATAACAACAAATAATGGTTTGTAACAATTAGCACACTACAAAAATGACTGACAGTGAGTGCTTCGAAACTTCAGACTCTACAACAAAAAACTTAACGAATTCTACATAATTAACATAAGAAAAATGACTATACTCATAATTATTATTTATGTATCAAGACAACAAAAAGGAAAGTACTCATCTATTTAATCTATTCTCCCTCTAGTGGCCAGCTCACGGGTTCCTACATTTGTTCTCAGGTCACATGCACAGCATATTCGAAAGCTCTTTCATTAAAAATAATTTCCATCCATAATTTCAACAACTCAAAGATTGATATGCAATAGCTTCTTTATTCATAAATATTCAGAAAACATTTCGACAACATAATAGTACTATTCTGCTTTATCTTTTGCTTCTAGAGATTACATATTTATAGAAAACTTCTAACTAAATCCTATATTTCAGATGGCTTAGATTACCATTGAAAAATTCTGTAACAGATTGTAAAAAAACTTTGTCTTTAAATGCCCATAACATAGATATTAAAGAGGCTCGAGTTGAGCCATGAAGTCTTTAAACTTTTAAAACATAACAGAAATTTAACTAAAAGAAATTATGATTTCGGTCCATCATCCTAAAGTTCTGGAGCATGTTTCCAATGCCTATCTTCAATCTGTTTTGGAGCTCATGCTGGTTGAACGATTTTAACTGTTGAATGATGACCAATTATTATCCTACAAAATACTTAAAACAACCCATTAAATCTGCATTGACAAGATACTTCAATAAATCACAAGAAATAAAGTTTGTACTATTTTTCTCAAAAGACAAGCAATTATTATGCCTAAAGTTTAATCAATTGGCAAAGAATAAGTATTTTGAATGCATGAGGAAGGGCTTTATTATGTTATCATGATGAGGTTGTTTTTACCTCATCACTTCCTCCCCTTCCTAATTCCTGGCAGGTCCTCCTACTCTATTCAATTCTTCATACTTAACACTAATATCATACAAATCCATTATTGTTTTATCAAAATCTTCAGGTTCACCTAGGAAACCTTGATGATAAGTAACTCCTTTTTTCCACATATTGAAGACTCCATCATCTTGATCTGTATTAATATGAAAAGCAGGAGGTGGAAAGAGCAACAGGGGAGGTCTATACCTCATCCCTATCAAATTTGTTCTAAGGTATTTCATGATTTTTTCCAAGGTATCTGCTCTTCTTAAGGACCATTTGATGTTAAGAGGGGAGATCACTTCTCTTTTCTTCAGATATGCTGGTAATGGGGTGTATCTCTCTTCACAGGAATGCCAAGCTCTCCCAATCAACTTTTTCCCTTGTTCTATGAAATGATTGTAACAAAGTCGGAGGCTATCATCATATCTTTGTTTCATAGTTGCATCCACTTTAATGGCTAAAAAGGTTGCCTTAAAAGTTTCAGGTTTACTATTAGGGCATCTCATCTGAAGACCCACATTCTTTTTTTCCTGAGAGTATTCTCTAGTACGTTCTTGCCAATGAAGTTGATAACGCATAGTAGATAAAAAAGATCTCAATTTCACTTCTCCAACAAAAATGTTAATAAAAAAATCAGTATGTGTTTCCAATAGTAGATCGTGAACAAAGAATTCACATAGCATATCTTGTTGTTTAGGAATTGAATCTATAAACACTTTGAAAAATTCTCTGTCATCAGGGTCATGTGGTTGGTCATGATAAATTCTTAGCAATTTCCATCTTAATAATTGTTCATTTAAAAACATTGAATATAGTCTTGATGGTCTCCTACATGCTAATAGAGATTCTTCTATTTGATATGCATCTTGCTTTGCCCTATAGACCCTATGAAATGACTCTTTCAAGAGTACCAAATCCTTTTTTAACCTAATATTCTCAATCTTAGCATCTTTCAAGAAATAGCACCATTCCATCCACTTCATCAATAATGGGGGAATTCAAACTTGGAGCCATTCAGTTACAATTGGTTCAGTTTGAGTTCCTTTTGATTCCATTATCGGTTTATTAGTACTTTCCTGCAAATCTTGTTCTAGTTCCACAATCTTATTGAGAGAAACATTCAGTTCTTCACTCTGTTTGTTCTTTTCCTCTTCAAAAGCTTGAAACATGTGCATAAAATTAATTTTCAAGCTTTCAATTTCTTTGTTTATCCCAATTTGACAGATTAGCATTACATGTCCTATTCTCTTGACTCCATTTTTGAATTTGCATCTGCAATTCATTAATAAATGTATCTTTTTCTTCTATCTACAATTTCAAATTATGAATCTCTTGGTCTCTTTTTCCTATTACAGTAATATGTATTGTTATTTCCTCTTGTTGTTGTACAATATGTTCTTCATGTTTTTGCAATTGATTTCTTAACATATCAATTTCCAATTTCATTTTTTCTAATTATGCATTAGCACTATCATTTTTAGTTGTTTCAATAACTTTATTTGCAATGGGGGACAAATTTTCTAAAACATTGTCCTCAATCTCCATAAAAGGTGGAGATTGTTCCCTATCCACTTGGCCATTTTCTTGAGGGTGATAGGGAGATGACTTCTTGTGACTTACTTGAAAATGGTTTGTGAATGCCAAAAGAAATTTGGACATGAATTAAAGTCCCTGATCTGTAACAATGGTTCTGGGAGCTTGAAACCTAAGAAAAATCTTATTATTAGAGGAATTCAACAATTTGTTCCTCTCTAGCAACTCGTAGGGCCTGAAATTCTGCCCATTTAGTTAGGTAATAAGTGAAAAATAGAATGTATTATTTCCCTTGGGAGGAACGGTCAATGGGACCAATAAAATCCAATCCCCATTTCTCGAATGGTTCAAGGAATACTTGGGGCTGCAAGGGTATTTTAGAAAAAGCAGTTAGTCTTCCTACTCTTTGACATTCATCATAACAATGAATATAATTTTTAACATCTTTATGAATTGAAGGCCAATAGAACCTAGTGCCCAAAATTTTATGAGAAGTTCCTTTTGCAGAGTAATGACCCCTATAAGGATCATTGTGACATGCCCTAAGGATACTGTAAGTTTCATCTGCCTTGACACATATTCTCAAGACCATATCAGGGCCACAACGAAATAAAATCTCATTAATCCATTTAAATGGGGCACTTTCTCTAATAAGTCACTTCCTTTGTTTTGATGTGAAACCAGGGGGTACTTTAGAAGCGGCTAAATAGTTGGCAATGTCAGCAAACCAAGTTGTCTTTGTAGAAATAGCAAACAAATTGTCATCTAGAAACTCATTTTGCACCAATGCACAATCACCATCTTCTTGTTTAATTCGAGACAAAAAGTCTGCCACTACATTAAATTTCCCTGGCTTGTCAAGTATTGTTACATTGAACTCTTGAAGGAGTAGTAACCACCTCATTATTCATCCATTAACTATAGGTTTATTCATCAAATATTTTACAACTGAATGGTCTGTATAGACAGTAAGTTTATATCCTGTAATATAATGGCAGAACTTTTTAATGGCATGAACCACAACCAAGAATTCTTTTTTTGTTGTCATGTAGTTTTTCTCAGCAAAAGTCAAGTTTTTACTAATGAAATATATGGCATATTTACCCCCATTCTCATCTTCTTGCCCCAATATTGCACCAATTGTGTCATCTGAAGCATCGACATAAATATGGAACAAAAGATTCCAATTTGGCCCACGCAGGATGGGAGCAGAGACAAGCTTCTCCTTTATTGTTTCAAATGATAGCTGACACTCAGATGTCGAGTTAAACTCCAGGTCTTTCTGGAGAAGGGAAAACATAGGGGAAGCTATTTTACTAAAGCCTTCTATAAACCTCTGATAGTATCCATCGTGCCCAAGAAAACTTCTAACATTTGTTTGCGTCTGAGGAATAGTCAATTGTTGAATGACTTCAATTTTCTTGGGACCAACCTTTATTCCTTATGAGGAGATATGATGACCTAAGACTCTTCCTTGTTCCACCATTATCAAACACTTTTCATGGCTAAGGGATAGTCGGTGATCCTATGAAATCTCTATAACCTTATCCAAGTTTTGAAGGGATTCATAATAGGTTGAACCATATACAGTGAATTCGTCCATATAGACTTCTACACAGTCTTTGACAAGCTCAACAAATATAACCAAAATAGCTCTCTGAAAAGTTACAAGAACGTTACAGAGTCCAAAGGGAAGAACACAACATGCAAATTTTCCCCATGGACAAGTATATGTTATCATATCCTAGTCTTTTGGTGCTACCCGAATCTGGTTGTAACCACTAAATCCGTCTAAAGAGGAGAAATATTTCCTCCCTGCCAAATTGTCCAGAACCTAGTCTACAAATGGTAAGGGAAAATAATCTCGATGAGTGGCTTTGTTAAGTTCTCTGTAATCTACACATATTCTCCACTTCTCATTTTTCTTTGGCACTACAACCATAGGTGACACCCACTTACTATAAAAAATGGGATAAATAAACATTGCCCGAAGGAGTTTTTCAATTTCAATTTTGACAAGATTTTTTAATGCAGGATTGAGTCTCCTCTGTGGTTGACGTACTAGTCTTACGTTAGGATCAGTATAAATGTGATGTGTACAAAAACTTGGATGGATTCCCCTCATGTCTATGTAATCCCAAGCAAAAGATTTAGACCTCTTTACCAACACATTGAATAATCTACCCTCTTTTGATTCTGTCAGCCAACTATTGATGTTCAAGGTTTTTCCAACAATAGCATAATTGTTTTTGTTCTTGGATGGGCGGAAGTGACAATATGTATTGGTCGCAACAAGGTGTTGAGAGGACAACTTTCAGGTATCAGTCGATGAAATCTAGTAATGTCTTCAAAAAAATGGCTAGTTCTAGGAATCATATTGGCCAAAGGATAAGGCATTCCCATAGTAGTATAATTCTGTTCCATCCCATGTACATCGATTGGTTGTCCCAGAATTTTTGGAGCATCCAAAATTTCCTCATCGCTTGAACCTATGGAAAGATGCGCTACATCACTTACTAATTCATCCTCTAATTCTTCTCCATGTTGTTTAATGACTACCATGGCTAACGAGGCTAGACTGTTCTTACCATTAGACTCTTCTGGTTCATCAATCTAGACTTTGTTATGTTTGGTGGGTTTAGCAGGAGGGTATAATAATAAACGTTTACTGTCTAGACCATGTGAAATGGTCATCCCCCCCTCTCTGTAGTCAATTTTAGCTGTGACAGTGGCCAACCATGGTCTTCCGAGAATTATTGGATAGCTATCTTTGGGTGTAAGTGACCGGATGACTTGAAAGTCAACTGGATATTCCCATCCATCAACTTTGACAAGAACATTTTCAATAACGCCCTTAGGAATGGCTATGGACTCATTTTCCATCTATAAGACTGTAGTTGTGGGATGTAAATTAGTAAGGCCTAATTTTTCCATCACGTCCATAGTCAATACGTTAATGGCTGATCCTAAATCCACTAATGCATTAGGTATTACTACCTCATTAATTGTAACAGTTATTAGTGGACTACTAGGATCATCATATTTTGGAGCAACACTCTTTCCAGATAAAAAGTCAGCTAAATAGCCATCGATGTGCACAGTATTTATTTTCTTTGGTTTCCTTCTTGGGGTTTTAATGCACAACTATTTGATCAGCTTGTTCAACTATGGAATCTCCTTAATTTCTTGCAGCAAGGGAACCTCTATTTGTAGTTGTTTGATTTCCTAAATTAACACAGAACTTCAGAGGTCAAAGACATTTCCAAAGTATCTTTCAAAATGGTCAATTTTAGACGCTTCGGAAATGGTGCTTGAGTTTTCTCTTTTAGAGTGGTACCCTTTCTAAGATTAGCTAGAGACTGACCTTCCTTCTGCTCTTGAGGTAATTCAGAAGGTCCTACTGATGATGGTGGCAGAGTAGCGTGTGTGGTAACAGTTTGGTTGGGTGGAGTGGTCATCTTAGGAATTTTGGGAATAGGTTCATCCATAATTTCTTTAATGGTTGGCAGTTGAAGTGTTGTACCAGAACACAACTGAACATTTCCACAATGCATTGCATTAAGTTTGGTGACATTGTCTTGTTCAGTGGAGTATACTAGAGTATTTTGTTGATTGTTCTTAGGATTGGGAAGTGGTTGCGCTGGGAGCTGAGGTTGGTTACCTGCTTAGTCGATGGAGGATTTTGGGGTGGTAGTAGCAGATTTTGTTGCTGATTCCTCTGAGGGACTGTATAGAATTGATTTTGTCCCTAGTTCCATTGAGGAGCAGTATGTTGTGGATACCACTATTGTTGAGTTTGGGTAGGCCATTGCTAAGTTCCCCATGGTTGGTTAACCCATTTAGGGGGTCCCTAATAGGAAGTTCCCCAATTAGGTTGTTGAGGTGCTGGTTGAGGCCAAGAAGAAGTCCATTGATTACCAATCCGATTATTTTGGGGTCTCCAAGCAGAATTGGAATTTTTTCCATAAGAAAAGTTCCCTCCTTGGTGTTGATTTACCACATTTATTTCTTCCTTAGTCTGAGGAATCCTTTTCTTAGAATTCTTGAGATTAGTAAGAAGCTCACACTGGTTTTTAGGATGTTTTTTCTCGTAAAGTTGACAAACATTAACCTTGTCTAGCTGGCATTCTCTCAAAAGATGTTTATTTTGACACCTTGGACAATAGATGGACAAAGTCTCAGGGTTACGTGTCTTAGCTTGTATGCCATCTAGCGTAGTGTTTAATTGAACGAGTATGTCTGTTTTGAGTTCCACTATTTCTTCTTAGAGCTTGCCTATTTCGTTGGACCCTCTAAAAAGAGTAGTTTTGTTGATCCTCCGCAAGTACGTTAGAAATTCTGACACAATTTGCATATGTCATCAAGGCCCAACTGAGACACGTCTCCTTGTTCCATAAATAAAGGCTTCTTCTTGCATCCTCATCGAGTCCCTTAAGAAATATAGTCTTGAGGATCTCAACACTAATGGTCTCTTCTCCACATCGTTTGGACAAGAAAAGAAACCTATCTAGGTAGTCCTCTAGAATCTTATCCTCATTTTGCCTAAGTTTGAACAGCTCCTCCTTACGATTTCTCACCCTACAATAGCTCTGGTATTTTTGTAGGAAAGCATTCTCCATGTCATTCCAAGACATAATAGACCCAAAAACTAATCCCATAAACCATTGCATGGCTGTATCCTTCAAAGTAGAAGGGAACAACTTCAACTTTTGGTTATCATTTTTATAGTCATAAGTTTGACAGAAGACCTTAAATTCGAAGAGAAATTGGTTTGGGTCTTTCGAGGACAATCCTTGAAAAGTTGGTAGGAAAGTTGGAGAGATGTTTTTCATCGTAGTATCATCATTTGCATCTAGGGTGATTGGATAAGTGAATGTTCATAGAATCGGATGATCATTGTTGTTACGGTTAGCATTATTTCGCTTAGCTTCAGCCCTTCGATCACCCATAATATCCCGAGGAATGTGTTCCTCTTGGATAATTTCCTCGATAACTGTTTGTTCTTCTGGGTGACCTTTAGGAAAATAATGGAAAGTTTCTGGTGGACTAGGTTCAAATAATTCTTCAACAGTGTGATCTTTTGAGCCTTGGTCCTCCCTATGTATGATTGGAATGTATTTTGGGGGGGTCTTTGGTATAAATCTTCCGTGAGGGCCTCTTTTCCTGACCATATAAAAAAGGAAGCTGTCGAGGGTATTTTGGCCTAAAAGAGGTATTTGTGGCATCTTCTATTAACAATTAAGTGAGAAATTCTCCCCGACAACGACGCCAAAAAATGATAGGCTATCATTAGGTCCCATTACTTTAGAAGATAAAACGTTAATATGTCGACCGAGCAGTGTCCAAGGCTGTTTGCAATAGAAGGTGACTCAACTAACTCTCTTAGATTTTCTAACTTCTTAGAGCAATTAACACTAATTCTTAACCTAAGACCGTTTAATTATCTAACTGAAAAATAGTTTATCTAAAGAAAATTGAAAGTATTTAAACTAGAAAGCACAAAATGACTAATCTAGAAAACATGATAACTAAACGAGAAAGCACATAAATAACCAAACTGAAAAGCATGTAAACTACAAAAGTCGAAAAACTTGTAAACAAACTATGGAACATCTAATTAATAACAACAAATAACGGTTTGTAACAATTAGCACACTATGGAAATGACAGACAGTGAGTGCTCTGAAACTTCAGACTCTACAACAACAGACTTAACGACTTCTACAAAATTAACATAAAAAAATGACTATACTCATAATTATTATTTATGTATCAAGACAATAGAAAGGAAAGTACTCATCTATTTAATCTATTCTCCCTCGAGTGGCCAACTCGTGGGTTCCTAATTCGTTCCTAGGTCACATGCACAACATATTCGAAAGCTCTTTCATTAAAAATAATTTCCATCTATAATTTCAACAACTCAAAGATTGATATGCAATAGCTTCTTTATTCATATATTCAAAAAAAATGTTGACAACATAACGATACTATTTTGCGTTATCTTTTGTTTCTAGAGATTACATATTTATAGAAAACTTCTAACTAAATCCTATATTTCAGGTGACTTAGATTACCATTGAAAAAGTCTGTAATAGATTGTAAAAAAACTTTGTCTTTAAATGCCCATTACACAGATATTAAAGAGGCTCAAGTCGAGCCATGGAGTCTTTAAAATTTTAAAACATAACGGAAAATTAACTAAAAGAAATTATGATTTCGGTCCATCATTTTAAAGTTTTGGAGCATGTTTCTAGTGCCTATCTTCAATCTATTCTGGAGCTTGTGCTGGTTGAACGCTTTTAACCACTAAATGATGACCGATTATTATCCTACAAAATACTTAAAACAACCCATTAAATCTGCATTGGCAAGATACTTCAATAAATCATAAGAAATAAAGTTTGTACTATTTTTCTAAAAAAAAGAAGCAATTATTATGCCTAAAGTTTAATTAATTGGCAGAGAATAAGTATTTTGCATGTATGAGGAAGGGCTTTATTATGTTATCATGATGAGGTTGTTTTTACCTCATCACATATCTCAGAAGAAATTGATAAGAATGAAGGCGAGAGTCAAAGAATGGAATAAAAACGTCTTCGAAGAAAAATCAAGATTGGAGGAGGATTTATCTACTCTTGGTGAAAGAATAATAAAAGATGGCATGGAAAATGTGGAATACGAGGAAGAGAAATCATTAATGTCTTAGTACAACAAAATTTTGGCAAGAGAGGAGTGTTATTGGAAAGCGAAGTCCAGAGAAACCTGGCTGGAGGAAGGTGATTTAAACACAAAAATTTTCCACAATGTTAGAAAAATAAAGATGGGATGGAATAGAATCCATGAGATAAAAGATGAAGGTGGCAACATGTGCTCCAATGAGGAAGAAATCCAAAAAATAATCGTTGAATATTTTGAAAATCTATTGGGCGGACAAGGCATCGCCGAGTGTGCAAGCCTTAGAATACTCGAAAGCACAAAAAAGCTGGTAACGAATGAAGAAAATGCCATTTTAACAAAACCGATGATGAAAAAGGAAGTCAAGGCGACCACTTTTCAAATGTAAGTAGAGAAATCCCCAGGTCTCAATGGTTTCAACGCCCTTTTTTATCAAGCTTGTTGGGGCGAGAGGTGAGTGAACTGGTAGAGAAATCTAAAAGGAAAACAAATATATTGAAGGATCTAAATAACAAAAATTTATGCTCTAATACCAAAGAAGGACAAAAGCAAAACCTAAGCAGACTTCCGACCGATCTCTTTATGCAATACATTTATAAGATCATAACTAAGGTGATGGCAAATAGATTGAAGAATATTTTTCCCAAAATAATCTCTCAGGAGCAAAGCAGGTTTGTACCCGAGAGGAACACAAAAGATGGTATAATCATTACACATGAGTTAATTCATTCGTTGAAGAAATCAAATAAGAGCGGGATGATGGTGGAATTGGACCTAAGCAAAGCCTATGATAGGGTTCAATGACGATTCTTAATAAAAATAATGGAAAAAATGGGGTTTTCTGAGAAGTGGTTGAAATGGACCTACAAGTGCATCTCGATGCTAATATATTTTGTTATCATAAATGGGTCCCCATGTGGTTTTTTCAATAGAGCTAGGTGGATTAGATGGAGGATTGATTATCCTTCTTCCTATTTGTGATACTAGCAAACGCCTTCAACATGTTTATCTCAAAGCTAAGTAGGGAAGGACAATGGGAGAGAATCAAAATTTCCCCAAACCTCCCTACTTCGACACATCAGTTGTTTGCAGACGATACCATCTTATTTGGGAATTTTTCCATTATGAAGGCTGTGGCAATGAAAAAGGTGATTGAAATTATTGAGAAGGAGGTTGGACAGATTATTAACCCGAAGAAACCAAACATTTTCTTTTTCAACATGGGGCGTAAGGTTCAAAGAATCATCCTCAATCTATTGGGTTACGAAGCAGACAAATTGCCATCAAAGTACTTGGGCATCGCCCTCTATGAAGGTCAAACGAAGTTGGCCCTTTGGGAGGAAACAATTAAGAAGTGCATAGGGAATTCAGAGAATTGGCGAGGACGTTGGTTAATGTTGGCTGGAAGACTAACTTTGATCAAATCAATTTTAGCAACGATCCCTATGATGACGTGTGTGGTACTACCAAGAAGAATGGAGAAACAAATAATATCATTACAAAGGAAGCTTCACTAGGATGCGGCGCATGACAAGAAGAAAATACCGCTAATAGGTTGGGAGACGGTTAAGAAATTTAAACAGGAAGGTGGGGCAGGGGTGAAGGTCCTGCGAATGCACAACGAAGCCCTGGGGGTGAAATTGGTTTGGAACCTGTACAGTAAGACGCATGTCCAATGGAGCAAGGTCCTAAGGGATAAATACCTTCACTCAGAATTTTCTGAACGGATACTTACAATAGCCAACCCAAGTAAAGGATCCACAATCTGGAGCTTTATTTTGTCCTACAGACCATTGATCATAGACCACCTTTCATGGATAATAAAAGATGGGAATGTGCCTCATTCTGGCATGATTCATGGAATGGTTACCCCCTCTAGATAAACCACTAGAAATGGAAGAAGCAATCAAATCACCCAATAATATCTATGGTGAGAAATTGAGTTCTTATGTGGTCCTCTGTATGGAAAATGGCATATGGGAGTTCAATTGGAGGAGCTTCAAAATGTTTGAAGTAGGCCCAAGAGGAAGGCTGGAGGAAAAACCGGAAAACCAGAAAATTTTCTTCATGGGCGAGCAAGACACCATCAAGTGGTGTGCAGCGAAGCTAGGGGAGTACACTCCCAGGCTCGACTATGAGGTGTTGAGAAGGGGTCCTCATCGAGAAGGTTGGCCAAAGATGCTATGTTGGAGCAAGTTTTTACTTTCGAAAGCAGGAGCTTTCGTATGGACGACCTTACACATGAGGATATTAACAGGGGAGCGGTTAATGAAAATAGGAATGTAGGGGTCATTCAGGTGTGCACTTTGTGAAAAATCAAACGAAACAAATAACTCCATTTTTAGTAGAATGTGGCTTCACAAAAAAACGTTGGGAGACATTTCAGGAAAAACTGGGACGGCAAAGCCCGCTTCCTAATAATCTTAAAGTATTTTCGAGGCATGGCCTCAAAAAGGTAAAAATTTGGCAATGGGGGGTCTTCGGTCTGAAGTCCCAGCCATGACTGTCTGGCAATTATAGCGCGAATGAAATGGAAAGATCTTTAAAGAAAATAAATCATCGGTCGAAAGCGTAATTATAAAGATTGAGGGGGATATAAATGAACACTTTAATATGCGCACAAAATAAAAAATCTATAGCTATGTGTCTGCTTGGGACCAACAAATGATAAGAAACTGGCTGCTTATAACTGCTCCAAAGGGATATCTGCTAAGGAACAAGGCATAGAGGAGTGTGAAATGGGAACTTCCTTTGAGGGGAAGGCTAAAATTAAATTTCGACGGTGCCTCGAGAGGCAACCCGGGTCCGTCAGGTGCAAGCTTTATAATAAGGGATGACACAGTTAATTTAATTTGGGCCTCATCAATTAAGCTACCTCCAGGGACCAATAATGAGGTTGAAGTGGCAGGTCTATATGAAGGTGTAAAATATTTTATTGATAATAAATTACGCCCATTGGACATCGAAGGAGCCTCAGAGATAGTTAAAAGGGTGGTGAGTACAAACTCTGCTCTGAGCTGGAAGATGAAAGCTTGGACTGAACTCTTAGCACCAATGCTAAAGCTAGTTGGGGACTTCAGCCTCAAGCATATGTATAGGGAAGCAAACATATTGGTCGATATGCTCTCAAATGAAGGCATAGAACAAGAAGTGGACAAAAAGGAGTCCAACAATCCTAGCACTTGGTCAAAAGTGGAGGAATTGCCAAGAAAAGAACAATCATCTCGGTCAAAGTGAATGACAGGTTGATCACGGTTTGTTGCTCATAAGATGACAGTACTTTCACTGTCGCGAAGAGATTGTAATCCTCATCAATGGGGTAGATGTTGTCGTGAACATGGTGGTACAAGCCTCGAGGGAGGAGGCTAATTGGTCGATATCTTGACAATCTAAGCATAGATTCTTGAATGCAGCATCGAGCTCTAAAGTAGAACGGTTCTCCTTACGGCCTCAGCATTGGCCAGTTTGATGGTATATCGATGATGGTGATCGGCTTACGCTCTACTATATCTAGTGTTCGTAATGTGGCTCCTCCTCTTTAAAATGGGAAAATCTGGTTGGCTAATGCAGAGCGAAGTCTATTTATTTGCAAAGCAATGGAGGTGCCAGTTGTGTGCAAGTGCTATTATGTCTTAATGGGGAGGGGTACATTGAGGGAAGTGGCGTTAGAAACGTATGATGCTCAGATTTCATGCCTGTTTAAGGTTGAATCGGAGGAAGCACTGGCATCTATCAAAAGGATCATAAGGGAGAACAGGTTGTAGGGCAACCACTTTCATGATGGTGCAATGTTGGGCTTGTTCCTAACTAATCTTTTGCATACAACCAGAAGCAAGTGGGTGGCAGAAGGCTGTCTAAAAATTCTAGGTGACATGTTTGTGGAAGCGACATCGAAGGCCATAGCGGCCTGTGAAAAATGGCCAGAGGAAGGCTTTGTTTGGGGTGTGGTGGATGTGGCCCGTGCAAGGGATGAACCTAAGGTTGGACAACAGTGGAGAAGTTCAGGGGGCGATAATGGCTAAAGATTTAAGCAGGTTTCTTGATTATGTAACTGCAAATAAGAATGCATTATCTAAAAGGTTGATTAGTAGGATGACTGATCTTGGTACTGGCCTCGTAACCATCCTTTCAATCACTCAATGAGTGGTTTATCTTGTGATCTGTGATGCAAATTTCTTTTAAGCAATGGAAAGAGTGCTACCCTCTCCGGTAGTATTTGTCTATATATATATATCTCAAATCTTCAAGCTGATCTTGAAGTTGTATCTTCTTTGATTCATTTGAACTATCATAAATTGTTCAGAGGATTTCTCATGTTTTATAGGCTTTCACACAGTTCCCAATATGAATATAAAGTTCTAGAGACATAGAAATACCTATGAGGCCAAAAGCTTCCTCATTTTCAAGCTTTCATTTTTATTGAACCTCCTTGAATGTGGATGGATCCTGCTCTAACTTCGGATTCGTCACAACATCCAAGAGATGTTTAAATCTAAATATAAATAAAATGTGTGTTTTTCAAGAATGATAATGGGAAGAATTTAATTTATTTTCAAAATTAAAATAGACATGAAATGTGTGTTTTCCAAGAATGATAATTGAAAGAATTTAATTTAATTTTTGAAATTAAAATAGACATGATTAGAGAAAAAATATTTTCATAAATTATTTTTTTTAACAATCTATAATTAAGAAATTAAAAATAATTAATATAAAAAACACTTTGAAACTTAAAATAAAAAAGTTAACCTCTTATGTTAAATTTCCAAACTTTAAAAAATCTAAAATATACATTTTAATCATTTTTTACCATAAAATAATAAAAAAACTTTAAATTACCTTTAAATAATATATTTTAATATACTTTAAAAAACTAAAGATAAAAGCATATTAAAAGAAATGAAAACTTTTAATTTTTTTTTTAACATTAAAGCTTTACTTTCTTAATCTAAATGGGGGACACATTTAGCATAAAATGTTTAAGTTTTTTTAAATGAAAGCTTTATGAGAACTTTTATGAAGAAGCGGGAGTAGTCACTCATGGATTTTGAAAAGAGATTTTAGGTTTTATTTAATTTTTATGTCAAAATTTGTCTTAAAGAAATGATATATATTGAGCAGATTTTAAAAAAAATTATTTGAAAAAAGTATTGTAGATAAATGAATTAAAAAAAATTTATTGCAGATTTTTGGATTTGTAAAAAAGATTTTATGTAAAAATATTGTATTGAGAAAAAATAACCTCTTATTGGAAGGTTTAAAAAAAAATTACTCTAAATGTGTTTGACAAAAAATATACTTGATATATTATTGCAAAAAAATTATTGAAATTTGAAATTGAAAGGATTACTAAAAGAAATATTTAAAATCTATAAACCTACATAAAGGCTAGAACAAATAATATTAAATTATTTAAAAAAAATGTTTTTTTAAGAAAACTAAACCAACTCTTCTCCTCTCTCAAGAGTGCCTCCAAAGTGATTGCTCCCAAAGATGGTAAACCTTCAATAATATAGCTCAAACATGGATTAGTAACTTCTTATTTTGATACTATGAAAGAAAAATTGAATCAAGCAAAGGAAAGTACTAATCAATGAGCATTGTTTGAAGAAAAGAGATTAGGATAGAGTTGAAAAGCCAAAGAAAGAACCACCAAATGAAGAGGAGACATAAAAATTTGATAAGGGGAAAAACAAAGAAAAAAATCCAATATTATGAATATGGAAAATGACTAAGAATAATGAAAATGATAGAGAAAGAGCACTTAAGCTCATTAAGTTTACTTAAGAAATGAGAGGAGAAACACCTCAATAAATAGAGGCGAGAAGAAGAGTTATAAAGTAACTCCCAACTCTATGGATGTCATCATTCATCTTATGTGTGTATAAGGTGTCAAGATCCTCATAAAGAAGAGGTTACACCTAAGCCACTAATATTGCTTAATAAAAGAATTATAAAAAATGAGTCACCCTCACATATGTGTGAGGAGACAAAAAGTACAAAATACTTATATGGGTTCCTTTGGAATATTCTATAAGTAAATAAATAATTACAATTCATAAATAACTTTTACCGAGTAAAAATTAAACTTCTAACAAAGTATAAGAAGTATGAGCCATCTCCTAGGGGGATGCATTCCTATGGGTAGATTGCCTCAAATTTGTATATACTCATAATTTTCACCTTTAGTCTCATCCCCTCTTTTATATTTATGGCAACCGATAGATTATATACTTTCCATTATTCAATCCTCCTTATTTACTTGGAAGTGATTTAGACTACAGTTTTGAACCTAGGATAATTTTCTATTAATAATCAATTGGAGACCAAATATTTTGTCATAAATGTTGTTCCAAATTCAACAAAAAAAATGATTGCCGTTGTGCAATGTAAAACTAGTCACAAATTTCCCCCATTTATGGCGCTTAGAAGGATGATCTTCAAACGAATCTGAGGATGGATCTGAAGTGGTACTCATCGGATGAAGGGTGGGTCAAAGTAAAATTTGATGGTGCAACACATGGCAATCTGAGGTTGGCTATATTTTAAGAGATCATACAGACAGGAGGCTAACAGAGTGGGTAGAGCGTCCAGTAGATGGGCAAATAATCAAGTCGAGTTTCAAGGGCATGCTTAGGAATAAAACTATGAAAACAACTCGGAATAAGAAAAATTCATCTGGAAGGAGATTCCATGATCATGATAAATGCTATAGGGAGAAGATCGACTCCCAACTGAAAGTTGTGTAGATGGCTAAGTCAAATTTTAGAAGAATTGAACGATAGAGGATTTCAAATTAAGTCACATTTATTTGGAGGGAAAATTCAAAGTTGATTCCTTGTCAAAGGAAGCAATTAATGTAATCGATGAGCACGAAGGTACGTTAGTGCTCCATATAATCACCTCAACACGAGTGAATGAATGAATGAAATATTTTAATGATGTCCACGAGACTCAATAGTCTATGGGATCGAGACACAACAGGCCTAATTTGTCTTCATGCTCTTTTCCAAGTTGGATCTCCTGCTATTAAGTTTGACTAGAAGGCTAGCCGTCAGATTAATCTTATCTTCCTCAAATAGCTGGTGCATATTGTCCACTTTCAAACTATTTCCATGTTAAGTACGAATATCCTCATAAGCAATGCATTCCATGATGAAGTGCCATTCCGTTTCCACAACCCCTTTATTGTAAAAAATACAAGTCCTTTTTTCCCAAGTTTCCTTGGGTATCTTCCACCTACAGGTTTCACACCTAAGGTGATGCGATCCCATCCTCAATTGTGCCATTAACATTCTCTCCTTCCCTTTAATAGCTACACCTAAATATGTTTTTTCACCATGATCCTTCGTCGGGTTAACCTCTTTGATGTAGTATGCTTTTTTTCGCCCAATCTGATTTGTCCACATGGCAGTTCTAAATTTTTTTAGTCGCATAGCTTGTTATTTCACTGTTGGTATTAGGACACTCTTGTAAATTAATGTCTCACTTGCTCATCCACTTGTGATTCTGTTTCATCCAATTTTTCTTCCTACGATCTAGTGTCTCCTTCATAACTGCTTTAGGCCAACGATGGTTATCCATGTTTTCAACCTTCTTTAAATAGCTTATCAACCGGGTTAACGCTGAAGCTTCTAGAGAAAAAGTCCCCATTTCAGCTATAACAATTTCATATGGGACTGTGGTTTTAACTTTGAGACTACTTGTTATTAGATGTTTCTGGATTCTTTCTAGTTGTCTCCAATTGCACTTAGAAATACTACTTCCCTACACCTCACACCCATAAAGTACAACCGAAGTAACTAGCAATCCAAAAAGGAGTTTTCCTGGTTTTCCAATCCCAAAGCTCGACTTTTCTACACCTGTTTTGAAGAAGGTAAGAGGCCTTCCAGCTTCCCTGTATCCTTTTCGTACGACAAGTCTCCCAACTGAGCTTATAATGAAAGTCAATCCCAAGATATTTGTATTCTTTCACTATTTCAAGCGGGCTACCTTCAAAAGAAAGGTATTATGCTTATATTTTCTATTCAAAGAGAAAATCATGATTCTGGTCTTGGAGATATTCACTTGCATCCCAACCTCTTGACAAAAGAGTTCTAGAGCTTTCAGATGTTCCCTTAACCCATGAGCTGTTTTAGAAATTATTATAAGATCATTAGCATATAAAAGTAGTTTCACCACATAACCTGCCAATTGGATACCATCCCCATCTGTCTTGCTTAACCAAGCTTCCAACTTATCAATGTATAGCCCAAAAAGCGTGGGAGATAGTGGGCAACCCTGTTTAACCCCAATGTCGCTACCAAAACATTCTGACATACCTTCCCTTGTTCTGATTTTAGCTCTAACCTTCTCATATAACCTCTGAACAACTTCTCTATACACATTTGGGATGCCTAATTCCTCCATTCTATTCCATAGTTTGTCTCTAGGTATCGTGTCAAAAGCTTTCTTAAAGTCCACAAAACAGCAATAAGCTTCCTCACATTGAGTGTTCCAATATTTTTCAATCAAATGTCTATGGGTGATGCAGTGATCAATAGTAGAGTGTCTTGACCTAAAGCCAACCTACCCTTTTGCCCTTTTGCCCTCATTTTCTGCCCAACTACTGATCCTTCGTTCAATCATGCTTGCAAAGAGCTTGCCAAAGATAGGATTGACCATAATCGTGTGGTAGTTAGATGGATTATTGATATCACCACTTTTAAATAAAGGGATAACTACACTGGTAGTCCACTCCATCAGAAATCCTTCTTGAGTGACATTATTGAAAATTCTTTTTATGAGAGGGGCAAGTGTCTCGATTCCCCATTTTAAAAATCCAACCTATATCCCATCTATGTCCTGTGCTTTACCGCTCGCTAAATTCTTTATTCCTTGTTTAATATCATCCACTGTGAATATTTTTGTTGATGTGTTAATAATAGGTGGATGGTCTTTCTCGTGAACCCGCTCATAAAGAAGCTTAGCATACTCTAGCCATTGGATGCTAGTGATACTGTTTTTAATCTTCTTTTTCTTTTGCTGCAATTCTCTCCAAAACCTTTAGGATTTTGTTTTCCAAGCGAGATTATCTCCTTCCTTCTTTCATTTACATAATCAGATTTTTTAGACTGCACCAATTTTTCATAATTTTTCTTTCATTCTCTGTCCATTCCTCTCTTTTTTAGTGACCTCTTGGCTGCCTTACATTCATCATCCTACCATGGATTTTCCTGGAAAGTGTTTGTAGCCCTCATCTTGGGGTGAGTTCTTTTGCACGCATTTAATGCCTTGTGAATTATTGGGATCAACAAACTGCTATGAATGTGCACATCCCCCTCTTTTGTAGCTTTGACCTCTTCGTTATTCATTAAATCATGGAAATGTTGTTTAAGAACAATGCTAAATATTTCTCTATTTTCCTTATTTAAGAGGATTTTACCCTTGGGGAGTGTTTTTTTTTGCATGTGTTGAACCTGATTAATGCGTTGGCTGATTGGGGACATGCAGAGCTTAACCAGAAGAGGTAAGTGGTCAGATTTCATCCCAAGAGGATTTGAGTGGAAGCCATCAAATTATTATGAAGGGATGTGGAGTAAATGAGGTTGTCGATGTCAGTATTAATAAATGGTGCAAATGATGATGAATGACTCTTTAAAACAACTTAGAAGCTCCTTGTTTCACCAAACCTATTCGAAGAAATCGAATGGAAACCACCATTAGCTTGGGGGCAAAGGAGAGTCAAATGACCTTTTCAAGGGTGTGGTCTTAGATGCACACCTAAAGAATATTTTCAAGATCACTGATGAGGAGGTGTTGGGGGCAATTAAAAATATCCTTGACACAAGGTTTTTGATGTCGACCTATCGCTACAAAGTTAACATTGACACTTCCTCAATGTTCCTAGCATGGCTCCTCCAAGCACGGGAGGAAATTATGGGAGTGTGGTTCCTAATGTGTCGCTTGGTTGTTGCGAGATGATGGGAGGCATTAGAATATTATTTGGGCATGGCGGTGCTAGGTTTTAGCTTGAGGCCTTCGAGAGGTGTTTTCCCATCGCTGACACAACATTCAATGGCCTATGCGTACCATTTTGCATATGGAGTATGGGAGAGGATCGGGAAATGAAAGATTTTAATGACGTCAACGAGACTAAACAGTCTATGGAACCCAGACAAAACCCACAGAGGTGAGGAAAGGATGAGGGTGGTTGTAGGAAAGGATGTGGGTGGTTGTGGGCAGTGTCACTTTGCTGAAGGAGTTAGTGGGGGTCAGTAATCTTGTAGAATGAGTGGAATTCTTGCCTTTACCAACAACCCATAGAGGGGAGGAGGGCAATGAGAGGTAGGAGGAGTATTTAGGGATGGCGGTTGAAGATAATGGTTGATATGATTCACAACTTATGCATAGGCACATCTATGTAATTTTTTATTTTTTTGCTTGGTTGGAATTCCACATTTATGCCGATGTTTTCGGGGTTGGGCCCCCTAGTGCCTAGTTTATATATAGAAAAAAACTAGTGACAAATTTAGTAGCTAGCTTGATAGTCATTGTGGTGGAAAATTATAAGGTTTAAACTTCTATGAGGTTATAGTTATTTTTTTAAACAATTTTATAGGTGTATAAGAAGCATGAGTTGTCATTTAATTAAGGTTTGCACTGTTTGGTGGTGAAATGGTTTGGATTTTCCAATTTCTAATATAGCATTTTATAAGTGAAGTTCAAATATAACAGGTATGATAGATATTTGATGTGTATAGCAATATATTTGAGCATTAATATAGTAGAGCATCACATTCATTAAATTTAGAAATTAAGAATGTGTAATATGTATGGTGAAAATTCCACAATAGAACATGATTATAAATATCATGGAAGATTTTGTATTTTTTATATAGAAATCTTGTAATGCATTTATATCATAAAAAAATAAAAATTCTTGAAAGGTTTTGATTTGCTTATAACAATATTGAAATTCTATCATAATAAAGTAAATTTTAATTAATTAAAGATTATAAAATATAATACACAAAATTAAACATCATACATTACCAAATCGAGTATATGCACTTGAAATTTTGTGGAATGAAATCCAACCTTTTTGGAAGGAATCATGCTTAAATATTATCATATAAACTACCTAAGAAGGTGAAAATTCATTCCAAGCTTTCTCAAATGAATCTGCACTTTAAAAAATCTTAAAAATATTGTTGTTAACTTAGTCCAAACATGATGATACAAGTAATTTAGGAAAATAAGTAAATAAATTTACCACACATAGTAAATGATACACACACATATTGAGAGGGGTGGTGATTTATTATAGATTAAAATTTCACTCCTTAACTTAATATAGCAATATTAATTTGTACCCTAAATACCCTTAGCAATATTAGTCATGCAAGATGTAGTAATTTGAGAACATGCACAAAAGAGACACAATTTTACGTGGAAACCCTTACAAGAGAAAACAACAACAAAAACTTACTTGTATTAATCTTCTTACAAATAATTGTAAGCACCAACCCACAGGAGACCCCAATCTCCTCCACTAAACACCAACTCAGCAAGAGATTGCAATATCTTCAATACAAGGCTTCAACTTCATGATCTCCCAAATAGTAGGTGTTGCAAGTATGGATGTGTTTGGTGGTGTTTTCATTGATGTCAACACTGTACAAGTTGAGTAAGTTGGATTTTTCCAACAACATTTGAGAAAATTTGGAGAAATAATGAAAGTTGTGTTGTGGGCGTGCTCCGATATTGTGGTTCTTGTTTCTCCTATGTTGACCCAATGCCTATACGGATTTATAGGTGTGTTCATAAGCTTGAATGGATTGTATATTGTGAGTTTTAGCTTTTGGTTCGATGCAGAGTAAAAGATATGTTCACCGATGTGTGAACTAGTTTGTCAGGGTTATCTAGTTATTGACTGGGAGAAATGTTTTGGCTTCGCAGTCTTCTAGTATTCGGTTTCAGATCTTGCAGATCTGGGAGATTACTCTTTTTGTGGTTTATGTGTTCTTACAAAATTGCTTGTGGTTTGGCGCTCCAGAAGACCTACTCTGGAGTCTCTATGTTTTTGCTAATTGTCTTGGTTGAATTGATGAAGTGTTCTCTGCAAATGAAGTTTGTTAAATTTGTTAAGGATGTATCTGAGTTATTCTCAAAGATGGTAAAATGACTGGTGAAGCATGTTCAACAATCCGTGTGTGTTTTTCTTGCTGGTGATGCACATACTTCAAAGACCATTGGTGTTTCATTAGGTTTGGCCGACCTGGTGTCTACACGTTACGTTTGGATTTTGCATTGACTTGAGAAAGTGTGTGTGTGATCCAAAATGTTGTTTGGGTCCTAAATTAAATATGTATTTGGTCCCCTCACATTCTTATCCACCGTGAGAATGTTGAGTATCCAACCTAGTTTGAATTTGTAAATAAAATTATTTAGCTGACCTTGGAGAATGTTCCTGAGGTTGAAGATAGTATAAATAAAAGTTAAGTTGTAGCAAATTTCATATCCATCCATCGTTCGATCCGAGCAAGAGAAGAATGTGCGAACAAGTGTGAAAAGCAGAGTGTGGAAGAGCAAATTGTGGCAACAGTACTTCATTATATTCATAATCTTATGATCAAGTTGTGAAGTGTGTGGAGGTGGATCATTATCTAATTTTTATTTTTATTTTGTAGGCAATGAGCCTCTCTTTTGGAGAGTGAGTCCTAAGGCAGTGAGCCCTTGATCTGGGTAGTGAGCCTTTGTATTTGGGTAGTGAGCCCTTTGGGAGTGAGTCTTTTGTATCCGGTATTGCATTACTCTATACTATGAGTTAATCCTCACCGTGGTTTTTCCCTCATTAGGGTTTTCCACGTAAATCTAGTCTCTTTGGTGTTGTGTTTCTATTATCTGCATTTTCATGTTCACACTTAATAACAAATTGAAGATAAAGTGGAATTGAATAAGTTAAGAAGTAAAGAATTTGATACAACTAATTCACCCCCCCTCTTAGTTGTCTTGTGCATTTCAATAGTAGGCTCCAACCTCCCCAGGAATGATATGAATAATTTTAACTTGCCACTCTTCAAATCTGCCCTAATGCCTTCTCACAAATCTACAATATAGTTTTCACAATGTCGACAATAATATCTTCTCAAAATCAACAACAAAATCTTCACGAATTTGGCAATAATGTTCTCTTTAAATCTGCAATAAGGTCTTCATAAGATATGATAAATAAACCTCCATGATCTTGCTTATGTTACTTACACTCTTCTCACAAATTTTCTGCTATAAATCGGCTCAAATAAGTCTTGTACATCTACTTGAATAACTTTTTATTTCTACTATTCATACAAAAAATATTCCTTGAAGATTGATTGTATTAACTTCTATGTCAACATTTTATTTATACTTTCCAAGGTGTCCCTTCACCCAAGGGAGGTGACCCTCCAAGAAAGGTCGACCCAATTTTTTTTCTTTATTGTGCAAATTAGGGCACTCCTCACTAGGGGGTCGATGCAAAATAAAAATAAAAATAATTAAATTCTAATTTCTAAAATTACTAAATTTTAGGCACCATATATGGGAAAAGTCAACCCACAAAAAATTATCATTTTATTTGGTTTTTCTTGCCTCTATGGGTCAACCATCTTTGACATCAATGACAACTGTTTTTCAAACAATCTCCCCCTTTGTCATTCATAGAAACTTTGCAAAGAAATTATCTTGAAATGCAATAGGTTCATACATCTCCCCCTGAATCTACTCCTCCCCCTTTGACATCGATGGTAAAGGTATATGAGGCTAAAGGATAAGGTAATGAATGGCTCCCCTTGAACATTTGCTTCTTTTGAACCATTCAATGATTGGATTAGAGTGATTTTACTCCCAATTTCTCCCTCAGGTACTCAAGAGTCTCTTTTGATAGTGGATTTGTGAAAATATCTGCAATTCATTCTTTGCTAGCAACATATTCCAACTTCACTTGTTGATCAACCACTTGCTATCTTAAAAAATGATATTTGATCGAGATGTGATTTATTTTGCAGTGCATAGCTAGGTTCTTTGATATATTAATCACACTTATATTATCACAAAGTATGGATATGGGATGCTCATACTCAACCTTGATATCCTTCAATGTTTGCTTCATCCATTAAACTTGAGTGCAACACAAAGTTGTTGTGATGTATTTCACTTCTACTATGGATAAAGAGACTAACTCATGTTTCTTACTTAGCCATGATATAAGGTTGGGGCCAAGAAAGAATGCATCTCCACTTGTGCTTTTTTATCGTTAATATTGCCAACCCAATCCGAATTTGTGTACGCTACAAGGGTGAAATATTCACCTCTTGGGTACCACAACCCAAAATCCATAGTGCCCTTTAAGTACTTGAATATACTCTTGACTGCTTGCATATGTGTTTCCTTTGGTGGTGCCTGAAACCATGCCACCAAACCAACTGCTTGCATAATGTCAGGTCTTGTTGTTGTCAAATATAAAAAAATTCCAATCATGGACCTATATAAGCTTCTATTTGCCTTTGAAGATTCATCATCCTTGCTTAATTTGCATCCCATGACCATGAGAGTACTCACTAGATTGTAGTCCTCCAAATCTTCTTCAACATTTATTTAGTATACTTGGTTTGTGAAATGAATATTCCCTTATTTGATTAGGAAATTTGTATCTTTAGAAAGAAAGATAACTCACCAAGCATGAACATTTTTAACTGCTTTTCCATGTTATTTACAAACTCCTAGCACATATTATCATTGCTATCTCCAAAACTAATGTCATCCACATAAACTTCAACAATCAATTGATGATCACCTTCAATTTTTATGTATATATTGCAATGAATAATTCCCTTTTTGAAGCCCCATTTTTGTAGATACTTGTCCAACCTTGAGTACCACGCCTTGGGGGCTTGTGTTAGCCCATAAAGTGCATTCTTTAGTCTCAATACATAGTCTTCATTCTATGCTAGAAGAAACCCTTCTGGTTGTTCAATATATACTTATTCCACCAAGTTACCATTTAGAAAAGCTAACTTGATTTCCATTTGGTAAACTTTGAATTTTTTGTTCAACAATAAAATGCTAAGAACATCCTTATAGCCTCCATACAAGCAACATAGGCAAAAGTTTCTTCAAAATAAATACCTTTAACTTGAGTGTATCCTTTGCACACTAATCTTGCCTTGTTCCTCACAACTTGGTCATCTTTATTCAACTTGTTCCTTAATACCCATTTTGTGCCAATCATATTTTTATCTTTGAGCATTGGAACAAGTTCCCAAGTTTCATTCTTCTCAATTTGATCTAATTCTTCTTCAATATATTTTATCTAGTGCTTTTCTTCACTTGCTTCTATAAAATTATTTGGTTCCATTTTAGAGAGCAAGCGTAAGTTTGCATATTCAAAATAAACTAGCTAATCTCCTCCTTGTTTGAATCTTTGTATCTTTGTCACTAATGATCAAATTTTCTAGATGGTTCTTTGAACAAATCTGGATGGTTCTCTAAATGGTATTTTTGGATCTCCTTATTTAGCCTCACCATTTTCATCTTCTCCCTCCAATTCTTCCTCTTTATTGTTATCTTCTTGATGATCAACTTCTTGTCTTGTTTCTTTTTTATGCCTTTATTCATCAATTCTCACATTTGCACTTTCAACAATTTTGTGAAATATTTTAGTATAACATCTATAGGCTTTGCTTCTAGCGGAATATCCAAGGAAGATGCCTTCATCACACCTTGAATAAAATTTTCCCAACCCTTTTTCATCTCATCTAATATAGTATTTTCTTCCAAACACTTCAAAGTATTTCACTGATATGGGTCTTCCCGTCCAAAGTTCATAGAGTGTTCTGTTATTGAAAACCCTAATTTGTGCCTAGTTAAGAACATAGATTTTTGTATGCATCACTTCTTTCCAAAAAGTGTCAGCAATATTTGAATCATTCAACATTACTCTTACCATTCCTTAGACTATCCTATTATTTCTTTCAACAACTCAATTTTGTTGTGGAGTCCTTGTAGCTAAATATTTTCTTTTTATTCTATCATAGAAATCTTCAAACTCATCCAAGGTGAATTTTCCTCCTCTATCCAATCTAAGGCACTTTATTCTCAACCCAGTTTCATTCTCTACTAGATCTTTAAATATCTTATTTTAAAATTTCAAGAGCTTCTAATTTTTCCTTTAGAAAGGTAATCCAAGTCATCCTAGAATGACCATTTATAACAACATAAAATAGCTCTTACCTTACAAAATTTTACTCCTTGTTGGCCCACATAAGATGATATGAATGATTTCCAAAGGTCTTGATGCAGAGAACTCCTTTGACTTGAAACATAATCTTATTTTCTTTCCACATTAGGTCTATTTGTAGATTGTATTGAATAGATTCGCTAACATTGGCATGTTTCTTACAATTTTCTTATGGATAATCTTCACAAGGTTGTTGAAGTTTAGATTTCCCATCCTTTTGTGCCACAACTAACTCTCATCTTCTTGTGCCATGAAAAACTTTTCTCTTTTGAATTCACTAATAGTATAAAGATTGTTTGTAGTCCTACTAGCGTCTGCAACCAACCTTCTTGTTCTTGTTTTTTTAATTTAAAAACTTGTTGGATGAAATGTGAGAGTATGTCCTTGATCACACAATTGACTTACACTTAAATATTGTGTTTCAATCCTTCTACATATAGAAAATTTTCAATCTTTGTCTTTCAGTTGTCGAAACTAAGTGTGCCTTTTCCTATGATCCTTTTTTTATCATTGTCCTAAAACTTTATATTTCCTCCATTAATCTCCTTTGGCATGATGATTTTTTTTTATCTCCCATCATATGTTTTGATAAAAAATATGTATTTAGCAACCACCATCAATGTACCATTGATTTTCTTCATCTTGTGTATGTAGGATTGATTGTACAAGCATACATTTTTTTGTATCAACCTCCTTCTTTATCTAAATTTTTGTAGATCTCTTTCAATTTCTTAGGAACATCCTTCTCCTTGTTTTGTTTTGAAGGTTCATCAAAATTTATTCTACACGAATATGTCATATGGCCAAAATTGTTACACTTGTAGTATATGACATTGTAATCTATTAAAGGGGAAAATATATTATAGTTTCCTTGTAGGAAACCCAAATATCTCCTTGTATGAGATCTAAAATATTTTCCTTGTGACCAAACTTATTACAAAAGACACAATAGACACAAAAGGAATATTGGATCCCATTCACTTATGCTTTCTTTTGAGGGATTCTCTCTTGAAGATGTCATTGTTTGTAATGCTCCGCCACGAGACCCTAAAGGAAGTTGCAACACAACACATAAGCATACAATTTTTTTTTCTTAAAAGTGCATTAATATCAAAGGAGATGCACAATACTTCGCAACAACCTCTAAGGTAACATGACAAGATTACATCGATAACCAAACATACACACTACCAGAACACAAAGCATTTATTAAAATATTAACCATACATTTAATTTCACATACTTATAAGCATTAAAGATACAAACACATAGAATAGAATAAGAAGCTTCGGATAACATTAACTTAAAAGTAGATTATAATAATCATTCCCGGAATGAGGTAGATCAAACCTAACTATTACAATTACAAGATTCCTCCTCGAATACAAATGAGGGGAATAATAATTACAAGAGCTATTCTAAAGTAACTAGAAAGCTTAAAATAAATAATGTCTCCACTGCGAGCTCTCCACTGAAAAACCTCACAACAGAATCTGCAAATCAAAAGGGGGACCCAATGGCGTAGGGCGCACGTTCCTCCCAACCAAGTGGTACCCAAAGGCCCGCCCCCCGCGCTAGGAGGCAGTAACAAGGATACAGGGTCAATCCCTACCGCCTCTAGTCACAAGCTGACTCAACACTAAACAAAACCTCCACAAGAATAACACTAACTCAAAGAATACATTGCTATCTGAGTATAACAGTATGACTCACCAGTAGCCTAACCATACTACTAAACAAGGAGAAAACCACTCAAGGTACATGAGTTACGTGTTAGATCATTCCAGATCTCGCCCCCCATAGAGCTTCACCCTCCTACCGTTATCATGTGATTCATCACCACTCCAAACTAAGGAGGTACAAAATATCCAACACTCCATTCAAAGAAGGTCAAACCATTCAAAGAAGAATAAACCATTCCCCGTTCATGGAAACCAAGTAACTCACTGAGAACAACAAACCTTACTACCATCGAGAACTACTAATAAGCAAGACCATGAAATAACGACTCTCAAAGTTAACATTCCCCACTAGGAAGACTTACAAAAACTCATCTAATACCTCTTTTCAATTACCCCTAAATACCATAGAATTTATTTCAAACACATCATAAAGACATAATAGTTTAATGTTTACACCATTCAAATTTATCACAACCTTGCATACAGTCAACGAAATGACTCATAACAATTCACACCACTCAATTATCTCAATTTAATTAATTAATTAAAAAGCTCTTCCAAACAGAGATAAACATCACACTAACCATTTCCCTAATTTCTTCAATTTAAAATAATAAAACCTTTGTTTCTACTAACATATTGTATATATTTTTGAATACCATTCCCGCAAACACACTTAATTAAATATTCATTTCCTCTAATTGCAACTAGAAGAACCACATAAGCAATCAACACGATAATTAAATCTTAGATTTGGATTTACTAAATCCATTTACATTTAGTGATAGAAGGGAATAATAAGACAAGTTACACAATTTTCTCTAAATTAATAAGAATCCTTAAAAAGATGATGGAGAAAATTCAACTAATTAACTAACCGACACTTCAAATATCTCAATTTAACTTAAACAACTATAAGAACATCATTCCATATATTATTCCAATTTCTCAATTTAAAATAATAAAAACATCTATTTCCTCAAACGAACTACATCATTTAAATAATACACCTATCTCCACAATTTCATTTAATACAATATCTATTTCTCCACAATAGAATAAATCATGCAATTAACTTATTATAATCATACATTAAGTGCATGCATTCATTCTATTAAAATAACAATACAAAAATCAACTAGTTTATTTTAATAAGGCTCTCTTACTCTCAACAAGAAAATTCAACTTTTATCTAATAATCCAATTCCCTAACTATTTTCGATTAAAATAACAATTTTCTCAATATAATAAAATATTTCCCATTCTTTAAAAAAAAATATTATTTTAAATAAATTATCCATTTAAAACTCAACTCATGCATATTATACATGCATTGATTAAATATATATACATAATTATGTATACCTCTATGTATATATACATTAAATTAATATATTACCAAGTCATAAATTGTTAAACATAAAAAATTCCATCCATAAAAATAGAGGATCTGAAATAAATAAGGGACCCAATTGTAAAAATTTCAAAGTTTTAAAAAAAATTTAAAAATAAATGTCATTCCATGTGTGGGGAGGGTTGCATTGTGCTTTGCACAGCCGCCCACCCACACTAAGGTACGACCAAGACTGTGGGGGCTGCGCTGCCCAAAGACAACGCTCCCTCCACCCATGTGTGGAGGGCGCTGTCTTTTGGCAGCACACCTTCCACAGTGAGGGGTGCGGTGGGGGTTACAAAGCCTCCACCCAAACCAAACACAGAAAATAAAATCTGAACCCCAAACCAAACACATAAAACTTCTTGCACATGCAATCTTTCAATCTCAATTACCATTTTAAGCAAAGCTTCTACAAAATTAACTTTTGTACAGACAATCTTTCTCAGCAATTAAATAAATAAATTGAAGCTTGAGGGACCCTGTTTTCCTAAAGCTTGAAGAAACTTGAAGATTGAAGCAGAGCCTCCCCTTCAGAGATCAATTTCCAAAGCTTCTCCCAAAATCACCACTTCCAGAAAGATGTAAAAATACAGAAAACCCCCAAAATTCTTGAAAACCCCTTTGAGTTTTTTTTCAATTTTTAACCAAAAACCTCTCTCAAAAATATTATTTTTTCCTCTCCAAAAATCTCCTGTTAAAAAACTTCTCTCCTTTTCTTCCAATTAAATTCCTCTCAAAAATCATATCTCAACCCAAAAATAAATAATTAATTCTTCTCACACACATGTCACATTCAAAATATCTTCTCAACAATCAGATATTTTCTCAAAGCCTTTTGCATGTTGAAATAATTTCTAATTACAATTTAATTCCAAATTGAAATTAATTAACACTAATTGAAATTTAAAATTTACAATTAAATTAATTTCCCTTTTCTTTTAGTTTTCTCAACATAGAATTTAATTAATTAATTTTAATCATTTGTTAAATAAATTCAACCCATTGGATTAATTTTAATTAATTGAATAAATCAAATTTAATTAATTAACTTAAATAAAAACTTCTATCACAATGTATAATTTGAATTTAAATAAATATCAACATTATTTAAAGCAATAATTTCTAAGTATTTATTTTCATAAACAAGAGCCTTCCAAATTAAATAATATTAAAACAAGCACCCAAATACATAACAAAATCGACTGACGACACACTATGGCTAGGGTGGAGACTTGACATAGGTAACCTAGCTACTATCTCCCAATCATCATACAGTTGGGTTGACATGCTCAAACCTGTGAAGCTAGGTGGAGTCGATGTCATCTACCTACAAACCTGTATCCAAGGCATATAAAATCATTATAAAATACACCGTGAAGAGGAAATCAAAGAATCGCAGGGCACTCATAAGCGAGTGATGCAATCATGTCCCCTTCACCAATACAATAATATCAAGGAAATTACATCTCTTAACACACATAGTTCGTATTGCTCAATAAGAAATGATAAAATAATAAATCATCTTAATCTAACTTAAGAGAAAAATAGAGGGGTGTTACATTGTTTCCCTTGTGAAAATGCTAATTTTATGAATAACATTGCTCTCTCTTCTTTAAACTGTCATCATTGATGGAGATTTTGAGTATATTCACATAAATTTTGGTCTTTTCTTCATTTTCCTTCTTGGAAAACTTTATGGAATTGGAGTACGAACCTTCTTTGCCTTTCTTATGTTTTAATTCAAAACCAAGACTCATCTTAATAAATGATGATCTTTAGGAGTTTATGATATCTTCCAAGATTTTGGTGCTCTTTTCATTCTTCATGCTTTTATTTAATTTTTCCAACTCTGTCCTTAAAGAAGTAACTTCAAGCTCCAACTTCTCACACTCTAGTTATTTTTCCTTTAGTTGATCTCTTGCAACTTCAATTCACTTTGCTTCCTCAATTTGAACCTTCAGGTCCATGATCATTTTTTTAGATTCTTCAATATTTTGAGATGATTTTATTGTCCTATCTTCTTGAAGTCATGATCTTAGTCTTTAATTCCTTCTCTCAAGCTTATTGATCTTGTTATAGGAAAATTTGAGTTCCTTCTCAAGATCATCTTCTTCATTATCTTCAATGTGTTCTTCTTTTGAATATTTTGCTTCTTGTCTTTTATCTTCATCCTCCTTTACTTCCATCATCATAGAGTATCTCCTCTTGATCACTATCGGAGAAAATTCCATACACACTACTTCCTTCAGATGAGATATTTGTTGTTGAAATGCACAAGAAAACTGAGAGGGGGGGGTGAATCAGTTGTATCAAATCCTTTAATTTTAAACTTAGTCAATTCCACTTTATCTTCAATCTGTTATTAAGTGTGAACATGAAATTAAAATAACAAAAAAAAAACACCAAATACACTAGATTTACGTGGAAAACCCAATGAGGGAAAAACCACAGTGAAGATTAACTCACAATATAGTAGTAATGCAATACCGGATACAAAGGCTCATTGCCAAAGGGCTCACTACCTTGAGAAGCACTCACTATCCAAAAGGAGGCTCACTGCCTACAGAAAAAACAAAATAATATAAATAAAGATCCACCACTAGGGTTCCATAGATTCACAATCAAATCAGAAGATTGTAGATTCCTTCAGCTCACTACTTTCAGGAATCTAACACCTTAAAGTACTGTTGCCTTACTTCACTCTTCCACTCTCTACTTTTCACACTTGTTCGCACACTTAACTCACTTGTTTGATTTGTGGATGGATGGATATTTATTTCGCTACAACTTCACTTGCTTTTATACCATCTTCAACCTTAGGAACATTCTCCAAGGTCGGCTATACAATTTCATTTATAAATTTAAACTAGTTCGGCTACTCAACATTCTCGTGATGGATAAGAATGAGAGAGGACCAATTACATATTTAATCTAGGACCCAAATAACATCTTGAATCTCACACACGCTTCCTCAAGTCGATGCAAAAGCCAAATGTAATGTGTAGACACTAGGTCGGCCAAACCTAATGAAAACACCAATGATCTTTGAAGTACACACATCTCCAACAAGATAAACACACATGGATCACTCAATACATTTCACCAATCATTTTACCATCTTTGAGAACATCTTAGATACATCTGCAATAGTTACAACCAACTTTATATAAAGAAAACTTTTTACTAGTCCAACCAGACTAGCCAGTAAAACACATAAGCTCTGGAGCAGGTCTTTTAGAGTGCCAAACGATAAGAAGTTTTGTTAGAACACAAAAACCATCAAAAATAGTCATCTCCCATATTCGCAAGATCTGAAACCAAATATCAGAAGACTGCAGAGCCAAAACATTTCTCCCAGTCCACAAACAAATAGTTCTGGAAAACCTGTTCACACACTGGTGAACATATCTTCTTCTCTCCATCAAACTAGAATCTGAAACTCAGTATAGATGATTCATTAAAGCTTATGAACACACCAAAAAATCCGCATAGGCATAGGATCAACACAGAAGAAATGCAAACCATAATATCAGAGCACACACATAACACACTTTTAATCCTTCTTTCATTATTTCTCATTTTTTTTCAAAAGCACTTGGCAAATACACAAATCTGTGCTGACATCAATGACAACATTAATGAAAACACCACCAAACACATCCATACTTGCAACATTTGTTTCTTGAATGTAGAGACTCTTCTTATGACTTCATAAATTCTTCCTTTCATGCTTCCTTTCTATGTCTCTTTTCTTGTTATGATGGTGTTTCCTTTATTTTCTTTTGTAGTAATCTTCTTCCTCTTCACTACTCTCACTTTCAACTTGTGGAAAATTAGAAGAAAATTGACCTATTCTACCACAATTAAAAAATTTAAGATTAGACTTACCTTTGTGTTTGTTGGATCCTTTCCTGTTCTTTCTTACAAAGTGTGCTTCATCACTTGAACTTTCACTTGATGTATATTCTTTGTTCTTCATCTTCGTGGATGCTTTCAAGGTGACTTATCTTTCTTCATCCTCATATTGTATGACATAATATTCCCATGCAACTCAACCATCCTCAAGGTGTCTAGATCCTTGATTTCATAAATGGTGGAAATTTTTGAATCAAATCTCATTGGAAGAGATCTCAAAAAAAATTGCACAATTATTGCTTCTTCAATATTTTCTCCATGTTCATGGATAGTATTGACGATTTTATCCCCATGCAATAGGTAGGAAATGATATCCTCTTCATACTTCATCTTCAAAATCTCAAATTGTCTCCTATGGGTTTGAAGCTTGGTCTTCTTCACTTTGTCATCTCCTTCATATATTTTTTTCATCTTATCCCACATATCTTTAGCAAATTTACAACGCATGACCTTCAGGAACTTTGATTTGGCCAATCCACACAAAATTACATGTTTTTCTTTGGCATTGTTGTCAATTTATTTCTTTTCAACTTGATCCATTATTGGGGTAGTAGGGGAGTATAGACAACTTTGACAGATCACCAAATATCATATCCAAGGGTATTCAAGTATGTCTCCATCTTTATGCTCCAAAAGGCATAGTTCAATCCATCAAATAGTGGTACCCTATTTAAGGAGAAATTAAATCCTTTTGCCATGTGTGTTTCCAAGATCTACCTTGAAGCAGTTACGATAACTCCAAAGGAACCTACTCTAATAAAAATTGAAGAAACACACACGAATATTAAGAGGGGGTGAATTAGTATAGATTAAAACTTTACTCCTTAACTCAATATAACAATATTACTTCACACCCTAAATACCATTAGAAATATTATTCATGCAAGATGTAGAAATTTGAGAACATGCACAAGAGAAGCACACAATTTTACATGGAAACCCTTACAAGAGAAAACCATGACAAAAAATTTCTTGTATTCATTTTCTTAGAAAAAATTGTAGGCACCAACCCATAGGAGACTCCAATACCCTCCATTGAGCACCGACTCAACAAGAGATTCCAATCTCTTCAATACAAGTCTCCAACCTCACAATCTCCCAAATAGGAGGCTCCAAACTGGAAAAGAGTGATATGAATAATTTTGACTTACCACTCCTCAAATCTTCCCTAATGCCTTCTCACAAATCTTCAATATAATTTTCACAATGTTAACAATAATGTCTTCTCAAAATCAACAACAAAATATTCAATAATTTGGAAATAATGTTCTCTTCAATTTGTAATAAGGCCTTCATAATATCTTCTCAATAAACCGTCATGATCTCAGTTGTGCCACTTGCACTCTTCACACAAATTTTCTGCTATAAATCTGCTCAAATAAGTTTTGTAGATCTGCTTGAATAACTTTTTATTTCTGCTCTTCATACAAAAAATATTCCTTAAAATTTTATTGAACTTACCTCTCACTCAACCTTTTATTTATACTTTCTAAGGTGTACCTTCACCCAAGGGAGGTGACCATCCAAGAAAGATCAACCCAATTTTTCAAAAAAATATTTATTTATTTATTTACTCCTCACTAGGGGGTTGGCCCAAAATTTTATAATTTTTTTTTTGTTAATTTCTAAAATTAATGAAAGTTGGGTGCCATGTATGGGGAAAGTTGACCCACAAAACTTTAGCATTTTATTTGGTTTTTATTTCCTCTATGGGTTGGCCATCTTTGACATCAATGAAAACCATTTTTCCAACATTGTACTTTTCACAAATCTTAAAAATATTGTTGTTAATTTAGTTCAAACATGATGATACAAGTAATTTAGGAAAATAGGTAAATGAATTGAATACACATAGTAAATGATTAACAAAACCTAATCGAATCTTATCGCACAATGTTAGAAATTAGGATCTTAAGATACTAATCATTATAAATAAAATATAAAACAAATAAAATGAGAATTATACAAGCTCAAAATATAACACATTACACAATATATAGGTGGGAAAACCCTTTCTAGTTAAAAAACCCGATAAAGCATCATTTTATTAAAACACTTACAAAATATTGTCTATTAAAAAATAGACTAAATATGCGAATACTCCTCTACATACTTCCACATGGCCAATAATACCTAATGTGCATAGTGATATCATTCACTATAAATCTCCAAAATTTACACACTCTCAAATGAGAAAACCTCCTTAAATATAAGAGAAGAGGTGGAAAAATACCCAAAGTGGTATTAGTCACACTTATTCTAAACCACCATTCATAAATAACCAATAATCTAATAGTTGTTAGACTATAATTATTTTAAATGGGATATGCTTAAAAAAGCATATAATATATAAGATTTTATAGCCTTATATTAGAACAATATATAAATGTTATAAGGATATGACACCTAATAACGTTATGTTCTAACAATTAGAAACTTGAGAATAATTGAACCTTAAAAAATCTTAGAGATCATAATTGAATCTTAGAAGGTCTTAGAGATCCTAAATATCATTAGAAATTTACACATTCTAAACTAACATACAAAAGACTTGGAGTAGATTAAACTTGAGAGTCCATAATTTTTTTACAAATAATATTCCTTTTAATAATAGGACTTGTCATTATCAAACATAGTAGTCAAATCTACTTCGACTTATAAACATCCCCCCTCAATTGAACTTAATTACCATATTAAATATATTTAACCTTAGAATTATCATACTAGAAAATCAAAGTTGAAACCAAAGTCATTAAAAATTTGGATTATTAATAGTAAAGGCTGGAAGAACTACACCAATCTTGATTATGTGGGGATAGATATATAGTTAGGCCATTCTAAGAAAGTCAAACTGAATAAACTTCATCCTTTGAGTGTTTTATATTCATATTTGAAAATTGGTTTCATCGTCATTGTATTAAGGAATATCAAGTTTTAGGAATGGATAAATAGAACGTTAAGTTAGGAATGAAATGTCATCTATCACTAAATACCATTTATAACACAATTTTGGACTACATTGAAATAATATTATGGTTTATTTTCAAACAATGATAAATACACCTTGAGGTGAGGTAATATATACATATTTTATTATAAATAAGAAGATGATTTGATGTATATTGATTTGTCCTATTTGACTTAGTTTATACCAATTCAGTTTAATCTAAGTTAGTTTCCATTGGATAATCTATTTCCAAAATTATACTATTAAGGTTATATTTAATTGAATTAATTTTTTTATAACAAATGGCTTCTATATGTTAGGAATGAATTAACTAATGTATTTAATTGGTTAAATAGTAAGTCATTGTTATATTATTATAGGGTTCAAGAGCTAATGATGAATTATACTTGATGTTAAAAATGAAATATGATCAAAGTGTTAAGTGATATGTTTAATCATTATTGTCCTTATTAAATAATACCTAGTCTAGCTTATGTTATGCTATGAAATATTTTTGTAAGTATCTTAATAATATAAATGGGCATTAACAGTAGATGTTAAATAATGTGATATTCACATGATTATTAGATGACCTCATAGAATCATATTGTATCTAGTTCATTTCATGTGATGATATTATTTGTACCTTAGATTCTCTCTAGTAATCTACACTATTTTCCTTTTCAAATTCTATGCCATCTTGATGATCTATGTGACTTGGTGTTTGAATTGTGTGAAGCACGGTATTAACAAATCCATATGGCTCCTAATTACTTATTTCCATTCACAACTCTCTTTTGGTTGCTTAATAAAATCCAAAGCCCAACCCTTCTAGAGAGTGTTCATTTCCAAATTCACCAAATCTAAAAGCTTTCATGTTTTGAGCCTCATACTCATGTGGTCCTTGTCTCTTCTTTCCAATTGACTTTGGGAGCCTTTGGTGTCCCTTTGGTGACTTAACGACAAGATTTTATGTGAATCATTCATCACGATATCTGATGGTATGAATGGTTTCCTTTTTAACATTATGATCACAATAAGCCCCACTCTTCTGGTATCATTCCCTTTTTGAAGGTTTTCCAAGACTTTTCCATGACGACACCCTTCACTTGTGTTAGCCATACCTCTCATATAGTATTTGATAATGAAAATCTTCGTGAATTAGTCTCTTGTATGCTATTAGGATAAACACTATTATGGACCTTTCTCTATTCTATCCTCTTCGTCTCCTTAAAATATTTTGAAATTCCTACCACACTACTGCCTTGCTAGTTGTGATAGGAAATGATATTGCAGATGATTTGATCATCTATATCTTCTTAGGCTCTTGTTTGTAAAATTTAGTCACAATATTATTTCAAAGACCCTTATGAAAGAGGATAATTATCTATCTAATGGCATCAACATAATTTTACTCTCTCCAATTCAAATGGTATCAAGCTGAGGTCGCTCTTATAAATTGATATATAGAACATGCCATAACTTATCTAGTAATTCATTATTGAATCTATATTCATTTATGGGTGATCAAGATATATTCTCTACCAAATTCCATGAGCTCCTCTCAACAAAATTCTACAGACATAACATGCATCTAATAAAGGCCATCATGGCTTTAAAGGGTGGCGACCAAGCTCCTAACTACCCATGTGAGCTCATTCTTAGCCATTGATTTACTACCACTTGAAGATCATTAGTTATATGGGGTGGCCATTCTAATATTTTTCCCTTCCTCTCTTCTCATTCACTATTATTTTGTAAATTCTACCAAGTTCTTGTGGTTGTCATTGCAAAGGATTAAACCCATGGTTGTATAAATATGAGATTAGTATATATGTAAATTATATATTTTAGCTTTTGAATTTTATTTATCATAACTCAACATTTTTTAAATTGCATCAATTATTGTAAACAAATAGTATAAGGATGATGTAAACTAATGAGTTATGTCAATTTTTGTGTAGATTCAAGATATAATTTAAAAAATAAAAAAATATTTCAATCAATTTTTAGTTTTTCTATTATTTTTTGATGAGACATTATTCCATTTAACACACTTTCATTACAAATAAATATTTTTTATGATTTATTGATCGCTAAAAGCAATGTCTAGTCTATGGATATTTTTAATTTTGATAGTCCAACTTCAAGAGGCTCTTTCTCAACCATGCATATGCCTTTTTTAGTATTTTTTTTAATTTGGGAAAGAATTTTGTGCTCTTCATAGTGATAGAGTTTTTTTTGTTTTTTGACACTCTAGATTTTTAAAATTTGATTTTTCTTATAGACCTTATCACATAATTCTCATTTTGAGACCTTATGAGGGCAACTTATGCAAACAAATTCTTTTTTGGGTTCCATTTTTATAGTGCGTATTTTTCTATGCACTCCACACTAGTGCTCTCTATTTTATCTCATATTATACTTGATCTATAGTTTTGATGTTTGGCCTATTTTTACCTTTTAAGAGTTTGAAATATTATAATTGCATTGTAAATAATAATCATAAATCATTGCACATTATTCTTGTTGGGGGGTCATTTTAGCAATTAGTAATAAGTATTTAATCCGTGTTGTCATATTTTCAACATTTTTTTCCATTTATTATGTTTTTGTATCATAGATCAAAGTTCAAATCCTTTTCTCACACCATATAACTATTTTAAGTGAAAATCGAGAATGGTAATCTACTTAGGAAAAGTTGGTTTGCACATAAGAACAATGGGATTAAAACTTGAACCTACTTTGCTTGCAAAAAAATTAAGTGGTTTAACAAATGTGATGAAGCCTATGAAATATTGTGTTTATCTATTCCATATGAATCTTTGAATTCACTAGATGAAATCTTAACTATAATAAAAATTTATTTGGGGCTCAAGATTCTATAAGAGGCCATCATTAGAAAATATCTAATTAGTTTGATCCTAGATAATTTTAACACCATTCAATACTTTTTCACTATTTATTAAAATCATTGGGATTATAGTTAAAATAGTGTGTGATTGAAAATAAAGATGCAAATTTGATCCTCAATATTCTCTCTAAGCTTGGTTCTCACAATTTATTTTTTGTTTCTACCTTTAATGCCACCAAGAGTGCTCTTAGAACTTAGTTTCTGATGCCATATTTAGATGAGTTTACTATCTCTCTAACTAGGGAGCATTGCAAGATCATCCAAATGAGATCTCTTTAATTACATGCCCTCATTTCTGACCAAGAAATAAAAAAACATAAAGGATTTAAAGGTAGTAAGGATAAGAAACAAAAATTTGGTGATGAGAAAAAGGATTAAAAAATAGTTTCCTCAAAAGCAACTAATGAGACATCTTCAAAATTTGATAAGCCTAAGGAAGAGAAGGTCAAATGTGCCTATTAATTTTTTTTGGTCACAATGAACACAAATGATTAAAGAAATCCATAGATTAATTGGAACACATATTGAAAAAGAATAATATTTTGAGTCAATATAATAGAGTTCACATATAAGTGGTCTAATAAGGAAAAAAGATAACAAAAAAGGGAAAGGAAATGGAAAGTCCCTCGTATTAGTTGTCTTATAACCATCCAATTGGTTTCTTGATTTATGTGCTTTACATAACATGGCTTCATCTAAGGACATGTTCACATCTTTGGAGCCATGTTCTATACATACTATTTTCATGGATGATGACACTCTACTAAGGTGTGTGGGAGAGGTTTTGTTGATGTGAGGGATGTCACATTTTAATTTATCCTTTATGTAACCCCATTTTCAAGTAATATATCATAATTATATTATATCACTCACACAAGTCCAAGAAAGTGAGTTGAGTCCTCTTAATTCAATAATTATAAATGAGATGTAGGGTGGTTCTATAGTTGTAGTGGGGAGAGAAGATGATTAATCTTGGATCTATCTCTTTTATCAGTTCAATCCTAATCCTCCTTCAACTATTTTTCTTGTTCATTTAGATGAGGTGATTAAGTTATGACATGAATAGTTTGGTTGTCATAATGACCACTACTTTTAATAACTTATCTAGTAAATAATAGTTATAGGGTTGCATTCTATTCAAATTTAAATTTTTTAAAGGTTGAATTCTTGGTAAGCATATAGAATAGATGTTTGACAAAATGAAGAATGGAGAGCTTCACAAATATTGGAGTTAGTAAATAGTGATTTGGTTGGTCCAATTACACACCCTTCCTCTAGTAGGGATAGATATATTCTAGCATTAATTAATGAATTTTCCATGTATACTTGGGTGTATTTTCTCAAATATAATTATAATTTCTTTAAACATTTTTAGGAATTGAAAAAAAAAATAGTTATGGAAAACCATCAAATTTTTACCCATTGACAATGGTGGTGAATATTTCAACAAACATTTAGAGAAATTTTTCACTTCAAAGGGGATTGATTTATAATATTTAGTTTCATATAGTCCTTAGAAAAATGGTGTTATAGAATGAAAGAGTAGGCCTTTCAAGGAAAATAGTAGTTAAGCACTTTAGTGTTTTTTGTTATCTCACATGGACCCACATTCCAACAAATAAATATAAGGTTATAGATCTGCAAATTAGGCCTTATGTATTTGTTAGGTATATATATGGTTTTAAGAAGGATTAGTTGCTCCAACCAAGTACACATGATCTATTCATAGAGATGAGTTTTCATTTTGAGGAGGCCTCTTCAAGCTCAACTCATGTCACATATCCATGTTATCATTTAACATTTGGGTGATGACACATATTTAAAGGATTTATATCCACTAAGGTAGATTATTGATGACATGGACTCTTATTCCTCCCGAAATATGGAAAAAGGTAGACCTAAAGTTTAATGTTAAGAACCTAGGGTCAACTTTTCCCTTTTTCTAGAGATTCATTTAGGATGCAGGTTAATAATGTGATTAGATTGACTTTCAACCATAAAGGTGAGTCAATTAGACCTGTATCTAATCCTTGTGGTCCTTGGAAATTGATTGGAATTGATTTTCCTTGATTAACCTAATTAAACTATGTTCCCTAATATGAAAAATGCAAGATTCTAACAACTAAGAAATTGTAAAATAAATTCACCAGTAGATCTGAGAAAGGTAGATTTTTGTGTGGATTTGGCTTGAATAGGAGGACTAAGTTACCATAGGGTGTTTACATCCTTGTAGGGATATTATAGATCTATTTTCATAGTCCTCTGATGTCAGATTAGAGATTCTCGATTTCACCTACAAATTTATCGAACCATTGTCGGATAATTCTATAGGTGAGTTTTCGTGGATTTTCAAGGTGTAGGGTTTGGAATGCAACAATGGAAAATTGATCTTCAAACTTCCTTCAATCTTCTCTAAACCTGAAACTTGTACATTTAGAGAGAGAGGAAGGGTTGTGTCATTTAGAGGCTTGCCTTAGTCAAACCTTGTGTTAGTGTTTTCACTTCCATAATGACAATGTCAATGATATAAAAGATGAATGATAGGAAGGAACGATGAATCAAAAAAGAGATACAACTCACAACCCTTTAATGGATTCCTTGAAGGACTAAAGTCATGCACATCACTTCAAGGTCTGAGATCTTGCTTGCTTGATTTTCTTAGAGACCTACAAAAGGGTTATCCTTCACAAAAAATAATAACATGAACATGCATAAACTCATATAGGATTTGACTTGATGTTTGGATCTTGAATTTCTACAATAATATTCACAAATGTTGCTCTTGACTTGCTTGATAATGCTCTTGATATCTAAAATTTCCTCTTGATGCCAATAACTAGGTATTTAAATGCAATTGTTCTAATTTTCACAAATTAAATCCTCACAGCCGACTTTAGAAACTTGAATTGCAAATGATAAAGTGTTGACACCAACATATTTGAACTTGGGGCTAGGAAAAATAGGGGGACAAAGCCACCATAGGGAATCTCTATCCCAACCCTATTTTCTACAAATTAAGGTGTCGGGGGCAAAGTATTATATGAATGCATTTATTTTCTACTTGCAATTTATTGATAATTATTGAAATTAAGCCATGGAATGCATAATTTAAGAAATTAAGGGTTCAATCAAGTCCAATAATTTAAATGGGAGAAAAACATAGCGTGAAATTTTCAAGGGTGACAATTTATGACACAACATTTAGCCCCCACTTTAGTGAGAGTATGAACTTATGCTCATACTCACACTAAAGTAGAAAATCTATGTCAAGAGGGGTTCGATCATCCAAATGTTGAAGATATAGGATGACAAAGGATCAAGGGGAAGTGCAAAAACCCCTAGGATCCAAGATCCCATGACAAGACAATATAAGCACACATGAACACTTACATTTATGATATGAAACAAAACAACATACATAATGTCAAAAAAAATTAAAAAGGAGGGTATAGTTAATCACGGGCTAGCAAGTTACATTATGATAGGATCCACACCAAAGGCATTCATGACTCATAGACTAGTAAAGCCCAATATTTTCTAGGTGAATCACAAATTGAAGGTAACAAGGACTAGTGAAGTTTGATATTCACTAGATGAGCTCGCAAGACAAGGATAGTGAAATAAGAAACACACAAGGTCTAGTGAAATCTAATATTCACTAGATGTGCACCCATTGATAATCATACCAAGAATTATACTTCTTGATAACTCTGATAAGGTGCTACAAAAATGATCAAGATGCTATGCCAATGCATCACTAAATTCAATGTGTGTGAATAAAGTGAAGCAAAAAATGCCAATGTCAACGCACTACTAAGGCCAATGCATGTGAACAAAGTGAAGAAAAAATGCCAATTTCAACACACCACTAAGTCTAATGTGTGTGAACATAGTGAAGCAAAAAATGCTAGTGCGAATACACCACTAAGTCCAACATGTGTGAACAAGGTGAAGCCAAAAATGTCAATGTATTCCCCCACCTTAAAGAAATTGCTAAACACCATGCTGTGAGCAATTTCTTTAAGGTATAAAATCGATAATTCCATGTGATTAAAGGTCATGAGAGCTTATTTGGAAAGCCCTATACCAAAGATATGTTTCCAAATAAATTTGCCTCATGATAAGGGGTTGCCCCCAAATGCAATGCCACAAAAAAAATATTAAACACATAAGGGATCCACAAATCTAGAGTGAGTATATGTCTTTGCTATAGTAATATAATAGAGCTCAAAATTGACATCATTCTCCAAATACTCGTGGAACAATGAGCACAATGGAGGAATGACACATAGAAAGAAAAGACAAATCAACTTTTGGGTCAACATAGATGAGACGTAAATGTCTCAATGCCTTACATTGCCCTCGAAAGGAAAACACAATACAATAAAAAAGTTCATGATATATAGAAGAATGGAGATAAAAATAGAAGAATGTCATGAAAAATTCATTTCCTTTGTATCCTTGCATGAATAGAGCAACACGGGTCATCCAAAGAAAACTCACAAACACAAAGATACTCCAAGCAACATAACATGGGAGATCACATCGTGTGCAAGAAAACATAAAGAACACAAAAATAAAACATAACAAAGGAGTACTGCACATGCGAGATGACCTAAAGTAGGTCATCCACATCCCAATATTTCTCATTATATACGAAAGGTGGACAACTAGCCAAAGGGACTACATCAAGTGTCGTACTAGAAGAATCTCTAGGTTCAACGCGTGGTGGGTCACTCTCATCAAGAGGACCATCATGATTGCCTCCATCTAAATTCAAATACTTTGAGAATAGTAAATTTAGCTCGTTATGCACTTGTTCATCAATTTTAGCAATTTCATCTTCATCATCCAAGTTAATCACAGTGGGAGGTTTTATGACAATATTATTTGTATGTTATTGTTTTAGTTATTATTTTGGTTGACACATGTACAATTCATTTTCATGTTTTGGTGAAGGTGGTGAGTCATCATGATTTGTTTGAATTGGTGTTTGGTCATGAGGTCTTGTTTTATTCTTTTCTTCCAATTGACGAGCAATAGAACAATGTCTACATCTACACTCTTTAGCATTCCTATTTCTTCTTGCATGATTTTCAATTTATGACAGTGTAAGGGTGGGTTTCTTGAAATTGGGCTCTTTTATTCCCTTAAGGAGTAACTAAGGGACCATCGGGGGTTGGGAAACCACTGTCTCCTTAGGTCTATATACTTATGTTATTTTCGGATGCACAAAAGGTTCATCATTCAATTATCTCTTGGTATCTTAGACGATATAGGTGGAGGAACTACGATATATCTACCTTGGTTACTTAGAAGGGCCTTTGCTTCGGGCATGGGTTCATTCACGAATGGAGGAGGAGGAGGAGGAACAACCACAACCTTATCATTCTTAGGAATATTAGTAAGGGATAACTCTATAAATGCTTTGCCTTAAAATTTTGGTATGACCTAAAAAATAAATCCTCAAAAGGCTTAATAGGTTCCATAGGTTGAGGCCAAAATAAATCCAATGAAAATTTTCTATGGGAGGACAAAGGATTAAACCCACTATGATGCATTGTAAAAAAAATGGTTTTCAAAAGGGAATTTTATGCACTTATGAATAATTGATGGGACGATATTCATGGAGTACAGCCATGAATATCCTAGCTTCACACGAAATTGGTTACACATCAGGATGATGGAGAATGAAACATTTAATTGTTTTGGTCCAACTTCAAGATGAAGAATGATTGAACCTATCATAGGGTGAGCAAAACCATTATGAGGTTTTATCCATGATATTTATTATTCATAAGAATATTGATAAAGCTCATGTACATGCAAGAACTCCTCAATGATCACATTCTCTACACACATGGGATCAATAAGTATTCCTTGTTTAGGTTTGTCATTTGTCACGATCTTCGCCTTCATACAAAACAATAAAGACGACAAACATTATCTATTTACATAGAGTTTTACTAAATTATATATTTGTTTAATTGATTGTAATGTTTTTGGTTAATAAATGTATAATTGTTAATGTGAATTATTAATTCAATACTATTTATTATTATTTTATATTTTGATTTAAAATATTCGTTATTGTTAGCTGATTTTTAGTAAAACATTTATTAATATTAACTAAACAATAGTAAATATTATTCTTAACTATTACCAATTGTCCTTTAATTAATATTTTATTATGTTAAAGAAACAAATGAAAATACATTCTAATAAACAAATATAAATGTTATTTAAAAAGCAAACGTAACTAACATTTTAATAGTTTTTTAAAAGTAGAGTAAACATTATACTATTCAAAAACCATTTGTAGCTTGTCAAAATGCCACAATACCCAATACGTGGCTCAATTCCTCACTTCTAAAATTTATGTGGCTTGGCATAGCGAAAGCCATGAAAGGGTAAAATATGATTCTTATTTTTCACCTCCATATCTCTGATCGCATAAAGGATTAACCGACTTTAGTACCGGTTCTATTAAGAAAGGGAGAAATAGCATAGAGGGGGATGAACAGGAAAAAGGCGAATGGTTGAGAAGAAGCCGAAGGATCAGGCGAGGGAGTAGAACTAGAAATTCTCCTGAGAACATTGTAAAAGGAAGCAAAATATTCAATCCATTAACAGGTACGTTTTATGTTTACTATGATATTGCCTAGTAAAAGGAAGCTGAACTTTATTATCTGTCATTTTGCCAGAAGGAATATAGTATTTAAAAAATTATATTCGATTTGCAAAATAACTTCAATTCTTTACTTGTAATTAGTCGTTCTTACATCATGTATTTTACAAAGGCATCCTTGTTAGGCGCCCTATCATGTTCAAAGACTCCATATTTGGTATAGGAATTTGGCAGTTGATAGAGGCTATAAATCCTGGATTTTGCACCTGTAGCACTTTTGCCTAAAAATTTATAACACCTTCTTAATCAATCTGTCTTGATTGTAACCTACAATTCTAGTTCATGTCTTGTCTAAGCTTCACTGCTTTTGCTCTCTTCATTTCCAACGAACTGAGTTGTTCCCTATTGTCTTGTCTCTTTTCTTTTCAGCATGAATACGCCTATTATCCTTGATAATGATATATATATATATCTTGTTTTCTCATCTTCACTGAATGAAATGAAGACTGAGATGGAACTGGTAATAGATAATTTCCTTTCAAAGGTTGCAAAAGTCTTGTATCAAGCTCAAGAATCTAATAGCCATAAGCCAAATATGCCCTATCATTTATGGTGAAATGGTGAATAGATTGAAGCAACAACTGTAGTGAGACGGATTTATGTGTCTCAATTTCTTCTCTTTCTTAAAAATTATGCCTTGGTATGGTTTGGTAATATTTTTAATTCTGCAAACTTTGCTTATTTCTTTCATAGGCATTATTGCAGCATGTCCCAATTTGTGCAGAATTGCACTTGCCATGTTTACAGTATTTTTTTCTTTCTTTGAAAATCTGTACACAATCTGATCACTTTTAATTGTGGTATATTTCATTTGAAAAAAAAATAGTTCCATGTTATCTGGTGAATGAGGGCGCTTAGGTTAGTTGTGAACTTAATTATTTTTATCTTTATTTTTCTCTCTCAATGCAAGAGACTTTATTAATTCAATTTAGGGAAAACTTCACTTTTTCAACTACAAGATATAACTAGACGAATATTGTTTTTACCTCTCAAAATAGCAATAAACATTATGTCTGGCTCATACATGTTAGGCAATTTCTAAGCAACTATAGGCTCTAACCATTTAATAGTGACTTTATACTATGTGTATAAATAACTTATTTAACAAGTAAAGCATTAAAATGAAAGGTAATAATTTTAAAAGATATTATATTATATTTTAAAATAATATATATAGAGTAACTCTCAATTTTAGTAATAGTAGCAAGATGATAATTATAATTGTTGAGCATAGTCAATAAATAATAAAGTGAATACATTAATATCATGATGGTGTTTTCCTAGGTATGATTCTCCCTTACACCCGACCTGAATCCAATGATAAAAATCACTTTTCTACCATAATGACTCGTAGTACATCTTAAATGTATCAATGATGGGGCAAGGAAATTCATTTAAATAATAAATTTTATTTTTATGGTAAAATATGTATTAATCTTTTTTTCTTTTTTTTAATGTAGTATTTACCCATAGTTAATAATTATGGCCTAATATAAGTTCTTAAACAATTTATTGAGGCCAAGTTAAAATACATCAACAATTGATGAATGGATTTGATCATGTGGCTCACTCTAATAAGATATTCCCTTTGTCACAACCAAGTTTATAAATCTCAAGTATTTTATAATGAACTTTGTTAAGTGTGTAGTGGGAAGTGGTAATGAGAATCTCTTCACCAATTTTATTGATTAATGTCAATGATCTTTTGAGTCCTAATGACTTTTATTTTAACTTCAAAGAGAGATCAAGTTGAATAATAGATATATAATGCTTACATCATTGTTTGGTATCTAGTATATTTCATACTTAGATAGGAAAAATTAGTCATTGCGCATTAGGCAACAATATGCAAACTCAATAAAAGGAGAAAAAAAATAGGCTTATTTGAACATTAAACCATGAAAACAACTCTAAATTGAATGTCATTATTAAATAGACATGTAAGTGAGTTTTCGTCCTTGTTTCACCTGAGTGGGTGGCAGATGACGAAGAACTGCTTGAGAAATGAAACCTTAAAGGGGTCACATGCCCACTCACGTAGTTACATTAAACCTAGATTAGAAACCATAACTACATATTCTTAAAACTTGATGAATCCTTTAGTATCTTGATCTCGTGGATACAAGGTATGTAGGCAGTCTAGAAGACGAAGGATGTCTCCAGTACTTAGATACTAAGGATATAGGATAATTGTATAACCCTCATCGTAAATAAGGAATAAAATTTATAATCAAAGGATATCTAAGAAAACTAAAATAAAATAATTGATACTCAAAAGAATCCTTGGGGTGGATTAGTCATGTACTTGGTCAATTGCTCGAAATACAAGGGAAAGTAAAAGACCTTTTGCATACCTAAAACTTACAAGAGTCCTTGGTACAATACATATAGGCATATTGTTATATGTCTTGTAGGTGACTCAGGACCCGATTGGACCTATCGAGTTTAAGTCTCTAGCTAGAGCAAAACTCAATTATTTATTGTCCTATTAGTCGTATGGCTATTATGCTTTCCTATTTCATATTAAATAGAGGTATGGTCTGTTGGATCACTTACATGCCCCAAGACAGAAGAGCCCATATTGGCTATGCATTTATTTTATTTGTCCGTTGGGACTCTTTAGCCCGAATGACTAATTTAGTTTCCTAAGTACTCATTTTGATTTTAAATTTTAAATTGAATAAAAAAATCATCACTAATACTATAGAAAAATAACTTAAACCTAATGTAAATTGATTTCTAAACAAGACCTACCTTGGTCCTTACATGTGGTATCAGAGCATATGGTTCATACACTAGGTCTAAAGGTCTACTATTTTGAATACACCATAAAATTTGGTACAAAGATACAAAAGGGTATGTCAATATATAATCCTAGTGTAATCTAACAATCATGTAATTGTTGTTCCAGCCAAGATGAGCTCAAGGAAATCTCAAAAGGGAAAGGGAAAGGTCAAAAGGACCAAGTTCATTAAAGCACAAGAAGAAAATGCATTACCTAGTCAAGGGGAGGTATTGGATCTATCTGATTCTGAGACCCTAGCCTCAACTATAAGCTGGATTAGGCTAAGAAGAAAAAACAAATCAAGGAGGAGCTTGCGAGGGAACCCAGAAACAAAAAACCCTCTGTTGTTCAAGACTTTCCATTTGGGTGTGGGTGAAATATTCCTTGTATTAACTTAGTGAAATATTAAAAGAATACTCCCGGGCACACCCAAAAGGTGGAGTTGTAAATCCTGGTTCTCAAGATGAATCTATAGAAGAAAAGGAATCTGTATGAAATCTAAATTTGTAAATATCCTCTAATATAGATAAAAACCTAAAGGAATGGAGTATTTCGAGATTGAAAAAGTTACAAATGTAATATACTACTGATGTAAATATAAGTGTATGAAGGAATGAATTATTTTGGAATTTGTAAATTATTTGTGTGAATGGGTGGAATTTTCATAACTAGAAATGTGTTTTGTTAAAAAAAAGGAACTTATAGAAATGTGTTTTTGTTTTAAAATGCTTAATAATTGATTTTAAATTTATCTCTTTTACAAAATTAAATATGGATAGACCTAGGAATCCTCATGGGAGAAAACTAAATAACCAAACACAAGATCATAACCCAATTGGAAACACAAATGATGACATAGAAGCAATCATTAATTTTCTTACAGAACAGGGAGACAAACTCAATAAATTGGAATGATCTATAAAAGAATTGAAGGTAAGACAGGAAAATCTAGAAAGAATTTTTGAACCTCCGTACAAAACTCCAACCAATAAACCTCCTATTTTCAAGATAGATAATAATCCTCTAGTTAATGAAACAATAACCAAGTCAGTGCAAGGTAAAACCACTTTATACCTATATGGGGGACCTTAAGAAGATCACTCCCCCAAAATTTGATGGAAAATAAGTTGAAGATGCAGTCGAAGGGTGGCTTACTGAAATGGAGAAATATTTTAAGTTAAGGGATTACTCGAAGAATATGAAGGCAGTATGGGGTGCATATCAGTTGACGGGTGAAGCTGCTAATTGATGGATCAATATTAAGGAACAATTTAACTATACTAAGGAACAATTTAACTTGGGAACAATTTGTTGGTCACTTCCAAGAGAGATGGCTTCCACAAATTTTTTATGATGAAAAATAACCAGAATTCCTTAACTTAAGGCAAGGATCCATGTATGTTCAATAGTATTGCAACCGATTTGCTAAATTACTAAAGTACGTCCCTATTTTCCAAAAAGATGAGAGGTCTCAAGCAAGAAAATTTCTCTTGGTACTAAACACAGATATTGGTGTAGAAGTAGATATGTTCACCCTTGAAAGCATGAATTAGGTTCTAGAAAAAGCTCTCAAACAAGAAAAGATGCTTCAGTCTTTGGCATTAGCAAGACAAAATTTCAGGTATAAGAAATTCTCCTTCAAGAGGAAACCAGAGTCCAGGGATACAAGGGAAGTGTACTATAATAAGAGGAGATATTTTTCCAAACTAGTACCATCTAAGGATTGAAGTCAAATAAATAATGGTAATATAAGAGGAAATAATGTGAATTCACATTCATGGAGTGCTAGTGGACCACCTAGGGGATGTTTTATGTATGGGGGAAACCACTTTGCAAGGGACTTCCCAAAAAGACAAGGAACAACGTAGTATCAACAACCTCAACAACATCAAATCCATGTTGCTGTAAGAAACCAACAGACTCAATGTCAAAATGTTCCAATGGAGACAATAGGTATGCTTTTTGGTAGACCTGTTTCTATTTCGGTAGATATTGGATCCTCAAAAAAAAAAATTCACCTAAATTAATAGAACATATGTCTTTATAACCTGTTTCTAGTTGACAAGTGCCTAAAGGATGCCATCATTAATTTTTCCAAATTTGAAACTAAAACAGACTTATATGTTGCCCCTTTGGGAACTTATGATATTATACTTGGGATAAGTTGGTTAATCGATCATGAAGTCACTATAGATTGCTATAACAAGGTAGTGGAATGTATAGATGATTCAGGTTATAGAGTCAAAATCCAAGGGATTTACAAACCCATTTATGTAGAGGCAATTTCTATAATGCAATTAAAAAGAGCAAAACAAAAAAAGGGAAATCAAATATTCCTAGTATCTTTGGATAAAACAGAAGAAAAGAATGGTGATTTGAAGCTTAAAAGTGATCCTTTTCTTCAGGATTATCAAGATGTGTTTCCTAAGGAATTACTAGGATTACCTCCTAAAAGAGAATTTTATTTTTCAATCGAAGTTCTTCTTGGAACTGCACCCATATCTAAGGCACCATACAGGATGAAATCTAATGAATCACAAGAATTGAAAACACAGTTGCAAGAGTTATTAGAAAAAGGGTTAATAAGGCCTATTGTATCGCCTTAGGGAGCACCAGTCATTTTTGTCAAAAAGAAGGATGGAACCTTGAGATTGTGTATTGATTATATAATGTTGAATAAGGCAACCATTAAGAATAAATACCCTTTGCCTCGTATTGAGGATTTATTCAACTAGATGAAAGGAGCCACCATATTTTCCAAGATTGATCTTTGATCTGGTTATCATCAGTTAAGGATAAAGGAAGAGGATATTCCTAAGACACTATTCAAAACTAGGTATAGGCATTATGAATTTACAATGGTACCCTTCGATTTAACAAATGCTTCAGCTACTTTCATGAATTAGTGATAATAGATTTCCACAATCCATATGGATTATTGCAAGAATTTTTGGATTAGATTGTGTCCAAATTTTTTGCATCAACATTTTGAATCACACTCCATGATTCATCATCATCTAATGAATAGTGTGTTCCACGACTTTCCAGATAAGTTTGTGATAGTATTTCTGGATGACATTCTAATTTATTCCAAAAATAAAGATGAACACTTAACACGTCTTCAAATGACCTTTCAAAGGCTTCATAACCATAAGTTATTTGGAAATTTGTCTAAATTTTATTTCTTTGAGAAACAAATCCATTATTTAAAACATATCATTTCAGCTGAAGGTATAGCAATAGATCTAGAAAAGATCAAAACAATTACAGAATGACATATACCTAAAAATGTATCTGAGCTAAGGAGTTTATGGGGTTAGTAGGATATTATAGAATTTTTCGTAAAAGACTTTTCTAAGGTAGAAAATCCTATAACATCTTTACAAAGGAAGAATAAGAAATTTATTTGGAAAAAACAGTGTGATAAAGCCTTCTAGTTTATAAAGGAAAAATTAACATCTCCTATACTTAAGGTACCCGATCCCAATGGTCATTTTACAATGGTTACAGATGCATCTATAGAAGGTTTAGGAGGAATCCTCTTACAATATGATGGAGTAGTAGTATATGAATCCCAAAAATTAAAGATTCGTGAACTTAATTATGCCCCCATGATCTTGAGCTTGTAGCCATAGTTCATGCATTACAAAAGTGGAGGAACTTTCTCTTGGGAAAACCCTTTGAGCTAAAAATAGATCATCAAGGGCTAAAGTACATCTTTACTCAACCACATCTAAATGCAAGACAAAGGAGATGGTTATAATTCTTAAGTGAGTATTATTTTGAAATTGAATATATTAAGGGTAAGGAAAACAAAGTAGTCGATACCCTTAGTAGAAGAAGGCACATATTGGCCATATCAAGACTATAGATTGAATTAAAACAAAAAATACTCTATGAGCAAGAGAATGATCCATGGTACATGCAAGTTAATGTTGCCCTTCAATTAGACCCCATTGAATCTAAATATTCTACATATACTCTTGATCCTGATGGATTAATGAGATACCAAGGAAGAATATATGTTCCCAAACTTGAAGAATTAAGAAATATAATTTTGGTTAAATCCCATAATGTTCCATACTTGGTTCATTCAGGAGCAAATAAAATGTATTTTGATCTTAAGAAGTTATATTCAACCTAGAATAAAAAAAGACATAGTAAATATGGTAGCTAGATGCCTTGAATGTCAGCGAATTAAAGTAGAACATGTGCACCCGACAAGACTCCTTTAACCTCATGATTTACCACAATATAAATGGGAAGTGATAAGTATGGATTTTGTTCAAGGGTTACCTATGACATCTTATAGACATAATTTTATCATGGTAATAGTGGATAAACTTACCAAAGTAGCACATTTTATCCCAGGAAGTTTAACTGATGATGCTCCTGTAATAGCTAAAAGGTTTATAAAGGAAATTTTTAGATTGCATGGAATTCCAGAGAAAATCATTCTAATAGAGATGCAAAGTTTACTTCTAGATTTTGGACCACCTTGCAAGCTGCTCTAGGAATGCAATTGAGTTTTAGTATATCTTATCACCTAGAGACCGATGGTTAAACAAAGAGAACTAATTAGATTATAGAAGACCTCCTTTGTATGTATTGCATGGTTCAACAAAGTAAATGTGAAGAGTATTTTCCTCTGATAGAGTTTGCCTACAATAATTATTTTCAATCAACTATAGGTATGGCACCTATTGAAGCCCTATCTGAGAGAAAATGTCGGACACCCTTAAGTTGGGATAAATTGGAGGATAGAATTTTAATTGGTCTTGAGATGTTAAAGGATACATGGATAATTAGGTGCAGGGTGAAGCCACAATAGTGGTTTACAATTCCAGTGAGGAAGGAAAACTCACAAAAAATGACCCCATGGAAAAAATTTACATTTTGGGGGTTCGAATGAACTAGATGGTTTGAATGAACCAAAAAATGAAGGTCTTTGTTCTGCACGTGAAAAAATAGCAGACTATAAAAAAAAATTGAAAAATATGAGTGCACTAAATATTCAAGTCCTTGATCCCACAACAAAAAAAATTGAATTTTGATATACACAAAAAAAGTTACGCATTATACGGTCGCGCTATGTCTGAATTGTAATTGGTTTGACTTCGAAACTTGATTAAAGAAAAAATATTCAATAAAAACTATCTAACCAAGTGGAAGCACTATATATTGGAGTTAAAAATCTAAATTCGAAAAATTAGAATTTTATCCTTCATGGAAAAAAAGTTATGCATTATACAGTGTGCGTCACTTTTTAAAAATGTTGTTTTATGAAAAAAACTAGTTTTTGTGGGAGATGGAAAAAGAAGTGCAATCTGATTCCAAAAATTTTGAAAAAAATATTTTTAGAATCTATAGACAAAATGTGATGAGACTCTAGTTTGCATCATCTTCAAATTCCTCACGGTTTAGCCGCTATAGGTGCCCGAATGTGGAGATTTAGTTAAAAATAATAATTTTAGTGTCCAGTTTGGCCAAAAATTGTAAACCACTATTGTGGGATCACCCTGCAAATAATCAGACAAAGAATAAAAGAGGCTTCAGGCCGACAAATTTTTTATTCCGATAAGAACATGACACCCAAAAAATTTCAAGTGGGTGAGAAAGTGTTTCTTAGAGTTCGTCCTCATAAAAGTTCCATATCTTTGGGGAGGAATTCCAAACTAGCTCATTGGTTTGTGGGACCTTTTGAGATTTTTGAGCAAATCAATCCTATGGCCTATGATCTAGCCTTACCTCCAGCATTGAGTTGTATTCATGATGTATTCCATGTATCTCTGCTTAAAAATTATGTACTTAATTCTAAACATATTCTCAAATGGAATGCTTTACACGTGGCAGAACCACAGACAATAATAGTGGAGCCATGCAAAATCCTAGAGAGGTGCCAATTCTAGTTGCGCAACAGGATGGTGGACCAGTCTAAAGTTTAGTGGGATTAATACTCTATGGAAAATTCTACATGGGAAGACAACAAGGATATGCGACAACTTTATCCACATCTATTTTAAAGAAAAATGAAAATTTGGTTAAACTACGAACCCAATAAGCTTTAGTAGTTTATTTTGATGCTAAAATGTGCTAGTTTTGAAAGACTATGTCATGGCCCCGCCTTAATACAAAACAACAAAGACAACAAACATTTTCTATTTACATAGCCTTTTCTTAAATTGTATATGTATTTAATTGATTGTAATGTTTTTGGTTAATAAATATATGATCATTAATGTGAATTCTTAATTCAATACTGTTTATTATTCTTTTATATTTTGATTTAAAATATTTGTTATTGTTAGCTGATTTTTCTTTTTAATAAAATATTTATTAATATTAACTAAACAAGAGAAAATAGTTTTCTTAACTATTACCAATTGTCCTTTAATTAATATTTTATTATGTTAAAGAAATAGATGAAAATACTTTTTAATAAACAAATATAAATGTCATTTAAAAAGAAAACTTAACTAACATTTTAATAAAGTTTTTAAAAAAGTAGAGTAAATATTTTACTATTCAAAAATTGTTGAATGAATGAATGAAAAATTTTAATGACGTCCACAATACTAAACAGTCTATGGGACTGAGAAACAACATGCCTAATTTGTCTTCATGCTCTTTTCCAAGTCGGATCTCATGCTATAAATTTTGACTAGAAGGCTAGCTGCCTGATTAATCTTATCTTCCACAAATAGCTGGTGTATATTGTCCACTTTCAAACTATTACCATGTTGAGTACAGATATCCTCGTACATAGTGCATTCCATGATGAAGTGATTCCGTTTTCACAACCCCTTTGTTGTAAAAAATACAAATTCTTTCTTCCCAAGTTTCCTTGGGTATCTTCCACCTACCGGTTTCACACCTAAGGTGATGCGATCCCGTCCTCAATTGTGCCATTAATATTCTCGTCTTCCCTTTAATAGCTGCACCTAGATAAGTTTTTTCACCATGATCCTTCGTTGGGTTAAACTCTTTGATGTAGTATATTTTTTTCTCCCAATCTGATTTGTCCACACGGCAGTTCTCAATTTTTCATTCACATAACTTTTTATTTCATTGTTGGTGCTAGGAAACTCTTGTAAGCTAATGCCCCACTTGTTCATCCACTTGTGGTTCTGTTTCATCCAAGTTTTCTTCCTACGATCCAACGTCTCCTTCATAACCGCTTTAGGCCAACGGTGGTCATCCATGTTTTCAACCTTCTTTAAATAGCTTATCAACCGCATTAACGCCGAAGCTTCCAGTGGGAAAGTCCCTGTTTCAGCTAAAAGAATTTCATATGGGATGGTGGTTTTAACTTTGAGACTGCTTGTTATTAGATGTTTTTGGATTCTTTCTAGTTGTCTCCAATTGCATTTAGACATACTACTTCCCCACACCTCACACCCATAAAGTACAACCAGAGAAACTAGCAAACCAAAAAGGTTCTTCTTGGTTTTCCAATCCCAAAGCTCGACTTTTCTACATCTGTTTTGAAGAAGGTAAGAGGCCTTCCAACCTCCTTGTATCCTTTTCGTACGACAAGTCTCCCAACTGAGCTTATAATGAAAGTCAATCCCAAGATATTTGTATTCTTTCACTATTTCAAGTGGGCTGCCTTCAAAAAGAAAGATATTATGCTTATATTTTCTATTCAAAGAGAAAATCATGATTTTGGTTTTGGAGATATTCACTTGCATCCCAACCTCTTGAAAAAAGAGTTCTAGAGCTTTCAGATGCTCCCTTAACCCATGAGTTGTTTTAGAAATTAGAATAAGATCATCAACATATAAAAGTAGTTTCACCACATAACCTGCCAATTGGATACCATCCCCATCCAACTTGCTTAACCAAGCTTCCAACTTATCAATGTATAGCCCAAAAAGCGTGGGAGATAGTGGGCAGCCCTGCTTAACCCCAATGTCACTACCAAAACACTCTGACATACCTTCACTTGTTCTGATTTTAGCACTAACCTTCTAGTATAGCCTATGAACAACTGCTCTATACACGCTTGGTATGCCTAATTCCTCCATTCTATTACATAGCTTGTCTCTAGGTACCATGTCAAAATATTTCTTAAAGTCCACAAAACAACAATAAGCTTCCTCACCTTGAGTGTTCCAAATTTTTTCAATCAAATGTCTAAGGGTGATGCAGTGATCAATAGTAGAGTGTCTTGCCCGAAAGCCAGCCTGCCCTTTCACCCTTTTGCCCTCATTTTTTGCCCAACTGCTGATCCTTCGTTCAATCATGCTCCCAAAGAGCTTGCCAAAGATAGGATTGACCATAATCGTGCGGTAGTTAGATGGATTATTGATATCACCACTTTTAAATAAAGGGATGACCACACTGGTAGTCCACTCCATCGGAAATCCTTCTCGAGTGACATTATTGAAAATTCTTTTTATGAGAGGGGCAAGTGTCTCGATCCCCCATTTTAAAAATTCAGCCTGTAACCCATCTATGTCTTGTGCTTTACCGCTCATTAAATTCTTTCTACCTTGTTTAATATCATCCACAGTGAATATTTCCGTTGATGTGTTAATAACCGGTGGATGATCTTTCTCGTGAACCCGCTCATAAAGAAGCTTAGCATACTCTAGCCATTGAATATCAGTGATATTGTTTTCAATCTTCTTTTTCTTTTGCTGCAATTCTCTCCAAAAACCTTTAGGATTTTGTTTTCCAAGCGAGATTAGCTCCTTCCTTCTTTCATTTACATAGTCAGATTTTTTAGATTGCACCAGTTTTTCATAATTTTTCTTGCCTTCTCTGTCCACTCCTCTCTTTTTTATAGACCTCTTGGCTACTTTACATTCATCATCATACCAAGGATTTGTTGGGAAAGTGTTTGCAACTCTCAACTTGGGGTGAGTTCTTTTGCATGCATTTAATGCCCTGTGGATTATAGGGATCAGTGAACTGCTGTGAATGTGCACATCCCCCTCTTTTGTGGTTTTGACCTCACCGTTATTCATTAAATCATGGAGATGTTGTTTAAGAACAACGCTAAATATTTCACTATTTTCCTTGTTCACGAGGATTTTACCCTTGGGGAGTGGTTCTTTTTGCATGTGTTGCACTTGATTAATGTGTTGGTTGATTGGGGACATACGGAGCTTAACCAGGAGAGGTAAGTGGTCAGATTTCATCCCAATAGGGCAGTCTTCAATGTCAAACTCCAACAACCTAGGGACAAAACTTTGAGAACAAATCACATAGTCCACCACACTTTGGCCATTATAGGTTTTGCAAGTGATACCCCCGACTTTGGCCAATCTTTCATCCTGTTGCAAATAATCATGCCAAACAAACTACAAAGACCAAGCAATTCAGCTCCAAATGGGGTCACCACACCATTACCATCTTGGGATGTTCTTTCCCAATATTGATCTCCACCTTCCTCCAACCATAAAGGATTATTTTCCCCTTTTTCTTCCCTGCTCAACTAAAGAGACTGGTTATTAGTTGTCCTTGCATTAAAGTCGCCCATTAAAACAACATCCCCAAGCATGCTGAAAATGGATATATCTTTTTTTAGCGAGGCATATGGGTCTTCATTGTCTAGGTTTCTTTTCTTATAAAACTTAGAATTTTTTGAGGCAAAGTAACAAGCAGCCAATCTAAAAGTCACCCCATTTTTAGTTATTTGCACGCATATATACTATTTATTTGCGTCCTCTTTTTCAAGTTCAACGATTCCCTGCCATTTCTCACCTATTAGCACCGTAACTCCCCCATGACCTTTGCCTGCCTTGTTCCCTTTGTTCCAAATTGAAACTTTCTTATACCCTTCACAATCTGGAACTTTGCAACCATCATGTTCATGTGTTTTAGTAAGAATGATAATATATTTGCCTTTTGCTATGGGCCCCAATCCAGGTCCTCTTCTCCATGGATATCCTTGACAATTCCAGCTTACAATACGTAAATGTTCCTGTGGGGCCCCCAATCCCTATTTCTTGTTTGAGAAACGATCACCAATTTGGGCTTTCCCATTCTTCAACCATGCTCACTTTCCTTCATTTCTTGTTGTTTTCACTTTCTCCCATTCTTTCCTTTGTTCTTCCTGCTGTTCAATAGTTAAATCTTCGTCTAGGTAAATATATGAGCCTCTAAGCAGCCCTCTATTTTTTAGAATCCTATTCTTATCCTCTAAGCTTCTGAAGGTGACTCTTACATGCCTATCCCTTCCACCATCTACCTTATTTCCAATTCTATTTGCTTGTTGAATATACCCTGTCCATTTTAGCTCGTCTTTAAGGAAGTCCCTTGCTAGGATGTTGGTTCTCTCCTTTTTGCCAAAATCTTTCAGACCTTTAATGATAATGTTTGTAGCCTTGCTTTGTTTATCTTTTTCTCCCATTAGTTGTCTCTTGACTTGTTTTTCAATGATATCTTTTTGCTCACTTGATGATCCACATACCACTTGTGACCATGATTTGGCCTCTTCTATTTGTTCTTTTAGCTGATTTTCTTTCTTCTCCAAGTATACTAATGCTGATTGAATCATTTTTAATTCCACTTTGTTTTCATCTTCCTCCATTTCTGACTTCTTGTTTTCAGCTGCTTTTAGTTGAACTAGCTCCTGTTTTAGAGTGGTCAATTCTTGTTGTCCTCTCTCCATGTTATCTTGCAGATTTAGAATTTGTTCCTGCAGTATTTTGTTATCCCTTTCCAACCTGCAATTGGCTTCTGTAACTATTTTAAATATGTTGTCCTCAAACATCCCTTTTGTTTCTAGAACATTGAGTCTGGTCTTCATTCTCATGAGCTCTTCTACATATAGATCTGATGACCATAGTAATGGTGAAGACATAGGGCTATAGAGTTATGAGGGTACTTTTTCAGTAACCTTGCTTGCGGTGGTCCCTTATGTTTTTCCCATGTCTCCTGCCAGCTTGTTCAAGTTTGACTCGATGTTTGTAGCTTGTCAAAATGCCACAATACCCGATACGTGGCTCAATTCCTCACTTCTAAAATTTGTGTGGCTTGGCATAGCCAAAGCCATGAAAGGGTAAAATATAATTCTTATTTTTCACCGCCATATCTTTGACCGCCTAAAAGATTAACTGAATTTAGTATTAGTTCTATAAAAGAAAGGGAGAAATAGCATAGAGGGGGATGAACACAGAAAAGGAAAATGGTTGAGAATAAGTTGGAGGATCAAGCAAGTGAGTAAACCTGGAAATTCTCTCTCAATGCAAGAGACTTAATTCAATTTAGGGAAAACTTCACTTTTTCAACTACAAGATATAACTAGACGAATATTGTTTTTACCTCTCAAGCTAGCGAATATTGTTTTTACCTCTCAAACTAGCAATAAACATTATGTCCTGGCTCATACATGTTAGGAAATTTCTAAGCAACTATAGGCTCTAACCATTTAATAGTGACTTTATACTATGTGTATAAATACCTTATTTAACAAGTAAAGCATTAAAATGAAAGGTAATAATTTTAAAAGATATATTATATTATATTTTAAAATAATATATATAGTAGCTTTCAGTTGTAGTAATAGTAGCAAGATGATAATTATAATTGTTGAGCATAGTCAATAAATAATAAAGTGGATACACTAATATAATGAATAGTGTTTTACTAAGAATGATTCTCCCTTACACCCGACCTGACTCCAATGATAAAAATCACTTTTCTACCATAATGACTCGTAGTGCATCTTAAATGTATCAATGATAGGGAAAGGAAATTCATTTAAATAATTTTTATTTTTACTGTAAAAGATGTATTAATATTTCTTTTGTCTGAATATAGTATTTTCCCATAGTTAATAATTACGGCCTAATATAAGTTCTTAAATAATTTATTAAGGCCAAGTTAAAATATGTCAACAATTAATGAATGGATTTGATCATCTGGATCACTCTAATAAGATATTCCCTTTGTCACAACCAAGTTTATAGATCTCAAGTATTTTATAATGAACTTTGTTAAGTGTGTAGTGGGAAGTGGTAATGATAATCTCTTCACCAATTTTATTGATTAATTTCAATGAGCTTTGAGTCCTAATGACTTTTATTTTAACTTCAAAGAGAGATCAAGTTGAATAATGGATATATAATACTTACATTGTTGTTTGGTATCTAGTATATTTCATACTTAGATAGGAAAAATTAGTCATCGCACATTAGGCAACAATATGCAAACTCAATAAAGGAGAAAACCAAAGATAGGCTTAGGTGAACATTAAACCATGAAAATAACTCTAAATTGAATGCTATTATTAAATATATTTGTGAGTGAGTTTTCGTCCCCGTTTCAACTAAGTGGGTGGCAGACGATGAAGAATTGTCAGAGAAACATAACCTTAAAGGGGTCGCATGCCCACTCACACAGTTGCATTAAACCTAGATTAGAAACCAAAACTATATATTCTTAAAACTTGACGAATTCTTTAGTATCTTGATCCCATGGATACAGGGTATGTAGGCAGTCTGGAAGACGAAGGATGTCTCTAGTACTCAGATACTAAGGATATAGGATAATTGTATAACCCTCATCGTAAATAAGGAATGAAACTTATAATCAAAGGATATGTAAGAAAACTAAAATAAAATCACTGATACTCAGAAGAATCCCCAGGGTGGATTAGTCATGTACTTGGTAAATTGCTTGAAATCCAAGGGAAAGTACAAGACCTTTTGCATACCTAAAACTTATAGGAGTCCTTGGTACAATACATATAGGCATATTGTTATATCTCTTGTAGGTGACTCAGGACCTGGTTGGTCCCATTGAGTCTAAGTCATTGGCCAAAACAAAACTCAATTGTGGGTGTTGCCACAATAGTGGTTTACACTTTTTGGGAGATCCTGATTTTTGCTTAAATCATATATTTTTAGAAAATATAATTATTTAAGCCTTGAAAAGTTTCATTTAAAGGATTTTAATTGAAGAGGGTTTGATCAAACCACCTTAACCCAAGCCCCCTTGGATAGAACCCTACTAGTTGTAAACCATACCTATAACAGAGTCTCCTTTACACCTATCAAAATGTTGATAAAAAACCACTTTTGATTTACCTTTTGGGGGATCAAATGAATTCATTTAAAATTTATTTTTTGTAAGTATGTAGTCCTTATTATAACCTTCCAAAAAAGTATAATTTTAATTAAATTTAATTTGATTATTATATTTATTTTTTATTTCTTGTGAATGTAGGTTTTTCATTTCAAATCAAGGTCTTTGTTCTGCACATGTGGAAAAATAGAAGATTATCAAAAAAAATTAAAAAATATGTTCAGGCTAGATATTGATTTCCTTGATCTATTAAAAAAAAAAAATGTATTTTGATACATACAAAAAAAGTAATGTTGTACACAGTCCGCCTATGTCTAAATTGTAATTGGTTTGACTTCAAAACTTGATTAAGGAAATAATATTTAATAAAACACTGTGAAACTAAATGAACTGGTTAGATATCGTAGTTACAAATCTAAATTCAAAAAAAAGGAATTTTATCCTTCATACAAATTTTTTTATGTTGTATACAGTGAGCATCACTCCTTAAAAATGTTGTTTACTGATAAAAACTAGTTTTCAAAGGAGATGAAAAAAAGAAGTGCAATCTGATTCTAATTTTTTTGAAGAAAGTATATTTAGAATCTATATACAAAACTTCACAAATCACTAGTTTGCATCATCTTCAAATTCCTCACAGTTTAGCTGCTATAGGAGCCCGAAAGTGAAGATTTAGTTTAAAAAACCAGTTCAGTGTCCAATTTGCCCAAAAATTATAAACCAGTATTGTGGGATCACCCTTGTTTCTAGTCCTATTAGTTGTATGGCTATTGTGCTTTCCTATTTTGTATTGAATAGAGGTATGGTCTATTGGATCACTTACATGCCCCAGGATAGAAGAAATCGTACTAGCTATATATTTATGTTATATGTCCATTGGGACTCTCTAGCCCGAATGGTTAATTTAGTTTCCTGAGTACTTAGTATGATTTTAAATTTGAAATTAAAAAAAAAAAACATCATTAATACACTAGAAAAATAACTTAAACCTAATCTAAATTGATTTCTAAACAAGACCTACCTTGGTCCTTACATCATTTATATGTCTGATAAAAAGAGGACCATCAAGCACATGTATGGATGCATCAATATGGGTGAAAGAAATGTCACGTAACAAAGTGGTTTGACCCTTATGAGGTTGAACATATATGAGAGTGACCATATCTTGTATATAATCCTCATCACAACTCTTATCATCATTCTTAACATCACAGTCTTGCACAAAGTTGGATGAATGATTTGGTATTGGATTGGTAAAAGTTTACAAGTTTTGGTTAGGTGGGGCAATAAACTTATTTCCTTGATCATTAACATCGCTCAATTGGATGTGATTAGAGTCGATGAGGTCTTGAATTTTATGTTTGAGATATCTGCATCACTCTGTATCATGTCCACGTGTGCAATGATATTGACAAGAGGATTTTGGGTTAAAGTTTCGAGATACAGGTTTGTGATGAGTCTATTTAATAGTCCATTTTATTTTTATGCATGTTCACAGACACTATCAGACATATTCCTATGATATTCTATATTTTTATGCTTATTATACAACCTTGGACATAAATTATAGTAATGGAAATATAGTTATGATATAGTAGCATTATATGATTCATATGTGGATATATGTGGAATGTGGTTGGAATTAAATGTGTTTAATCATGGTAGTTATATTTGTGTATATGTTTTATGGATTAACCTCTTACAACCCAAGAAGACAATGCAGCCCGCAACAATTGGAAGTTGTAGCTCATAGCAAAAGGAGGACTTGGACAACGAAACAGGGGAAGTGCCAGAACAATTTGAATGCAATAACTACCACGTGGAGACACCTGATGGAGTTATTTATGCATCATTATGACAGTTAATAAGGTGTTGAAGTAGAAGAATTATTTTGTTGATAGGATTATGGATAAATAATCATGTGTTCCATATGTAGATCTATTTTGTAGAGTTTTAGTTCTATTTGAACTCTTGCTTCTTTTCAGTTGCAGTTTGAATAATTTAATCTTAATTACATACTTTGATATCTAGGGAGTTGAAGTTAATGATTTCAGTTAGGAGTTATGTTTAGAATAAAACTCCCCTATGCTTGTATAGATTTAGTGGTTATATATTTAGATAGTAAGCTGGTTAATCTCATATTGGATGATTTTGTTATCGATTAATTCTTAGTTTTCCATTGTAATCTATAGACTTGTTAGTTGTTCATAAATGATTTCCTTTAATACAATCTTTGAGCAGGATTTTATGTGATCTTTTGGAGTGCATGATGAATAAATTTCAAGTTCATATGGATGTGCAAAATCTAAGATTTAGATTTGGTTTTAGTTAAGTAAAGACAACCACTTGAAGAGGCCACTCAAGGTAATTTTTCTTTAGTACATTTATAGTTTAATTTATGTTTATCATTACTTCATAAATTGCATGGAAGTTGGAATAGATTCTCATATTTTGATTATCAATAATGATTGTTCATGTGCATGAATGCATTTAATAGAATTGTAGTACTCCATAGGTTAGAATAAGTTCAATTACTTGTTTGAGTAGTTTTGAGTTAGTTTCTATAATTTTCTATTAGCAGCAGTTTAGCTACAGGTTATGTTGAGGCACCTGTAGCCATTAGCACTAGTTTACTTCTTTCATTGTTATGTGTTTCTGTGATTTTCCAGCAAGTAAAATACATGTAATAGGATAACCTAGGTGCCTCAGGTCTTTGAAGGCACATATAGTGCAAAACCATTACAATTTTACAAACCTTGGTTGAAAATTTAATAAAGTCTTTACAATGTTGAGTGGATTGTTCAGCTAGTCATTCCTCTGAATTATGCGGTTTCTACCAAGTTTACAAAACACTAGTTTAGACTCTACATTTTTGGTGCCATTGTCGGGGATGGTTCTACCTTCATAGACTTGTTTTTCCGATCTTTCAAAGTCTACATTTTTTTTTCAGCATTAGGACTATTAGACTAAATCTTTTTCAACATACCAAAAATTTACACTAACATTGTGCAAGAACGCTACTATACAAAGCTATATTTATTATATGTGGAGGTAGAGAGACTCTTTGGGTATATTCCTCCCCTCTACATTCCAAGAAGCCATAGTAAAATTTGGTGACTCCAGTACTCAAAGTGAGGGTAATACTGAAGAAGAAATTTCCCTATCACCAACATCTAGCACACCAACAAAGGGGACATATCAAACCATGGGTGATGTTGTGGATGATCTTGAGCGTGTGACCTTTGAGTTCCCAATCACCAACCATGAAAGGGCTTCTATGCTGAAGAATATTCCTCCTTCAACATTTCCAATCTTTTATGGGTTGGTGACTAAATATCCAGACACATTTATGTTTGAATTTGATGTCTTATGCAGGAGCTATGAATATAATTTTTATGCTCATAGGCTCAAGCTCTTCCTTGCCACTCTAAAAGATGTATCCCTAAGATGGTTTATAGGATTAGGCAAGGATGTTGTTCCTGATTGGGATACCATGAAAATATTATTCTTGGAGAAGTACCAAGACTATTGTAGAGTACTTGATAAGGGGAGACATGACATTTTCAAAATGTCAAAAAAGGAGGATGAGCCATTAGAAGACTATGTGGATAGATTTCAGTTTGCTTTGAAGAAAAACACAGAGAACAAGCTATCTAAAGAATTGCTCAAGTTAATATTTTTGATGGGAGACAATGAGGACTATATGGATGCCCTCAATATTATTGGGCAAGGGGATATCTCTCAAATACCATTTGAACACATCTGAAAGGTCTAGAGAAATTACTCCAGAATGTTCACTAAGAGACCAAGAGGAGAGAGGACATCCACCATTGAAAAATCATCAACTAGGGTTTCAAAGATAGAGTTAAGTAATTTGTTGTCCAACATGAAAGAGGACATTATCATTCATCTTTACACTCACTTGGACACTCTCCATATCAAGAAGAAGCAAGAGGAAGCTAAATCAATACTCACTAAATACTTTCCCAACTATAGGCAAAGGAAAGCAAACTGTAAATGCAAAAGGGTGGGTAGTATTCAACAAGAAAAAATAGAGAAACCTAATTTTCAGCCACTTGAAGGAGAGGATGGACAACTATTTTACATAGCTCAAAGGAGGCCATGGCAACAAAACCAAGGTATGCCACATGAACCTCTTAATTTCAATTCATCCTTTCCCATTGGAAATACAAAATTTTCTACTTGAAATTCCTAGCCCTGGTCAAATAACCAAAGCCAATGGCCAAACCCTCAACAATGGCAACAACCTCAACAAAATTGGAACTAGCATCAACCAAATCCTTGGTCACAAATAAATTTCCAAGGTTCCAATTACAATCCTCAATATCCAACACAACAGAAGCAATGGCAGCCTTAATGGCAAAAATATCAATAGTTGTAGTAGAAAAACATAAATTATCAACAGCCTATGCTTCCTCCTCAACCACAACAACAAGCCATTATGCCTCCATTAAATACTACATCTCAGCCACCTAGACCACCACAATTACCTACCTAACCTACACCTAACCCTATTTAATAGGCTTATACTAATGAGGCTATGCAATACCCCACCTATGGGGTAGATGTGAGTGACGTCCACCCCAAGTCAGAGAAATAGAAAGATGTACCTTCATCCCCTCAAATCACTAAGATGGAGGATGAGGAACTTACAGTTAAAGCTTTAGACAAATCACCTTTGTAATTTGAGTCAAATCAGGTACACCAAACTACCTCAAGTCCAAAGCCTCCTTTTCTTGAATGCTTAGCCATTCAAAAACATCACACCCAAGATGAGACATACTTGTTGGGTCAACTTAGGGATGTCAATATTAAGTGCCATCTCATCCAAGTTATTAAGGACATTCCAATTTATAGCAAGGAAATCAGGGACCTATGTCTTAAGAAACTAGGGAGAAAAAGGAAGGATCCCCAGATAGTTCATGTCATAGGAAACCTTGTTGATATCATGCTAGGTGTCATGCCCAAAAATTTTACTATAAAATTTCAAAATTTTTTTTTTTTAAACATAGATTGCAACCCATCTCACACACAACCAACCACCCTTGCAAGTTTCAAATCCTAACACTAAAAGACAACTTTATAAGGAATGGGGAACTTCACATAGACCAACTAGCTATAAGGTCATGATTACTGACTTCTATAGATGAGTATTATAGATTGAAGAGAAAGCTCCTTACTAAATGTGTTGGTGAGATGGTACTATTTGTAATATCACCACCAATGCATTTTTTATTTAATTTAGAAATTTAACCTTCACATTTCCTTAAGTGTCATGATGTCGTGACTAGGTCCAATTTTATTTATAGAGTTGTTAATACTAATATGGTTATATCATAATTTACGTAGATTAAAATTTCAGTTCTAAAACTGGAATACTCTGATATAGTTCTCTAACATTATCATTCACTCAAATCAAGATTAACATAGTTACTTGTTATTATTGATGTGCTTAATGTTGAATCATATATTTATTTTGTTAGCAACATTTGCCACTATTCCTAGCATTAATATCCATAATAATATTAAAGTATTTATTTATATGGCGTTTATTTTATTATTGAACTTGGTATTATCACCTTAATCGTGGATGCAACTAGAAAACTATAGGTTGAGGCTATCATGTGTCATTGGAGTTAACATAGTTAACAATAATCCCTAGTCAGCAAATATTGAGCACTTAAAGGGGATAAAATGGTTGTTTGTATTTATATTAGAAAGGATATCAACATTATCAAAAATTTCAATACTTGAATCAAAGGTATGCTAGGCAACATAACTGTCCCTAAATACATAGACCTTGATAGTCCAGTAGTGGACATTAAGATTAATGGGACCCTTATCAAGAACACCTTGATAGACTTAGGTACAACAATCAATGTTATGACTAAATAAACAATGTAATTACTTCAATTATCCAACCTTTGACCTACACAAATTATTCTATAGTTGGTTGATAGGTCAATAGTCAAGCCTGAAGGAATCATTGAAGATTTTGTTATTGCATTAGATTCTTGGGAATATCCAATTGATTTTATAGTTTTGCAGCTAAATGTTAACTTTGCAAGGTATCCACTCATCCTAGGCAGACCATGGTTAGTTAGAGATGATGCATCCATAGGTTGTAGGTCTAGTAATATGATAATATCTAATGGGACTGTGACAAAGAAATTAGTCCTCTATCCAAAAACCCAACCTTATATTGATCTTGAGTAAACCATTTGGCCCACTTTGGATGAGGAAGATAACTATTCCCTGTAGACTCTGATGACAATAGAACACAACCCTCTATTGGATGATCAAGATGAAGATGATTTGATTGCTCATATAATATAGAATGATTGTGGTAGGCTCCCACAACAACAAGATTGTCTCACATTCCTACAAGATCCCTTGCAAATAATCATACCTGCCAACTCATGAGAAGAGATATCTCAGATCTTTCATTCCTTACTGACACAACAGTGTGTACCAATCATTCTTAGCCTTGACCTCTCATCTGTGCAAGAATCATCCAAAGAACTAGAAATCATGCCGAGAAAAATGTTGAACATAAACAATGCATTGACTGAAGAGCAACAAAATTCCCTAACTACTATGTTGCAGGCACATATAACAACATATGCATGGGACTACCATGATATGAAGGGTATATATCCTAACTCATGCATGCATAGGATATATATAAATGATGGTTATAGTCCCATTAAATAGTCTCAAAGATGAATGAACCCTGCCTTGAGGGAAATAGTTAAAGGTGAAGTTCAAAAACTCCTTGATGTAGGCTTCATTTATCCTATATCTGTTAGTGAATGGGTCTCACCTTTAGTCAATGTTCCCAAGAAAGGTGGAAAATGGATGATATGTGTGTATTATAGGGAACTGAACATAGCCACTAGGAAGGATCAATTTCCATTGCCCTTTATAGATCAAGTGCTTGACTCTTTAGCAGGGGAAAATTTCTTCTCATTCCTAGATGGTTTCAGTGGTTACAATCAGATAAAAATTGCTCTAGAGGACTAAGACAAAACAACATTCACATGTCCCTAGGGTACCTGTGCTTACTTTGTTCTACCCTTTGGTTTATGTATTGCCCCAACAAATTTCCAGAGAGCAATGCTCAACATATTTTTTGATTATGCTCATGACTATATGGAGATATATATGGATGACTTCACCGCATATGGGGAAACTTATGAGGAAGCCCTTAGCAATCTAGAAAATGTTTTAAAGTGGTGTAAAGAACGCAATTTATCCCTCAGAATGAAAAGTGCTTTATGATGATGACTCAAGGAATTGTTTTAGGGAATTTAATATATAGTGAAGGTATTCAAGTTGATCCACATAAGATAGAGATCATTTATGTATTGCCTATTCCATAGAGGCAAAGAGATGTTAGAAGATTCCTTGGTCATGCAGACTATTATAGAAGGTTCATTAAGGACTTCAGTAAGATTTTTTCACCATTGTTTGTTCTATTGACTAAGGACATGGAATTTGATTGGATATCAGAATGCCAACAATCCTTTCAAGAACTGAAGAAAGCCTTAACATAAGCACCTATTTTGAGGGGACCAAATTGGACTTTACCCTTCCATATACATACTGATGCTTTAGATTTTGCTATTGGAGCAGTTTTGGCCAGAAAGAAGGTAGCAAAAAATATGAAATTTACTACATTAACAAGAATCTTCAAGGAGCGGAGTTAAATTATATTATTACAAAGAAGGAGATGTTAGTAATATTGTATTCCATCATTAAATTTAGGCATTAAATTATTGGTTATGCAATTTTTGTCCACATAGGCCATACAACTATCAGATATTTAATGAACAAGCTTGTAGTAGGGGGTAGACTAGTTAGATGGTTGCTCCTTCTACAAGAATTTGATATCACAATAGTGGACAAGCCTGGTAAGGCTAATGTAGTAGTAGATTTTTTGTCATAGTTGCCAACACAATTAGAAGGTGTAGTGGATGACTCATTTCCATATGAGCATTTGTTTTCTATTAATATACATATTGCTTGGTATGATAACATTTCCAACTATTTAGTGATAGGGTAGATTCCACCACACTTTTCTCCAAGGGAAAATAGACAATCGGTACATAAGAATTTTCCATACTCTTGGATATCTAGTTACCTGTTCTACGTTGGCACAAACAACATCGTGAGAAGATGTATTTAAGGGAGGATGAAATATTTGATATCATGAAGGCTTGCCATGATGAGCCATGTGGGGGTCACTTTATCTAAAAGAACAACATTCAAAATCCTCACAACTGGTTACTACTAGCCAGCTTTACACAAATATTCTATCAAATATACAAAGAGTTGTGATAGGTTTCAAAGGATGGGTAAGCCAACAAAAAGTGATGAAATTCCATTACAACCACAGTTAACACTAGCTCCCTTTGACAAATTGGGTCTAGACTTTATTGGGGCAAGATCACCTACTTCTAGCAATAAGGAGTACATTCTGGTTTGCACTGATTATCTGAATAAGTGGGTAGAAGTGAAGATATTATAGCTTCCAAAAGATGAAAATGTGGCTAAATTCTTGTATGAGGACATTTTTACTAGGTATGGAGTACCTAGGGAAATAGTAACTGATCAGGGTCCACAATTTACTTCATACCTCATCACCAAATTGGTTGAAGAATATCAAATCAGGTACAAAAATTCAACACCTTACCACCCTTGGGCTAATGGCCAGGTGGAGGTTACCAATATAGGAATTGGAAGTATTCTAACTAAGACAATGCAATTACACAAAAAATATTGGGTTACTATATTACCAAAAGCAGTATGGGCGTATAGAACAACCTAGAAAATAATAACTAATTTCACACCCTATGAGCTAGTATATGACAAAATAGTAGTCCTCACAATTGATTTTGCATATAAGACATTAAGAACAATACTAGAGTTAGACATGGATCTCACAACAACTCAAAAGGAGATGTTACACCACTTAAATGGGGTCGATGAAATCAAAATAGAGGCAATCCATCATATTGAAATAGTATAAAAGCAGAGGACAAAGTGGCATGACCAATATATCAAGACAAAGGAATTTAATGTAGGATATTGGGCCTTATTATATGATTCAAGATACAAGGATTTCAAATGGAAACTTCAATCCAAGTGGTTGGGACCTTATGAGATCAGCCAAGTCTTTCCCAATGGAGCAGTCAAGTTGCACACCATAGATGTAGTAAGGTTCTCTCTCCTAGTTAATGGCCACAGGCTGAAACTTTATAAGAAACTAGTACAAAAGGAAGATTTTATTCTTTCTCATTCAACATTATGGTACTCTCAATGATCTAGATACGGTTTCACAAACAAAGAGTGATGCCTCAACAACAACAAATATACCAAGTTCTTCAGGTGACTCAGTGATTGAGCTACACAACTCAATCCTTGAAATCACTTAGGTTTAATTTCTTATTCCACCTCACATGCACACACGACATAGTTACAATGGTGTACACACTTTTCCAGAGGGACTTCTCCTATATATACAACTGTCAACATTTAATAAGGGCCATGTTGCAGTAGGGAGTTGTAGCATAAAATTTGTCACAATTGAAACGGAACCTAATACCAAAGGTACCTGTAACACCGTCTAGTATGAAATTTTAAAATTTGGCACCGCATTAATTGCAATTTACACCTTTTTCACCTCGCATTTCTCACACATGCAGTATTCGTCTTATCACAATAAGTACCCACAACATTCTTATCCTATTTCACACTGCCAATTCAAATTTTAAGCATTTGAACTCTCACATCACCAACAAACATCTGTCTATTTTGTTTCATTACATTACACCTGCCATCTCATCATCCATTCACTTACAATTACTTCTTGTCACATCAAATCATCTTGTAGATACATTTTATTCAGCTCACATGCGTGACATTTAGTTAATCACCTCTTACAAGTACACAAGCTATATTGTCATAATTATCATAGAATTCTTAACTCTTTCATTATGTTTTTCCATGTTAGATTAAGCATGTGATATATTCATAATATTTATTTCCATACTCTATAATGATACCTTCACCTATCACAAGTTGAAGTAAGGTCACTTCAAACCTTAAGCTGGGGGAGGCTATGATATCAACCAATTTTTTCATTTTTTGCCACCTAAAACCAAATACAAATAAATAGATTGACGTGCAAATCCTTTTTTTCCTAAATTGAATCTACCTTTTTTTTGTAAATTCAAAATTCAATTTCCTAAAATCTGTGATCTTGAGCTAAGTCGAACCCAAAACCCATTTTTAAGCTCAATTAAGCTAATACGAAGAAGAAGGGAAGTTGCAGCTACAGTATAGCTATAGTGAGAGTGCAGGAGAAAATAGGAGAATAAGAGAAGGGTTTGAGGGTGGTGAAGTCAAAATTGAGCTGATTTTTTAAGGTTAACACATTGAGTAGAGGTAAAGAGATTCACAATGAGAGGTGATGTTATTAGAGAGTCGTCGGCTCACAAGTAGATATTAGAAGATGCAATGGTATTGCTTATCTTCACAAGAGTTGGTTGGATGGATTATTTCTTAAAGCTGATAGAGTTCAATTATGATATAACAAGAATATTTTCAGATACATCGTAGCATGACAAAGCCATGGTAAAAGGGTTGTTTGTAGGTGCATATGAAGTCACCATAGCACAAGTATCTAGTTTTCCTAGGACTGGAGCAGAGTTTCCAGTTCAAGCAGATGTAATGGAAGCAAGAGAAGAATTCTATGAGCAAGGAGAAAATTTGGACTCATCATCCCAAGGTACAAAGAGACTTCCTCTTCCATGGTTTTGGGCCAATTCTGCTTCCTATGTTATTAGATACCGTACTTGTGATGGTAGACAAAATATTCTATATATTGTTCATTTTAAATTACTTAGTCATCTTCACCATAATATGCTAGTAAATGTGCCCAATTTCCTCTATAATATTTTAAAAAGGATGGCATTTGAGTACCAAAGGAAATAGAGTAACATAGCTTTATCACATCATTGTTTGATTGCCCTATTGGTAAAAAGGAGCTTGAGAATTCAATATCCCTAGATCTCCTGAGAAGACTTTGTGAGTTGTCAAGATACTAATAGTTTACACAAGGAAACTGAAGTACCTAAAGCCCTAGAACCACAAGCTAAATCTATAAGAGGAATTTCTCTTGTCTCACTTATGGCTTCACCTACCCATAGCCAAGGTGAGCCCGAGGAGCACAATGTGTCAAAGTCTAAGTCACCGGCAGTGGAAGAAACCCCATCTTTCTCAAAACCACCTAAATCCAAGAAAATAAGAGGTAGTACATCCACAACATCCACACCTTCTAAATCATAGAATAAAAAGAAGGATGTTCAAAAGAAAAAGGATATTCAAAAGGAGGAACCTACCCCGAGGCGGTTAGGTTGACTAAAAAAGCAAGGTGTTATGAGGGGGAGTGTGGAAAAACCTAAAGAAGAGACAAATGTAACAACCCAACTATATTTAATTAAAATAAATAAATATTGGCATCATGAATATCAATTTAATGGCATAAATTCCATAGCTAATTGGGTGATCCCACAATATTGGTTTACACTTTTTGGGAGATCCTGATTTTTGTTGAAATCACATATTTTTAGAAAATATAATGATTTAAGCCTTGAAAAGTTCCATTTAAAGGATTCCAAGGGTTTGATCAAACCGCCTTAGATCAAACCCCTTTGGATAAAACCCCACTAGTTTTAAACCATACCTATAACGAAGTCTCCTTTACACCCATCAAAATGCTAATAAAAAACCACTTTTTATTTACCTTTTGGGGGATCAAATGAATTCATTTAAACTTTATTTTTTGTCATCATGTAGTCCTTATTATAAGCTTCCCAAAAAGTATAATTTTAAATAAATTTAGTTTTATTATTATATTTAATTTTATCTCTTGTGAATGTAGGTTTTTCACCGAAAATAAAGCTCTATGTTCTGCACATGTGGAAAAATAGCAAATTTGAAAAAAAAAAAAAATTGAAAAAATATCTATGCACTAGATATTGATGTCCTTGATCCAACAACCAAAAAAAATTGAATTTCAATACATACAAAAAAAATTATGTTTTAGCTAGTAAATCATGTCTAAATTATAACTAGTTTGACTTTGAAACTTAATTAAGAAAAAAATATTCAATGAAATTCTATGAAACCAATTCCATGCACTAGATATCGTAGTTACGAATCTAAATTTAAAAAAAAAAAAAAAAATTATACTTAATAGAAAAAATTTATGTGTTAGCCAATAACGTCACTCTTTTAGAATGGTGTTTACTGTTAAAAACTAGTTTTCGAAGGAGATGGAAAAAGAAATGCAATATGATTCCAAAAAAATTGAAAAATATATATTTAGAATCTAGAGACAAAATTTCACAAATCACTAGTTTACATCATCTTCAAATTCCTCACGGTTTAGCCCCTATAGGTTCCAGAAAGTGAAGATTTAGTTTAAAAAAATCAGTTCAGTGTCCAGTTTGGCCAAAAATTATAAACCAGTATTGTGGGATCACCCAATTCCATTTAGCAAATTTTATGTCATAAATCACAATAAATTTGAAATAAATAATTATATTCAGTTCTATATATCAATAGTTACATACATGTTTGATTAGGCATTCAATGCCTACAAGTCAATTCCAAATTACATGGTTTTCATATAAATTACATCACTTGTTCCTTTACATCAATGGTACAATACATAATAGAATTTTGATATGATTCCTTCATATCAGCTCGCCTCCATTGGTAGATGAGAACATGATTGAGGTACTTTTCCACCCAACCACGAAGAAATGCTTCCGTAGATTCTTCAGTCAATCAAAGAAAACCCAACCCTACATGGAACACTTAGCAAGAAATACAGTTTGCAAGGTGGAATTTTTGTGTGCCTAACTACATGCATTTCTATCTATTTTTTTAGAATATGCAAGTTCCATGTTATGTAAATACAATACAACAAAGAGAGGGTAAATAAAACAGTCTATTTCATTTACAAATATATAACAAATGCCTACAAAGCTTGGCCAAGCTCGTGTCGTATGAAATACAACTCTGGTTAGATTTGGAAAAGCAAATCTACTCTCTCTGGAACCCATTCTCGAAAATAAATCTTATTGTATCAAGGGGTATCCCTCCCTTTAGACCATCCATTAGAAGCATTCTATCATTCTACTATCTACCAATAATTCTTGTATCATTTCATTCAACAAAAGTCAACAATACTCAATCACACACAGTTTGATTCCATTTGCATAACATTTATAGTTTTCTCAATAAGTAAAGTAAATCGAGATGAATCAGTAGGTATACCACATGTATGTGAGAATGCATAAAGGAATACTTATGCATGATCACATATATGCCTGGAATGAATATTATAATTTGCATATACATTCTGAAAAATATAAACCATTTTCTTTCTTACATGTATACAAATTCATATTCAGAGAAAAAGAGAAGTAGCATTAGTTCAATTAGATGAAATATTAAACCAATTTATCATCCATCCTTTAGTAGGGATGCTGAATAAATAAAAAAGAAACATCCACTTCATAGTCACTGGTTTTTTTATAAGAACTTAAAAAAATAGATCATTGCCAAAATAGAAACGCTATCCATTCATTTTGTTTCAACTAAAATCATACTTATTCTTTATCGATCAAAATTTCTATTATTTTAGAGAAAATTGCAAATGACTTCATACTTTCCAAACAAACTATCCCTAAAGAGGGATCAATACACATATTATCCACCATTGATGACATGATATTGAAACCCCTTTGGGGTTTACCATCGATGGTCGATGTCTATCGAACCATAGGTTTGATACCCAAACAAATTTATACTCATCAATAAACATATGCATTTTTTGTGCAGAGTTGATACTCAACTCATATATAAGTATAGGAAAATGCATTGGTGTTTGCACATTTATATAAATATCAACATTTGGTGACTATGTGTATGTATATGTATCCATTTAATACCATAGAGTTTTCATTACATGTGACCATGGGAGCAATGCATGTGGATGGCACAATAATGTTACACATTGAACAATATACGTTCGGCTCCACCATAGCCATTAACAGTGCTTGGCGAATAATAAAACATGTGATCATGGTTAACACCACTCGCCCATACCATGCAAGGGGTGTCGCCACCCTTGTATCACGATTCTATACAGAGTTAAAGCACACCCAAATGAATACAACAGTGAAATTCAAACAATTAGTTGCCCACAAGGCACGACATTCAAGCATGTTGATAACATAAGATAAACATAGATTTAGCTTCGGTTGGCTGAATGGCCACAACCATGAAGGAAAAACATAATGGGCATTGAAATCCCATGGTGGGTATGTTACCCGACACCCATTATGAAATCAACATTTGTAAAGAAAATAAAAACATAGAGCCTTCAAAGGCTTGATCCACATGGGCAATACAACGATCGACTGGTTATCATTTACCATAAATATGGAACATGCATGAAAGGCACAAAAAAATTCCATAATGGATTAATCGATTATTTAGACAGAAACTATATCCAATGAGAGGTGGGTATGAATCAAACGAAATACCTCCAAAGGTGATGCCTTGAACGATTTCCTCTCTATAAAAGCTTCTTTTTCCACCCACTAGTTGATCTTCTCCTCATTTCTTTGCCTCTTCCCCTGGATTTTTCCCTGCTTTTTACCCCATTCTCTTTTAAAATTTGAATTCAAATAAATTCATTCACACAAAAAGTGTATACATATACATATACATATATTTACATACACATATTTGTCCTATGATTACATACATACATACAAGATCACTTCCACATTCATTTATTCGAATCACTTTTCAAATTAATCCAAGAAGAGTATACAAATGGAATCACTTCTTCATACAAAGTAAATAGATTTTTCTCATTTAATTTCATTGAATATATATAGTTTTCAACCAACAATGTAAACAAGAACGTATAATTTTTCTCTTTCCACTAGCTATGGTTCTCATACCAAGTTTTGAATGCAATTTGTCAATTTTTCAAACATATGCATATGTCATATTCTATCATGGTGTGTGATATTCTAGATTCCATTCTTTCTTACCATGGTTATCCAGCTAAGCGTGCTTACCTCAATCAAGTTATGATCCTTCAACCCATTTCCTACGTACACATTCTTACACTTGTCCACTTATCAGTAACCTTCAACCGACAATCACATAAAAAATAGATTCTTAAATTAGGAAATTACATAATATTCATTTTCTTTTACATCATTGCATTCTTTTCATTTCATAAATAAAATGCTAAATTCTATTTCCAATTATTTCAATTTCCCCAATTTTTAAAATATAGAAATGAAATCAAGATATGACAACAAAGGGCAAGGAACAAAGAGAAGAATATTTGATGTTGGTTGAAACAGACTTAGAAGGGAAGGAAAATACCCCTGGAAATGTGCATGCACCTACAAAGAGAAAGAGGTATGTGTCCACCACTTCTGATTCAGACTCAGAAGATGTATTTGTTGCTAGGAAAACACAAAAAAACCCTATACAGTCCTACTTATGAAGACTATGATTGTACAGGGGGTAGTAATGAGCATCTTTTTGAAATAGAGAAAATGTTTATAGAAGATAGAAATTTCAAGAAGGAGCTTCAGGAAGCTTTGGATAGAATTAAACATCTGGAAGAACTAGTGTAAAATTATGAAAAGAGAGACAAAGAAAAGGAGACAAAAATATAAGAATTGGAAGAGAAGTTGCAGACATATGGCCATGGTGCAAAGTTGGACCTATTGGCATAATTGACCATTGCAAAAATAGGGGATGGAGAACTTGTAGTAGCAAATCAGAGACCTCCTCCCATAAAAACTCCAATTCACCACACAACTTTGTCTCCTGGTTATCAGCTATGGAAGGTGACTGATGAATTCTCATAGGAAAAATAAAATTGGAGAAGGGAAAGAGAAAATTTGATTGTAGAGCATGCCAAAGTGTTGGAAGGAAAAGAGATTGAGCTAAAGAAATTAGCAATCAAATTGGAAGAAGTGGTAGATAAATTTGCACAAATTATAAGATGCAGACCTCCAACAAGAGCATATGCACTATTTTTGCAAGAAAAAATTTTGAGTTTTTAGTTTAGTAGGCTAATCGGTAACTGATTAGTTGGGATTTTCAAGAAATTTGATTTTCTTAATATTTTTACTGATTCTACACCAGAAGAGCGGGATCAACTGTGTGAATATTATTTGCACAACTATGTGGTACCAGAAGAAACAAAGTGGAATCCTCCAATGTTTGTAGGGGTTCTCCACGTGAGGGCACTAGTATCTTATTATAGGAATGAGCAATTTAGGGGAGAACTAATGGAAGAATATGAAGCAGGGAAACCTTTAGTGTCGAATCTTCGCCAATTGGCAAATTCTAGGAATCGGGCAAATCAAAATTGGTGAGTTTACCGTATCCAACAGGGTGTTCAAATCGCCTGGATTTCATGAACTATCGGTCCAATGCATCTCCATTCGCCAATGGTTTTTTTTTATGAGGCATGTTTCGGCAATAAATTCACCATAACAAACTACGCATTTCCAATGGATCGATTAATATTTTCGCCTAGAATCCCGGGGAGCATGTTATAAAACACCAACATATTTTCCAATACTATTAAAACAACATTATATGAGGACCCATTTCGCCAATTAAAATTTATAAATAGTTGCTTATGATGACCTATTTCGCCAATAATATTTAAAAATAATTACATTTGAGGACACATTTCGCCTTGAAAATTACAAGGTATCGTTGTATAAGCATGCAGGATTCGCCAAATTTTTAACATACCTTATAAAAATCCCACGGAATTCACCAAATATGGATTGATATAAATACAATTGAAGCTGTTATTTGTTCTTACACATTTTGTTCGATTCTGAGGTTCTACTTCTTGATTCAGAAGTCAGTGAAACCCGAAAACGTAGACTCAAAGGTGAGTGATCATTTCTTCATATTGTTATTAGTTATTAGTTATAATAATAAGATTTCTTTATCTGTTTTCCATTCTTGCTTCTGTCTTAAACATGATTTTGAGTAGGGAATGGGATCTATATTCTCTGTCGGTTTGTCCTTCTTAAACAAGAAGACTTTTTTTCCAAATTTTATTCAAAGTGAGATATCAATATGTCGAGTAGCAAGGGTAAGAATCCTTAGAGTAATGAAGAGACTAGGAGGCCATCAAAATTCCCAAAATGTGGAGGTACCATACAGACTTACTTTGGAATTGGCAAAGCTTCTAATCCATCAGATCAAGGTGGAGCTACATCATCAACTCTTCCACCAAATATTATTGAAGATGGCATTGACAATACCTCACCGCCACAGGAAGGTCAAGGTGAGATTGTCATTGAGTTAAATCAAAATGTATCAAATGAGGATGGAAATACCGTAGAAGATTTTCCAAGGGATACCCTAGTTAGCCAGAATGAGATAATTGACATGGATGAGGATGATGTTGGTAGCAAGAAAATAAAAGGCAAATCAAAATTGGGACGCAAGTGGGAAATGACAAGGAATTTTCAAATTGGTTGGTTGTCGAAGTACCCATTCCTTGAACCAGTGGGGGTATCAAACAAAAATGATATTGAAAGGGCAACAAAGGTCAAATGTAATATTTGTAGTTGGAAATGTGGAAGAGACAAGACGATGCAGCTAAAGCTTGACACTATAGAAAAGCATATCGGTAAAGTTTACGAAAAACAAATCATAGACGAAAAGGAACAATTCATCGTTCGATGGAAATCAAAGGAAGAATGTCTTCATGTTAATTATGTTGCAGATTATGGAGAGCATAACCATAGAATTTCGAAGATTAAAAAATGTGAAGGTACACTTGAGGTTCATTTTGGAAAAGCCATGGCAGCAACAAATCTATCAAAAATTGTTTAGATGAGTGTTGTTTTTCACATTTTGTCTAGGGGGCGGCCTATGACCGACTACCCAAAATATTTTGATTTATTATTTTATTTGAGTGTTTCCCACTTTCCCTTCTCACATTGGTCAGTAAACATTGGATGGGAATGAGCGAACTGTCTTGCTGCAATGGAAAAGCAAGATTTAAAGGAGAAAGTAAAAGAGTCAAATTTCATTGCATTATCTTTAGATGAAGTTACTGTAGTAGATAATACTTCTTGGGTTTGTATGCATTTGTATACTGTAGAATAACATGTTCGAAAATCTTATATTCTTTGTGTTCATAAAATGAAGGATAGTTCAACATCGCAAAATCTATTTGAACTAGTAAATAAATCTTTGAATGAAATTGCAGGTATGGATGAGTTGATAATTGCCAAAAAGTTGGTGTGTGTAGGAGTTGATGGAGCTGTAGTGATGCAAGGTTAAAGGAGCGGTTTTTTCACAAAGTTACAAACTACTTGTGCACCATACATGCTTGGAATTCATTGCATGGCCTACATAATGAATTTAGCATTCAAAATTGTAAGCAATTTTCCTACAGTATCAAAAGTTGAAAATCTAGTTCGCGAGATCCACGCATACTTCTGCCGAAGTCCCAAATGTTTCCTTGAATTTCAATATTTTAATGAGGGAATAACACCTGGAAACAAGCTTCTCAAGGATTTCAATACTATATGGATCTCCTTGCATGGACCAGCGCAACGAGTTCTTTCAGAATATCAATCCTTGATTGGAGTGATGTTCGAGCATTGCAACATAGTAGACAAAGCTCCTGACCTCTTACATAGGTTAAGCGATATAGAGACACTCTTGACTTTAGCTAGTCTTCTCCCCATGATGGATGAGATGAACAATCTTGTGAAGAAATCCCAAGACAGAACTATGTATATTTGTGAATATGCCAGTCTATAGAAACTTACATGCTTAGCCCTCAATCATCTATTTCTAGATCTAACACAAGAAGGTGCAAATTATTTGGTGTGGCGAAAAATTACTGATTTGAATAATATTGATAATTATTTACAGTTTAATGAAAACGGGCACTTATGTATCTATGTACATGGATATGAGATACCAATGCACCATTGTAAGACAGTCAGGCACTCTAGTAGAGAAGTACCTGCTAAGGAGGAAGATTTTAACGACATTGTTAAATCTGCTAGTAATAATTTGAAGGAAATTGTAAAATCTCTTTCCTCAGAGATTCGTGAAAGATTCCCTCGACATGAAATACTTGAAGCCATGGGTATTGTGTATCCTCAATTTTGGGTAAACCGAGATAACCCAAAATATTTGCATGATCAAGTAAAAATCTTGATCGAACAATTTTCGAAAGAGGTAACATACAATGAGCAGAGAATAGAAGGAATTTTAAATAAAAATAAGCTTAGAAAGCAATGTAGGATTTTTACAACAGCTATGAGGGACCATTATAAATCCATGGGCAACAAGAAGGCCTTTGAAACAGGATCAATAAAAAATGTTTGGAAAAGCTTAGGTCAGAGTGAAATATTGTGTGGTTCGATGTCAAAATATTTCAAACTTGTTGATTTATGTCAAACAATGATATTGGGGTCGGTGGAGGATGAGAGAGTTTTCAGTACATTGGGGTTTTTTAAATCAAAATTAAGAAACAAACTGGACAAGAATTTGGAAAATTGCTTGAGGATGAAAGGAACTACGTATAATGTCAAACAAAATCCTTTTGAAAGGGCACTCGCAATCTAGAGGTCCAAATGTGAAAGGAGAGGGACCAAGTTGTGCAACACAGGCTCTCCAATTCCAAGCGCTGTCAGTACTAGTGGCAATGGGCCTAGGACATATGACAATGATATTGAAATTGACACAAATCACAAAATGAATGTTGAATCTGAGACACAGGTCGAAGAAAGTGAAGAGAAGACTCATAATCAAGATGACTCTTTTACTTTATCTCAAGATGAGCATCGGTTTGAGGACCCTGACTCCATTTGGGAAATGGAAGAGAATTAGCAGGTTTTAGGTATTTTTACTGCACTTCATGAATTAGTTTCCATTGTTCCAAAGTCCAAACTGTAGTTGATGATATTTTATATTGTATTCAATGAACATTGAAATTTTGAATCATTGCACTTCATGATATCTTATTTTATATTGCACTCAAGCACTACATGAATCATATTCCAAACTGTAGTTGATGATTTTTTATATTGTATTCAAATAAATTTTGAATCATTGCACTTCAGGATATTTTATTTTATATTGCACGCCATGATATTTTATATTATATTGCACTTCATGAATCATATGTCAAATTCAAACTATAGTTGATGATATTTTATAAATTATATAGGATTCCATCATCCATGAAATTGTGATATTAAAATTTAAATTTGATCTCTTAAAAAGAAATTTATTTTTTCTTTACAAAGAAACTAGCCTCCACTGAGTCCACCCCACTTATCTTCCACATATCAATAATCATAAAAGTATACGACACTTTGATTTTATGATTCATAAATTATGAACAATGCAAATTGTAGAAAATTATGTGATAAGATCCATATTATAGCCTACATTCACATTGCATCCATAAATAAATTTAAAATTTCATAGTGACATAGTCCTTCCCCCATTCCTAACAAAATTCAATACCATCGGCCTAACAATGCTTCATCACTGGAACCCCCATCATAGTCCCATCGATGGCCCAATAAAAATAGCTCACAACCTAGTATCGGTGTAACAATACTCTATCATGCTGACTCCTAAGGTGCTCTCTTGATATACCGATAGATTCAAGCTATCAACAAAAGTAACCATGAATTATAACCATGGGCATGAATTATCGAATGCATAAAGTATAACGGGGGAACTATGGTGCATGGGGGAAACATAATTCGGTGTCCCACCGATAGAACGAAGGATAGGTGTCCATCGGTGGAGAGGGTGGCTATCGGTGAAAGACTGATGTGACATCCCGGAGCATCGTCGACTTCGAAATATTTGAAATAAATGTTCTTCTTCGATGACAAGACTGAAAGACGGTCCACAGATGGTGCATTTATGAACCATAATTGAAGTGAATTATATCACAAGTTGATCGCATAGTTGTTACAAAATCCTGGAAGATTTCGCTTAGGGAAGAAGTAGAAAGGCAAAAACTTGGAGTTCTGACGCAGCAAAGACCAATGGACTATGGAGGCTATTCGACGAGACTTACACAAGTACTTCAGACCCAGCTGAGAAGCTATTTTCATCAAAATCTTAAGATTTAAATAATGGAAGAGAGTACATACAAACCCAAAGCTAAAAAATAAAAAATCGAAAAGACTAAGACTTTGGATCAACTGGACATTAAAAAGCCTAAGAGACTCCTAAATGAAGACTTGATAGATCAATGCCCTAGGTCGAGGCCGAGACCCAAGAGGAGTGCTCAAATGAATCCTTCCATGGATCGACTATGGGACAAACATAAGGGCTTAGGGGATATTTGGACACCGCAACGAGGGCACGACCTCTCCATGTACCATTACAAAAAAAAAAAAAAAGGTTTCAACCAGTCTGCAATCCGTGGAGGTTGAACCTGGGAAGACTTGTGGTGCCCAATGTGTTTGTGAACGCAGAGCCAATTAAAGCTCTTGCTATCAGATATAACCCCAAGAAAAGAAATATTCAGGCACATGGCGGGGGTGACATGCTTGTTATTTCTAGGGATCTCATTTCTAATGTATTTCAGTTTGAAAGTTCACTGAATTTATCATTCACAGTCAAAGATCTCTTGACAGAGTATTGCCACATGGATACCAGCTACAAGAGATGGAAATTACCTTTGCATAGGCCCAAGGATGAAGGAGGCCAACTCAGGAGGTTCTCTAGCAGTGAAAACCCTCCTTTCCATGAAGATTTGTTCAAAGAGTATTTCCAATACACCTATTATTCAGCTGGTCAAGTTTTGGGAGTAGAGATTCTGCCTCTCATGTCGATTGTCCCAATGGTCTTAGCTGTAGACATACAGAGCAAGGATGCTAGGCCATTTGATTATGCTAGATACTTGGCCAACGCCCTACATCGAGGGCTTGAAAAGGTTAAAAATAATAGTGATAATATTAATTTTGAACACTATTCTTTGCTTATGCATTTGCTTTTGTACGAGGGACATGTCAGAGGGGTGTGGAGTGAAGAATTAATGATAAAAGATACAGATGAAAATGGAGATTTTAAACCTATACAAATGTGGACTTCATTGTGGGACAACCAATTTGGTAGGTCTCATTACCTTTATTTTGAAGATTTTTTTGTAAAACCATTGATGAAGTTGTTGGGATATCTGTGCAATTATAACCTATCCCCAGAAGTACAAAGATTTCTAAGACCAAAGGAAAATGGTCAAAGTAATAAATTGAATCATAACTGGGGAGACCGGTATGCTTTCCTTGATTGTACAATGATAAGGGTTTATGGGTTCAAAGGGGCTCCACACTTGATGCCACGAGTAGTTCTTGAGCAAATTGCTTATTTAGAAATTGTGAGGCAATTGGAAAAATTTGATTCCAAACACCTCAAAGGACATAGCAAACAATAAATTATGCCCAACACCTTATGTTTTGGAGACTTTACAGTGGTTGCCAATGAAGGACATGGAGAAATTGATGGTAAATTACCACATTACAACCTACCTCTAGGTGATGTAAGGAAACAATTTGATGCAGAAGGGTTTATTCACAAGGCAAGATTATCGTAGGAGCTATCAGGGGATGAACATTTGTTCTCAATTGAAGATGTCATAAGAAACCATGATGAGGCTTCCACCAAGGAAAGAATGGCCGCCTATAACAAGATTATGCTTGCAGAGGAATGGAAGAGAAAAAATTTCCCATCTTATTCAAAGGCATTTGGTGAGATACATGATCCTTTAACTAGAATTGAGCAACTCATCGCTCATGTCAATGAACTGGTAAAGGATGTTCCCCCAGTTGTTTTTGATGCACCTCATGCAACCTATTCAGGAGTACAAGCTGAAGAAATAGAGCCCTTGGATTACATACCTTCACAGCCTACTCCTAAGGTATGTTTTTCTGTAGATATTGATATAAGTGAAGAAGATTAGGGTGATGAAGATGGTGAGAAGGTCAAACAAATCAGTGCTTTTGTGATTGCACGGTACAAGCCCCCTCAAGAGAAGAATATTGTAAGATTTGAGGCATCAAATGAACTATTTGATGATGTGAGGGTCAGGGCTAGACAATAGTTTATTTCTGATTGTGATTTTGTTAAATCTTCTGAATTTAAATCATTTGTTTATGAATATAAAGGCAAAAAAATGAGACAAAAGATACAAGATATCACTCTTGAATAAGAGGCAACCGCTCTGGAGGAATTGAAAAGGGAGGTAGATAAGGAAATGGAGTCCATCACTCCTAAAAGAGGAAGGGAATTACTTCAAGAAGCTAGAGTGTTGCTCCTGACAGGGTGGGATATTAGCTCTTCAATTGCATTTGATAGCTTCAAAAAAAGAGGGGATAAGACAATGAACTTAACAGAAGAAGCAAGTGACAAAAATATATTTGGGATATGGGTACAACCCAGACGAAGCCACCTTGCTTATTTTGTCATTGTATCCCCATGATAAAAGACCTGCTATAATTAGTAATCCAAACCAAGTGTTTGGTCATCTCTTGGTTCAACGAGTAGTGGATACCAACCCTATGGAGACAACAGAATTGAACATAAATGTGGCAAAATTTACCAAAGCATAGATCAAAAAACTGATTAAGGAAAATGACAAACTGAAAAAGGAGCTAGCAAATCAAAGAGAAAGAAAATCTTCCTCCTCCACATCAGAGTTGTACTCCCCATGGCTTGAAAAATATAAGAGAGTGCTTGATGCATTGGCTGATGTAGCCTATTGGAAGAATTGCCATCTGAAATCCCAGAGGAAATGCAAAGAATTGGAGAAAGAAGTGAAAACCATCAAATATAACACTATATCTGAAATGATAAAAGAAAGATTCAACAAAATGATGAAGTGTGCTAATGAATATTGGAAATTATTCAAACAGACACGCATTGCATTGGTGGAGAATGAACAATTGTAGCCTAGAATGATGGAGAAAAAAAAGGAGCTCGTAGATAAGAATGTCATGAAAGGACAAATATTGCTGACATATAACAAGCTAGTAGAATCACATAATGGATATCATAACAGGCTTAGGGAAGATTTTGACTGCTTTGATTCAGTCCCACTCCTGACACTTCATAATGGCATTAGAAATATGCAAGAATATGATGATTGGAAGGAAGATCTTGTTGGGCTTCTAATTGCTACATTTCAAGAAATAAATGATGAGGATATGGTTTTACAAAACACTCATAAGAAACTCAAAAAAATAATGTCTATGGAATATGATATGAAAGAGGCGATCTCTAACGTGGACACCTATGGTGAACAGGAGTACATCCATCACCTCTCTACATTCAATCTGTTTATTAGACAAACTATAGATGTGTTAGAATCAGATTCAATGGGACAATCATCAAATTCAGACTAAGAACGCCAGCCGACAGCCAACAGCATGATGAGCCCCTATCATGGAGTGGAGGCCTTGAATAGATCTTAGGTGGTCACGGGCTTCTGCTTGGAGATTAACGGATCGGTGCATTCACTTGCGATATTATTTTATTTATAATTTGACTTATGTTAAGTTGTTAAATGTCATGACTTTTTGTAAGGGGTTTGTAGCTTGTTGCCTCTCATATATAAGAGAGATCAAGACCCAAATAGGAGATCAATGGATCATCACATTATTTTTAATTAGACTTTAGAGTAGAAAATATTAAGAAGATAGATAATAGATTGCACCAATTCACCCATCCATCTCATATCATAAACTATTTTTATAATGCATATCATTTGAACTTTGAAGATCAATACAATGGAGAAGGTTACACATAATTATTGATTTGCTTTCGATTGTTCAACTATTGTGGATTCATATGCTTATATGTTATCAACTTATTTGGCTGTCTCCAAAGTGGTTGTTTATGGTATTCAAATTAAGTGTGTGGAAGTACATTTAATTTGTCAGTACATTGAATTTGAATTCTTCAAGAATAGGGGCTATGACAATGGGGTTTTAGATTTATTTATGGACATGATCAAGGAGTAATGTGGGCCACAAAATGGATCTTGTCACACAAATCTCTGCAATTTGTGTTAGTCATAAAATCAAATGTAGTGTATTTTTGCAGTATGTGGGATGTGGGTGAGGTGTAAGTTGGTGGATATTGATCAGGATTTTTAGTCCCAACATAACAGAAGCTAACAATTCAACATCCATAACTTAGAAGCTCTACCAAGAAGTAAATATAATGAGCTAACAGTTCAACATCCATAACTTGGATGTTCTACCAAGAAGTAAATATAATGAGCTAACAGTTCATCACCTTATAGTTCAAATGATAAAATAAATAATATAGATAATTGAACATCATCACATTACTGAAGTCTGAATTTGAGCTTTTTAATTGATTTTCACATGAAGGAGTACATATTGGCATTGGAAATGCAAAATCTTGCCAATGCCCAAAGACAAGTCTGCATAGAGTTGAGTTGGAACTTGAAAACTCATATTATCAAAGATTAAAAATTAAAAATCAAGTCACTGTATCACCTTTTCTAGCAACTTCCACTCTTCAAGTGGTAGAATTGTCATTTGTTCTAACTGATGTTGTTTGACTTGAAGTTTTGTTAACATTTCATGATTGTAATTGGAAGTGGAACTTGTCTTGAATTCTTCAGTCAATTTTGCATTCAAGGTTATCAGTGTTATGATGGAATCCAAATAGTTCACATCTAGGTTCTGAGGAAACTAGTCCAAATCAATCTTCCTTGCACCTTCCATCTTCTTTTTGAAACCATCCTTTCCAATGAATCGGTCATTTGTGTCAAAAGCCTCTAGAAAAATAATCTTTGTGAAGTTCCTTACCTTTTCATCCACCACCTTCATCTTGTCTACAACCAAATGCAAATATTCCTTTGTTCCACACATTCTCGAACAATTTTCAATGATAGATGACATCTTCATTGAGGTTTCAATCCGATTAGTAATCCCTTTTGATTTTAAATCATTGTCACTTGCTTTGTAGACTATTTGTAGAACTTGATTTGCAGATTTCTCTAATTCCAACACATTTTTGTTGTCCACTAAATATTTGTTGAGATTCTTATAATGTTGTCTAATAGCATCAATCAATTGAAACATGTCACACAAATGATCAAACCTCTGCATTATTTCATCCCAGATCTTTTGTTTCATATGCCTCACTGTATCTCTACAAAATGCAGATAACTTATTTTGACCATACTTAATTTCTTCTTTTTCTTCTATCAGCTTTGTCTCTAATCATTCATTTGTTTTTCTTTGTTTCTCCAATTTTTGTTCCCACTATGCATTTCCATTCACAATGCTTAGTCTTAATTTTTTTGAAGTGGATTTTTCCTCATCATATTTCTTGTTGCTCTCATCTAGCCTTCGCTTTAGGTTATTCACTCCTCTCTCATTTGGTTTATCCTTTTTGCTTGTTGATGTAGAGGCAGATTTTATTATTCTTTTATCTAATTCATTGCTCTTGTTATCTATTGCTTTCCTCTTTGCTTTCTCACTTGCTAGGTCTGCCTGTAACTTTTCTATTTGGGTATGCAACCTTTTCTTCTCTCTATCTTGCTTTAGCAGTGATGTGTACACCAATTCATTGTTCTTCTTTGATACATTAATTTTGTCAGTATTTTTTAGGCCAGAAAAATCCAATTGAAAATTGGTTACCTGGTATTCAGATCGATCCATCTGATTTGTTGGTTTGTTTTGATCTATGGGAACAACAATTGTGTACTCCATGATTTCTTTAGTTCTGTCAAATGTGGGTAATACCATGGTTGTTGCAGTCTCTAAAGTTATAGCAGATGCACTCTCCATCAGTTGCTTCTTTTCTTTTTTATTCAATTCTGATTTCTTTTTAAACTCTTCAATGAAATCATAACTTAGGGAGGCAGGAACAATGGAATGCTTGAATGGCGAAGGAATAGGAGTAATTGCAGTTGCTAATGATGTCGTAGCCATACTAACTGGAATTGGAGGAGTGCCTGGAAATAACTCCTTTGTGGTGGATCCACTGATAGTGTGACTTGGACCTGTCAAAATCCTTTGCCTCTTTTGATTGCCTTGATCACCTGGTGTTTTTGTGGTATCTTGTATTGTTTTCCTCTTGTGTGTAATTTGTTGTTGTAGCACATGTTGACCACTACTAGTACTACTACCCATACCATCACCACTAATGGCACTCCTAATTGCACTAAGTTGTCTACCAAGGGCATGTCCTAGTTGTGATTGTATCTAACCATGAGGATGAAGATTAGAAGCTCTAACAAATTGAGTTTTACTTGTATGCCCTTGGTCTAATTTTTCACCTCCAAGCCCAAGGCCAGATTTATCAACTGGTTTTCTATGCTCAACATTTGTTACTGTCTAAGGGCCGTGTCTTTTGGACCCCAAAGGACCACCTTCATAACCAATTTTTTCAAGTATGGATGCTCCTGAAGTATATGCTGAAGCATATGCTTCTTTTGCGGCCTCACTTAAACTAGGTTTGTAATTGGCATGGCTTTGTTTTACTTCTTCACTATCATCATTAGATTCATCATCACTTTCTTTGTTTCCATGTTCATTAGGATGCTTTATATTCCACAATTTTCTAAACTCTTTATCTTCTTCATTAGCTCCATACTCTACAAGAGCTCTTGGATCACATAGGTCCTTCCTCATAGACCAAAAGGCAGTAATTTTTTATCATGACCAATTTTTATCTGTAACTTCCTTCTCTAGAGAACCTGGAATTTTTACTCTACCAGATGTTTTATCACTTTTTTCATAAAAAATGTTGTATGTCTTGATTGTCTTTCGGTGCAATGCCATAATTTCTGCTGACAATTGTTCAAAAGAAATACCATTCTCAACAACACTTTTCTCCATTTCTATTTTGACCTCATCCCAAGAATCCTTGTTTCTCAAGTTTTCAAGCAAGGGTTTACTTTGATGTTGAATTCTACTTGCAACATTCCTATTGGCCACAATCATTGATTTAATGATGTCACATGGATCATACTACCAATGACAGATAGCATCAAAGTAAAAAAAAGTCAAAATATTATGTGCCACACTAAATGTTTTTCTCTCGAATGTGAACCCTCCACATGAAAAAGGTAAAGAAGGAAATAAGGTCTTCTTTTGTTGACTAAGAAAGTGTAGTTCATTAGCACTCTGCACCTGCCTTACATATTCCAATGCAAAAACCCTTTCTATCACATGTATTGGAAGTTTGTGTGGCTGTACTCCTGATCCATAAAATCTTAGCATAGTATATTCTTCCATTAAGTACCAATCAACCAATTGCATTTCTTTTCCTAGTTGCATGCAGTTTCTACATGACATAGGCAATCTAGGCATTGGAGTATTTGTAATTTCTTGATGCAATGGAGCCAAAAAGTAGTCTACAAAATGATTGTAGTTCCTTCGAGAATCATGCATCCTTATCTTAGTGGTTCATTCATATACTGGAGCCATTTTCTTTTCCTCTACATTACTATAGGGCTGAATCTGGAGCTTGTTGGTCTGAAACTTTCTTCTAAATTTGAATGGAAAAAGATAGCACAAGTAGGTTGTGAACCTAAATGTCTTGGTGGAACCTACTTTAATCATTAAAAATTGTTTATGCATGGATTCTACAATGTGTTGAATATAATTATATTTGACACGTTCAACACCATAATGGATATTAAATGCCATTTCAAGGAGGCTTGCACCCACTTCCAAATCGCTATCCAGGTCGAGGAAAAATGCTAGCATGGAAATAGTATCAAGAACCCATGGTTTTAAAATATCCAAATTATAAGAAGGCTTATGATCACCTTTCAATTTGTTTCTACCCTGAACTATTTTATTTAAGAAATTATTTTTCTCCCTTTCTTCTACTGCTTCATAATCAATAGCAAGCTTTTCTAGGTCAATGTGGTCATTTCCAAATTCTTCAATTGTAAACCCCAACACTTTTCCAAGTTCTTTTGCATTAATGGATAAAAATTCTACTTGGCTATCTTTATTAACAATTTATCTTTTCTTATCATCATAATTTTCGGCATAGACCATGATAAATTCTAGGCAAGGGAAAACTTCATGTAACATCATGCGCCCTAATCCAGTTACCCACGGTGCATTGATACTATTAACTTGCATTTTCTTTGTAGCCTTATTTTGAGATTAAAATCTAGGTTCTGAGGTACGCCTACCATAGATTTCAGGATCATAAATATCATGGTACCCATCAATGAAACCTGGGGTTTTAAGCAATTTTGCATAATGTATTTTTTTATCGGACATTGCTTTAGTGGTACTGGTGGTAGACATTCTTATACAATGTGAAGTTGTGAAATTTGAATTCCCTAATACCTATTAGTCCTCCTTAATTTTTCTTAAGTCTTAAGTCTCTAAACCCAAACTTCAAAGTTTAACAAAATAAGATTTTAAGAAATGTCAAACGATGAAACATAGCCATAGGAATTTTTCACTTACCCAGATTCTGAGTCCTGACTCTTGACGAGATTAATGCTGACAGTCATGGAAACTGGAATGGCTTTGTTGGAAGTGGAACTGTGGAATCCAAAACAGGGTGGTGCACTGCAATGAGAAATCTGGAGAGTGAAGACTGAAATTTCCCCCTATGCTGACCCTAACTTAGCAGTATAAAGTGCTTTTTTTCTCGAAATTGGAACATTAAAGTGAATCAAACATCTTAAGTCTACATGTTGCAAATTCTAAATCATTGATCTTTCTAAATATAACGGTTATAGGGTGATTCTGGAGGTTTAAGTTCGCAAGCCTATCGCTCTGTGCATTTCATTCTGGAATGCAAATACAACCATACATCAAATGTTCATCCAACGGTTGAAACTTGAGTAATTTATGATATTAACTTAAAAAATAAACATGACACATGTGTTTTAAAGTTGTTTTAAACTTTTGTGCACTAGGATTGGTATCAAGGCCAAGGGGTCGGTAACTTAACGTTGCAAAGGTGAAAGGACTTAAAAAAATCTTCCTGTGTGCTGACCCTCTCACTTAAAAGTTAAAAACAAATCACTTGACAGTTGACACTTAGCAGTACAAAGTGCTTTAAATGCTTTTTTTTTCAAAATTGGAACATTAAAAGTTGCAAGTTTTTAACCATTGATCTTTCTAAATCTAACAGTTATAGGGTGATTCTAGAGGTTTAAGTTAGCAAGCCTATCTCTCTGTGCATTTCATTTTGGAATCCAAATACAACCATACATCAAATGATCATCCAACGGTTGAAACTTGACTAATTTATTATAATAACTTAAAAAAAAAAACATGACACATTGACACATGTGTTTTAAAGTTGTTTTAAACTTTTGTGTGCTAGGATTAGTATCAAGGCCAAGGGGCCGATAACTTAATGTTGCAAAGGACTTAAAAAAATCTCCCTATGTGCTGACCCTCTCACTTAAAAGTTAAAAAAAATCACTTGACAGTTGACACTTAGCAGTATAAAGTGCTTTAAATACTTTTTTTCGAAATTGGAACATTAAAGTTGCAAATTTTTAACCGTTGATCTTTCTAAATCTAATGGTTATAGGGTGATTCTGGAGGTTTAAGTTCACAATCCTATCGCTCTGTGCATTTGAAATCACGTACTCATAGTCCTTCGCCCATTCCTAACAAGATTCAATACCATCGGCCTAACAATGCTTCATCGGCGGAACCCCCATCATAGCCTTGTCGATGGCCTAAAGAAAATAGCTCATAACCTAGTATCGGTGTATCAATACTCTATCGGGCTGACTCATAAGGTGCTCTCCCCAATATACTGATAGAGTCAACAAAAGTAAGCACATCGTTGTAACACATAAACATCGGTGGAACGAATGATTGCATTCCCCCGATGGCCCAATATAACCATGAATTATCAAGTGCATGTTGCATAAAGTATATTACTTAATTTCTTAAAGGAAAAAAATTGATTTGAATATATTAATATAAATAGAGACTGAAGTTTTGAACTTGAAAAATAACTCTTTACTGTAAGTGTAAATGAATAACAAAGAATAGCACAACACAACCATTTATTTTATTGCAACTAAATTTCAATGTCACATTATTACATATCTTTTTAAAGACGAGCAGTTGTAGAGCACTCCCGTTTTGTATAAATAACATATGTCAGTGTGTCACTTTCCATAAACACAATTTAATGATTTATTCCAAGTTGTTGCTCGTTACAATGGATTACAAATTGATTCCAATTTCCAAGCTTTTGTTGGTGACAACTTAAAACAAATGTAACTCTAAAAATAAACGCATGATTCCAAGCTTCTGCTCATGAAAACATAATACAAATGTGGCATTGAAAATTAAGTTTAAACGCAAGGGATTTGCCCAATTCCAACCATGCTGGGGGAAAGGGGGTTCTAATCATTTTGGGGAAATGGGAGCTGTGAAGATACAAAATGTACTTATCCCCTTTGAGAACTAGAGTCATGCAGAAGATGTAATACAAATGTGTCTTTGAAAATAAATGCATGGAACTTGCTAGGCCAACCATGTTGGGGAAAAGGGAGTTGTGAGGATACAAGAGGAGTAGCAAATCTACTCCCATCTTTTGCACGCAACTTCCATGCACTGGTATAGCACTTACATCCATCAGAGCTCCTCATCCTAGTTCAAAACCTGTCTAGGAAGTCAGGTTAACCAAGTCAACTTCTTTCCAATTCCACCCATTCTATACTTGAAGGAAATTCATCTTTTATTGATTACTCTGTAGCTACATAACTGTAGGCAAGAGAATTTATAGTATCCCCAATAATACCACATCATATTCTTCTTGAATCCTTATTAACCCTAGAAAATGAAAACCCTTGGGACACTATCCACTATTCACTATCCCTATTTATGGGCCACCAGACACCAGTGCTGCTACCAGCCTGGGTATAATGATAATCGTGATTCATGTACAATTAAAATCTTTAATTTGATTGATGTCTGGCTACACACAAACTGTAACTCAAGCTAACAAGCTTTCAAAATCACCAGTGCCACTCAAACGATATGAAATCATTACAAATCTTGTTCATTAAAGCTATGAGTTGTCCAAGAAATTGCTTCGGATGTTTATATCACACATGGCATTAATCGCCGCCACTACCAGCACTAGCAGTACGACAACCAAACTCTCTTCAAAAAGATTGAGAATTTCAATTAAATGAAATGTACAACATCGAGGCATTGAAAAGACAGAATGAGTGATGAGCCTTGACCTCGCCACATGGCCGCATCTAACGGTTCTAGTGTTATTCCGGAGGTTTCAATTCGCAAGTCTAGTGCTTCAAAGATTTACTTCTGAAATGCAACTACAATTGTCTACCAAAACTTCATCGAATGGTCATAGATTATATTAATTTGCACTAACATATGGCTTCAGAAATAATAAATATGTTTACAGTTGTTCGCATTCTGGACTCTTTATGAAGGAATTTGAATGTACGGAAAATATGTCCTAGAATTTGATATTTTCGCCAACCACATTGATTTTTATTGGCATATATGTTTATTTCGCCACTGAAACTTTTTATTAGTTTGAGATTATGTTTAATTTGCCAATAAAAATATTTTTTTTGCTTTGAAAAAGGTTTTTATTCGCCAACATTTTTTGTTTTGTTTTGAAAACAAGGTTAATTCGCCAACCAAAAAAAAAAAATTGGTTTGAAAAAAGGTTTTAATTACCAATGAAAAATATTTTATTCGTTTAAAAAAAATTGCATTTCGCCACGATTTTCCACATACTTCTAGTGATTGTAAAAGATTCACCAATTGGGATTTTTTTTCTCGAAAAATGAAAAAATCGCCAATAAAATTAATATTTTTATCGGGAATAATACAAGATTCGCCAGAATTTTACACCTTAGCCAAGGGGGGCTTTTTTAAAGTTTTCCCTGATATGAAGAGAGGGAGAAAACAATTGCTCTCCCGATAAGGAAAGAGTCTAAATACCGTGATACACTTATAAGTGAATGGTTGAGAATCCTAGCTCAAAAAGGTTTAGGAAAGAAGATTATGAACCTAAGAACAAAGGATTATAAAATAATTTAAACATTAGTTGTGGGATTGGGTCAACAATGTTATAATTATATGCAGGACAAATGGAACAGCTTGACCCTAGAGTTGCAAAGAAAGGAAACTCATTCAGTATATAATTTTACCATCATGCTTGAGAGGGTACGCAGATACATGAATATTTTTGATAGCATAGGACTTCACTGGGTACCACTCACATTCCACCCACCTATGCTACTCTATCCAGTTCCACATTGGACTGAGGAAAAAGGTGAGGAGTGTGAGAAAGTTGGGATCATCAGAATGAGAAGGCTTGCAACTTACAAAGGTTTCTACTTAAAGTAGATCAAGGGATTTGATGTTGTCATGGACCTCAGGGAGATTACATTGCGTTATAATCTGTACCCTTAGTGTTTTGCTTCAGGAAAAGAAAAAATATAGTTGGGGGAGTGATGTGTCTATTTAATAGTCCATTTTTTGTTGTTTTTATGCGTGTTCGTAGACACTATTAGATAATCCTTTTAGACATATTCCTATGATATGTTATATTTTTATGCTTATTATACAACCTTAGACCTAAATTATAGTAATGGAAATATAGTTATGATATAGTAGCATTGCATGATTCATATGTGGATATGTGTGGAATGTGGTTGGAATTGTGTGTTTAATCATGGTAGTTAGCTTTGTGTATATGTTTTTTGGATTAACCTCTTGCAGCCCAAAAAGAAATTTTAGCCCACAACAACTAGAAATTGTAGCCCACAACAAAAGGACTTAGAAAACAAAACAGGAGAAGTACCGAAACAATCTTAATGAAATAACTACCATGTGGAGACACCTGATGGAATTAGTCATTCATCATTATGACAATTAATAAGGCGCTAAAGAAGAAGAATTCTTTTGTTGATAGGATTTTGGATAGCTGATTGTGTCTTTCACATGCAAATCTTTTTTGTAAAGTTTTAATTCTATTTGAACTCTTGTATCTTTTCAGTTGCAGTTTGAATAAATTAATCTTAATTCATACTCTGATATCTAAGGATTTTTAGTTAATGATTTTAGTTAGGAGTTGTGTTTAGAATAAAAATCCCCCATGCTTGTATATATCCAATGGTTGAGTCTTTAGAAAGTAAGTTGGTTAATCTCATACTAGATGATTTTTTTATCAGTTACTTCTTAGTTTTTAGTTGTAATCTTCAGACATGTTAATTATTCATAAATGATTTCCTTTAATACAATCTTTGAGAAATATTTAATGTGATCTTTTGGAGTGCATAATGAATAAAGTTCAAGTTCATATGAATACGTAGAATCTGAGATTTAGATTTGGTTTTAGTTAAATGAAGACAACCGCTTGAGGAGGCCACTCAAAATAATTTTTCTTCACTACATTTATAGTTGTTTAATTTTTGTTTAGCGGTTATTTTTGTTTATCATTACTTCATAAATTGCATGGAAGCTAAAATAGATTCTCATATTTTGATTATCAATAATGATTGTTCATGCACATGAATGTGTTCAATAGACTTGTAGTACTCTAGAGGTTAGAATAAATTTAGTTACCATTTTAAGTAGTTTTGAGTTAGTTTCAATAATTTTCTATTAGCACTAGTTCAACTATAGGTTATGTTGTAGGCACTTGTAGCCATTAGTGCCAATTTACTTCTTTCGTTATTATGTCTTTCTATGATTTTCCAGGAAGTAGAATACCTTTAATAGGATAAACTATGTAACCTTAGGTCTCTGAAGGAACATATAGTGCAACACCATCACAAGTTTACAAAACTTGGTTGACAATTGAATGAAGTCTTTACAATTTGAGTGGATTTCTAGTCATTCCTTTGAATTGTGTGGTTTCTACCAAGTTTACAAAACACTAGTTTAGACTCTATAGTTTGGTTGTGTCCACGGGTCTAATTGGTGGTAATTGGATTAAGTTCTTATTCAAAATTTGCAACATGTTTGAATGGAGGGAATTAGATAGTTGGGTAAATTGTCTATCTCTCAATTTATATTGGTATGGAGTTGAGCTTATAGCTACAACTTGTCGTTCAATGTGGTTGGTTGTTTGAGGTGTACTTATCTTGATGAAATTATTTTTTTACATCTTGATTGGTTGATAGTTGTTTTGAAGTACGAATTAAAATTTCTCAGTAGGATTCAATAAAGATGTCTCTTCATACTGACTAACCGAAGTTTGATAATCATGAAGAGCCAAACACAAGTGTATAAAGGATGGATATTTCATAAACAAGATTTTATCCCTTATGCCTAGTTGCAAGTTTTCAATGAATACTCTTTGAACATCCACATCAAGAAGAGTAAGATTTATTTGTGAGTAAAGCAACTGATAGCACCCTATAAAGTATGTGCTTGGTGGATTACTATGTTGCAAATTTATGAGGGGGTGAAATTTTAGGTGTAACATGTGAGGACCCAAAACTATAAGGATTATTAGTGGAAAGGCTCAAGGTTGGGGTTAATCCAATGCTTTTTTGTATCATTAAAATAACATTTGGATTTGTGTATGTGGAAATAGAGGCTATAGTTGTGGGGAGGGAGATTTGACTTCCTCCTTGATTTTAAGTTTATCCCAAAGCTTGAGTGCAACTAGCCATCGTAGGTATGTTAGAATCAACTATATGGGCTAGGAAACACAAAACCTCTAGTACTTAAGCATCATTAATCACTTTCCTCAAGTTATCCACTATATGAACCGTTAGGCCAGCTAGAGATTCGGTGCTCAAAAAGTCTTGAAGTCCCTCTAGATCTTTATCCAATTGTTTCAATTTGTTTTTGAGAACATGGTCAACAATAGTTTCAACATCCATAATTTAATGGTTGATTGTAAAGTTTTCATTGGTATGGTAGCATTGGAGATAGAGTCCAAAATAGGTTGAGTATTGACAACACTTTGCATGAAAGAGTTGGAAGACTGATGATCCAAAATGGATGTAAGAACAGTGTGGGATACCATAAGTCTACAACATCTCACTAAAATATTGGTAATAGGACACCAGGTCATGAAGCTCATGTGAGTTTCAAAACACTAAGTATGCCCAAGATGAACACTAAACTATCAAATAATCATAATAAAACATTCAGAAACAAAATACAGATAGCAAGAGCAGACAAAGATCACTGAAACATCGATATGAGAAAAATTTGTTTGAGCCAAAAATAACAAGACAAAGTCGTCCAAGGGCATCTATGTCTTTTGTTAGAACTAGAATTTCAGATGAAAATTGTAAGGCCTTTTTCCCTTTTAAACCCATTCATTTGCTATCTTTTCCATTAAAAATTAATTTTTGCCACTCATATATAGCATATACCCTTTACCGTTGCCTTAATGTTCAATTTTACATCACTTACCGCTTTACCGTAGCCTCCCACAATGAGCTCGCGGTATGGCGGTAGTAGCTAACGGAGCAGGCAGAAGATAGTCACTGCAGTACCGCTAGTAGTCAAGCCAATGACCGCGGTAGCGGTTAGTAGATGGCGAAGGGGGAGCCACCGCGTTACCATGGACAGTCATCCGACTGACCACGGTGATTGCGGTGATAGGGTTGGCAACCGACGAGGTAGCGAAGTGGCGAACAGGTAGCGGTTACCGCGATACTGTAGCCGCTAAAACAATGACCGCGGTGATAACAGTAAGTGGCTAGCAGTTGACGACGAGCATACCGTGGTACCGCACACGGTCTGAACATAGACCGCGGTGACTGCAGTAGTCTACAAGATAACCGACAAGGCAATAACGAGACAGTCACCGCTATACCGCGGCCAGTCAACAAGTTGACCGCGGTAGAGCGATAAAAATAAAGGCTACGGGGAGATAAAATAAAGGAGTGGATAAAGTATAATGTGAAGTGTGAAAGCGGGAAGGGATAAAGTGAAATATAAAAGGATAACTATAGTTTAAATATTTGATTTGCCGATAAAGGAAATATAATCAGATATTTTATTTTTGTCATAGAATGTAAACGGCCATAACCAGAATTCGAACAGTTGTAACAAAAAATGAAGGATAACGACCCTTGAGGTATGTGATGTATAAAGGTATTTGAAAATCAGTCACAGGGGTTGGAAAGGTGTGGGATTTTTTCCACTGTAATAACAGAACTGGGATAAGAGAAATGAAGAGTCCTTCTTGAAACTGGATGTAATGGAGTAAACATTTTTAAACTGGTGCAATTTTTCTGAGTTTGTTTGTTAAGATGACATAATTGGTGAATTTCATATCAGGTTGCCTTCCAATTAAAATTTCTTAAATCGTTTAAATCAGAATACAGTATATATCTAGTTTACCATGGTGCAATTTTCACTTTGTGTGGTTTGATTAATAGGTGTCTGCAAAGTCAGAATTAAATTATTTTAAGCAAGTCATAGTGATTTTAGAATTTTGGTTGGATGTTTAAAGAAGAACTTGGTAGGAAAATTTTCATGAGTAATTTATGCAAGCCATAAATTGGGTGAAATGATATGCCAGTCTTAGAATTTCATACCTTAAAAATGCTTAACCATTTGAATTAAGTTGGATAGGGAAGCACCTTGAATCCTTGTTATTTTGACTCTATTGCCCAACAGATAGAAGGCACTGATCTGCCATATCCCAGAGGATAGAATTCATAACAAACAATATTTTCAAAACCTTTCATTTGTGTAGTAGGATTAGTAGTAGTATCCTTTTGTCTATCCATTCCCAATTGCCATTGTGGGTAGACTGTTTAGCAGGAAATTCATTTCAAATTTGCATGTTTCACATAGGGTCACCCACCTAGGTCTAGCAGAACCTAAAGAGTAGAAGGTTTAATTGTATAATTGGCCTTGTATGTTGTCCAAGAATGTTGTAAGGACCTGGAAAACTCTTATGGTTAAAACCTTCATTTTTTAGAACCAACAGTTTGGCGACTCCGCTGGGGAACATAATCTAAAAATAAGCCTTATCATAGAGTCAATATCTTGTAGAAGACTCCACTAGAAATAAAGAATTGCAAGTTTTCTCACTTTTGGAAAGTGAGTGGCGACTCTGAATGAAAAAATATATTGAGATTGATAAATTGAAATATATATCAAAAAGAAATCTTCCTAGAGTTCAGACCATCACAATTGCTCCCAAAATGCAAGGAAGAAGGTCTTTGTACAAAGATGGTGATGGTCCTAATGCCAAAAATAAATGGACAGAGAAGAATGATAAAGGTAAGAAGGTGACTGATGACATGGGACCATCAAACAAAAATAAAACATCAAAAGCATCACTGGAGATACATAATTCATATGGTACATTAGCAAATGAAGACAACCCTTCCAGAGAACCTCGCACTCCTGAGGAACAGAGGAATCCCTTTTATCAACTAGACCCTAAGAAGGTTGAAGAATTCATGGCTGAATGTGAAGCTAAAAGAGAAAGAAGACAACATGAATACAATATGCAGTATGGGAATCAGTATGGGAATCAATATGCACCTAAGTTTGCATTGCATGAGTTGGTGACCATTCAGAAACATCAAAATGAGTCAGCCTATGATTTCAACCAGAGGTTTTCTAAATTGCATAATAAGATACCTCCTAGATCTAAATTGGCTGATCCTGCTGCATTGAGTATTTATTTAGAGGCTTTTGATCCTAAGACAGGTTATGAGCTCAGGAACAGGGATCCCAAAAATTTGGCTGAAGCTCAAAGGATAGCACTCACAATTGAAAATAACAAGAAATATGTAGGGATGATTGCCAAGAGGGATAATCCTAGGGTTCCCCAATATGCTCCTCCAAATAAACAAGAAAACACATATAGGAATGAGAGGCCAAGACTACATGACATGCCTTATAATACAAATTGGAGAAATGGAAAGCCAGTAATGGAGGGGCCAAGAAATAAAGAGACACCTGACCCTTTGAAGAAAACAAGGACATACATGGCTGATAATAGTCCTTGGTGTTCAGTTTGTGACTTGCCACATTCTTTAGAACATTGTGTTGTCGCTCAGTCAGTGCCAAGAAAAGACATAGCAGAAAATGATAATGAACAAGATCATAATATCAATCTGACTTCTCATACTCTTCACTCAACAAAGCAAGGATATTCATCTTCAGAGGAAGGAGGGTATGAATATGATGTTGATCATCAGAAATATAATGTTCACATGGCAGAACAACAAGTTTTTTCTGACTATGAGGAAAGTGATGATGAACAAGGTTTCCCTATTGCATCATATCAAACTAATAGGGGAAATATGAAGAGACCAACTAAGGAAGAAATTAAAAGATTGACTATTGCAGCAGTTGAGCTAGCTAAAATCAAGTATCGGCTGAGGAATAGAACAGTGAATGAAAATGAAGGTGTTCCAAAAGGAATATTCGTGAAAGATAAAAAGATGTCCCATGAAATATTAAAAAAGATAAATGATGAGTGCCCTCATAAAAAAGAACAAAAGTATGTTCCCAAAGAATAAAATAAAGAATTCCCCAAGGATAAACAAAAAATGGATCAGACATCAAAGAGGGAGAAGGAGGAGTACAAAGGTGAACCAACAGAGCAGAAGAAGTTGATAAGAGTTGAAGGTGCATCTTTTAATTTTGTGCAAACTTTATCCCAGGTAAAAATATCTATCCCATAACTTGAAATGATGAAAATTAAAGAGTATAGGGAAAGTGTTATTCAACTGATGTCTGGTGGGAGGAATCAAATTGTAAATTTTGAACAAAATGAGAATCCCAGAATTGCTGATAAGAAAGGAAAGATAAAAGTTTCAGAAGTTGGTCTGAATGATGCATTGATGAACACACCACAAATTGATCCATTTTTTTACTACCCTACTCATAAATGGTAAATTCGTAAGAAATTGCATGATAGATTCAGGTGCTTCCATGAATATTCTGCCAGTAGGGGTAATGAAACAGCTCGGTATGTGGATAGATATTGACGGTGGTAAGTGTTATGCCATGGATAGTAGGCCTGTTCCAGTAGTGGGGATTATGAAAGATGTAGAAGTAAAATTAGCAACCTACCCACAAGCAACTTATAACATTGATATAACTGTGATTGATACACCTCCTCAGTTTGGAATGCTTTTGTCAAGACAGTGGACTACGGCAGTTGGAGGTAATGTGCAATTTGATTTATCATATGCCACAATACTAGTTAATGGTGAAGTGGTAAAACTATATAGAGAACCAAGGGTGAATCAAATTGTTGAGTCTGTTCCTCAAGAACAACTTAATTGCTTCTATGATGTAGATTTGGGGAGTTTTAGAGTAGAATTATCTCAGCTAGAACTTGTCAGTACTGACCCAATTGATAAGCTTGTCTCTAGAAATCAGCAGGGTGTGTGGAAAATGTACTTTGATGGGGCATGCAGTAAAGAAGGTAATGGAGTTGGGGTAGTTTTCATATCACCTGAAGGTACACCATTTAAATATTCATTTTTGTTGGCTTTTGAATCTACAAATAATGTGGTCGAGTATGTTGATTGGTTTGAACATGGCTGTCAAACACAAGATTAAATTGTTGTCTGTCTTGGGAGATTTTGAGTTAGTTGTGTCACAAGTTAGATCAAAGTATGCTACAAAGAACAAGAGGCTGAAACAATATAGAAATGTTGTGTGGGATACAGTTGAAATATTTGATGCATTTTCAATTGATTGGATAGATAGATCTGAAAATTTGATGGCTAATTTTTTGGCTAATGTAGCCTTGAAGAAAGATGATATCACTTTGGTAGGAGTGTCTCAAGTTGAATTTAAAAAAAGACCAGCAATCCCTGACAACATATATGGTTGGAAATTTTTTGATGATGATACTGACCTTTTGAAATTTCTTCATTGTATAGATCAGTATGAGGCACAAGAGATTGATTTCAATTCTTTTGTGGAAGAAGTGGATGGGAAAAAAACTGTATTTGGGAAGGAAGTTTTGCAGCTTAAAACTAACAAGCTTCCCAAAGGGCTTGTGGCATTGGAGAGACTGTATGATGGGAGTGATCATTCCCTCATAAAGCCGACACCTGTTAAGAAAGAAGATATTGAAGAAATAAATTTGGGAACTGAATTAGCACCAAAAAGGGTTTATATTGGAAAGAAAATAAGCCCAACCACCAGAAGAATGTTGATTACATTGCTGAGAAAATACAAGCATGTGTTTGCTTGGTCTTATGAGGATTTGAAGGCATATAGAGAAGATCTTTTTCATCATGAGATTCCACTTAAGCCAAACACAAAGCCATTCAGATAGAAGCAGAGGCCTATTAACCCAACTCTTGAACCTAAGATGCAAGAGGAGATAGCAAAGCTCAGAGATGGAGGTATCATTAAACCCACTAGGCATTCAACATGGGTCTCAAAGTCGGTCCCAGTCAGGAAGAAAAATGGGGACATAAGACTATGTGTGGACTTTAGAAATTTGAATGTTGCTTCCCTAAAAGATAATTATTCTCTTCCAAACATGGAGGCAATATTGCACAAAGTGACAGGGTGTGAGCTATTACCAATGATGGATGGATTTTCTGGATATAATCAGGTCAAAGTCAAAGAATCTAAGCAATACAAAACAACATTCACTACGCCATGGGGAACTTATGTTTATATAAGAATGCAATTTGGTCTCACAAATGCAGGAGCTACCTTTCCAAGGGCCATGGATGTGGCATTTGCAGATCTGATCAATGCTATAATGGTGGTATATCAAGATGACCTCACTGCTTATTCCAAAAGGGAAGAGAATCATGTTGGTGATTTGGAGAAGGTCTTCATCAAAGCTTTGGAATATGGTATAAGTCTTAATCCTAAAAAATGCCATTTTGTTGTCACAAAGGGTAAAATTTTGGGGCATATTGTGTCTAAAGATGGGATTAGGATAGATCCTGAAAGGGTAGATGCCATAGATAAAATTCCCATTCCCAAAACTGTCAAAGCAATCCAATCATTTTTTGGCCAAATTAATTTTGTTAGGAGGTTTGTATCCAATTTTGTTGAGATTGTTAAACCTATATCTAAGATGTTGAAAAAAGGAGAAAAATTGGACTGGACTGTTGAAGCTATGGATATCTTCATATCTATAAAAAGAGTTATCAAAGAAGCCCCTATCTTAAAGTCCCTTGATTTTACTAAGCCATTTCAGATTTTTTCTTTTGCTTTATTCCATACCGTAATTGTTGTCATGTTACAAAAAATGATGAAGGTCATGAGCAACCTATTTCTTTTTTCAGTAAATCTTTGCAGGGGTCAGAGTTGAAGTATGATATCATGGAAAAACAGGTTGATGCACTGGTCAAAGAAGCAAAGGATTTCAGACCTTACCTTGTTGGAGCTAAGGTCATTGCTTATGTCCCACATGCAGTTGTGAAGGGTATTATGGTGCAGACATAAGCGTCAGGGAAGAGATGCAGGTGGATTAACAAAATTCAAGAATTCAACATGGAGATTCAGATTACCAAGTTGGTAAGAGGACAGGGTCTAGCCAGGCTGATGGTAGAAACAAATATTGAAGCAAACCAGATCTACAATGTGGAAGGTAAGGATGAAATCATAGCAAGTATTGAGCATACTCCGTGGTATACAAATGTAATGCATTATCTGAAACATATGAAGTGTCCCGAAGGGTTGAATGATAATAAAAGGAGAACTTTAAACTTGCAGGCTTCTAAATATGTTTTTATAGAAGGGGACCTATTCTGGAAAAATAAGGATGGTATATTGCTGTTATGTCTAGATGAATCCCATGCAAAATATGTTTTGAGAGAAATGCATGAAGGGGTGTGTGGAGGCCATTATTCTACTAAGACTACTGCACACAAGATTCTCAGGGCTGGTTATTATTGGCCTAGGGTATTCAATGATTCCTTTGCATATGTGAGGAAGTGTGAGGCTTGTCAGAAATTTTTAGGAAAGTTGAAGTATCAAGGAGCATTTCCACTTAGACCTTTGCAGGTGGAAGCACCTTTTCAACAATGGGGGGTTGATTTCATTGGGGAAATATAGGAAAGATCAAGTGGAGGACATAGGTGGATACTAGTGGCCACATATTTTTTTAAGTGGGTTGAGGCTATCCCAACTAGGCAAGCAACGAGCAAAGTGGTAGTGAGTTTCCTGATGGAAAATGTTATGACTAGGTTTGGCACTCCAGTCAAATTGATCACAGATAATGGGATGTGTTTTAGATCAGATGAGTTTAAAGATTTTTGCAAAAACATATGGAATTAATATTTCTTATTCTGTCCCATATCATCCACAAGCCAATGGTCAAGCAGAGTCAAGCAATAAAAATCTTTTGAAGATAGTAAGGAAAATGCTTGATATAAATAAAAGGGCATGGGATTCAAAGTTAAGATTGGTTGTGTGGGTGGATAGGATTACAATGAAGAAGGCAACTGGAAAATCTCCATTTGAATTGGTGTATGGGACACAAGATAGGATACCATAGCAGAATCTTTTGCCAGTATATAACTTTATTCTGCAAGAAAACTTGGATATTTCTGATCCAATGGAGAAAAGAATGGAACAACTTGATGAAGTGAGAAGAGTGGCTTAGAAGCAAAATGTGAAATTGCAATCACAGATGAAATACCTTTTTGATAAAAAGGCCAAGAAGAGAGTTTGAAAAAGATGATTGGGTATTGATGTGGAATGCTCGGTGTCAGGATAAGGGGAAGCATGGCAAGTTTGAAGCTTTATGGCTGGGCCCTTCTGTGATAACTGGTAAAGGAGGTAAAGATTCATATTTCCTGCAAAATATGTCTGGAGAAGAGCAGGAGTTGCTTGTACATGGATAGTTCCTGAAGCATTTCTTCTCTTGAAGATCAGTAGAGGGTCAAGGATTGCCAGTGCATGGACAATTCTTAATAACCCTCTTTAAATGTTATTTCCATGCATAATAGTTTAGGAAGTTTGAAGGGTCTGGGTTTGACAGTACATGGACACTCTCAGGAATCCCCTTATTGAAAACTTTGTTTTCTTTCCATGTACAGTAGATTAGGGTCATTTTCCCCTTCCATTCTCCATGCTCCACTTTCCATCTTCTGTCTCCTTCACTCTTTCATTCCTTCCATCCTCCATTGCTTTCATATTCTGGACATTCATATTTTGGTCTACTCTCCCAGTTGTGTTCTAGATTATGGCAGTGATTTGTTAAATCACTCATCTCCAACAAGAGCCACTATTAGAACTAGAATTTCACATGAAAATTGTAAGGCCTTTTGCCCTTTTAAACCCATTCATTTGCTATCTTTTCCATTAAAAATTCATTTTTTCCACTCATATATAGCCTATACCCTTTACCGTTGCCTTAATGTTCAATTTTACATCACTTACCGCTTTACCGCGGCCTCCCACAATGAGCTCGCGGTATGGTGGTAGCAACTAACGGAGCAGGCAGAAGACAGTCACCGCAGTGTTGTTGGTAGTCAAGCCAGTGACTGCGGTGACCGCGGTAGCGGTTAGCAGATGGTGAAGGGGGAGCCACTGTGTTACCGCGGTTAGTCGGATTGGTTAGTAGACGGTGAAGGGGGAGCCACCGTGTTACCACGGACAGTCATCCGACTAACCGTGGTGACTGCAGTGATAGGGTTGGCAATCGATGAGGTAGCAAAGTGGCGAACGGGTAGCTGTTACCGCAATACCGTAGCCGCTAAAACAATGACTACGGTGTTAGCGGTAAGTGGCTAGCGGTCGGCGATGAGCATACCGTGGTACCGCGCATGGTCTGAACATAGACTAAGGTGACTGCAGTAGTCTACGAGATAACCGTCAAGGCAGTAACGAGACAGTCACCGCTATACCGCGGCCAGTCAACAAGTTGACCGCGGTAGAGCGGCAAAAATAAAGGCTACGGGGAGATAAAATAAAGGAGCGGATAAAGTATAATGTGAAGTGTGAAAGCGGGAAGGGATAAAGTGAAATATAAAAGGATAACTATAGTTTAAATATTTGATTTGCTGATAAAGGCAATATAATCAAATATTTTATTTTTGTCACATAATGTAAACGGCCATAACCAGAATTCGAACAACTGTAATAGAAAATGAAGTATCATGACCCTTGAGGTATGTGATGTATAAAGGTATTTGAAAATCAGTCATAGGGGTTGGAAAGGTGTGGAATTTTTTCCACTGTAATAATAGAACTGGGATAAGAGCAATGAAGAGTCCTTCTTGAAACTGGATGTAATGGAGTAAACATTTTTAAACTAGTGCAATTTTTCTGAGTTTGTTTGTTAAGATGACATAATTGGTGAATTTCATATCAGGTTGCTTCCAATTAAAATTTCTTAAATCAGTTAAATTAGAATAACAAGTATATATCTAGTTTATCATTGTGCAATTTTCACTTTCTGTGGTTTGATTAATAAGTGTCTGCAAAGTCATAATTAAATTATTTTAAGCAAGTCACAGTGATTTTAGAATTCTAGTTGGATGTTTAAAGAACTTGGTAGGAAAATGTTCATGAGTAATTTATGCAAGCCATAAATTGGGTGAAATGATATGCCAGTCATAGAATTTCATACCTTAAAAATGCTTAAAAAATTGAATTAAGTTGGATAGGGAAGCACCTTGAATCCTTGTTATTTTGACTTTGTTGCCTAACAGATAGAAGGCATTGATCTGCCATATCCCAGAGGATAGAATTCATAACAAACAATATTTTCAAAACCTTTCATTTGTGTAGTAGGATTAGTAGTAGTATCATTTTGTCTATCCATTCCCAATTGCCATTGTGGGTAGACTGTTTAGCAGGAAATTCATTTCAAATCTGCATGTTTCACATAGGTTCACCCGCCTAGGTCTAGCAGAACCTAAAGAGTAGAAGGTTTAATTGTTTAATTGTATAATTGGCCTTGTATGTTATCCAAGAATGTTGTAAGGGCCTAGAAAACTCCTATGGTTAAAACCTGCATTTCTGAGAACCAACATCTTGGAAGGAGCTTTATAAAATTCAAAGTTCTACTATGTATGATATTTTTTAGGGATTTTGGGTCTCTGTGTAGATAGATCTGAAAGTGAATATTTGTCTAGAATTTTACTCAATTTATGCCAATATAAGTGTCTAACAATGTTGAAAATGTTTGAACAATAAATAACAATTTTGAATGCAATTTTCTAATCTAAAATGCAACAATTGACTAGCTCTAAGATGGAAAAATATGAAATTGGTGATTTTAGTGTCTAACAATGTTGAAAATGTTTGAACAATAAATAATAGTTTTGAATGCAATTTTCTAATCTAAAATGCAACAATTGATTGGCTCTAAGATGGAAAAATATGAAATTGATGATTTTGATGCAATTTTTCACTTCTTGAGCTATATGAAAGATGCCTAAATATATGCAACTAAAAATTTCAAATCAACAATCAACAAGCAAAAATAGATTGAGAACACAAAAACAATAATCTAATAATTTTTTTATTGAGCCAAGAATAGCAGGACAAGCCACCCAAGGGTGTTTATGTCCTAGATAGAGTTTCAAAAAAACTGAAAAACTTGAATATTTATTAGATTGTTTAAGGGTTTTGTATCTATGTGCAAACAGGTCTGACATTGAGTATTTTTCTAGAATTTTCTCAATTTAAGACAATTTAACTCAAATACAAATGTGTAACAATGCTTGAACAATAAATAACAATTATGCATGTAATTTTGAATGTAGATCTGACCTAAATGACTAAAATTAACCCTATTACAACCTATGATGCAATATGATATGTAATTTTTTGAATTTTTATGTCTTTTATAATACAAAAATGAAAACCTAAGTGAATAATCCAAAGAAATGCAATAAAAACTTAGATCTAGGGTGAAGTTTCAAAAGGTATATAATTTTAGCAAGTCGAGTTCACCAAAATGATATGTGGAAAATGGTAGACCTTAAGTTTAATGTTAAGAACCTAGGGCCATTTTTTCCTTTTTCTAGAGATTCATTTAGGATGTAGATCAATAAGGTGAATAGATTAACTTTCAACCATAAATGTGAGCCAATAAAACCTGAGTCTGATCCTTGTGGGCCTTGTAAATTGATTGGAATTGGTTTTCCTTGATTAACCTAATTAAACTATGTGCCCTAATTTGAAAATGTAAGATTCTGACAACTGAGAAACTATAACATAAATTCACTAGCAGATATGAGAAAGGTAGGTTTTGTGTACTTGTCTTATAAATTTGGAGCTGGCTTGAATAGGAGGAATAATTCATAATAGGGTGTTTTTTTCCTTGTAGGGATATTCCAGATTTATTTTTATAGTTTGTTGATGTCGGATCAAAGCTTCTCGATTCTGCTTGCAAATTTGTTAGATCACTATCAGATGATTTTGTAGGTGAATTTTGTTGGCTCATCAAGGTTTAGGGTTTGGAATGCAATAATAGAAAATGGATCTTCAAACTTCCTTCAATCTTCTCCAAACCCGAAACCTATACATTCAAAGAGAGAGGAACGGTTGTTCCATTTATGGGCTTACCTTAGTCAAACCCCATGTTAGTGTTTCCACTTCCACAATGGCAATATCAATGATATAGAAAAGATAAATGATAGGAATGAATGATGAATCAACAAAGTGTGGTAATTCACCCCCCTTGAATGGCATCCTTGAAGGATTGAATTCATGCACATCACTTCAAGGTCTTGGATCTTACTTGCTTGATTTGATTGGAGACCTACAAAAGGGTTAGCTTTCACAAACAATGATAACATGAGCATGCATAAACTCAGATAGGATTTGACATGATGTTTGGATCTTGAATTGATGCTATAATATTCACAAATACTACTCTTGAATTGCTTGATAATGCTCTTGATCTTTGAAATTGCCTCTTGATGCCAGTTAGTTTTGAAATGATGCAATAACTAGGTATTTATATGCAATTTTTTTAATTTCCATAAATTAAATCTTGATAGCTGACTTTGGAAACTTGAACTATAAATGATAAAGTTTCGACACTGACATATTTGAATTTGGGGCAAGGAAAACTAGGCAGACAAAGCACCATAGGGCATCTTTGTCCCAACCCTATTTTTCAAAAATTAAGGTGTCGAGGGTAAAGCATTAGATGAATGATTTTTTTTCCACTTGCAATTTATCGACAATTGTTAAAGTTAAGCCATGGAATGCATAATTTAGGAAATTAGGAGTTCAATCAAGGACAATAATTTAAGGGGGAGCAAAACAATGTAAAATTGAAAAGGGTGACAATTTATAATGCTACACCTCCACTTTTGATGCTGAGAGTGATAACAAGGATTCACCTCCTTCCATTCCTATTCATCATTGATAGGTTGATGGCTCACTTGAATTCTCTAATTGTGGGTCTAATTTGGGCTCAATAGGCACTACAATTTTTAGGTAATTAGGTTGTGGTCTATTAAACACCAAGTAGACTCATTCATAATATGATGGGTCCACAATCCTTTTGAGAGGCTTTTGGTATAATTGAATGGAATACAAATATCTACAAGGAGTATAGTTCCTTTATTAGAAATTAAACTTGGGATCTTGTCGCCCCTCTACAAGGAACAAAACTTTTTTAATACAAGTGGATCTATCAAACATAATTCATAGTAGATGGGTTAGTGAATAAGCATAAGGCGTGATTAGTTGCAATGTGCTTTTCTTAGGTTCTTTTTGTTGACTACTCTAAGATTTTGGAGATATACATGGAGTACCCTCAAGGTTTTTTTAGGATTCTTCTTTGGTTTTAAAGCTCCTAAAATATATCTATGGCTTGAAATAGGGTACTCAAGCTTGGTATGACACCGAGGTTCTCTTATTTACATTTGGATTTAAATATCTATATTTTATAGTATGATGATTTTCTCCTAGTTATCTATGTTGATGACATATTGATAATGGGGATTTCATCATCTACCATTGTGACAATGAAAATTTCCTTACATGAAATATATTTTATGAATGACTTGGGCTTTTTGCACTATTTTCTTAAGATTGAGGTATATTAGTGTTCTTTTAGGATCATCATAAAAGAAAATGATTATGCTCTATATTTTCTTTCAAGGTTTCATATGGATGAATACAAGCCTACTTTGACTCCCTTTCTTTTGGAGTCAAAATTGAGGCTTAGTATTCTTCATTCTTCATTGATGGCACTTTGTACTAACAAATTATTGGGATTATCATCTATCTAACTCATTGTAACAACCACAACCTTATAGCAAGGTATTTACATGGAATTTTTAACCATAAAGTCAAAGGTAACTATTCCTTAAAATTTGAACATAAAAATTTCTTCAATAAATGAAAGATACATTTGCATAACGGAAAACATGAACGAATCATATTAGTTCCATTTCATTATTTCAAACTAGAAATTATAAATTACTTTCCTTTTCATCATTTTCCACATAATCAATTTCAAATATGTATACACCATAAACAAATAAGGAACACGGGTCAAAGATCCATATCTAGATGCTTTCTTTCTTTATTTCTATCTCCCAAGACACGACAAGTCATTTGTAAGAGGGAGAGCATTACCCAAGGGTTTTACCTCCAGCCACAGACTTAAGTAGTCCCCTACACACCTTCCTAATTGGAAGTGGCACTGCGCTTCAATGAAGGGAATGGTTAAGAACCCCTAATAGTATCCATTCGAGCTCTAGTATTGTGCCCTACTTAACCAATACCATTTACCAACTATGGAGACCCTCCAAGTATGAGAGACAACTTTGATTGTGTTAAGTATCCAGAACACGGTGAACTGACAAGTGCATGAAGTGGCTAATGCACCCACTTTGGCCAAAGTCATTTGTATTAATTATAATCGCTACTTACTTGGAGTGAATTTGTTTGTTCACCCACCCTACTTGACTTGGTGAACCTAATCTAACCTTGTAATAATTCAAACTTACTATTTGATTATTGGTTAACACTTCATACAAAGTTACATCTAAAAAGTGATATTTGTATTTAATTCATACTCATAGACACCTATCAATATTGAGCATTATAATGCTCCTTGACTATTGTCCAACTTGAGCATAGTACTACCCCTTGACACCTATCAATCTCGAGCATAGTATTATTCCTTGTTAAGTCATAATTCATCTAGGTTGGTTAAGTCTTCCTCACTTTAGAAAACCCATGTTACATCAATGTAACAACTTGGGCCTTGGAAACCACCATATGTTCTAGCTCTTACTTACTAAGTCGATAAACAACTTGATTGGTTATACTTTACTGACCTAGAATACCCAAGTTATGTTCATGTAACTTCTTGGGACTTAGCAACTACCACTTGTTCTAGGCCTTCGTATTAACCATGGGATTGTTAGCTTTCCCATTCTAAGCTCGAGTAGTTGATATTGATGACCCACTGTATTTGACTAGACTCTCTTGGTCACAACAAATAGTATTGACAAAATGTTCATCATATATAAATAATAAATATTATTCTTGAACTAAAGTTTCCTTCCTCATATTATAATCTCATATGTCTGGTGTTTAGTTCCACTATAGAATCCTTTCTTAGAATGTGAAGAATCGCTAAGTAATAACTCATTTGAGTCTTTAGTAATTTTTGACTTGAACACCCGAGTTACTTTCGTGTAACTACCTGAGTCTTGGCTATAGCCACTTGTTCAAATATTTACCATAACCCTTGAGAGCTACTACTCTCATAATATAATTTTTAATCAAATCTTGACCTATTTGGTCATCATTAGGTATATTGATTCATATAATAATTTCCATAGTGATGGTTAAATCTTCAAATAAGAATATAACTTCCTTTTAAGTTCTAGCCTTTCATGGTAAACATTATATTCTTGTTTATTAAGGATAAAACTTTTGTAGACCAACTGATTCTACTAACATAAGGATTATATTCATAAAATCATACCCACTAGGGTGGTCAAGGTAATCCTCCCTTGTTACGATTCTTGCAACATCCAGGGTCTAGAGGCATCAACCTTTAATCAAGTTCTTTCAACCCATAGGGTTTACCATCCACCTAATTCTTAGGTTATTCAGACAAATAGGGTTGACTCATATGCCAACAATTTGATCTTGTTATGGTCATTCACAAATCATTGGCATCATGTCACACGTACAAAGAAACAACATAGTTTGAATCAACTAAAGGATTACTACCCCTTTAAACAAGAAATAAGACTTCCACACAACCTCCATAAGGTTGGGTTCATAAAACAACTCAAAAGATAAGGGGGTTTACCAATAGGTAATAATATCCAATTAGTGAGCATCTGACACATGTGCTAAAAAACTCATAAACTTGTTTTCAAGTAGTATAACATACTAAGGATTTTTATTTAGCATTCATGGAGATATACATAATATAAGTAATTTTATTCCAATCTGTAAGCTTTTAGATTGCATTTATAATACATAACAGTGCCATATTGTACATAGTTTCAAATCTAACATAGGAAGATTATTAACATTCACCTCTTATTTTTGAACTTAATGTATTCATTCTTAAGTCATTCATTTATTTCTCTTTCTTTTTTATTTTCAAACAAAACAAGAATAGAAATAGTTTAGTAATGTATCAACATGCATGCTATTTATACTTTGATTTGCTACCAATTGTTCCTTGCAACTCTAGCTTCTAAACTCTATTCTCCCTTTCTTGCTTAGCTTCCTTCTTGCTTGAAGAAGGATCTTCAAACGTTTAAAAATACTATTCCAAAACTCAAACTAGACTGATTTTAGACTTAATAAACTTAAGAGTGATTTTGTCATAATCTTTATGCCTTTTCCTTCTTGGTAACCAACCTAACCCTTTTACAATGCAAAACTCTTGTATTTATAGAAAAGAGATTCAACTACCTTGCTCTCCACTATGATAAATTGACAACCAATCACTAATGTAGTAATAAACTCCCATAAACCGATAACTATCTACTAACAAGCGCTCTGCGTGAGCTGGAGTCCCTACCTTAAGCAAGTCTGGGTGTAGGGAAAACAATGTTATGAGTATTTTGCAGTTGACTCAACACCAAAAGAACAGAACAAAAATTATAAACCTGTGGTCTTGATAGGAAAGATACAATCACTCTTTTATAAATAGTTTTGCAGATTTATGAGTTTGAGTTACACGTAGCAAGTACTCCTAAAAGCTAAGGATTTAGATCTGATCACTTATTCTTCTTCCTTAGACATAATGACAGACATATTCTGGTGACTCAGAAATAAGCATGGTCATCTCTTAGAGGGAATAGAAAATAGATTGCAATGGCCTTGAGATGAGCATGCATGGCAATCAAAGAATCAATGATAACCACCTCATTCCAACTTGCTATATAATATATGTAGAATGAAATTAACATAAATAAGTCACATAACACAAAGACATTTTTATTTATGAACATGGTAAAATTATGTTGTACATATTAAATGCACATAGTTGAATATTTACAAGGGAATGTTACAAGGGTAGATCTCAAAATCCATAAGTAATGTTACATATTAGCTAAGTAATTCTTGTTGCATACAACCTATTGAAGAATAGCCTCTCTAATGATGGCTGTCATAAAACCAATTTCTTACAGAGGGATGTGTATGGTGGAAAAATATGGTTGGCTGAAACAAAAGCCAAAAACAATATTATCAAAAAGTGGGCTGAATTTGAAAAGTATACGATCTATATTATAAGGGTAGATGGTTAAGTACTTAGCAAATACATGAGCAACTAAATCTCTGTTGATAAAAATTTGGCTATATATAATATAGAAATCAGCGAGTAGCAAGTTGGCATAGAGTGACAAAACACTCAAAATAACCATGTCAATAGTTCCCAAGACCAACCCTAGAGGAACTAGAAACAGATTTGAATATACCAAAATGTATACACTTTTGAAACTCGTCATTAACATCAGTCCCATTATCTGCCATGAATCTGGAATCCATCACAACAAAAAAAAGATGAAATTTCATCTCAGTAAAACACAAAATATAAACCATAGCTCACAAGGCAACTTAGTGAAATGTGAATAGAAATGAATGGGAAAAATTTGCATACCACTGTCAATTTTGTGTGCAGACTTGTGGGTTGTTTTCTTCTTGCTCTGTGGCCATCATGTTTGTTGTTGATTTTAAGATAGAAACAATGCATTTAGAATTTTAGAGCTTCCAACAAAGCAACAACTCCTATCCAATACAAGTATGCTTCAGGCTTGATGTTATGCCTCTCAAGTACTCCAAGAGCCAAGTTTGGTGAATATTTTGTACTTTGTAATTAAACATAAACCCAAGATCAAGGAATTTGAAAAAAGTAATTAACTAGTTTATCTTTTATTTTAATTACAAGTAACTAACTAATAACACCCCTGTATTATAATCAATGCAACAGGTATTTATTTTGTTGTACCTTTTCATTCACCTCCTGAGTTGCTTGTTTGTTATTCTTACAACTAAATTGCTAATTAGATTAGTTATTCCATCTGGGATCAAGCATCTCATTCAAAACAAGGGATCGTTGTGCATACATTAGTGGAGAGCACCAATAACCCCATATCAACCACTCGGGAATGCTATCTATGCAGAAAATAAAATGTTAAAGAGGTGAGATCCAACAAATCTTTTTCTTATCTGAGTACCATGTAACATGAGAAGGATTGCATACCTTTGGTGATAATGAATCCTCCAAGCAGTAAAAGTACAATTAAAGTAATGATCCTCCACTATTGGAGACTGTTGTTCTACAAAGTCCTACTAAAAATCTGGAAAGAGAAGATGACTTCTGATGTAGCAGAAATAGTATAAGGAGTTGCTTGAAAACTCTGCATTGTCAGTGACATCATTAAATGTAAAGATTCTGAAAAATTCCCTCTCACAAAGATAACATCTTAAATTTATTTTCATTTGAGTGGACTCTTCTCATGAAAGTGTCGCTCTCCTAACAGTTGGTGCTAAAAAAGATAGATAATAAATAAAATGAAAACAAAAAATGGTTTAGACTTTAGAGTACATCAATTATCGATGTTAATGCAATCTTCAAGCCTACTTGACAACTTCAGGGGCAAATCCTATTCCATAGTAGGTCATGCCAACCCAAACACCTGATTCCAGAAATGATATTGGAATACTAAGCAATAAGAATGAAATAGAGAAAGCCCATACATGATATAGCAGAGGGTCTCGTTGTTTATAAAATACGGGTAGTCTGCAACTGTCAATGGAAGCTCAACCATGCCATTGAATGGGCAAAAATCAGGTCTCTGTACATTTCATTTTTAATAAATAAAAAAATGATTTGTTTGCTTGTCTCCTTGTTCAATGGATGCTTGCTTTTGTAACCCTTGGGATGCAAAACAATTATTAGATTCTCTGCTCCTTCAGGTCATAAGAATTGTTATTTGGTTATGCTTTAAGCATAACATACAAGATAGAGCATGTAGATTTATGCTATAAGCGATGATAAATTTACTAGACCTAAAACTAGGAAAAGATAGTTAAAATTCAAAACAAATCTCAACCACTAGACCACAAATGGATTTCCAATTACACATTGTTCATAAAACAAACAAGATAAATAGATAAATATATATCATTTCATTTCACTTTATCTTAGAAGCATTAAACTAGTAAGTTGTTCCATGTAGATCTATGACTTTGTTTGAGATGCAGTGTTACGCAACATTTTGCACCATCAACTTTAGGAAATCTCTTAGAACACGAGAATATATTGTGACGTTCTAATGCCTTTCCATTTGTGCCACGTAGCTCTAGCTATGTTAGCCATGTTCTGCATAGGTTACAAGCTACTGTTTGTAGGAAATATCAAAATAGAAGAAATGAATAGAGTCAACATGACCAGTTTTGTATCTTATAACTGACAACACATCAGTTTCTCTTCCATTTCCATGTAAACAAGAGCTAAATCAAGGAAGATGAAAAAAATGGAACCTACAGGTCCAGAAAGCAAAATTGCATGGCTTGAATTCAAGTAATTCTTTGATTGAGAGAGTTTTAAGAGTTCAGAGCACTTACATATGCACCAGCTTTGAAACGCATGAAAGCCTCTACGCACTCGCTCTAAAGTGACAAACCACACTGCTCTATCCTCCAAAAGGCCTGAATTGCAGGATGGAAACCTTGAAGAATATAAAGAGGAAGCACTTGACGAAGCCTGTTATGCCCGTGACTAGAATGTTTTTGTCCTTGAGAAAATAAAATATACCCAGGCCCTTGTACAATGAAGTAACTATTTCTATGCTAGCCACGAATGCAGAATGTTATAGCAGAGGCGAGGCACGCGAAGTCCATGAACAATGCCACCTAACGGTAACTGTGAAGACATGAAAACACCCTAAAACATTAGTGATATACAAAATATTTTCCTCCGCTATTGCTCATTGGGCGGCTAAACAATTTCTAATTCAAAAATCCAGAAACCCTTGCTAAAATCACATTGGCCAATCAAAAAATTGTAAGAAATAGCTAAAATTCTATTTTAATAAAAAAAATCCTCAAAACCATAGCTTAAATCAGTTGTCTTCCGACCCACCTTCCGAGATAAACTAATAATCAAAAAAACTGCACCGAAAACATTAGTCTCCCCTATAAATAGGCAGGGACTAATAACTAACCATAATGCAAAGTAGTTTGAGAACATTAAAAGATCATACTGAGATGACTTTATAGCTGCGTCTCCATGCTGAGATAGTTTCAAATTAAAGAAGAAAATAAAGCCTTCACAACCCACGTTGAAATCTGCCTTGTATTGACTCATATTGAGTCCAATTAAATAACAAATTGTAGCCACTAAATGGCTAGAAAATAGCATGAGTCGATCGAATAAAATGTCCCCTCAATAAGGTGTTGAAAACTTCCTTCAAATCTGAATTTTGTTGCAACTTCCACTAACTTTGTTGACTTATTCAAAGTTGTTTTCCATGCTTAATAAGCTAAACATAATGCACCACTTTATGGTTGTTCAAACTCCCTTAATACTAGCAAATATATCTACTTTTTTAAAGCATGTCAGGCATAATACTTTCATACACATGCTGCTAAATAACAATAGATTAAAAAGGTTACTATGTACAATAGTTGTACCAAGTCTTGCGCCCCTTTTATGACCATTAACAACTCTATTTTTATGCAGCATTTGTAGGGCTGTTTCAAGCATTGAATAAGCTTTAATTTCAGCCAATTCGTGGCCAACTACTTTGCCAAATAATTGCATTTTAAACATGCTTCAAATCAGCTATTATGTGGCCTCTTATATTGGCCTATTAACTTGGCCTTTTAAGCCTCACAACTTGTCAACTTAACTAATTTTAATTATCTCTTTGAATGTTAAAATAATTGGTTTATACTTACAATATTATTTATCAATTTATACATACATTTATATATATATTCTTGTATGTTCATAAATATATATATACGAAATGAGTATATATGTACAAAGACTATCGATTACTATTGAGTCATGTATATACATTCTCATTTAATAGTACATCAAAGTATATATGTGTACGTATCTATTCATATCATGTATATATATCTATATATGTATATATATATATATATATATATATATGTGCATTTAAATGGTTGAACCATATAACCGTGATGCATACATGCATGCCAAGGTATACTCACTATCATTTCCTTAGCTGAATATCATTAATACAATATCAATTCTAATTCCACTTTGATGATAATATAAACTATATATATATATATATATATATATATATATTCATTACATTAATAGGAACACCAATAACCCTAAAACCTTCTATAAGGAAACTAACTTGACTTGAATTAGGTTCATGTAACCAAAAGAAATAACTTAAGAACAACTTACTCGATTACAATAACATCCAAACCCGAACTAAGCACAGTTCAATGAGCTCAGATGGATTTACTATTCAACTCTTATCCATTTCCTTCTCTTAGGTGATACTCCCCCTCATCCATTGGAGGCACAAAATCTAATATTGTATATCCACTTGGACAACCAAAACATGTAGTTATCCATTTCATTTATATTGCATCCATTTCATTGCATATACGTCATTATTTCTATTCAATACATAAAACTATTGCAATACATATATTTCATCTAACATTCAACTTGTCAATCTTTATAATCACATAAATTCACATTGCATTCAAGTTAAAGTGAAAAGTAAATAATAATTTAGGGATGGTATGTAACACTCATAAAACATATAACATTTCATATGCTATGGGCATAGTCTCTCAATTATGCAGGACACCCATTAGTTGCACTAGAGATCAATCACGCAAACTCTGCACAACATTTAGGGTATTCAATTTTGGGATTCTTAGGATGGAAAGTCTACTTTAGGTTACAAATTTACTCTTGATTCAAATCATATTTGTTTGTTGAGCAAGAAGCAATATACTTTTTCTCCATTCTCTATAGAGGTTGGGTATCGATGGGTTGTGAATGTTGCCACTAAGGTTATTTGGATTCTATTTTTTTGTTGAGTTTGGTATTCAACTCAAAAATTATCAATCATATTTAATGATAGTTAGAGTGATATTTATATCTCACAAAGCTCAATCCAGTATTAGAGGACCAATCACATTGAGGTCCACATGCACTAGATTTGGGAGCTCATTCATGAATAGGTCATCGATCTCCACTATTTCTTGAATTCCAAGGATGGTGTCAATTTTTTTACCAAAACCTTCAAAAAAAGAAAGTATCTTCATTTATTTTGTGTTTCTACCTTTCATGCCACCAAGATTTCTCTTAAAACTTAGTTTCTGATACTATCCTTAGATGAGCTTGCTATCTCTCTCACTACAGAACATTGTAAGCTCATCCAAATGAGAACTCTTTAATCACATGCCCTCATTTATAACCAAGAAATTAAAAAAAAACATAAAGGATCTAAATGTAGTAAGGATAAGAAAAAAATGTTGACAAGAAAAAGGATAAAAAGCTAGTTGCCTTAAAAGCAACTAATGATACCTCTTCTTCAAAGTTGATAAACCTCAAGGAAGAGAAGGGTCAAATTTGCCTATTAAAAAAATATTATCCATGATGAACACAAATGATTGAAGAAATAGATATATTAACTGACACACATGTTGGAAAATAACAATATCAATCTTCTTGAGTTAGTAAAATAGAGTTCATGTAACGCCCCATCATGCAACCCTAGAGGAAGTTGCAATTAACTACTCAAGCAAACTAAATTTTTATTTTATTTTTAAATATATTTAATATGCAAGTTCACTGACTATTGCAACAACCTCTAAGGTCACGAGACTGAGATTACATAATAACCCACAACAACACTAAAGAAAAAAACCACAACATTTAATTACTTATGAAATTAATAACACATACATTCCATACAAGATAAATTCATCAAAGAAAATTAAAGATACCATAAGATCTCATTTACAATAAGATTACAACTCTCATTCCCCGAATGAGGTAAATTCAAAGTATGACTACATATTACATCCTCCACCTCGAATACAAAGAAGGGTAAAATAAATTACAAGATTAATTGAATGAATAAAGCATACAAGGTAACTGGATCCCACGAGCTCTCCAACTGGAAACCTCTTCAACATGAACAAGAAGGAAGCCCAACGGAGTAAGGTGCACACCACCCAACCAAGTGGAACCCAAAGGCCCACCCCCTGTGCTAGGAGATAGTAACAAGGATTCCTAGACAAGACCAACTACCACTAGACACAGGCAGAACCAAACTGATTCAAACTAACACACGAACCACACAAGGACAACTCAAGATCAATGCACGTACAACTCAATTACATCACAAGTACACCAAGTACGACTCCAACAGGGTTACATTGCTTCCGAAAACAACAGATCAAGTATGTTAAGAAAACCATACACAAAACAATAAAGTACCAACTATAGGTACACCATAACATCACTGACATGGATTACAATGTTGTAGTTATCACTCGAATAAACTACCTCCAAAGGTTACCCAGTTTACCTCTCACGGCTCTGGCCCCTAATGAAAGTCACTCTTCACTTTACAACACACATTCAAACCAATGCCATGGGAAGCCCAAGTGCAAGCAAACAGATAAGACAATCACTCCAACACTAGGAGGAAATATAAGTCAAAACTCTCTCCAACACTGGAGGTAACAAAAATAACAACGCCACTCCTTACCAGGAGCCACTATTCACATAAACCACTCCTTTCATAGGAGGCACCAACATCCCCGTTCGTGGAAATCGGGTAGTAATATTGACACAACCTCAAGCACTAACCAAGGGAATAACAAACGGTTGGCCTCACAAGGCGTCAACCCCCAAACTCTAGGGTCCACTGGAAGACTTACAATTAATGACACTTAACCCACTTCCTCAAACATAAACACAGAGGAATCACTCAAACAAGCATTTGCGAGAAATAAACTAACTTTGGATACCTAAAATCCACTTCCTTAATATAACTCAGTAGTTTAATGTCGCAGTGAAAACTAATTAAACAACGCCTCTTTCAAGCAAAGGAAGACAATTTAATCAAAGTATTTAATTCCCTAATTGCATTATAAATAATACTGAAATACAACATTTACTTCATCATTCCAAACATGTTGATACATGATACGACAACCCACCTAATTTAAACCCCTTCTGAAAGATTTAACAAACTAAAGACATTTATAACCCAATTGCCAATACAAGAACATGAAGGGAGTAATCACCGACGCAAATGAAATATCTACCTTTGGATATTCTAAATCCATTTTCTTTTCAAAACAATCTCACAACAAAGATAATAATTGTCTTAACAGATTAATTGATTAATACAATCAATTGTTTCATCAGTTGTAGCGAAGGGAAATACTAACTTAATAACTAAATCAATTCCCTCGATTACTTTAAAAACCAACATAATCCTTTGCCCTTTATAAAATTCAATAGCTTATTGTCTTAACTAAGCTAATTTAATTTTATCTCCTTCAGATACATGCCAAAATTTAAACCCAATATTTAATCCTTATCTGCTTGCAAATAAAATAACCATTCACTTCTTCGTTTCAAACCTACTACTTCCACAATATCTATTTATTCTCTTCAAAATAAATCATTTAAAAAAAAAAACAGTTAATTCCACAGCTAACACATATGAATTTAAAATCAGATACTTGGCCCTTTGAATTCTATTATTTCAAACATTAGATATTTACTTTAACAAACATAATATTTAAAAATCTAATCATTCGTCTATTAACAAATTATGTTAAAACAATTTATTCTTTTCCAAACTATACCATTTTAAATTCCATTATTTCAGCTATTAATCCAGAATCAAGTATTTAATCCTCAAATGTTGCAATTAATGATAATAAAATAAACCTTATACCTTCGATTTAATATATATATCATTTTAAAATAAAACTCTCGTTTTAACTATAATACATTAATTAAAATTTTCTCAATTGCATTTAAATTACGCCATCATTTAATCTACATTTTTATAATTAAACAATATGTATATAAATATACATATTTCATCATTTAATTTTGATATATATTCATACCAAATATTATATAATAAAATATTAAATATAATATATATATTTTATTATTTATATATATATATATATATATATATTAGTATTTAATATTATAAAAATATAATATTTGAAATATTAAATATATTTTATTTTACAAAATATAAAGTCAACAAATATTTTTAGGGCGCACCCCTGCCTCGGGCCGCGTGCACATTTTTCTTGGATACCCGTACCACGTTTTAGGGCCTACGTTTTCGGTGGGCGGCGACCATGGCTTTTAGGTTGGGCGCAGCTGGATTAACCCAGAACCGAACCCATACTCTGGCCAACTGTGGGCAACACAGTCGGCTCCCCCTAAAGGGCGTCGGCTGTGTTACACACAGCCGAGCCGTAGGTATATTGTGGCCGGCGTGGGGCGAGGGAGGTGGGGGCTACATGGAGGCTCTGCCTCCACAATCCCCTGTATGGGGGTGGGGCAGGCCTCCCACAGCTTCCCCCAAACCCTCTACCATTCATTTGCTTTTTTTTTTGCCAAAAAAAACCAGTTACCATTTTAAAATCCGAAAATTTGTTTTTAATAGAACAAGGTGCCACAATTTATTTTCAACAGCAATTTTTTTTTTTAATAAAAGAAATATATAACAATATAAGCACACACACACACACATATATATATATATATATATATATATATATATATATATATTTCAATATATTTTTATATATATATCTCAACATTCCCATGAGAGATTTGTAAAATTAATTGGGCAAGCAATATATAAAAATGAACATTTAAAACCATGAACACAATTTTTCCATTTGAAGAATAAACAAATGAAACAAATATTACAATTTGATAAAGGTTCAACATGGGTTTTGCCAACAAAATAACAAACTTAAAGTTTTTCTTCAAAATCAAAATTAAACTTAAACAAGGAACCTGGTTTCCAAAAGTTTGAACATATCCAAAAAGGGTGCCATGATTCCTCTTCAAAATCCAGTTCCTCCATGCAAATCCAAAACCCCCAAAAATAGAAATTCCTTCCCTCCTCCATTTTCTCATTTTTCATGCTCTCCCAATTTTTTTCCCAAAATCCAAATAATAGCCCAAAAAAATGAAAAATATCTCCTCAACCCCAAAGTCAAACTTTTGAAAATATCTCAATTATCTCTATTTTTCCAATTTTCACATTTAAACCTTTTTCAACTTTTCCAACTTAATTCTAATTCCAGAATATCTATATTTCCAAAATGCATAATTAACTTCATTTGAACATAATTAATTTAATTAATTAATAAATAAATATAATCCAAGATTTAATTATTTTATTAATTACATTAAATTAATCCATAAATAAAATAACATTTTTCACAATATAACCAGATTAACTAAATCAACAACTTAACTACATAAGCCATTCATTTAACTTTTCTAACTTGCAATTTAATAAGATCCAGGCAAATAAGACAATATTAAAATCACTGAACCAGACTAAAACCAACGACACACACAAGACTAGGGTGATGGCTTGACGTGAGAAACCTAGCTACTATCTCCCAATCAAATGTCGTTGGCAATGGACACGCTCAACCCCGTGAAATCAGGTGGAGTCGATGTCCTGTACCTATTATCCTGTGAGCAATAGAATATCGCACATGTATATTTGCATCATATAAAACACACCGTGAAGAGGGAATCACGGAATCGCAAGACGCTCGTAAGCGAGTGATGCAATCCCATCCCCTTCACCAATACAATATTACCAATTGACGAATCTAACATCAATAATATTATCCAAACATAAAACATCATTATTTCAAATATTCACAATGCTAATCCCAAAGCATGTCACAATAAATAACATCTGAATAAATCACCATTACGTCAAAATATAACAAGCACATCATTATGCAGACAATGATCAAATAGTAATCGAGTGCCAAGGTCCAAGCACTAACAGAACATACATCATAACCAAACAAGACACTGTTCGATCCAAAGAGTAAAACGGAGGGGTCTTACAGTTCACATAAGTGGTCTAATAAGGCAAAATATAGCAAAAATGAGAAAGGAAAGGGAAAGTCCTTATATCAGTTATCTTAAAATCATCTACTTGGTTTTTTTATTCATGTGCTTTACATAATATGGCCTAATCTAAGGACATGTTCACATATTTGGAGCCTTGTTCTATGCATACTATTTTCATGGCGATGACACTTTACTAAGGTGTGTGGGAAAGGAGTTGATGTGAGGGATGACATATTTTAAGTTATCATGTATGTACCCCCATGTTCAACTAATATATTATTATTGTATTAGATCACACACAAAAGTTCAGGAAAGTGGGTTGAGTTCACTTAATTCAACGATTATAAATGAGATGCAAAGTGGTTCTATAGTTGTAGTGGGGAGAGAAGATCATTAATCTTAGATCTATCTCTTTTCTAACTTCAGTCCTAATCCTCCAACTATTTTTCTTGTTCATTTAGATGGGGTGAGTAAGTTATGATATTATTAGTTTGGTTGTCTTAACTACTAATAATTGTAACATCTTAGATAGTAAAGAATAGTTATAGGGCTGCATCCAGTTCAAATTATCATTTATTTCTAAGGTTGAATTCTTGGTAAGCATATAGAATAGAAGTTTTACAAAAGGAAGACGTTGAGAGCTTTACAAATATTGAAGTTAGTAAATATTGATTTGGTTGGTCCAATTCCACACCCTTCCTTTAATAGGGATAGATATATTCTAGCATTGAGTAATGAATTTTCCATGTATACTTGGGTGTATTTTCTCAAATAGAATTTTAATGTCTTTTAAAAAATAGGAATTCAAAAAATTATACAAAAATAGTTATGGAAAACCATCAAGTTTTTACACAAGTAAAATGGTGGTGAATATATCAACCAACATTTTGAGCAATTTTACACTTCAAAGGGGATTGATTTAGAACATTTATTTTTATATAGTCCTTAGAAAACTAGTGTTGTGGAATGAAAGTGTAGGCCCTTCAAAGAAATGGAAAATTGTATGATTCACTCTAGATATCTTACACCAAATATTTTATGGAGTCATTACTTATGCTTGTTATTTCCAAATTGTGTTTCTCATCAAGCCTTGAAGGGATTAATTAATTTTTGAATCTTGGAGTGGTAAAAAACCATTAGTTAAGCACTTTAGAGTTTTTTGTTATCTCACATGAGCCCACATTACTACAAATAAATACAAGGTTATGGATCTGTAGAGTAGATCTTTTATATTTTTTGGGGTATATGGATGGTTTTAAGAAGTTGCTCCACCCAATTACACATGATCTATTCATAAATATGAGTGTTCATTTTGAGGAGGCCTCTTCAAGCTCCATTCATGTCACTTATCCATGCTCCCATTTGAAATTTGATTCATTTAGATGATGACATATATTTTAAGGATTTATATCCACTAAGGTAGATTCTTGATGACAAGGATTCTTATTCCTCCAAATTTTATGTTGAGAATGACAACAAGGATTCACCTCCTTCCTATTCTCATTTGAATTCTCTGATTGTGGGTCTACTTTGGGCTCAAAAGGAACTACATTATGTAGGTGACTAGGTGTGGGATACATCAAACACTAGGTAGACTCATTCATAATTTTAGGGGTCTCCACGTGTCTTTATTAGTACTTCCTCTAATCCACAATCCTTTTGAGAGGATTTTGGTATTCTTGAATGGGATACAAATATCTATGAGGAGTATAGTTCATTGATTAGAAACCACACTTGGGATATTGTTTCCATTTCCAAATGAATGAAACTTATTTAATAGTAGATGGGTTAGTGAATAAGCATAAGGCACAATTAGTTGTAATGTGTTTTTATTAGGTTCTTGGTGTTGATTACTTGATATATTTGAACTTGCAGCTGAAATAAAATCCATCCAAATCACTCTTGTTATTATTGTAACATGTTGATGGGAGTTACAAAGACCTTGAGGAGTAGATATGCATGGATTAGCCTCAAGTTTTTTTTGGGACTCTTCTTTGGTTTGCAAACTCCAAAAATCTATCCATGGCTTGAAATAGGGTACCCAAGCTTGGTATGACACCTAGGTTCTCCTACTACCATTCAGATTTGAACATTGTAGTAGGATTATTCATTCCTAGTTATATATGTTGATGACCTATTGATCATGGGGAGTTCATTATCTACCATTGCAATAGTTAAAATTTCCCTACATGAAATTTTTTTTACGAATGAATTGGGCTTGATGCACTGTTTTCTCAAGATTGAGGTATTTTTTTTCTTTTAGGATCATCATCACACTATTTATTATGCTCTACATTCTCTCTCAAGGTTTCACAAGGCTAACTACAAGCCTACTCTGACTCCCTTTCTTTTTGGAGTGAAAATTGAAGCTTAGTGTTCTTCACTCTTTATTGATGGAACTTTGTATTGACAATTTGTTGGGATTCTCAAATATCTAACTCAAATAAGACATGATATTCCATATTCTATGGGAACAATCTCTCAATTTATGTATGAACCTCATGAATTTCACTAGAAATTAGTCAAGCAAATTCTCCACAGCATTTAGGGTACTCAATTTTTGGATTCTTATGATAGAAAGTCTACATGTTAAGTTAAAAAAACTCTTGGTTCAAATCATATTTGTTAGTTTGGCAAGAAGCAATCTACTATTTCTCTATGATCTATTGAGGTTGAATATCGAGGGGTTGTGAATGTTTCCACTAAGGTTATTTGGCTTCATTTTCTTTTTGATTTTTGTATTAAATTCAAAAAATTATCTATCATATTTTATGACAATTAGAGTGATATTTAGATCTCACAAAACTCAGTCCATTATCAAAAGACTAATCACATTGAGGTCCACATGCACTACATTTGGGAGCTCATTCATGAATAGGTCATCAATCCCCAATTTATTGCTTGACTTCCAAGCATGGTGTCAACTTTTTTTTCCAAAATCTTCACAAAAAGAAAGTATCTTCATTTATGAGATTTATTGGGGCAAATAAGGATTCATCTTCTAGAGGGCTACCTAATATTTCCTTATTCTCAAGGTCTCTTCTCTCTTTATTTAAGGGGTATTCCATCATTTCTTAGGGGGATTCTTCTCTTTGGGGATATTTTTATGTACATCTGTATATCATTCGACATACGACAAATTCATCGCCAACAATTCACCGAAGGAAAATTCACTGCCATGGAAAATTCATCAACGGAAAATTCACAGCCAAGTAAAATTCACCGCTAGCAATTCACCGTGGCGAAAAATTAACCGCATTAATATTTTTTTAATGCGGTTAATTTTCCGTTGCATGAATTGTTGGCGATGAATTTTACTTGGCGGTGAATTTTTCGTAGACGAATTTTCCATGGCAGTGAATTGCTGGCAGTGAATTTTCCTTCGATGAATTGTCAACGATGAATTTTACTAGAGCCATATCATCCATATTCATTTTTAAATACCCATTTTAAGCCACCTAAGCTTCATTTAAGAGGGGGTGTTAGTGTAGGTTTTTATTTTCCTAGTGGGTATTTGTTTTCCTACTATCTAGGTTTTTCCTAAACTCTTTTAGTAAGCTTATTTAGGTTTATAAGTTGATTATTAGTGTGAGCACTGTGAGGTTTTTACATCTTCCATAGAACTTACATTTACTATTCTTGGACACTTTTGGTTTACTCTTCCCAATGGTTGTATTTTCCACTTCCCTCTCTCACTTATTCTACATATACTCACTCTCCTAACTTGTATTTATATCATGTAGCTTCATGTTGTTAAACTTTCCTAATGTTATTTTTCTTCTTCATAATTTTTATTACTCTCTTGGAGACTATCCCTATAATTTTATTCTAATTTATTTAATCATTTGTATTTCTAGTTAAGTTTTTTTTGTTACACTGGATATTGTGTTGTCGTTTATTTTATAGATTCTAATAGATTGAGGGAGTTCTATGTGTGCATGGGTTTGTGTAGATTCTAGTAGATTGAGGGAGACGAACCAACCATATAATTTACTTGTACATAAGTTTGAATTGATTGAGTGCATGAGTGTGAGATAATTGATCATTAATCTTGATGTATTTTCCATTTTTATTTTATTCCTCTATCCCTATCTCTTTCTGGTCCTTTGAATCCTTCTAACACTTATCCTCCTATCCATTTTCCCTTTCCATTATTATTTTATGGTAGAGAAGCCATCACATTATCTTAGACCTTTCATTTCTTAGAGTATATATTAACATTAGTGTTAGCCATACAATAGAGAAGGAAGTCAAATTTATTCATTAATTCCTACATGAAGTTACAAAAATAAATGTAGGTGTACAAGTTTCTATGCTATTAGATCTTATTGAGACCCATAAACATATTAGAGCTATTAGCATTAGTGTTAGCCCTACAATAGAGATGAGTGTAAACATATTTTTTACTAAGTTTAGTAAGTGGTAGTCATAAACTTAGGTTCATATTCTTTAAGAGAATTAAGTACCCATGGTTTTTTATCAAAATCCCTTCCCTCGATCTATCTCTTTCTCATGTTTTTTATGAGAGAATTAACTACCTATAATTTCTTTTTATGAATTTCAAAATTAAGTAAATTCATTAATGTATTTTTTTTTTGGGTATATTTTATATATGTATTTATTAAAATAAATAATATTTGAATGCATTTTTTATAATATTGACACTATAATTTAGTTGCTAATAAAATGTTGAAAGAGGAGGTTAATTGGGATATGACTATACTACAATTTAAATTTTTTCTTTAAATTTTTAATTGTATTAATAACTTGAAATTTTAATGCATGGATTGAGTTTTCCCCATTTCAATAAAAAAAAAAATTTAAATAAATCTTGAAAGTTTCATGTACTAAAAACACAACTATTTCAATAGGAGACAACTTTTTGCTTTGATTATTTGTCTAAAAATAGAAAAAATATATCATATTGACATGCAATATGTCCTCTAGTTCATCATTAAAAAAAATATATTTTTTTTTTTTCTTAAAAAAGTAATAAACCTTATATTTTGGTGTTGATGACCTACTTTTAGATTAAATAACAAATAAAATACAAATATTGGTTAATTTTTTTGTTGGAAACTACACTCATAGATCTATAAAAGGATTTTTTTTATATTTAAAAAATATGTTATTTATGTGAGTAAGAGCTGTGAAAACATCAAAAAAAAATTCATAATTTTATTTTTTGGTAAATTGGCCCTAAGGTGATGCTACATGTACATTTAGTAGACACTTCTAGTTCAACAATTTGTGGCTTAGATCTAATTAATGTAGAATGAATTCATCTAGAATATAAGTTTGACCAAAATTTACTTTGAATTGGAAATTATTAAATTTATCTATGCTAATAAGTTGGTCTAAAGTGGGACACAACTTTGAAATTTCAATTGAGTACATTTTATGGACACTTCAAAGAACAATGAGACTTTCTATCCCTCTTGGACTAGATTTAGAAAATTGAGCTTTCTTTGAAAGTGGGTCTATTCAACTTCAAACTCCTTAGAAGACCTAGAAAGGGATCCCTATTTGTATTTGACCATTGAAAGGTACAATTTTTATTATTTACCTTAAAGCTATTAACCCTAATATATCTTTAATGATTCTAGTTATGGGATCAACATGCATCAGTAGGGGCTTTTGACTTTCCCTACGAGATAAAAATAGCTTGATTCGGTGGAAAATATCATTCCTTAGCTTGCTATGCCCATTTATCCTTATCCCTTCCCCTTTCTTGTAAAATAATATATTATTCTAATGTGTATACAATTATTGCCTTGTAACACAATTCCTATTTCTCATGCTCTATTGAAAGAGGAATCCTCTTCCCTAAGCTTTAAAAATGTAGAATTCCAAAAGTCTTTGATAGAGAATATGTGAAGTATATCCAACAAGTTGACCATCTTGAATGACACATCAAGGTCAATATTTCCATAGGCACTGACTATACAACCATGTGAGGCATCGACCATATTATCAATAATAATAGTGTTACATTTATTGGCTGCTAGATGCCAATGCTTAGAGTTGTAGGATCCCAAATTTGTAAAGCCAATTCATTCTCTAAGTGTTAGGGGTGTCAAATTTTAAGAAAAAACTTCTACCTTATGATCGACAAGGCATAAAAGGACCACTTCAATAGGTGGATAAGACCTTCTTCAACTTTAGTCTCAATTAGACTAAGTGGGCTTCCCTAATGGTATCCTTAATAAAATTAGTCATAAATAAAGATGAACAAGTTAAAAATGTTGTAGTAGTACCTAGTTTACACTTGGTCCTAAAGAGTGTCACTAGACCAAAAAATAACCTACTACATATAAGACCTCTTATTAATTTGATATGAACATCATTGCATAAAAAAATATGTGGGTATGCATGATATGATTCTCTTAAGGTAAAATACTTTAGGCTTGCTATAAATGTTTCCCTAGATAAATCATTGGACATTGAAGTGCATTTAAAATATTGTCATACTTCTAATTTTTTAGTGAATGATATTATTAGTTTAATTGCATGGTGAATAATTACTTCTAGGATTAGCTCCTAATCAATTCAAACAATGGGTTATTGATAAACATCATTATTGATTAGGGAATCCACACCATGTTCACTCATGGCTCACTCAATCAAACTAGAGCTCATATACCTCATCTTTAGAAAGGATTCAAGTTGCCCCTACATTGTAGTCAATCTAGGATTGAAATAAGGCCAAGAGTAGTGGACCCTATATTTATACATAGGGTTTTATTTGGATTCCTTGCACCTTTCTATTATATTTCATTATATTATATTATATGATATATTAAGGGCGAATAGGGCTATATACCCTACTATATAAAGGGGTCTTCATCCATTTTGGAAGCTTATTATCTAGAGAGGGACCCTCCTTTATATAGGTATCCATTTTAGAAAGGAGGCTATCTGGCTCATCCACATGTAAAACGTAGGATCATCTAGATCTTCTTTCTTACATAGGGAAAATAAGCCCTACTCTACAACTATCTTCAAATGGGAGGATATAATTTCCCACCACTATAATTCTTCCCCGCTTGGGTGGGAGGGAATAGAAGGGGTCTTCCTCCCACCCCAAACTACTTCTCCCACCCATCCCATCCCTTCTATTCGCTCCCACCCCTACCCACTTGTATATTTTTTTGCTTGTGCATGTGAGGTGGCCTCTATAATGGGTGAAGGTCTCGTCAAGAAGGAGAAAAAGACTCATTCTCTATAGTTATTGGAAGATGGCTCAACTAAAATTACCACCTAGCGTGACCCTATGATTTCCTCCCACCTGCTTAAGTTCTCGACCCCTCTTTAAACAACTAGAATCCCCCCAATTAAGGGAAATCTCTTTTCATTTCTCTTAACTAATGGGGATATAGTAGTGTTGAGGAAACCCTTACTATATAAAGGGTCCTACCTGTATCATTAAGTGGGGAACTACCCTACCATAGCTATTATAGAGGGGTGGTGGGCCCTCAAGGAACTATAATTTTCCTTGAGGTGGGTGGATGGATATAGTCGATTTGAACTTCATTCAATTTCTCCTCCCCCCAACCCCATTGTAGGGGCTACAAATAGTAAAAGTGTAGAGTATAGCTTTACTTATGAGTTTAAAAAGGCTCTTTTTTTCTTCCATAGTGCTAGCTAGTTGTGGTGCATTAAAATTGGGGCTTCTTCTCTTTTATAGAAAGATAAGATCAAAGACAATTAGCGAGTTCAATTTATTTATTTTCAAAGAGTAAATTTTCTTTTAAAATATAGCTCATTCTTAAGACTATTCATTCAATAGATATTACCTATCCACATCCATAGACTATGTGTGGTAGTATCCTCTAATAAATTTAAGATAACAAAATCTATAAGATACAACCAAATTCTTCCCCATAACTTCTTGTATATCTTTGTCTAATATTTATGAAACACGTCCACAATATTTAGTTCATTTTCATATCTTTGTTAATCACTCTCTTCCAAAATACTATTAATTTCTAACTTGCACATCTTGTACCTAAAACCATTGAAATTCTTAATTTATTACTAAGACATGTTGGCCATAGCTTCCATCAACACATATTTGTAAAACCAACAAAAATAAAAATTCTTATTAAAACAAAAATCCTCACAAAACTTCTAGAAAGGCATTTGTCTTAGATAAAAAAATGTTAACCTTAATACAAAATATTAAAAGAACTAGTGAACAATAAGAGCGCGTATGAGCATAAAGTGTGCAAATTTGATTAACCCAGTTAGAGGTACATGTGATAAAACATAAAATTTAAAATATAGCACATATAATCATATAAAATAATCACAAGAAATTAAAAAACACATATGTGGAGAAACCCTTTTGAGAAAAAAAATCACCACTACAGAAACATTAAGCCTGTATTAATCAAGTAGAAACAATACATCAATAAAATATACAATATTCTTTAGTTTAAGATCATTATAGTAGCATGAGCTTACATGTAAATGAAACATAGAAGAAGGAGGTAAGTGATCCAAAATGGAATGATTAAAAGGATGTACAATGCACCTACACTTTCTCTATTTTCATTCGGAAATGAGATCCCCAAAGGTAGGAGTGACTTTCAACCCTTAGGTGAGTCAACCCTATTGGGAGTTCTGTTGTTTTCCTTATGACAAAAAAGTGTAAAATATGACTGAAATGCACTTTTGGGAGATGGAAATAAAATGCCTAATGAACTTAATTGTACACTATAAAACTTGGAATGTAGAGTTAAACCATAATACTAACAAAAACAACTTCCAAGCATATCTAAGAAGGATAAAATGATGTGTACAAGTCACCAAAAGTGTTGCAAAGTGTCTTGTTGGGACTCATTCACCCAAGGAAGAATTGGTCTTTGTACATGGTTTTTCCTCAACTTTAGGGGTCCTCTAGTGCAAGATCTGAGCTTCTATTTTCCCTAGGTTTCATTGTCGGACAACTGAAAATAAATTATGAATCTGAGTTTTCGTGTCTTGACAAAAATGATGACAACAAATGCAACTTTATAAAATTGCTCCTTTGAGATCCTTAATTATTCTTCCACCTACAAACTTGCACATACACAAAAGAGGGAAAAATGTTTATTTTTGGTGAATAGGGGTTTGCCTTGGTCAAACCCCGGTTTGGTAATTAAACCTTGATACTGAAATAATGAAAAAATACAAGGAATGATGAATGAACAACACTTGTTACAACTCACCAAACCCTTTAATGGATATGCTTAGAGGACTGAATTCTAACACATCTCTCTAAGGATTAGATCTTGCATGAAATGGATTGATTGAATGCTTGATTTGATGCTTGAATGCTTGAAATCTACATCACAATGTTAGCTCGAAAAACATGCATGAACACACATAAATCTTGACATCATGATAGGATCTTGAATGCTATTGTAGATGACTGATAAATCTTCTCTTCAATTCTCTTGAGAATAATCTTTTCTCTTGTGAAATTTGGCTTAATGCTAAATGATGTGGCTTATACTTGAATTGGTAAAAAGACCTTGTATTTATAGGTGTTACCTTAATTATCTAAAAATTAAACATCACAAGCCGACCTTTGCAATTTGAATTTAGATCATTAAAATGTTGCCAAAAATATATTAAAAAGTGGGATCCAAGAATTAAAGAGGACCCATTCACCCTTGGGTGAATGGTTCCTAGGCCTTAAACCTAGGACACACATTTTCCAAGATGTGTAATTAAGTGTAGGCATTGATTAAATGTGGGGTTCTCTTTCAAAAAATGAAATTAATTAGGCTCATGAATGCATAATTGGGCCAATTAAAGGCTTAATTATGTCTTATTAATAAACGAGATTCAAACATAGTGTGAAAATGTGAAGGAGTACATTTTTCAACACTACATTAGCCCCCACTTTAGTGAGAGTATGAAATTTCACTCAGACTCACATTAAAGTAGACAAGTAAGTCACGAGAGGTCTAATTGTATAGGTGTTGGAAAGATAGGATGAAAAAGGTCAAGGAGGTTGATCAAACCCCCAAGATCTAAGATCTCATGGAAAAAAAGCAAAGGCACAAAGAGACACATGCTTGTAGTAGCAACACAAGATGCACAATCATGTAATGTCAAAATTAATGTGAAAAGAAAGAAAAGGAAGGATGGACTAGCTGTGGTAGAGCTGTTGTCCATAAAAATGTGTTCATGAGTGAAAACCCATTGTCCACTATGCAAACAAAATATACTCACGATGGCTAGTGAAATCTAGTATCCACTAGGTGAGCCCCAAGATAGTGAGAAACACACACTAGATTGGTATGTACCCACAAAAAGGTGGTTGATAGGAAATTCATGCCAGGTCTATAGGCTCCCATGCGTCAACCATACCAAAATTTATACCTCCTAATAACTTTGATAAGGTACCACAAAAATGATCAAAGTTTCCACAAGGCTAGCAAGTTGCATTATGTTAGACACTCGTGAAAAACAAAAGGTAGCACTGGCAAGCAAGTTGTGTTATGCTTGGTGGCCATGGAAATGTTTTAAATGCAATAAGATAGGATAGTCAAAGGGAATTTTCTTAGTTCATGAAATGTCTCACCTTAGGGAACATCATTCTTAATGTCACCATTAAGAGAGGACTAGTCGAGAGATAAAATATTTGCACCTTAGGGAATGCAAGCCATGGCATTACCACTAACAGGAATGTCATATGCTAAGAAAGGTCACACTCTTGAAGGACATCAAACCCAATGTCACCAATAAGACACATCACATGAATTAAAAAGACCACACTTTGAAAGGAATATGCAAACAATGAGTGGGGACGTGTATGCCCCCACTTTAAATAAACTACTAAACACCATGTTGTGAGAAATTACTTTAAAATAGAAAAATGATAAATGTCAATACATGAGAGATTTATTTGAAAAGCCCTATGTAAAACATATGTTTCCAAAATAGAGCTACGTCATGAAAGGAATTTGCCACCCATCTGCAATCCTAAGATAACACATAAGTGATCCACAGATCTGGGGTCAACGTATGTCTTTTCTATAGTGATATAATTGAGCTTGGAATTGTCACCATTCCCCAAATAACTCATGGAATAACAAGTGAAAAGGACAAATGACACATAGAGAGAGAAAAAACAAAGGAGAAGCCTTTTGGGTCAACATGGAAGATACCTAAATGTCTTGATACTTTGCATTGTCCCCAAAGGGAAAACACAAGATGAGTGAAAATATACTGGTTACAACATATAGAAGAGTGTGGGTACAAATAAAAGAATGTCACAAGAAATTTTCTTCCTTTGTATCCTTTCACCAATAGAGTGACAAGGGTCATCTAAAGTAGACTCACAAACATATAAAGACACGCTAGGCAACACATTACAAAGAATCACATTACACGCATGAAAAGAAGACAAAGAAAACACTAGTATGGCACATGCAAGTCAACCTATAGTAGGTCATCTACATCCCAATCTTGTTCATCATATGTAGAAGGTGGACAACTAACCAAAGGGACGATGAAAAGTGTCATACTAGGAACATCAACAAGTTTAACACTCATGAGTCACTCTTTATAGGAGGATCATCACAGTTGTTATCATATAAATTCATGGAAGATGAAAATAACAAATTTATCTCATCATGCACTTCCCCATAAATCTTAGCATTCTCATCATCATCATCATCCAAGTTAATCATAATAGGAGGCCTAATGATGATTTACATTGAATTTTCATGTTGTTGTTGTGGCGAAGGTGGAGAATCATCATGTATTGCTTGAGTTTGTCTTTGATCTTGGTTTTCTATTTTTTTCTTCTCTTTTAACTGACGAGCAATAGCACGACGTCTACGCCTACACTCTTTAGCATTTTTGTTTATTCTTGCATGATTTTCAAGTTGTGAATGTGTAGGAGTGGGTTTATCAACCATAAGTTTCTTTTCTTTTTACAAGGGAGGAATGAAAGGAACCATTGAGGGTTGTTCGACCACTTTCTCTTTGGATTTATAAACTTGTTTGATCTTAGGAGGCATAGCAGGAATGGTATAGTTATATCTTGGTCTCTTATAGGAAATAGGTGGAGGATTTGTCATGTATTTGTGTTGGTTACTTAGAAGGGATTTTGGTTCAGTCATGGCTTCATCAATGATAGGAGGCTCAATCATGGGTTGAGACATGTTTCTAAGAGATATTTATGTTATGCACTTTGCCTTGAATTTTTTATAAGATTTGAAAAATAAGTCCTCATGAGGCAATGTAAAGAGGACCATCGAGTTCATGTTTGATTATGTAATTTTGTGAGAAAGCAATGCTCATAGATAAGTTGGTTTAGCCATTATGAGGTTGAACGTCAATGAGGTTAACCATAGTATCTATAGAATCATCCTCATTATCACTCATGTTATCATCAGTCATGTCAACATCATTCATGTCAACATTCATCACATCATTTCTGGTATTATTAGCTTTCACAAATGAGATGTTATGATTTTGTATGGGATTAGTAAAAGTTTACAAATTTTGGTTGGGTGGGGCAACAGATTTATTTCCTTGATCATCAACACCACTAATTTGGAGTGATTATAATCAATGAGGTCTTGCATGATGTGTTTAAGACACTTACAATGTTTCATATTATATCCTTTTTGTCGGTGATAATGGCAAAAGGCATTAACATTATAGTTTGGAGGTAAAAGTTTATTGGGATCAATGGTTCTAACATAAGGTAAGGTAATGAGGTTTTACCCATGAGTTGCAACATGATGGAATGAAGGGAATCAGGTAATGGGGTAAATTGTCTATTACACTCTTTGAATTCATATGAATTTTTTTTTTTATAGCATACACTTGAGACTCAACATGTTGACTTGTTTGAGGTGGTTTTATCTGTAAAAAGGTCTTATTTTGTTTCTTCAATGGTTGGAAATTACTATGAGCCATGTATTCAAATTTTTTAGGACAGTTGGAGGGAGTTTTGGCTTCATGATGGCTAACCGAATTCTAATAGTCATGAAGGTTGTGATATGTAAAGGAGGGAAATTTCATCATCCCAAGCTTTTCTTGGATTTTATTTTGTAATTTTTCTATGAGTATTCTTTGAAGATTGACATCAAGAATCTTAATATTGATTTGTGAGTAAAGTAATTGGTATCATGCTATAAAATTAGTGATCTTTTCATCATCCTTTTGTTTACACTTCAGTAAATCAGGTAAGGTCATCTTAAGACCGATGTGCACTAGGAAATGGTAGAGGAAGGCATCAAAAAGCTCAGTAAATGAACTAACTGAGCTATTTGGTAAAGAGAAAAACCATTCCAAGGTTGTATCTTTTAAAGACCTAGGGAAGAGTTTAGCCAAGAGCTTATCTTTGGAGATGAAGTCACTACATAAGGCTATGTATGCCGAGACATGGTTACTAGGATCTCCTTTACCACCATATTTTTCAAATCTAGGAATCTATATACCTTGTGGCATTTGTGCTCTCAATACCTCCAAGGATAATGGGTTTATTTTGACATATTGTGAAGGTTGTCCATTTTGATTTTCATTCAATGTGGAAATTTTTTGTTGGAGGGATGAAACATTTTGCAAAAGTTGGTTAAGGATGGAATCATTGGTTGTGTTTTGAGATGGAGGTGAATACGGTGGAGGTGCATATATATTTGGAGGACAAGTGAATTGCAATTTTGTGCGAGGGGATGGATTAGGAGATATGATATTTGAATTCAAAAAGCTAAAGGGTTTCCCAGTGGAAATACCTAAGGTTGTATTGACATTGCTAGTGGGTTGCCTTGTTGTGGTAAAAATTAGATGAGTGTATGTAGGAATAGACGCCATAGTTGTAGGAGGAATTTTATTTTCACCTTGACTTTGAGTGTATCCCAAAGTTTGAGCCAAACTAGCCATTACAGGCACATCATTGTCAATTATATGGGCTAGGCTACAAATAATTTTTATTTCTTGTTCATTATCAAGCATTTTCCTCGTGTTATCTATGATAGGAAACACGGTACTAGTAATGTATTCAATGCTCATAAAGTTTTGTATTCTTTTAAGGCTTCATCCATTTGTTTTAGCTTCTCTTGTGGAACATTAGCAACAATTGTGTCAACATCAGTTACATTGGTTGTTAGTAGAGTAGTCATGGGAAATGTGGTATCAAGGTTATGATCCATAATGGTTGACTAGTGTCAACACTATGAGTGAAAGAGTTAGAAATCTCAATATTCACGGTCGATGTACTAGCACAGGATGGCATGAGTGTCAAACTACATCTCACTAAAGTATTTGAAATAGGACACTAGGTTGTGAAGCTCATACAAGTTCACCAAACCCAAGTGCACCCAAAATGGAGAAAAGGCACTATGCAAATGTAATGAACACCCAAAAGTATGAATCACAATGCAAGTATGTAAAAATATTTTGCAATTTTTAGATTTGAAATAAGATAATTTATTGATTATGCTATGTAAAAACCTAAAAATGATATCTTGTTAATGCCAATTTTGATTTCAAACAATGCACTTAATTTGACCAATTGAACTTAATGTAAGGGAGTGCAATTTTTTTTGTTTTTTGAGATTGAAACATAGATCTGAGAACAAAATGGAATGAAGCAAACAAAGACAAAATGATGCCCAAAATTTTGAAAAAGCACCTGTACAAGGACATGTTCACCCAAGGGCGAATGGGTCTTTGTATAGGGGTTGGAAAAATTAAAGTTTGTGTTTCTGATTTGATGTTTGAGTTCTTTGTTTCAAGTTGTAGACTGTGAATCCTGTGACAAATTTTTCTAGTTTCAGGTGTCTTAATGCAAGTAAAAATAGTGAGCAAAGTGAAAACTTTTGTAATGTAATTTTTAACTGAATTTTAAATCTAAATGACTGAAAGACATCTTGATGCAACTACAATGCAAGATGTTTACAAAGGTTATTTTTAATTTATTTTTATGAATTTAAGTGATGCAAACATGCAAAACTAAACCCTAAATGCAATGCAAAGCACACAAATTCAAAACACATTGATAAAAATCTAGATCTAGGGTTTTGAATGTCTTCAAATCATAATTTAGGATGTTTCATGTCAGGTTCACCAAATAACTTTGAAAAAATGATCCTTTGAGATCCTCAATTCTTCTTCCACCTACAAACCTGCACATACACAAAGAGAGGGAAAAATATTTTCTTTTGGTGAATAGGGGTTTGCCTTGGTCAAACCTCGGTTTGGTAATTAAACCTTGATGAAATAATGATAAATGGAAAGGAATGATGAATGAACAAGACTTGTTACAACTCACCAAACCCTTTAATGGCTACCCTTAGAGGACTAAAGTCTAACACATTTCTCTAAGGATTGGATCTTGCATGAAATGGCTTGATTGGATGCTTGATTTGACACTTGATTGATGCTTGAATGCTTGAAACCTACATCACAATTTTAGCTCCAAAAACATGCATGAACACACATAAATCTTGACATCATGATAGGATCTTGAATGCTACTGTAGATGACTGATATATTTTCTCTTCAACGCTCTAGATAATAATCTTTTCTCTTGTGAAAGTTGCCTTAATGCTAGATGATGTTGCTTAGACTTGAATTGATAAAAAGACCTTGTATTAATAGGCATTTGCTTAATTACCCAAAAATTAAACATCACAAGCTAACCTTTTCAATTTGAATTTAGATCATTAAAATGATACCAAAAACATATGTTGGCGTTTCAATTAGAACCTCTGGAGTGCTTATTGGAAATAGACAGTTATGCACAGTGTGTGATGACTGCTCTTCAAATTATGGAGGGGAAGCTCCCTCTTGTTTGTTGATGTTTGCATAAAAGTAAAATGAACTAAATGTTCCTATCTTTTTTACTCAATGGGAAGGACACAAGGGTACATAAACATAATGCATTCTAGCTAAGGTTTTCTCTAGTTTCTACATATCTTAACTACAACTAGGATAACGTTTAATCTATCCTATCACCTCAAGATAAATAGAGCTTGAGGGCATAGGAGAGGGAATGTATTGGTTGGATCACTTGAGTTTACTGTCTCTCAGAATTTATTTGAGGCTCTGAACTCTCAGATCTACGCTAGAGTAAGGTATTATGCAAGCAAACACTCTTTACGATAAGATGAATCTCAAGATTGCCAAGGAGGAGAAACCCCTCTCTGAGGTATAGGCTAGGATGCAACTTACTAGAAACAACAAAGTACAATGAACTGGCTAACAAGATTCCCGAGGAGGTGACGACACCTATCTAAAGTGTAGGTTGAAAAACAGATCATTACACAACATCAAATAACAATCCTCAACATCAAAATACCCAAGGAGGTGACAACACCTGTCCAAGGGGGAGATTAAAACATTAGATTGTAAGAACAAGACACTGATAGAACTTGAAACTTTTGATCAAATTACATGTGCCTTTTGATTTATTTCTTCAAAATTTCTCAATGAATTACAAATATTTGGGACAACAAAGGTACGAAATCATACACAATTGCGATCAGACCAAATAAATCTCATCCAAAAGTGAAGAAATATAGACTTGCAAGCTTTTTGGCACAATGGCGCAATAATTTTGTCTAGTATATAAAGGTTACAAAATAATGAGAAAAGGCTATTATTTATAAAAAATTGAGGGGGTAGGCAACCCTAAAATATCCTTGAGTTAACAGTCAGTTCTTTCCAATTTGTAAGATATATTCCTATGTCTAAATGTAGGTGACCTAGCAATTAACTAGAAAGCTACTTTAGTGAACTAAAATTAAACTAAAAGTGAACTCCAATGTACAAGTGCCTCCAAAATAGAGATCATCAAGTTAACTCTTGTTTGTCATTAATGCTATTTTGGAGGGTAGCATGTCCCAACTGTGTGTTTCACACCACATCACCACTAGTCAACAGTTTCTCTAACTAGTCGTCGACTTCTTTTGCCTCTAGACAATAAATGCTTTGTAGGATGATGATGTGTTGCTTCAACATCTCTTCACCACTCGTGATCTATTGTTGATATTCAATGGTCTTGGCAGCTGCATCATCTAGCTTGGTCGTTATGGCTACAATCTTACTCAACTCGTGAGCAATAGGATCACTATAGAGATTGTTGTGGATGAGGTCCTGGAACTATTTATGTACCTCAACTAGTTCAATGTAGGCACCTCCTTTGTGCCGATAATGACAAGGGATGGATGTTACCATCATTCTTACGAACTTGATAACACCTACTACAATCTGTTGGTACTCAATCAGTTCCACAGAGTTGGTACCATACGCTTTCAGTTTGTATGCCATCATTTATTTCCAAGTGAAAAGATGTCACTCATTCTCTACTGTGGTATCTGAATTGTATGTCATTTCTAAGTCAGAGAAATTGATCTCATCCCCAGGTCTCTTCTTTGTTGCCTCCAACTTAGATTGTTGAATCTTCGTGCAGAGGTCGTGGGCTCTGCATCTTAATTGATACAATTCTACAAGTATACACCTTCCTTTGATGAGAAATTCTTCCACTTGATTTCTCAAGTGTTTTCCGTATAAGATCAACTGGTGATGATTTTACTCCGCAGGGAGGTCTAGTATCTCTCAAGGCAAGGCAGAGATATTTGCTGTGCCATGTATCAAGCAAGATATATATAACCTCAACTGCTGGTTTTCATCCTTTAAGGTTGATTTGTCTCTTCCATCCTTTTCCATTCTTTCTTGGACAGTTACTAATGCAACTCCAAGGAGATCTACCTCCACCTGACGATTGGTTTTACCGAGGTTGACCTTCACTAAGGTGAAGTCATCAACCTCTACCTCATGTGCATTCTTGTCCTCAGGTGGCACAGTTATCTCTATGAAAATTTCATTGTCAACATTCTTTCCTATGTGGACCTTCTTCTTAAACTTCTTTATTGGCATGTCTTGAGGGACATGGTCGAACTCTATAAATTCTAGTTGGTAGGATGCTCTCTTTCATTTCCTTCCTAGGAGATTCTCAATCCAAGATGTATCTTGATTGACCTCTCTGGAAGGAGGGAAGATAGGACCCTGAATGCTTGATGAATGGGATTTTGTTGTAGTGTCATGCGGTGGTGAATCCAAGTCAATGGGGACTGGTGACTGCTATGATGGTGGTGAAGTGGGAGGTTATGCTTCCACCTCTGGTAATGCATTGGTTGTGACTACTTCCATGATGGGCTCTATCTCGATTGTGATTGTCTCAATCACTGGCTCAACTGCAGTTGTTTCCATGACTGGGTTAGGTATGTTTGTGGTTGTCTCCATATGCACCTCTTGCTGATTTGTGTCAACAAGCAGTATTCTTCCCCTTGTGTGCCCTGACATCCAAGCTCCTCTAGGAGGGTTACTCCATTGCTTCTGTCTAGGCTTCTTCCTCGACAGGAAAGGTAGTGAAAAATGAACCAATGGCGGCTCTGTGCAGGGAATTACTACCTTCCCTGTCTTCTTGTTGTCCAAGTAGAGTTGGTTATTCTGACAACCCTACTTGTCCTTTCCTCAATCGACGTACTTTCCTTGGCATACTAATCCACTTTTCCAAGTGGTTGTGAGTCAACCTTATGTATGAAGAATGTAAGGAGAATAAATTCTCCATCATCATCAGATATTCCTTCCACGTCCTCTGACATGAATTCAACAATTTTTGGGAAGTCTAAACCGGCTATAATTGTGTCTTCATATATCAAACTCATCTTCACAATTCACCCTTCCATAGATGACTTGTGTGAAGAGTGTTGCTCAAGGTGTGTTGCATAGTGACCCCAAGGATCATACGACTGTCTCTCAATGAGATACTTAAGGTTAAGTCTCACTATTGCATGGTCTATGGCCTTGGCATAAATTGTTGTTTTACACTTGTAAAGTCCCATCTCAAAAGGACAGTTTATGACGGTTTTGTGTTTTTTGTGCAGATGAGAATGTACCTCAGACAACTACTGTAAGAATTCCATGAAGACCACCCTATTTGAAGGATAGTAGGATAACATGGCAAGATGACCCTTGTATCCATATACGCTTATGTAGGTGTATGTGGGGAACTAGATGAACCAATCCAACCAATCCATCATTGCCTCCTTGGCTGCTAGTAATATGCATATATGCATCTCATGGTTGAGTTCTATCACAATGTGCATTAGGAAGAGATCATTTTTTTGCTTGAAATGCCTTTCTGCTTGTGTGAATTCAAGTCACAGGAAATGCACGTAGACCTTTTGCATACTGTGTTTAGTGCTCTAAACTGGCCTTGGAAGGCAATCAAATATAAAAGATATGAGCACATATGAAACGTGTGAGCCTTTAAGAACTTGGTCATCTGCTTATGGAGCGTATCATTGATGAGAGTGGGCCAATCATAATTTTCTTTGTTGCTTACAATTTTGGCGATGACATAGTACATCCATGACTAAAATTTATTTCCCTCTTCTTGAAAACTAATGCAATTGAGTAAAGTGATCAATGTTGCATATTCATCCTTGAACTCTCCACGTCCTACATTTTTGGGCAAGTTGACCATTTTTGTTTTAAGCCATTTTTTGGCCATCTTTTTCTGATACTTATCTTTTGACGTATAAAATGCCTTCTCGCATTTTGTCACATATATGACTACATTTTTTGCACATGGTGGAATGGCAAAGCACCTTTCAATATCCCTCGGCTTGAGGCTGCATATCACTTGCCCATCCACTAAATGAATCTCCTGTGTGGTAGGATTGTAATGCTTAATACAAGCTATTACAAATTATACGCTTTATGTTGTGATGGGGATTGGTGCGGCCTCAAGAAATTTTGATTGCTCAATGTTTTATAATGTGCATTGGTCTATGCCTTCCAAATTTTCTCTGTTGACCTCTCAGTGTACTTGATGTAGATCGGTGTCTATCATTTTCAAGAAGTCACGAACCAAGACCGTTTTGGTCTTGTATTCAACTTGGAAGAACTACATCCTGAAAAACTTAAAGATTGACTGTGCACACAATGCTATTCAAGCAACCTTTTTTGTGATTGCTAAAAATAGCCTTATCAAGGCAACTTTTTACGAAAAAAGTATGAGATGTGGGTTTTGTTCAAAATGATTTTCTAAACAAACCTAGATCGTGAAAAGTTCAAGAAAATAAATTTTTCTATGGCATGCAAGAGCCCTTTAGTGGCAGAGACAACAAGGCACCATAAAATGGTTTTTTCTCAAAAAATCCAACACATGGGTTTTGTTCGTGCTTCAGAGCTAAACAAACCTAGTTTGTCTGATTTTCAAATTTGTGATTTTATTTTTTGAAACCCTAAAAAATAGGGGCAGCAGGGCTACTTTTCTGGTAAAATATAACATGTGGGTTTTGTTGAAAAAGTCATGTTGATCATACCTAGAAGGTTAGATCTATGGATATCCATTGTTTTCCTGGACATGCAAGAAGATCTAAGACAAGAATAGAGGAAAAAGACAAGAAGAATTTTGGAAGTTATCAACTACCTCTCTGGACCTATTGGAAAATTATGCTTGTAGATGCAACCTCTGATAAATTGTGCCTTTGTGCAACTGATCTTCAAAAATATGAAGAACGATGAAAACCCCTCTATCAAATCTTGAAAAGACATCTTGGAGAAGAAAATGATGTTCTTGGCTTCAACCTGCAGTGAAAGATGTTGAATTATGATGCCTAAACTTGATATATAGTGATTGATGTTGAGGCAATCAAGATTTGGCACCAACTCATGATGGAGGAGTATTTTTTCCTGATATGGAGTTCACAACACTGATTTCCTCCAATTTTGGGACATTTTAGCCATGTAAAGGCTTTCAAAATAGTCAACTTCAATTAACTGAACCTTTCTTTGACTTTAGGCGTCCCTTTGAACAATTGAACATTTTTCATTATTTTTTTATGTTGAAATGTCTTCGTTCGATCCCTGGTTCTAGTTGCTCAGTTGATCCTGAAGTGTTGTCGATAGATCCATTGCTAAGATGAAACAACTCTGATGAAGTGTGCTTGGGAGTTGTAAAGCTCAAAACCTGAGTCTGGTGCTTCTGATTCTTGGGTGCTTCTTCCCAAGAAGGTGCTTTTTCCCCCAAACTTAATTTTCTCGAGTGTTCTTCAATTCCTCCAGTTTGACCCTTCGTGCTCTGATCTAAGATCACCTATAACTAATAAGTTTGGTGATCTTGCTGAAACATGGGATGGATAACTAGTTCAATACTTGAAAGGATGACTGGATTCACTAATCTTGAATTTTGATTTAGGTACCTCAAAAGCTTGGCACCCCTGGCCTGCAGGGGTGCCTTTGGCTTTTTGACTTGTTATTTTGAGTTTGTAAACCTCCACGAATGGTCCTAGTTTGATCTCTTTCCTCAAATTTTTGATTTTTCTATTATCTTTGCTGATGGTGTTGTTGTTGAGATTGATTATAATGAAGAAGATCATCTTGGAGGTCACTGAGCTTTCTGACTGCATTTGATTGCCCAAAATGTTGGGCTCCTATTTCTAGGAAGATGCAATTTCCTTAACACAGCCAAATTTTTGTGTGTTTCATCTCGCCTTCACCTTTGGTTTTTTCTGCTTGATCTTCTTCTACAAATGCCTGATAGGTCCTATGAACATGTAGTTGGATTAATCACGAAGTTGAGAGATAGTTAAACAAATGCCTTGTAGAAAGCAGTTGTTGAAACCCTCAATAGGTGGCTCAAAATAATGGGTGCCCTTGCACTGATTTAGCCTCCATTTTACATTCATGAATGATTAACAACTATTGTTGTTTGATTTGTCTCACATGCTAGAAAACAAATTCGTTGCAAAGTTGGGTTGATGCTGAAGAGATCACCTGAAGAGAGGCTTGCTCAACAACTGACATCTAGACCATCTAATTCATGGGCACCCCTGGTCAGCAAGGGCACTTTTTCTCATGTTTGACTGTTATTTTGATATCACTTGCATGATAGCATCTCTTGACTTCACTCATGTTTTTCGTTGATCGATGAATCAAATGACTTAGCTTGATGATGTGTCAGAAATCCAGTAGAAATATGAAGAATATGACTGCCTTGGTGAAATTTGATGATCGCTTTTGAACTTTGGAATTCAAGGGTGCCCCTGGCCAACATGGGCACTTTTAGGTGCAATTACATCATTTTCATTGAAAATCTTCATCTCTTCATGCTTCACGTTCACCATCCATCGTGATTGTTTTGAGCGTTGTTGTTGATAACATAGATGCATGCATCCTTGCAATCACCTTCATCATGTTGCATGTATGGGTGTTTGGAAAAATGACTAAGGCATTCAACTACACAACCTCCTTAGTAGCAAGGCGTGCATTTTCCAGGCTTGGTCAATTTTCAACATTTTCACTTTTGAAAATATCCTTTGTCACAGAGCATCTTTTCAAGAATTTTCAGCATGGATTCCTCGTTGAAGCTTTTGAAGCTTAGATTTCACCACCTCGTACTAGCCATTCTGTCATTAATGGTTGTGGAGGTCTTAGCTTTCTTCCTGAAAAATGAAAATAGACCCACTAGAGTAAAACAAAAATTTTGGTGATTTTGACTTGACTAGTGCAATTTTGAAGTCAAATTATCCTATCAAAATCATTTTCAATCATTTTTGGAAAGGTCTTATTTTTTAGGATTTTCCTAAAAATAGGGGTTTGAAACCCTAATTTTAAAATTTTCAAAAATTTACAAATATCTTCCTTGACACAAACCCACAAAAACCCTATGTTTGGTTTGACCTAAAACATACTTTTGACAACAATTTTGCATGATTTAGATTATTTTAAGCAAAATTCCTTATTGAAGCAAAAATTTATTATGGGTATAACATTAGGCTCTATCTGGTGACCATGTTAGATACTTACAGCATAGGAGAACCGAGAATCTCAAGTTTTGTAGACTCGGTATTCTTATTAGTTGGGCATTGGATTCAAGACTTATTTCCTAATTCACCTAACAACTGGAGTTCTCCTACTTATTCACCTAAAACAAGACTACCTAAGAAATCACCTAAAACACAACGATACTTTACAGAATGAGGAAACACATAACAACATAAAAGCAAAAGAAATTTATTTACAAAGAACTCATCCCATCCCCGAAGGGATGGAATGTTTCAAATATTGCCCGTTGTATGGCAGTGGGAAGAGCCTTCCATTTGAATGTGAGAGAATATAGGAATTCTCTCCTGCAACATCATAGATATGGAACGGCCCCAGCCAAAGGGAGTCAAATTTGTCATGCATTCCCTTTGTCTTGTGTCTCTTGTCCCATAGTAGGACCTTGTCTATGATCTCAAAGTGTCATTGTCAAGCCTTCTAGTCAAAGATATTCTTCACTCGCTCCTGGTGTTGAGTGATCTTATCAACGACTTCCACCTTTTCTTCTTGTAGTTTCATCAGGCACAAGATGTGTTTTTCGATTGGATATTTGAATTCTTCATCTTCTATTGCAGATTCCAGTTGTAAAGCGAACAACTCCATAGTGATGGGTAACATAGCTTCAATGTCATATAAGATAGTGAAGGGGGAACTGCCAATAGCTCTTTTGGGTGTGATCCTATCAGCCCAAGGAGTGTCGTACAACTTTGTGTGCCAAGCTCATTGATTGTGTTATCTACTGAAATTTGCACCCTAGCTAAGTTGCATGAAAAATCATGTTAAGCTGCAATGCCTAGCTTTTTAGAGAGAACATGGGATCTTTTCCGGGCTGTGGGTTGCCAAGATTTGGAAAAGAACCTTCGGAGAAGGCCGGATTCCTAGTTGGTTATTACCTACTTTACTGAATTTTGAGGGGAAAAGGGAGAAAGATTGCATAAATTGATAACTACCTCCTAAGGTGATACACCAGAATATGACTTAGACCTTGGAAAACTCAGATTTTATACACTTGTACATAATGATTGGAAAAACAACTTGCACAACCTGTATCTATGTGTCTTGCATAAGTGTTTTATAAAAAGGCCTTATTGCTTGAGCTCTTAGGAGGAGAAGACCTCACAGCTAAAAGTAACCTGCAATCTTGACACATATTATAACCTGCAAACATCACACTTCTCTGCAAAGAGGTACTAAAGCCATGAGACAAATTTAAAGGAAACTAAAAAACTATCTCACAATAACTTAATCAATCATGTAAAAATACACAATATTGCAGTAACAAGAAGAAAAAATACTCCATTCAATAATGCCCAAGGTATGTACTGTATTCCATGTCTAAATGAGTTACAAAACTCTGCAAAATTCTACCAAAGGACCTAAAAATCACTAAGTGCAAAAAAATGCCAATCCAGAACTTGTTACAATGAAGTCACATAAGTGACTATATCACTCAACTCCCAAAAAGATCCATCAACATAGGACCTAGAAGCTCATGAACTCGTATGTCTCCATAAAGCCCAAAATCTAGCGACAAAATCCTCTCCAAAAGAGCTCACAATGGTTGAAAAAGTCATGCAAGACTTAACCAAACCATAAACACCTCTAAAAATGCTCTAAATAGAAACCAAAAGTCTATATTCTCTCAACAAAATGATGAGTCACTCCCTAGATACCCTCCTTATGTTTCAAAACTGAAATTTCATGCCTATATTTGCTCCAAGTGTTTGGAAACAGTTTCAACCTCCTATAACTTTCTTGAATTGGTTGTAGCACACAAATGCTCCTATTTTAAAGGTATACATGAGTGACTCTTTAATTTTTCAATATTTAAATAATATCTCAATTTAAGTGATTTATAACATATCACCAAAGTGGATATTTTACATTTGGAAGCATGCAAAATAAAAATAACATCCATCACTCGGGCCTAAAGGAAAAAAAGTTGAAAAAGTCACTAGGATGTGACACCTAAAAGGATAAATATGAATGTTCATAAAATGCCGACTTAGTAAAAAGGCACGAGACATTGGTATCAATACATATTTATTTTTTAAAGAAGAGGCAAAGATGCCTATCTTAATTGGCCGCCACTCATAATAGGGTTGAAACCCTAAACAAAAGAAATAGAAGTATTCTTTTATTTCATTTGAGAAGCTTCAAGAAGAAGCTAAGTCTGCTGCCGACACCAAGGGTCTAGAAACTTATCCGCGCCGCCATGAGGGTTCCTAAAACCTTCACTATGCTTTCATGGAGGAAAAACTTGACTATTTCATGAGAATGAGATATCACAATCGAAAAAGATAAGCTCTCAATCTGTTTGATTCGCACCATTTCAATCATCCTTCAAAAGCATTTCACTTTGTTGATGCTTGTATGCGTTTCACTTTTCAGTCTGTTATTTCTTACAAAATATGAACACTCCATCTTTGTTTTCCTGTATATTCTCATATCTTATGTAGATTCAGACATCTATGCACATGAATAATGGATTTGGGTCATGGCCATACTGGGTATTTCTCCTTTATGTATCTAATGTGCATCTTTGCATTCTGAAGCTTCTTTATACATGTCACGACATTCTATAATTGTTTTCATTTCCTGTGTAAGGCATACCTCTAGAAAAGAACTTCACTCACATGGTTGAGAGTCTCATGGTCGAGACCTCCCCACTATGTTGTTCCAAAAAGGCCACCATGGAAGCTTCCCTCAAACCTGTGAATATGATTTTCTCTTCTCTCTATGGTATGACATCACTTCCCTATAGTGTAACCCTTATACTTTGCCTTGTGTCTTTGGCATGAACATTTCTCTAATAGCCGTGAGTCAAAATTTGTCAAAGCAATGGAAATATTTCTATTTTCCAAGTGACTCTCCATATTTTTGTTCATCTCAAGCTTCGGTTGTGTAAGAAGTAATGAAGTTTTCTTTTAAAATTTATGTATATGTAAAATGCTCGATGCCTTCTTGCAGGAATTTGAGGACTTGATCTCACCACAGGCCGTAACTCTTCATCTGTACATTTAGCATATGTCTCTATTTCTAAAACAAAAACAAAACCCTCCATTTCAATGGCCATGACCACCCATCATACTAGCACTGGGGTTTGCATTTTCGTTATCTTTGGTCTCTGTGTCCCTTTGTTTTCATATGACCACATAGTCATTTTGCTAACAGTTGAGGGCTTCATTTATAACCGTGATCTCTGTACTTTGCAATATTGTTGAAGTCTTAATGTGTGACCTCGGTCGAGGTTTGGCATATAGTATGTCATCTATGGAGAACAAAACGTATGCTCTTTGATATTCTTTTCATTTTTATCCCTCTATTTATGTATTCTGGGTTGAAATAAATGATCTTTGACTATAATTTGGAAGAAGATTGAACTTTGAGATTTGTTCATTTGACTGCCATGATTTATAAAGCATGCATGTTATATCCACATGATACCAAGCTTACCATTGAAATCTTGTTCCATTTAGCTTCTATAACTGCTCACCGTACTCCTTATATTTTTTGAAAACTGCTTGTTTCAGTGAGCAAATACCTAAAAGGCTATGCATAAACTATGAGCTGGGCTCAACCCTTGTGGGAGCCACATTTATCCCCACTCATATTTAATCTGATAGATGATTCCACCGAAACATTTTTTGTATGTGCACATAACACAAACAAGTTAGAAAAATAAAGCAGTGTTTGGATTTTCTAATGTGAATGCGTGTGCAGGTGTAAGGATGATAGGCCAGTCATTGCTTAGATCTTTTGGATCTAACTTTGCTTTTGTTGTGTTTTCAGGATCTTGCACTTGGAGAACAGAAAGCTAGAGTAGTAAGGTAGCAGAGATACACAAGGTCAAAGCAACACCGCCAGTCATTCAGGCAATGACTGGCCCCTATGACTCTTATGCCTTGTTTTTATATGTCCACACATGTATTCATGTTATAAATTCTAGCATTGAATTTATTTTCCTTAGCTAGTTTCACGGCTTGTGTGAAGCAATTTCAATACTTTGATGAATAAAGATTACATTTTTCAGAAAAAAAAAACTTGATAGTGTATCAGTTTGCTTCTCTTTTCTTCATAAAAATGTAATATTTATTCATGAATGGAAATCAAAGTAATGTTTTTCACTATGGCATAAAATGCATGATCAAATTTTAAAATGAACACCACTTAGCAAAAGTGCTCTTCCTGATTTGAGCCTGTAGGTGAAAATTGTGTAACAGATTGGAATCAACCATCTTGCACACAATTGTGACGATGTTCTTGTTAGATGATTTGGCTTGTTCGTTGCCTTGTGGATAGTAGTTTGAAGAGTGGGATAATGTGATGCTGTAGTCAAAACATAATTCTACTAACTCCTCTAACGAGAAGCTTGTAGCATTGTCAGTCACGATCTTTCTTGGTACCCTGAAACGTGCAATGGTGTTTTCTTTGAGGAAATTCACACAACTTCAGAAGTAGCATTCTTCGTAGGAATTGCCCCAACCCATTTGGTGAAGTAGTCTATTGCAGTAAGGACATAGATATGTCCCTTATTGGAATGTGGGTTGATTGGACCTATGAATTGATACCCTATTGTTGAAATAGAGCATTTATTACTACTGGCCTTAGTGGAATGGCTGCCAACTTGATTTTTTCAACAAATTGTTGGCACTTTTGACATTTGTGCACTCAATCATAATCATATGCATCGCTGAACAAAGTTGTCCAAAAGAATTGTGCCCACATAATTTTGAATGTTGTGACCCTTAATGAAAAGTAGCCATTGCATGCTTTGCTATGAAATGCTTCCAACAACCATCGTCGTTGGTCTCTACTGATGCAAAGCAAGAATGTTCCATCAAACCCATGCTTGTATAGAACGTTGCCTCGCAACAAATAGCTTTGTGCTCTTAACTTCAAGGTTCTTTTCTGTTGTTTGTCCAAGTGGGTTGGACATTCTCCATAAGTCAAATAGTACTAAATTTCTGAGTACCATTCCTCTGCAGACTCAACCAGTAAGACCATGGGAAGGTCTTCTTCTATTTTTGTTTCTAACTCTCAATCAATATCTTGGTGCTTTAGATCACCATCCTTTGCTATGAGTTGACATAGACCTCTCTCACGGACAAGTTTGGTTGGCTTGATCTCCAAGTCATATTCCTGGACCCTTGCAATCCAGTTATCTCTTTTAGTGTCGATCTCCTGCTGAGTTAGGGCACTCTTGATTGCAGGGTCAGTGGCATACACTGTTGTGTGGGAATTTAAGCTATGGAATCTAAAATTCTTCATGGCCCTCACAACTGCATAGGTTTTCTTTTCGATCTTGGAATATCGGGACTCGCTGCTTTTGAAACTACTGCTCATAAAGGCAATCGACGATTCGGTCTTCTCATTCAACTTTTGGGTCAGTATGGCAGAGAGGGTGTGTTCTAATGCATAATAATAAAGAATGAATTCTTTATTGAAGTCAAGTTGGACCAACACTGATGGCTTCTTTTATCTTAACGAACGCCTCCTTTCCTTTTTTCAGTCCATTTGAAGGTGGGCGTCTTCTTCATCATCGCTAATATGTCCTTAGTCAGCTCTGAGAAGTTAGGTACAAATCTTTGAATGAAGTTCACCTTGCCGAAGAAGGAATGCACTTGTGTTGTGTTGGTTGGGAGAGATAGGTTTCTAATTGAATCAACCCGTTCAAGATCAATCCAAGTTCCCTCTTTGGGGACGATATGACTAAGTAGCTTGCCTTCCGTCATCGCAAAGATAGATTTCTTGGGATTGAATGATATGTGGTGGCACCTGCATCTCTTGAACACTTTCAGTAAGTGTTGAAAATGGTCTTGCCACTTCTTTGAGAAAGCGGTAAGGTCGTCAAGGTAGACAACAATCGATTTATCCTTTAGGTCTCCAAATGCCAAATCCATGGCTCGCTGAAAGGTGGCACCGACGTTGATGAGGTTGAATTGCATCCTCTCATAGGTGAACATTCCCTATGGAGTGGTGAATGTTGTCTTGATGTGATCCTCCTTAGCCATTGCAATCTAGTTGTATTCAAAAAAATCATCAAGTAATGACAAATTTTTTTATCTAGTTATCGTCTGTAATTTGTGCTCCATGATGGGTAAAGGATAATTATCCTTTAGTGACGATTGGTTGAGATTCCTGAAGTCTAAGCAGATCCATATCTCTCTGTTATTTTTGTGCACAGGAACAATATTAGACACCCAGGTAGAATGATGGATGGGGAATATGATCTTTGCGTCCACCATCTTCTACACCTTTGCATAGATTGTATCTTGGACACGTGGGCTGTAGTGTCTCTGCTTATGTTTAAAAGGCTTGATATCTGACTTGAGTGGAATTTTATGGGACAATTCCTTCTGTATGAATAATTTCAAGTCTACATAGGTCCATGCAAAGATGTCTCTATACGGTTTGAATAAGGAGATAAAGTTGTTGCTTTCCTTTGTAGTGCAACACTTTCCCAAGTTGACAAGTCGAGGCTTGTCTTTGGTGCCAATGTTGACTTGATAGTAATCAATAGATGTTTTGTTGGTTGAATTTATTTGATCATATACATGTATGTCATGCCTATCAAATATTTCTTCCAAGGATATAAGACCCTTGGGGATATTGTTGCCTCTTAACTGGATGATTCCAGATTTCATTGCTTCAGAATCTTTCGCTATGGATTTTTTGAAACGAGAAGCACTACCCTCAAAGAATAACTATTGATAATTGTCCCCCATGTAGAGGAACTCTTTGATGTCATCATCATCATCAAAAGTTTTCCAATTGCCGCAGTTGTCGGGTACAACCAACTTGTACACAAGCTTAATGGTGAAGGCATTCTGACATAAGTCAGAATGGGGTATGAAGAGAGCAACCGATATTGCAAGGGAATCTGCTCTACTATTGTGCTCACGTGGAACGTATCTGATGTTGAATGCCTTGAACCAATCAATCACATTCCACACCCTTTGTCGATAAGATAGAAGGTGACTTTTTCTTACTTGATAGTGGTCTTTGATCTGTTGGATGATCAACTCTGTGTCACCTTTGACTTAGAGGTATTTTATACCCATATCCCTTGCATATTTGAGGCCTAGTATGAGTGCCTCATATTTTGAAGTATTGTTTGTATTATCAAACTGCAAGTGATAAGAAAATGGGTATAAAGAAACTTTGGGAGAAGTGATGACAACTCCTGCTCCTGAGCCTGCTGTTGAGAAACTTCCATGAAATTGCATTGTCCACATTTTTGAAATTTGTTTTGATGTACTTGTGGCAAATGCAACCTTCTTCTTTTCTTTGGTTACTTTAGACATGGCATATGTGCTTGGACCCATACTTTGATGTACCACTTATGTTTGGGGTCCTGGGACTTCACCACCATGAATCTAGACTTAGCATCAGGTTCCAACTTGAAGTTTCCTTTCTTTAACATGATTTCCATGTACAACCAATCCAATTGAATCTCCCCACTAAGATCTTTACAGAAGCTCTTGCTCAATAGCATCCTATAGTTGGTCAGAATGTCAGCTATCATGATAGTCATCATGATATTTTTTCAAGACAACATGCCAATCTTACTTGAGCATCTTTCAGTTGGCCGATGAATGACACTGATTTGGATTCAAGTGAGTAACACTTGTCATGGGTTTTAGTGCACGATAGTCCCAATGATTTCATGATCTACAAAGGCATGACCTTGTCCAATGCTCCTGAGTCTATTATACATTTATTGAGTTTGTACCCTCCCATATATAGATATGTGTAGAAGGGTTTCAACTTTTCTTCTGATGGTACGAAATACTCTAGCAACATGGACTAGATTACAACCTACTTCTTTACTACCTTGAGAATCTGATCTAGTTGGTTTGGATGATCCTAAAGATACTCCAACTGTGATATTTGTACCTTCATCTTCATCATAGACGTCATGATGTCAAAATTCATCGAAGATGGATCTTGAGCATTTGGCGTGGTGTTCACCTGTGAAGACTTGGAATTAGAAGTGGAAGACACTTCTTTTCCATTTTCATTAGATTTATGTATTTCTTCCTCTTCCTTTTGTTCCTTGAAGTGTTAGGCACGTGTGAACATAGGCATAGAGATATTCTCATGGTTGAAAACAAGAGAATATTGGTGATACTCTTCTTCTTCTTGATTTACAGGTTCGTTGTTTAAGTATCCCATTGTGGAGTCACCATCGAAGTTGTCTGTTTGTGGTGAGACAACATTCGCATTTGTTGAAGGTATGAAACTTGAGCTTGGTGCAGCTTCAACATATCCCATTATTTAATTCATCCTTTGATTCTCAGGGCATGTGGTGGATACAGTGTGCTCATTTGTCTCATGGAAACAACAAAAAACATTAGATTTCTCAGCCTCTACTTGTCTTGACGCAGGTCCTGGATATCTAGGCTTGTAGTTATTGAAAGGTTGGAAATTGTTCCTCTTTGGCTGATAAGGCTGTTGAGGTTGGTATTGTTGTTGTTGTTGATATTGTGGTGGTGTGGGCAATGCTTGATGCCCTTGATTGGGTGACTGTCTTTTGAGGATAGTCACCTCATTTACTACCATTTGTAGCAGTGGATCCAATTGTACTTGGATGAGCAATCTGATAGCATCATCTTTCATCTTCCTAGATGTGATCATATTGTCCTCAAGCTCAATAGCCCTTTCTTATGCAACTAGCAAGTCCAATTCGTGGTTTCCTTTTATGAAAAAGGCTCTCTTTGAGGGAAGGGCATTAATGAAGCTGCTCATGAGAATCATGTCTGATGGATTGAGTGTATGAGAGAGACATGTAACAAGGTGATTAAACATTGCTATTAAATCTTTCATTGACTCAGTGGGCTCTATCTTTGAGTTTGATAATTGAGAAAATAGCTGATGGTTATCTTCAACAGGTTTGAACCTTGTTGATGAGGTAAAAATAACCTCATCATAACAAAATATGAAAAGCTTATTCTTACAAGCTCAATCCTAAGTCTGTGCCAATTTATCAACCTTTAGGAGAAATAATTGCTTATTTGAAAGGAAAATTATGCAAACTTTCTTTCTTATGATCAATTGAAGAAATTTTCCAATGCAGGTTTAATGTGTTGACTTGAGTGTTTTTGTAGGGAAATAACCGGTCATCTAGCAGCTGTTACAAATGTTGAACCAGCATGTGCCTTAAGCATGGTAAAGGATAGATGTTGCGAACTTGCTCCTAAATATTGGGAGGATGAATCGAGGATTTAGTTTCTGTTTCTTTAATTTTTGTTATCAAAAACTTCATGCCTCATCTCGAGCCTTCTATATGTTTATGAGCTTTAAAGACATGGAAATTAGTTTTAAGTTGTTGAAGAATTTTTCAATGGCTATCCACGCCATCTAGAATCTAGGATTTAGTTCTAAGTCATCTATAAAAATGTAACGTCAAAGGAGATAGGGAGAGACTGAATGATAGAGTTATGTTGCTTATATGGTTTATGAGTACTAATTAATAAAAGAACTTTATTTTGTTACTTACTAAGTTGTTGAGCTGTGAATGATGATAACTGTTTGTAATGGAAACACTCCAGAATTTGTAGTGTATGTGATTTGAGAACGAAGTATTAACCTGCGAGCTAGCCACTCGAGGGAAGTTAGCTTAAATAGATAAGTATTTTATTGTTATGTTATTTTCTTTGTTAAAATAGATTACTGTTCAGTAGGAAGTAACTAAGTTTGTTGAAGAGTCGAGTCTGTAGTTCCAGAGCACCATTTTTTTAGTTAGTGTGAGTTACTTTTTGTAGTTGTTAGAATATTTTATTGTTTAAAAAGATGTTTCATAGTTTTTTCACTTATTTCTCTACTTTCGTAGTATATCATTTGTTCAGTTTGCTTGTTTCCATGCTTTCTAGTTTAGTCGTGATGCTTTCTAAATTAGTTATCTTATGCTTTCTATCTTAGTATTTCCAGTTTTCTTAGAATAGATTATTTTCCAACTAAGAAGTTAAATAGTTGTAGATTAAAATTAATTTCAATAGTTTAAAGAAAAACATAAAACATAAAATGAGTTATCCAAATCATCTTCTTCTGCAAACTGCCTTGGACACTGCCCGATCGACTAATTAACAATTCTATATTCTAAAGTAGTAGGACCTAACCACAACCTATCACTTGCCAAGAACTTTTCACTCATGTGACCTCCCAACTTGTGATGATACCTAGTTGTAGATGGTTGAACCAGTCGAGAGAATTTGCCTTGAGAGTTTTGACAAAGAGTCAAACTATGATATCTTCATGGGGTACAGACAAAATGAAGCAAGCCACTATGAATGCTAAGATATGCTCATCGAGGTGTCGAGCCTCATCATCGTAGAATCTTGAGAACTGCTTTTGCAATCCTTTGGGAAGTTCATGGTGTCCTTGTAGGGCCAATGGGCCTATGCCATTGCTCCATGGTAATGGTTTATGGATTTCTTACATTTCTTGCATTACGACCATTGGTGTTGTTGTTGACATCATCGTTGTTGTTGGCATTACCGTTGTTGATACGTTTGTTGACCATTGCTTGAGTTGGAGGTTCTTGTTGTTGTTCTTCTAGAAAATGCTTCAGAACCTCTTTGAATACTTGCTCTATGTTAGATGCCTCTTCAAATTCTTCTTCTTAAAATAGAGGATTGGTTCTCCTCCTTATGTATACTTGATGAGCCAGGATGTCTATTGCCACATAGGAGGTGGTAATACTAGCCTCTCGACTGCAAGATCAACCTTCTCTTCTTCCTTGTCTAGAGTAATAGTTGCGGCTCTCCACTGAGCGGGTGATGTATTTTATTTGAAGATGAAAATGTGTAGGCTACTAATGATGTCCAATTGCTCTCCTTAAATGATTGTGAAATTCAACCGAAGAATCTGGGGTGTGAGACCTGGTTGTTCAATAGGAGCCCAAGGACACCAGATGGTCATTCCTGTGACATAAAAGTGTTAGCTTTTCTTTGAATTTTTATGCCTTGTTGCCCCACGATGGGAGCTAGAAAACTATTGGCATTTCAATTAGCACCTCTAGAGTGCTTATTGGAAATAAACAACTATGCACATTGCATGATGAATTCTCTTCAAATTATGGATGGGAATCTCACTCTTGTTTACTAATGTTTGCCTAAAAGTAAAATGGACTAAATGTTCCTATCCTTTTTACTTAGCAGGAAGGACACAAGGGTACATAAACATAATGCATTCCAGCTAAGGTTTTCTCTCATTTCTACAGATCTTAACTACAACTAGGATAACTTTTAATCTATCTTATCTCCTCGAGATAAACAGTGCATGAGGGAATAGGAGTGAAAATGGATTGGTTGGATCACTTGGGCCGACCATCTATCAAAATGCGTTCGAGGCTCTGAACTCTTAGATCTACATTGGAATAAGTTATTATGTAAGAAAACACTCTTTACGGTAAGATGAATCTAAAGATTTCCAAGGAGGAGGAAACCCTATCTGAGGTATAGGCTGGGATGCAACTTACTAGAAACAACAAAGTATGATGAGCTGACTAACATGATTCTCGAGGAGGTGATGACACTTCTCCAAAGTGTAGGTTGAAATATAGATCATTACACAACATCAAACAAAAAATGTCAACATCAAAATACCCAAGGAGGTGATGAACCCTGTCCAAGGGGGAGATTGAAACAACAAGATGTTGATAGAACTTGAAACTTTTGATCAAATTGCATGTGCCTTTTGATTTATTTCTTCAAACTTTCTCAATGAATTGCAAATATTTGGGACAACAAAGGTATGAAATCATACATAATTGCGATCAAACCAAATAACTCTAATCCAATAATGAACAAATATAGACTTGCAAGCTTGTTGGCACAATGTCGCAACAAATTTGTGTAGTAAATAAAAGTTACAAAATAACGAGCAAAGACTCTTAATTATAGAAACTCAAAGGAGTAGGCAACCCTAAAATCTCCTTGAGTTAACAATTAGTTCTTTCCAATCTACAAGATTTATTCCTATGTCTAAATGTAGGTGGCCTAGCAGTTAACTGGAAAGCTACTTCAGTTAATTGAAATTAGACTAAAAGTGCACTCCAATGTACAAAGTGTCTCCAAAATAGAGATCCACAATTAGTGGAGATAGACATGCATGATCAATGGGATGGTGAGTTAACTTGGAAATAGGCATCAAGTTAACTCTCGTTTGTCATTAATGCTATTTTGGAGGGTAGGATGTCCCAATTGGGTGTTTCACACCACTAGTCAATAGTTTCTCAAACCAGTCATTGACTTCTTCTACTTGTGGACAATAAATGGTCTATAGGATGATGATGTGTCACTTCAGCATCTCTTCACCACTCATGATCTGTTGTTGATATTTAATGGTCTAGGCAGTTGCACCATCTAGCTTGGCCATCATGGCTGCAATCGTACTCAACTCATGATCAGTAGGATCACTACAGAGACTGCTCTAGATGAGGTACTGGAACTATTTCTATACCTCATCTAGCTCAATGTAGGAACCTCCTTCGTGCTGATCATGGTAAGGGATGGATGTTACCAATGTTCTTACAAAATTGATAACACCTACTGCAATCTGTTGGTACTCAATCAGTTCCACAGAGTTGGTATCATAGGCTTTCAACTTGTATGCCATTTGTTCTTTCCAAGTGAGAAGATGTCACTTGATCTCTATTGTGGTAACTAAATTATATGCCATTTCTAAGTCAGAGAAATTGATCTCATCCCAAGGCCTCTTCTTTGTTGCCTCAAGCTCAAATTGTTGAATCTCTGTGTGGAGGTCATGGGCTCTACATCTTAAGTGATACAATTTTGAAAGTATACACCTTCCTCTGATGAGAAATTCTTCCACTTGATTTCTCAAGTGTTTTCCATATAAGATCATCTGGTGATGATTCTTCTCCACGGGGAGGTCTAGCATCTCTCAGGGGAAGGCTTATTTGGTGTGCCATGTATCAAGCTAAATATATATAACCTCAATTGTTGGTTTTCAGCCTTTAAGGTTGCTTTGCTTGTTCCATCCTTTACCATTCTTTCTTGGACACTTACTGATGCAACTCTAAGGAGATATGCCTCCACCTGACGAGTGGTTTTACTAAGGTTGACCTTCAATAAGGTGAAGTCATCAAACTCTACCTCATGTGCATTCTTGTCCTCGAGTGGCACAATTGTCTCTATGACAATTTCAGTGTCAACATTATTTCCTATGTGGACCTACTTCTTCAGCTTTTTTATTGGCATGTCTTGAGGGACATGGTTGAACTCTATAAATTCTAGCTGGTAGGATGGTCTCTTTCTTTTCCTTCCTATGATATTCTCAATCCAAGATGTATCTTGACTAACCTCTTTGGAAGAATAGAAGATAGAACCCTGAATGCTTGATGAATGGGATTGCGTTGCAGTGTCGTGTGGTGGTGAATCGAATTCAATGGGGACCAATGACTACTGTGATGGTGGTGAAGTGGGAGGTTCTACTTCCACCTCTGGTAATGCATCAGCTGCAACTGCTTCCATGATGGGCTCTGTCTCGACTGTGATTGTCTCAATCACTGGCTCAACTGCAGTTGTTTCCATGACTGGGTCAGGTATGTTTTTGGATGTATCCACATGTACCTCTTGTTGATTTGTGTCAACAATCAATATTCTTCCCCTTGTGTGCCCTGAAATTTGAGCTCCTCTAGGAGTGTTACTCCATTGCTTCTATCTAGGCTTCTTCCTTGACGTGGAAGGTAGTAAAGAATGAACCGATGGCGGCTCTATGCAAGGAATTACTACCTTCATTCTCTTCTTGTTGTCCAAGTAGAGTTGGTTGTTTCTGAAAACCCTACTTGTCCTTTCCTCAATCGAAATACTTTCCTTGGCATACCAATCCACTTTTTCAAGTGGTTGTGAGTCAACCTAATCTACAAAGAATTTAGGGAGAATAAATTCTCCATCATCATCAGATAGGCCTTCCACGTCCTCTGACACAAAGTCAAAAATTTGTGGAATTCTAAAATAGCTATAATTGTGTCTTTGTACATCAAACTCATCTTCATAGTTGACCCAGTAGTCCTTCATAGATGACTCGTGTGAAGAGTGTTGCTCAAGGTGTGTTGCATAGTGACCCCGAGGATCATACGACCGTCTCTCAATGAGATACTTAAGGTTAAGTCTCACCATTTCATGGTCTATGGCCTTGGCATCAACCACTATCTTGCACCTATAAAGTACCATCTCAAAAGGAAAGTTTGTGGTGGTTTTGTGTTTATTACGTAGATGAGAATGTACCTCAGACAACTGTCGTAAGAATTCCATGAAGACCACCCTATTTGAAGGATAGTAGGGTAACATGGCAGGATGATCCTTGTATCCATATATGCGTATGTAGGTGTATGTGGGGAACTAGATGAACCAATCCACCCAATCCATCATTGCCTCCTTGGCTGATGGTGATATGTGTATATGTATCTCATGGTCAAGTTCACTCATGGTGTGCATTAGGAAGAGATCATTTTTCACTTGAAATGCCTTTTTGCTTGTGTGAATTCAAGTCATGGGAAATGCTCGTACACCTTTTGCACACCTAGGTTCCCACTATGTTTAGTGCTCTAAACTAGCCTTGAAAGGCAATCAAATATACAAGATATGAGCACATGTGGAACCTGTGAGCCTTTAAGAACTCAGCCATTTGCTTGTGGAGTGTATCACTGATGAGGGTGGGCCAATCATAATGTTCTCTATTGCTTACAATTTTGGCGATGACATAGTACATCCATGTCTGAAATCTATTTCCCTCTTCTTGACCAGTGATGTGGTTGAGTAGAGTGATCAATGTTGCATACTCATCCTTGAACTCTTCGCATCCTACATTAATGGGAAAGTTGACCTTTTTTGTTTTAAGCCATTTTTTGGCTATTCTCTTCTGACACTTATCTTTTGACGTATCAAATGCCTTCTCGCATTTTGTCTTAGATATGAGTACATTTTCCACACATGGTAGAATTATTGATGTTATTAGCAGCATTGGGTTGCTTCTTCCAGCTCACACATCGAGATAAACTAAATTAAATGATAGCCTAATGACTATTTAATTTATACGTGATTTATTTAATAAATGAGGGTCGACCCTCATTGAGATTATTAATGTTCATTTATTATTTGGGCCGACCTACCTTGACAATTTTGTAAATTATTTATTCTTGAAAGGTGGCCGACCTACTTGAGGAGACACCTCATTTTGTACAAATAAAAGGTTATGTTTGTTCATTTGGCAATCAAGTTCATCAAGCATAATTCACACTTAAGAAAAAGTTCGCAGTTAGGCATCAGATCATTGTGTACATGCAGCGAATCATCATACTATGGCAGAAGATCATACTATAGCAATAGAACATCAGACTATAGCAGCAGATCATACTGTAGCAGCAGACCGATTTCAAGGAGAAACATATTCAGTGTACCTTTGCATCTAGGAGAGGTGCTATTATTTATTGTATCAAATTCGGCCATGAGCTGGGCCTGAGTTGAAAGAAGATTTATGCTCCTATTTTATATATATATATATGAGAAATATATTTGCTGGGTTTTTCTCCCTCAAGAGGAGGGTTTTCCTAGGGTATCTATGGTGTTCATTGTCTCATGTGTTGCATTATCTGAGTGCTTTCTTTCTGTTCATCTGATATTTTAAAATACTAACAGGAATGGAAAAGCACCTTTCAATATCCCTCAGCTTGAGGTTGCATATCACTCGCCCATCCACTAAATGAATCTCCCGTGTGGTAGGATTGTAATGCTTGATACAAGCTATTATGAATTCTACGCTTTGTGTTGTGATGGGGATTGATGCGGTCTCAAGCAATTTGGATTGCTCGATGTTCTGTAATGTGCATTGGTCTATGCCTTCCAAATTTTGTCTGTCAACCTCTGGGTGTACCTGATGTAGATCGATGTCTATCATTTTCAAGAAGTTACGAACCAAGACCGTTTTGGTCTTGTATTTGACTTAAGAGAACTATATCCTGAAAAATTGAAAGATGGACTATGCACGATGTTGTTCAAGTTACTTTTTCTGTGACTTCTAAAAATAGCCTTGCTTGGGCAACTTTTACGATTTTTTTTTAGATGTGCATGTTTTTGAGAATGATTTTCTAAACAAACCCAGATCATCAAAAATTCAAAAAAATGAGTTTCTCTATGGAATGCAAGAGCCTTTTGGCAATAGAGGCAACAAGACACCAGAAAATGATTTTTCCTGAAAAAATCCAACACATGGGTTTTGTTTGTGTTTCAGAGCTGAACAAACCCAATTTTTCTGTTTTTCAAATTTGTGACTTTTTCCAGAAACCCTAAAAAATAGGGGCAGCAGGGCTACTTTTTCTAGAAAAATCTAACATGTCGGTTTTGTTGAAAAAGCTGTGTTGATCATACCTAGAAGGTTAGATCTATGGATGTCCATTGTTTTCTTGGACATGCAAGAAGATCTAAGACAATAATAGAGGAAAAAGACAAGAAGAATTTTGGAAGTTATCAACCAACTCTTTGGATTTGTTGGAAAATTATGCCTGTAGATGCAACCTCTGATAAATTGTCCCTTTATTCAACTGATCTTCAAAAATATGAAGAACGGTGAAAACCCCTCTGTCAGATCTTGAAAAGACATCTTGGAGAAGAAAATGATGTTCTTAGCTTCAACCTGCAATGAAAGATGTTGAATTTTGATGCCCAGGCTTGATATATAGTGATTGATGTTGAAGCAATCAAGCTTGGGCGCCAACTCATGATGGAGGAGTCTTTTTGCTTGATCTAGAGTTCACAACACTAATTTCCTCCAATTTTGGGACGTTTTAGCCATGTAAAGGCTTTTTAAAAAGTCAACTTCAGTCAATTGAACCTTTCTTTAATTTTAGGCATCCCTTTGAAGAGTTGAACATTTTTCATTATTTTTCTATGTTGAAATGCCTCCATTCGATCCTTGGTTTTGGTTGCTCAATTGATCTTGAAGTGTTGTTGACAAATCCATTGCTAAGATGAAAAATCTCTGATGAAGTGTGCTTGGGAGTTGTAAAGCTCAAAACTTGAGTTTGGTGCTTTTGATTCTTGGGCACCTCTTCCCAAGAAGGTGCTTTTACCACCAGACTTAGTCAATTTTCTTGAGTGTTCTTCAATTCCTCCAGTTTGACCCTCTGTGCTCTGATTTGAGATCACCTATGACTGATGAGTCCAATGATCTTTCTAAAACATGGGATGGATAACTAGCTCAATCCTAGAGAGGATGACTAGCTTTGCTAATCCTGAATTTTGATTTAGGTACCTCAAAAGCTTGGGCACCCCTTGTCTATAGGGGCACCTTTGGCTTTTTGACTTGTTATTTTGAGTTTGCAAACCTTCACGAACTGTCCTAGTTTGATCTTTACCATGAGATGTTTGATTTGTCTGCTATCTGTGTTGACGGTGTTGTTATTGAGATTGGTCATAACGTAGAAGATCATCTTGGAGGTCATTAAGATTGTTGACTGCATCTAATTTCCCAAAAAGTTGGGCGCCTATTTCTAGGAAGATGCAATTTCCTTAACACAACCAATTTTCCGTGTCTTTCATCTTGCCTTCACCTTTGGTGTTTTCTGTTTGATCTTCTTCTGTCAATGCCTGATAGGTCTTGTGAACATGCAACTAGATTGATTGTGAAGTTGAGAGATAGCTAAACAGATGCCTTGTAAAAAGCAGTTGTTTAAAACCTCAATAGGTGGCTCAAAATGATGGGCACCGCTGGCCTGCAAGGGCGCCTTTGCTTTGGTTTGCATTGATTTAGCCTCCATTTTGCATGCTTGAATGATTAACAAATATTGTCATTTGATGTGTCTTGCAGGCTATAAAACAAGTTCGTTGCAAAGCTAGGATGATGTCGAAGAGATCACATGAAGACAAGCTTGCTCAACAACTGACATCTGGACCATTGAATTCAAGGGCATCCTTGGTCAACATGGGCACTTTTTCTCATGTTTGACTGTCATTTTAATAACACTTGCATTGCAGCATCTCCTAACTTCGCTTGTGTTCGTCGTTGATCGATGAATCAAATGACTTAGCTTGACGATGCATCGTAAAGCCAACAATAACATTAAGAAGATTACTACCTTGGTGAAATTTGATGACTTCCTTTGACCTTTGGAATTCAAGGATGCCCCTTGCCAGAAGGGGTGCTTTTAGGTGCAATTATATCATTTTCATTGAAAATATTCATCTCTTCATGCTTCACGCTCGTCGTGCATCATGACTATTTTGAGCATTATTGTTGACGATGTAGATGCATGCATCTTTGCAATCACCTTCATCATGTTGCATGTATGGGTGTTTGGAAAAATGACTAAGGCATTCAACTACACAACCTCCTTGGTAGCAAGGAGTGCATTTTCTAGACTTAGTCAATTTTTAGCATTTTCACTTTTGAAAATCCCCTCCATCACAAAGCATCTTTTCGAGCATTTTCACTGTGGATTCCTCGTTGAAGCTTAGATTTTGCCACCTGGTATTGGCCATTCTTCCATTAATGGCTGCAGAGGTCCTAACTTTCTCCCCTAAAAATGAAAATAGACCTACCAAAGTAAAACAAACTTTTTGGTGATTTTGACTTGACCAGTGTGATCGTGAAGTCAAATTATCTTATCAAAACCATTTTCAATCATTTATGGAAAGGTCCTATTTTTTAGGGTTTTCCTAAAAATAGGGTTTTGAAACCCTAATTTTTATTTCTTTTATAAATTTGCAAGTATCTTCCTTGACACAAACCCACAAAAACCCTATGTTTGGTTTGACCTAAAACATACTTTTGACAACAATTTTGCATGATTTGGATTATTTTAAGCAAAATGCCTTATTGAAGCAAAAATTTATTATGGGTACAACATGTTAAAAAATGGGATCCAAGACTTAAGGAGGATCCATTCTCCCTTGGGTGAATGGGTCTTAGGCCCTAAACCTAGGGCGAAAATTTTCCAAGATGTGTAATTAAGTGTTGGAATTGATTAAATATGGGTTTATCTTTCAAAAAACAAAATTAATTAGGCTATGAATGCATAATTGGGCCAATTAAAGGCTTAATTATGTCTAATTAATAAAGGGGATGCAAACATAGTGTAAAAATGCAAAGGAGTAAATTTTGTGACATTTTAGTAAATAACCATAGCCCCTCCATACCGACCCTCCAATAAATAGATTAAGGAGGCTAAGGAAACCACTATAGAACAATACCATGGGCCCAAATATTATCTCAAAACACCATGGTAAAAAAAATCATGAACGAGAGTGGTTTCCAAAATAGAAAGTAACTCCTCTTACACACTAATGAATCATATATTCCATTATAAGATGCCATTAACCCCACTTTCCCATTTCTAGGTGCTCTATGAGTGCATTAACTTACATTGCCAGATTTTCCTATCTTGAGAAAGATGCTCCATAACTCCCAATATTTGACCTCTTTTTGTAACTCCCCTATTCAATGAAATTATAATAATACTCCAAGGAATCAAGAGAAAAAATAAGAATAACTAATATCCCTCAACTCCTCTTGGGGATCAAGGTCACCCATTCTAAGAAAGTTGGAGACTCAACATTATACACTGGGATTGCAATTTAATATCACACCATCCTAATATGAATAATTATGTTGTTTGGAAAATTCTTCAAATATTGGATGCTATAGTTGTTAGCATTTTATTTCATATATAATGTTTTAAATCCTTTTTATGACCATTGGGCTTCAAGAAAGTGACTCATTGATAATTCAATTGAAAGAAATAAGGTGTTCACAAAGTTCTCGTGTTTGCAAGGGTAGATTAGACACTTAGTGTGAATGTTTTGTTTTACCATTTTGATAGATAACTAATAGCATTGTTCTCCACGTATTTTTCATGTCCTGATATTCAACCATTGTTTAAATTAAAGATTTAAGCATCAAATAAAAGATAGTGAAATTGTTTGCGGTGTTTAGTCAAATTGAATGATAGAGATAATTACGTATGTTTTAACATTTAGATAAACATATATCATTAATATATATATTATATTAAATAATATTACTATATGAATATTTTAATATAATGAATAACAAATATTATTATATTATTATTATATAATTACTAATATAAATATTATATTATTATAATTATAATAATTATTAAATATAATATATAATATAAACTATATATATAAATATCAATATAAAAATAAGTATAGATATCAGATATATTTACAAATACAAAATATATATCTATAAAGTCATAAATCCGACTTTATAAAATTTAGTGATGAGTGAGATTCATAAAAGACAAAATAATATAGAAAGCGAACAACGATTATAATTAAAGAGGAAGGTTTATGAATAAGACTGATATCATACAAAGTTGCGAACCATAAATACTAAGCAACGATTAAGGTCAGCAACAAAAAAGGGTCATTAAACTATTAGCAATGGTTGGGGTATGATATGTGAAAATCCATGTCACCCTTCACAAGGGACAGTCTAAGGATATTTAAAGAATAAGTCATTGTTTCAAAAAGGCATCAATCAAGGAAGAAGATAAGAATATATTCTAAAATCAAAAATCGTTGCAGATCGAATAGAAGAGAACAAAAATCATTATGGCTTGAGGAAGAAATCATCGTTGAGGAGTATTGGTTGTAAGGAGCATCGAGGTTGGGGAAGAACAAGGAACGTTTGATTCTGCAGGTCGATAAAGGCAATATAAATAAATAAAGAATGAATGGATAAGACTTTGATAAGGTGTAGCAATTTTTTATATATACAAAGATATAGATCAGTTTTAAATGAGTGAAGATATATATATATATATTTATATTTCTGAGTGGAAAATGACACTTAAGATATATAAAGAAGAGGAAATATAGAGAATCAAAGATATATATATATATGAGCAAACAAGAAGAAAGATATAAAATATAGAATTAAGAAGTGTATATATAATGCTCATACAAGTCTTCAGATCCATTACTTATCAGGTATGAGTTTCATTATAGTATGGATTAATATAATAATGTGTAGAAGGTAAGAATAGTGGACTTAGGTATATTATTAATTTAAAGCTCAATTGATGCTTATAAATATATTTAAGTATATTATGATTTATGAACATATTTGAATATATTAGGATGGATAATTATATTGAGAGTTTGAAGGACATGTTAACAATTGATAAGTGTATATATATATATAAGTATATATTAAAACTCATACGGACATCAATAGATGGTGGGCACATACAATATATACAAGATAATATATATAATATATTATTTACGACTATCTAATAATGATGCTTGTAGCAATTATTGAGCCTTGTAAGTAATAATGACCCTATTCTTTCACTATGATGTTAAATGGTATAATAGAATTCCATCTATGGGATCTTGAAAGATGTTTAATATCTAATGTACTTATGAAATACATTATAGAAGAATCATTCATAGTGAGTGATAAGGAGGAAATGAATTATCCTTTGAAAAGAATTAAATATTTATATCATCTTCAATCTTATTAGATGTTATTATTGAAATTCATCGATCTCCAACATTTTTAATGTCTCTTTGAGAAACACTTTGAATGAAAGATTCAGGTTTAAGTGCTTCCACTAGAAAGGGGACATTACAAGTGGTACAAGAGCAACTTTCCTGCCATCTTGTGAAAATAGTGTATGCAAACTTACCAAAGAAGAAGGTATATTCTATAAACATATAGAAACACATTATGATTTATGTAGATCAGTTATGGCCTGTAACCATTGAATGTAATTACTTGTTGTTAACATTCATTATCCTTATCATAGTTACTATATGTAAGTGTAAAATAATTATCAAGATATATGTATATAAATAAATAAATAAATAAATAAATAAATATATATTGTTAATTTTCATATCCATAATTAGTCATTTGGTGGTATTATTGTGTCCATGGGTCATATCCCTCCTAAAAATTGTGAGATTTTGAATAGAAGCAGTGATATTATTTTGGCAATAAATAGGGAATTTAAATACCAATTGGTGGTTAACAAACATATCTAAATATGATTGATAAATATACTTAAACATATGATGACTGATAAATATATAATAAACGATTAATAAATACAATTTATGTCTAATTGATGTTATTTATTATTGTCATTTTGGGGAATGCATGTCACTATTATAGTATTGCTAGTATGTTATTTTGAATTGATGTTATGATGATACATTATATCATAATTATTGTGTGTAACCATATAAAAACAACCATGGAAGGCTAGAAAAGAAAGGCTAATTATATCTCTGCACCCCCGACAATATTGAAGACAATTATGATCTATCATTCTATTGAAACATAGAATAAGCAGACAACATCATAAGAGGTTTTTACAGATCGAAGTGGTAATTATTAGGCGAAAGCTTTCATAGTTCTAAATCAACAATCATAAATACCTTAATATAATTAAAAAATAATATGTTATGAATGTAAGCATTAACAATTGATAAATATATTAGGAATCGATAATTGATAAATGTCTCATATTAATGAATATTAAGGTAGATATTAATATTTGGTGATTGATAAATATATTAATATTTGATATTGATAATGATATCAATGTAGATATTAATATTTGATAATTTATAAATACAAACATTGAATATAATAAGGGATTGCTACATATACATTCATTCTTTACATTGAACTATTAATATCTTGATGAATTCATAAATCCCTGTAGCATGGTGTAATTGTGGGTAACTTGTTAATATAATAATCATTAGATGCAATTGTTTGTATCATTAAACAATCATGTAGTTGGTTGAGGGATGGAACCGATAGGTTGAGCAGGTGCTAGATTTATCCTCTAAGTACTCCACCCACATGGATGACTACAGTCTGCCATTGTTGGGCCAAGAGAGCTCACTGTATCCTCTCTTGGGCATAGAGAGAGCATCTACATGCCTCTTATGGAAATCCCTCCTCCAAACTATCACATGGTTGGATCAATTTGAGAAACTCTCCATCATAGTGGGAGATGGGGAAATAGGAGGTGCAAGGAGGGATAGCAGATGCTAGAGGCCCTTCCAAGTAGTCCACCCACATGGATGACTGCAGTCTTCCATTGTTGGGCCAAGAAGGCTCGCATACCTTCTCTTGGGCTTGGAAGGAACACTTCTATGGGCATCCCATTGTAGCCATCCTATTCGACCATACCTATGATTGAGAAGACAAATAACTTAGCAGTGTGTTGTTTATTAAGTTAAAATAATTGAATGAAATCACACAATCACTTGTTATTTAGGTAGAGCTAATACAATTGGTCTTAAGCTAAGTTGAGTATAATTCAAATCTTTTCTTATTTCTTGATAGGATCAATCTTAAATCAAGGGTATGTTTCACAATTATGTATGCTTCATATTCATGTGTATACTTGATGACCTTGGAATGGTGGACGGGTCCACGGTGTAGCATGGGATACATTGAATCCCCATCCCAATTGTCTGGCAGTATAATTCATTCGAGTGTATTTGAATTCAAGTGTATACTCTATGATTGTATTTGTATTTGAGTGTATACCCTATGACTTGTGATTGTATTTGAGTGTATATGACCTTGTATTTATAATTGAGTGCATACTCTATGAATTGTATTTGAATTCAAGATGTATTTGTATTCGAGTGTATACTCTATTACTTGTATATGTATTTGAGTGTATACCCTATGACCTTGTATTTGTATACTCTGTGACTTTGAATTCAAGTGTATACTTCATGACGATGTATTCAAGTGAATATGACATTGTATTTGTTGTGACTTGTATTAAAGCACATACTTTATGACTTACATGTATTCATGCTTCGTGACTTCATATACTCGTGCGTATACTTCATGTATTATTCACATATATGCTTCATGCTTCTTATGGATACTCTATGAATTACATGTATTTGTGCCTCATATTTATACTTTATGTATGACATGTATCTATGTGGTACTCCATGTTTCTTCAACAAGATGTGTTCTTATAATTGCTTTATGCTTAAAAACTCTAAAAATGTTAAAAAAATGTTGCTTGTCAAGTTGCTTAATTTGGTTGGTTGTTTGCTTGAGCTACTTAATTGTGTGCTTTGAGTTGGTTGCCTACTTGCTTGCATGCTTGAGCTACTTGTTTGTCTACTTGAGCTAGTTCCCTACTTGCTTAAGCTACTCGCTTGTGTGTTTGAGCTGGTTGCTTGCTTGCTTGAGCTACTTTTTTGCTTGGTTGAGCTACATAATTGAGCTACCCGCCCACTTGGTTGAGCTACTTGGTTGTTTGCTTTAACTTCTAATCCATGTAGAGCTCATCATTGTGTTTACTTTATGCTTAATTTTTTAATGAACATGTTAATGTTATCGGTCAAAATGCTTCTTGAATTGGGGGTGTAACTACTAAAATGAAAAGATGTTTTAATTGCTTGAGGGCAAGCAATCTTGAGTGGGGAGGGCTGTCATGCCTTGATATTCAAGCATTGTTTAAATTAAAGATTTAAGTATCAAATAAAAGATAGTGAAATTGTTTGTGGTGTTTAGTCAAATTGAATGATAGAGATAATTATGTATGTATTAACATTTAGATAAACATATATCATTAGTAGATATATTATATTAAATAATATTATTATATGGATATTTTAATATAATGAATAACAAATATTATTATATTATTATCATATTAAATAAATATAATTACAAATACAAATATTATATTATTATAATTATAATAATTATTAAATATAATATTATATATTATATATATATATATATATATAAATATCAATATAAAAATAAGTATAAATATCAGATATATACAAATACAAAATATATATCTATAAAGTCATAAATATGACTTTATCAAATTTAGCGATGAGTGAGATTCATAAAAGACAAAATAATATATAAAGCAGACAATGATTATAATTAAAGAGGAAGGTTTATGAATAAGACTGATATCATACAAAGCTGTGAACCATAAATACTAAGGGCATGTCCCCATGCTGTTGCTTAGCTTATTTTGGCTAGCAACCACTGCTTAATTTATTTAGGAATCTGCTTAACTTATTTGTGGAGCTAGTGGCCCCATGAAAGTTAATTTTGCTGCTTATTTTTAAGCAGCCAACTTAAATTTGAATTTATAATATTTAATAATAACTTGTGCGATTAAAAATTGAAAAAAAAGGGAAACCAAATATTAAAAAAGAGGGAAAAAATCTGTGAAGCCATGTGGCATTTTTGACATTATGCAGCAACTGCTTATTTCTAGCACCCCTTTTTTCTTCCCAACTTATTTTCAATTCTTAAGCAGTAGCTGCTTAAAAATATTCCAAATTATCCTTTTCCTGATTCATTTTTTTTTTGTATGGGGACACTCTAGCTGCTTAAACTGCTTAAATTTAAGTAGAAAAAATGCTTAAGCAACGACATGGGGATAGGGGGTAAGCAACAATTAAGATGGGAAACAAAAAAGGGTTATTAAACTATTAGCAATGGTTGGGGTATGACATGTGAAAATCCATGTCACCCTTCACAAGGGACAATCTAAGGATATTTAAGGAATAAGTCATTGTTTCAAAAAGGCATTGATCAAGGAAGAAGATAATAATATATTCTAAAATCAGAAATCGTTGCAGATTGAATAGAAGATAACATAATTCATCTTGGCTTGAGGAAGAAATCATCGCTGAGGAGTATTGGCTGTAAGGAGCATCGAGGTTGGGGAAGAACAAGGAATGTTTGATTCTGCAGGCCGATAAAGGCAATGCAAATAAATAAAGAATGAATGGATAAGACTTTGATAAGGTGTGGCAATTATTTATATATACAAAGATATAGATTAGTTTTAAATGAGTGAAGGTATATATATTTCTGAGTGGAAAACGACACTTAAGATATATAAAGAAGAGGAAATATAGAGAATAAGAGATATATATATATATGAGAAAACAAGAAGAAAGATAGAAAATATAGAATTGAAAAGTGTATATATAATGTTCATACAAGTCTATAGATCCGCCACTTATCAGGTATGATTTCCATTATAGTATGGATTAATATAATAATGTGTAGAAGGTAAGAATAGTGGATTTAGGTATATTATTAATTTAAAGCTCAATTGATGCTTATAAATATATTTAAGTATATTATGATTTATGAACATATTTGAATATATTAGGATGGATAAGTATATTGAGAGTTGGAAGGACATGTTAACAATTGATAAGTGTGTATATATATAAGTATATATTAAAACTCATAGGCACATCAATAGATGGTGGGCACATACAATATATACAAGATAATATATATAATATATTATTTATGACTATCCAATAATGATGCTTGTAGCAATTACCGAGCCTTGTAAGTAATAATGACCCTATTCTTTCACTATGATGTTACATGGTATAATAGAATTCTATCTATGGGATCTTGTAAGATGTTTAATATCCAATGTACTAATGAAATATATTATAGAAGAATCATTCATAGTGAGTGATAAGGAGGAAATCAATAATCCTTTGACAAGAATGAAATATTTATATCATCTTCGATCTTATTAGATGTTATTACTGAAATTCATCGATCTCCAACGTTTCTAATGTCTCTTTGAGAAACACACTGAATGCAAGATTTAGGTTTAAGTGCTTCCGCCAGAAAGGGGACATTACAATATTTATACTAGATAGTGAAAAAATGTTGAATGCACACTCTACTTTGGGTTTTCATCCATTTTTGGTTTTCTCTAGACGAAATTTATGTCATGTGACTTATTTTCTTGTGTGAGTGTGTAACTTTTTTAGTTGTTATTTCCCTTCTTCTTATTCAAATTTCATATTGTTTGGAATTGATTTAATCCTCTCAAGAGTAGTTTTCAGTTATGAGAAAAAATTAAAATCTAGGAATCCATATTTAATGTGCCACTAGGGTTATCAACCTCTATTTTTTGTGGATTTCCAACATCACAATACTCAATGGATTTTAAAAAATAATCATATATATGATACTACATAAATATGGGGTTGCATCGTAAAGCATAAGTAAATAGGACACAAATGTGGCTACAATGATAAAAAAGGGCTTTGACAATGAAAAATTAGTAATGAGACTACAAAAGGATGAATCAAACCTACACTTAATGTAAATTAAATATGAAATGAAAGCTTTAAGAAATTTAAAATATCAAATCTAAAATAACAACATAGAAGAATAAAAATCTAAGGTAAAGCCCTAAGGGTGTAAGATTAATCAAGTTCAACAAAATCTAAAGAAATAAAACCCTTGTTTTCATAATTATCTAAGGTTAACAAAAATTAAAAAACAATAATAAACATTTCAAGTTAGACAAATAAGCTAGTTTTTTATGTGTACTTAGATCTTGAACTAAAATAAATAAATCATAAGAATAAACAAGTACCTTGGAAGTAGAGAGGAGGCTAATTTGATTGTGATAAAGGATTGATACGTGACATTTCAACCTAGATATATAATGAACAAACTAGAAAAACTACATTGTGAAATTTTAAACTGTGCATTAACTTAGATTAAATCCACACTTGTGGTCTTGAACTCTCCATTTATGACCTTGACTTAGAAAGTGTGGTTCCAAACTTTCTGTGCTACTTTGATCTAATCTAGTCTTTAGAACTTTGTTACCTACAATAAATGTTCACCTATACCTACACCTACAATTAAAAGGTTTAGTGGTACTAAAAACACTATTGCAGATTTCTATGCTAGGAATAAGAAGTCAATTAGCTTCCCACCTCATGCCTTAGTCAAATCCCACTAATTGATTGAAGGATTTTGATAAAATTTGCAAGATGCATCAATAATTTATGCAAGAAATATGTAGATAGTTGACAATGATGAAGTGCAAAGATAATGTGAGTTTGAAGCTTGAACAAAGTGCAATGAATGATCGAGGGAACTAGTGTTTTGATATTTGTTGATGTGATTGAAATGTTTGATGCAAAATAGAGCTATGACAAAGGTGTGAGTGATTCTTTAAGTGTTTTAGTACATGGATAAAAGACATTTTCTTAGTGACTTATGATAAAAATCACTTAAGAGTGATGTTCTTTTAAACATGTCCTAGGTGAATGATTTGAACTTTTTGGTGTAGGAATCGACAAATGATGGCTAGTTGGAATCAGGTCATCTTGGGATCTTAATTAATTTTGAAGTTAGACAAAGTGGGCCAAGGCCATGCGATTGTCTCTAGATTTGGGTCACAACAATAGATGCATTCTTAAACCTAATAGAAAAAATAATTGTATGAGAGGGAAATATTTTTAATATGATGTTTCTAAGTGTAAATCTAAATGTGAGTGAGAACACCAAATCAATCAAAATCAAAATGCTAAACAATATACTAAGAATATCAATATAAAGTGATATACAACAAAAATAAAAAAATATTAAAAATATACTTTTCGCCTTTGCAAAAGAAAAATATCTTCCTAAAATATATTGTAAATCGAAAGAGAAAATGTTATTGTCCCAATTACTATCAATGAAAATATCTATATATAATAAATTAAAGGGATACATTATTACCTTTTTATGAAGCATCCTTTCACTTAGAATGGGTAAATATTTATGCTCCGAGAAACAACTAAGTCACGTTTTTTAATTTCTTCCCAAATGAATATGAAAATATATAATAATTAAATTTTTGAGATCCCTTTTTGGGCATAGCCGTTTATTTTAAAATCTTTAACAAAGATTGTTAACCCAGCAGATATGATGCCTCACATGCCTGCATAAATATAAACATAAACTGCTGAGAGGTAAAAAGGTGACGTGACATTATGCCTGGAGAGCGAAGAAGCGAAAGGAGGGCAAAATAATTGCTTGCAGTGAAAAGAAAAAGTGTTCATGTAGTGGATTCGAAAGGGCTTCACAGGTTTTTATTCCGTGACGATCTGGTAAAGCCGTTAAGTTTCAAGGTATTTTCTTCACAATTTTGTTTGTCTGATTAGATTAGAGTAGAGCAAGAGCGTCCTAATTCCTTCCGTGTAGGAGGAGAGGAGATAATGTTTGCTTGTTTGTAATGCTGATGAATTCTTTGTTTGATCGAAGATTGTTTGCATAGGTAAACAATAAAATTAAGAGGAAAAAGGGTTCAGTTTCAGGCCTTGCTTGCAAATGTTCTTGTAAGCAGCACCTGTTGATGACCTTGTATGAGTCTTTTTAAAAAAAAAATAAAAAATAAAAAATTTTTGTCTTCTTTTTGTAATTGGGAGAGAAAGGAAAGGAAGGACCCAGGGAATGTGTTTGCTAGGCTTTTGAAATTGATTGAGATATGGATTGGGAGGGATCACGAAATTAATTGAAATTTCTCAAAGGTCTGTAGGACTTGCAAGACATCGGGGAAGAAGTGTGCAGCATACCTAGGAAAATTGTATAAGGTCCGTTGAGTTAATTTTGAGATGGTGTCGCTTGTTGAGGTTGGATCTCCAATTATTGATAGTGGTAAGCAATTCCCCTGTTTCTGCTAATCCCGTGTCTTTTGAGAAGCAGATGAAGGGTCAATGCTCAGGTTGTTCGTGTATTTGATGTTTGATTTTTTTGTAGACCGAGGATATTATAATTTAGTGCTACTCTGTCTCTGGCGAACTCTTCCTTGGGTGCTGCCTATCTACGTGTGTCACGCCCAAGTTGATGTCAGATAGTTTTTCAATTTAGCTGTTCAAATTTTTGTCTTTCACTTGGTTCTTGCCTCAATGATTATTTTCTTCTGGTGCTTGTACGTGGGGTTGAATTGATTTATGCGGTGTGTGCTCCTGCTACTGATCTTTATTGCCCACATGTTTAACTTTTGTTTTTTTTCTCACATATCTATTAATTTTTGGATGCATATTCACTCTTTTTACCGAGTTTCCTTGTCCACATGTATAGCCTGACTTTTTCTATCACACATCTTTCAGTTTCCACTTGATTTCTGCCCCAATGTACATTCTTAACCAGTGCTGATACAGGTAGTTGAATTTATTGGTGCAGTATTCTCTCTCTCCACCCAGTTTCATCGTCCACATATTTAACCTGAACTTTTCTCTTCCATATCTTTAATTTTTTTCTGATTGATGCTCAAGCATTTCTGTAGTTTAGTTCTCCACTTACTCATCCACTTAATGTTTTGTTTGATCCAAGAGCTCTTCTTCCTATTTTTAACTCTTCTGTGACTACCATCCTTGGCTATAAGTTAATATCCATGTCTTCTGTCTCCTTTTGATAGCCCAGCAGGTGAATCAGAGTTGCTGCTTCTAATGTGATGGATGTGTATTTATTATTAATAACATTTATATTAGTAATATCTGAACAATTGACCTTTTTTCTTGCAACATGTTGGTAACTTATTTATAACAACAGCATCCTTGTATCTCCCCTTCAACATAAGGTAATAAATGGGCTGAACCTTTCTAATCGAACACTTTCCTTGCATTGCACTTGTGCAGATTGTGTTGGATAGTGCTGTCAAAAGAGGAAACATTTGTGATGCTTACATATAGTGTATACAAGGTTTCTGAATGTCACCTTATTTGGCTGGAAGGTGGCAATAAATTGCTTTTACATTCAAAATGGTCTGCGAATTGTGGATATCTAGGAAGCTGATTTGTCATGTGTTTTAAGTTTGATCAGGCAAGCTGGAGATGTAGCCAACATTTAGTGTGCTTGTTTCTCTTTGGCAAGTCAGGTATTTTTACATTTTTTCAAGACATGGTTTGTCCAATAATTTATTTAAGATGTTTTTGTTTATGTTGTATCCAACTTCAGCTTCAGTTAGGTGCTTTTGTACTGCGAAGAGTTTGCTTATCAATGTCTCACAATGAGATGAAAACATGGAAACGTTTCTGTCAGGAGTTCCTAGATGGGCAATATTCAGTTCCTTTTGCATTTATGGTATTAAGATAGTTATGTTTCTTATGACAAAATTAGGAGTCCAGAAGCTTAGTGTCTGCCATTGTTGCGCTGTCTGTGTTTCAGGTAAAACCTTGGGCATCTCTGTAAATCTTTGCATGATTCCTGCAGATTTTGTTAGATGCATATGTGCGAACTTTTAAAGATATTTGTTGCCTCTTAAATTTTTTGACAGGTTTTTCCTTAGCTGTGCAAATCAGTATTTGTTTTTGGTTATGGAGCATGCTCGAGGTTATAATCACTTGCCCATACGAAATGGTAACAATATTTTGAGGCCTTCATCAAACTATGAAAGGGTACCCCTTCCAATAAGGAATGAAGGACATTTTCAGAATACTGCTCGTAATCTTACAAGAAAATTTCAAGAAAGCTTCCATGGTGCAGGATGCTATGACAGTGGACCAGCTTCAAAGAAGAGAAGAGAAGTTTACTTAAGCAATCCATTAAGTTTTGACAACTACCTTCCATTTGCAAGGAGATTGGAAGATGGTGTTTGTAACTCATGGGGCATTAACAACTACTCTACTTTTACTGGTAGAACAGAGGAAAGCTATTTTAATGGGATGAGCTTTAACAGTAGCTCCGTTTTGTCATGGAGGCCTGAAGAAAAACTTTCTGATGTGATAAACTCTAATAGTGGCAACATCTTAACCAGAACTGATGAATTTATTACTGGAGTTGGTAACAACTCTGATGGTTTTGATTACTACTTATCAAGGGAAGAGATCGAGAGATGCTCCCCTTCAAGAAGGGATGGAATTGACTTACAAAAAGAAACTTATTACAGATACTCTTATTGTGCTTTTCTTCAAACTTTGGGTATGCGAATGCAGCTGTAAGTATGGATTACCTTAGGCCATTTAATCCTTATACTCTTGTTACAATTGATGAATAATGCCTTGCACTCTGAAGAGATTGAAGCCAGTTTTATGTGAAAAGCATATATGTTTTCCTTTTATTGCCTTGAGGAAAGATGATTTTCTTACTATGTTTGAACTTTGCCTATCACTCTTCTCTTATTTGCATTCCTTTTTACTTTTGATGTCAGTTCTTCAGCAAATACAATATGAGCATACAATAGCATAATGTATATCCACACACAAAAGCAAGACAAGGTATCCTATTGTAGAATTTAAGATTATCAAGAACAATTACGAGGATCTAATGATTTGAGATATCCATGGGTAAAGCATAATACAGTTTATCTGGATACAGCTGCCTATACATATATACTTTTAACATTGTGAGTCTCCTTTAAGATCTCCCTTCAAGGAAATTTTAGATCAAAGATATTATTTTTGGATTGCTTTCTTCAGTCCTTAAAACAAGATGTAGATTTTTTCTTAAGGGGTGTTAGAATAAAATTAAGTAATGCTCCTAGTTAGTGAGGATAGTAAGATATTTTAAAGAGCTTAGTTTATAATAATTTGTTTAGTGTTGTGGCTCAAATTCCTGTAAGCATCTCTAATGTTTCAACCCCCATCACCATTAATGCCATTTTCATGATGTGTTATTTCTATGGCCTCTCCCAATTGTCTTTTCACATGCTGCCACTATTTGGTTAACACATTTGCCTTGTTAATGCAAATATCATACTTTCTTGCGAAAGAGTGTTCTGCTAGGGCCAATTTTTCCATCCTATCATGTTTAGTATCTTTATTGTGCTTCTTGATTCTAGTTAAGATGGATCTATCAGTTTACCCAATTTATAGTTTTCCACATGACCGTTTTATCATGTACGAACCCCTACTCTTTTTAGGGTTATATTCTTTGCAGATCTTAACTTGTTGTTCAGGTTATTGATGGCCAGAAAAATCGTTTCAATTCTTTTTCTTTTCAATATTTTTGCAATTTCTGTCCACTATGTTATTTATGTTGGCAAAATTGTCTTTTGTTTATGTTCATCTCCATTACTGTTGTTTTCATTCTAAGGTCTGTTTTTCCTCTTTTGCATGTTGAAATGCTCTATTAATTTGTTTCTCTTTGTACCCATTTCTTTTCAGAATTCTTACAAGGTGTTCTCTCTCCAAGTTAGAATGTAAATCATCTGAAATCCTCAAGGCTCTGGTTGTCAATGTTTTTGAAACACCACCTTTTTGTGCAGGGGGGCAGTGAGAGTCAACTTGTAGGTAGAAATTTGTACATGTCTTTTTCTTAATATACTCAGGATGTCAAGGTTCTATACTCTTTCATACCTAACAAAACATCAAGAAACAGAATAAAACTAGCTTCCTCCAATTTGTTTGTGAACTTCATACATTGTGAGAAATTACTAAGTGCATAAGGAAATAATGGATTCTGTCTTTCCCATGATGCCAAAATACTTTTGTGTCATCTACAAACCTCTTCCACCAACTTGGTTTCAATGGGTATGTTACAAGTGCTTTCTTGTCAACATCCTCCACTTTTAAGTTTCCCATGATTGGAGAGGGGTGACTCCATATCTATACCTTCAGTTTGCTTATATAGTTCTTTTTCAAAGTTAAAGGTTGGATTAAGACACAACTTGACAAGTTTAATAGTATGCCTATCAGTGATCTGACCAAGGATTTCAATTGCTTCATTTATTGGGATCTTGGTAAAAAGTGATTTGACATTGAAGCTAATGAGCTTTCCATGGTTACCCACCCTTTGCTCATTCACGAATTAAACTAACTAAGAAGAGTCCTTTGTGTAGGAAGAAGTGTTTCTACCTAATTATTTAAGTTCCTGCACTATAAAGAAAGCCAATTGATTCGCAAGGGAATTCAATTTATGGTATCAACAATATTTCTCATTAGTACACCTTTGTGTGTTTTTGGCCGAGCATACATCCTAGGGGTTAATTCCATCTTTTCTAAGAATTGTTTCTTAATTTCTTCATCTAGTTATGTGTTCTTGTTTGCCTTGTTCGTTGATTGTATAACAATATATTGGTTTTTTGGTATGTTTTCAATAACGCCCAAAATTTAGATGTTCACTCATCTTTGTGTGATTTTTAGCAATTTCTATTTTTAGTGTGAGAAGCTTTTTGAGGAGTCAACTATTTTTAGATCTCTTACCATGTGAGAGATGTGACTTCTAAAGGATAAATTGTAATAATTTTATTCATTAGTTGAACTAGTAGTTGCATGTCTTAGAATTAGGAATAGTGGATAAGATTAACTATTAATAAAGCTTCCATTCCTGCAATCAAGCTATTTATGGTAGGATTAGTAGATAATTTTCTTCATTTATTATCATGCAATGCTCAATAAACATTAAAAGAGAGTGCTAGTTTGCACTTAATTCCTAATAGTAATTCTCACGCTTGCATATTTTTGAATGTAATGTCCCCATTTTTAGTCATGTCAGCATTTGAATTAGCCATGGCTTACTCGGTGATTGTTAGTCGTGCTAGAAGAGATATTTGATGTTTTTGAGGAGCTCTGAAGTATTTTGGCACCTTCAAATGTCACTTATGATCAGGTTTTTGTATTTCCGCATTTTCAGTTGGTTGCACGAGAAATAATTAATAATTAATTACAATTTATCGAATAAAACATAGTTAAATGATGACTTAAATTAGTTATTTATTAAGTAAAGTGACTAATGTGTCAGAAAAGTAAAATATTTAAATAAAGTCTTTTAGGGCAATGAGGAGTATAAAGTGGTTTTGGAAGCTCATTTTGGGGTTTATGCTTGGTTTATTTTTATCTAAGTGGATTTTGGAGAGCTTCTTGAGGAGCTGAAACCCTAGGACGAAAACTGATTTGGTGGTGCAACTATTCTACCCTAGCTAGTTTGTTGGAGAGATTGTTCAAATTTCTCACAGTGATTCTACAGGTGGAAATAATGAAATTTGTGAAGTCTCTTACAAAGACAAATTTCAGAGTGAAAAAGATTTTTAAAGGGATATGCTGGAATTAGCACAATATTATTTATTTATTCATTGTTCTAGCCGTACTATTTTACCTTACAAAATAAAACAGGTTCTATTCTATACATTAATGGAGATTTTATATAGGCAAAGCATGCTGAGAATATGGTTTGAATGTTAATTCCAGTGCACATATTGAAGAGATTGAAGAGATGAAGTCACATTAAGAACTGTGTCCTCCTTGATTTCTTATATCATAGGAAAATTCTGCCATAACTATTCCAAGGTGATTCCATGGCATTATTTTTGTGAATTCATAACCCAGCCGCTTCATACAATGTGCAACTCCTTTTTGGATTTACATGGGGTGACTTGGAGATTTTAAGTGGAGCTTTGCAAGTTAAAGAAGGCTATGACCAAGTCTATTTGCCATATTATTTTCCTTGCATGAAGCCGCCACTTTCTCAATGCTAGTTGTCAATGAGGTTGAATGATGTTTGGGATTCTTGAAGTCGCTTCATAGTTTTGAGGGTTGTCTTGCTATGGAGTTTAGTCAAAAGGGTGTGGAAGTTGATAAAGGGAAGTATGCACATTTAGAAATTGCCTCATTATTATATGAGGAGGGAATGCCATATTAAATTTGCACCATATAATACGCTCATGGTCAAGCAGTTGACGTGGAGATAGGGACAAGGTGTTCAGGAGCTGGTCAATCAAAGGGGAGTTGTTGTTGAGTGAAGAAGTATCACAGCCCCTTAGCACCATTGTATGTTCTTCTAGGCCGCTAGATTTTCATATTTGCTAGTTGCATATGACTATTTGGGGCGCCATATCAATATCTAAAAGCCGAGCTGCTAAGTAAAAGATTCAAAGCTTTCAAAAGAAACTTCTGTCATTCTCAACAGGTCAATAAAGCATTATTCATGTTACTGTGTACGTAATTTTTGAAAATATTATTGAATAATACTTTTCTGAGTTAGATAGTGCTTGCAAAGTATATTGTATTTGTGAGGAACTTATATTGTACATGAATCGCTTAAGTTAATTTTATGCTTAAGTTAATTTTATTTCAGAGAAAATACACTGAACAACATATTCAGACACAGTTGATGGTTAACTGTTCGATGAAATGCCTGGGTACATAAAGTTGTGAAAAATGGAAAAAAAATTGCATAGAAAATTTAGGTGGGATATTTCATTGAAGTTACTATTCGCTAAGTATTTTGTTTTAATGTTAAATCTAGAATATATCTTTCAATAGAATTTATTATGCCTATTTTACTTCTAAATTACTATTGAAGTGTTTTTGCCTTGTGTTATTGTGCTTTTATAAGTTAAAACTTAATAATTACTAAAATATTTGTATTGTAGTAGGTGTTAGGTTTGATAGTTGTTTTGAATGCAATTTTCATGTTTAACTTATAATGTCTTGCGTTTTAGCCTATTTGATCCTTATTGTCCTTGCATTGTTTAGTCTCTGTTTTTAGTTGAATAATGCAAGTGTCTAGTTTTAGGATTTATTTATATTCAAAAAAGCATAAAATCTTTACTTTGTGTTGAAAGAGAGTCTTTGCTTTTAACCTTACGCAAACCCAAAAAGTGATGCATTTAAATTTTATTCAGCATATTGTAAATATTGTAAATTGCAAGTACATATTGTTCGTAGTAGGTTAGTTTTTATTTTACACAAAACTTCCCCTTTTTATTCAAACAACAATATTACTGCACATCTGTTTCGTTTTGTGTTGCATTGAAAGGTGCAAATTAAAGTGCTAACAAGCCTCTTTGACCAAAGCTTTAGAATGCCGACCATCCTACAACAACTGATCACCTAGGACAATTTTTATGAAACCTAGCATGGCTGGCTCCATACAAACAAAGATACATTGCAATTGCTAGTCAGAAATAGCTCCTAGCGAAAACATCACATCATCTTGCTAAAATTGAGGCTGACTATCTAGGACCTAGAGATAGCACTAGAAACTTGAAAATTCTAAGGGAGCTAGAGAAATGAAAGCACCTAAGCCAACCTTAGATCCGCCACACTCCTTACCACTACATTACTTAAGAAATAAGACTTATGTGTAGCTCTCAATCATGGATCATACACCTTGTGTACTACCATGAAGCAAACATGATGTCTATGCACAACCATAAACTATCATCTCCCTTAAATAGTACTAAACCTTATATGGTATTAAATGAGTTGGATTTGCAGATAGAATGTACCATCTATGTTAGGATTAAGGTGCCATTTACTTTGTAAATCCTATGTCATATTGCATGGTTCCAACATCCTTGGAAAGTGTCCCCAGGCACTTATGGTGTATTGGGAAAATATTTTGCAATATTTATTCTCACCATTGTTTGTATTACATTCATAAGGGGTGATGGGTTCCATTAGCATTGGTAAAGGACAAATGAGTGACTATTGGTATTCTGTAAGTGGGTGCTTGGAAAGAGGCAATAGGTGTCTCTTGGTATTCCATCACTTATAACATTTAATGTAATGCTTAATTTCCAAGTTTGGGTGCCCAAGTTGGAGGGAGAATATTGGAGCCAAAATCAGTGTCCTTTCGCATTCCAAGGGTTGGGGACATTTGGAATGAAGGATCATCTTTGGGTGCCATGTTTGGTGCATTAGACCTCTTCACAAGTCTATAAAATCAGCTCCTTGGATGTAGGAACTATGAGCAACAGCTGAATGTAGAGTTACATTGCACGAATAAGGACAGGTTGAGACATAAAGAGGTTATTCACAGGTGCACATGTGCTGCCATGTTGGAGGCAAAGAGGAGAGTGGAAGTGAATGTATTGTAATCTCATTTATTGAAGATAATGCATACTTGGCCTCTCTTCTTGGTGGATTTTTTTCTGGAAGGGTTTCTCCATGTAAATCTTGTGTTATATGATGCTCTTATGTTGCTGATTTGTGCCTCATTGCTGCTATCTTATGGTGATGTTATTCTTTATTTATTGCTGTTATAATTTCATATAAGGTGGTGTCATTAAGCATGATATGTTGGTTGATTTTTAACATCATAAAGAGTATGGATCTAATCATGCTAATTCCATATTAAGACAACTTAATTTCAGATTTGCATATAAGTTTCAAATTTTCATATTGTAGTAGTCCAAGCCTTGTATCTCATCCATTGAAGTCATATTTTGATAAAGATTGAATTTCCCAACAATTGGTATTAGAACCTATATATTTCTCATCAATATAAAACATCATCAAAGAGGCTTTATGTGAACATTCATGCCCTTGTATATTGGAAATGGTATTTCATGCTAATGCCATTCAAAGTCGCCACTTGTCTGAAGAACAAACCATTACCGACCCTTACTTTATGTCATGTCCCTGAAATAGCAATACCATAAAAACCAAGTGTTAAAATACAAATAAATTAATAAATAAAATAAATAGCAATATTAATATTAAATATAAAATAAATGTGTACCATATCAATATAAAAATATAAAAATATGAAATAACAAATATAATAATAATATATAGGCAAATTATTGTTATTACATTCTAGTATTAAATAACTTAATATCAAAAATAATAATAAATAAATATTATAATCATTACACATCAAAGATTCTAATACATTAGAATAAAATAATAATAAGATATTAGCAAATTGGTTTTATTATTATACTTTAATGTTAAAATGTGTTCAATAAAACATCAAAATAAAATAGTAAAATAAGTATATAATCTGAAATATCATAATTACTAGTAATAATATATTATTTTCAAAAATAGATATTATTGTGATAATAAGCCTTTAAAGGCAACAATTAAATCTAACAAAGGGATATATTTTATGAAAAGTCACCTCTTTCACCAAACAATACATTCCCCCCATGAGTCACCTACCTTGAATGGTATAAATAGAAGGAAGGAGAATAAGGAAGAGGGAAAAACATTGAGAAATATGGTCTGCAATTCAGAACAGCAACAACAATGATTGTTATGCATTGGAATATATAGTCATTTAATATATATTATTTAGTAAGCATACAAGTATATATGCATAGATATAGATAAATTTTATAATGAATATTATGCAATGAATAAAGAATATATATGAATAAGGAAAGAATAATTATATAAACATATATATATATGAATACTAATGGATATAAATAAAAGAATAATTATATATATGCACATGAAGTATATATATATATATATATATACGTACACGGTTATGCAATAATGATACTTATAAGTACTGATGACTTTTTAATATAAACATAAGTAGATTATGTATATTTATGAGTTGTCCTCATCCTATGATCAATTCAGTATAAGGTTGAAGGAGGCGAGTAAGGAAACATGGAGAGATATAGCAACTCAGGTGATGTACTCACTTAGCAATAATATTTAGCATATTTTGAATATAAGAAATAGATATTGCTAATCTGATTATTGGTGTAATTATTTCTTTAGTATTATCATGATGATAATGATGTTGATATTAACTTAAAGAATCAGTAATAAATGCAAATTTATTTGATTGCTAAAAGATTGTCTCTGAGTGTTTGCAAGCCTACTAGGGAGGAAGGGCTTGAGAAAAGTGGTGCCGAAAAACCCCACTTAACAATCCGCTGCGGCCATGGAGGGGTGGTAGGCTCAGAACCACTTATAAGCTCCGTTGGCTTCCCCCAGTAGGTTAAGTGTCTTCCGAGGTGATGGAACGGGTAGAGAAAGCAGGTACAAGTGTTTCCTCTAAGCACGCCACTTTGAGATGGTAATGCTGCTCGGGGCCAAAGGGTGGGTTGTCTTGATAGGACGCTTGTGCTCTTAGGCTTAGATGGATAGCTTCGGGTGGATCTACCCATGCCACTCCTCATATGTCTTTATTATCGATTTGTGATTATATTTATTTTTGGATATCTAGATATTAATGCTAACAGATATATGTACATGTGGAAATATTAAATGTAGACTTCAATCCAAGATTACTTAGTCAAAGAGAACATTCATTTGAAAAAGAAGAAACCCTAAACCTAATCAACAAACGAGTTATGGGGCAAAGTTGGGTAAGGGACATTACAGTGGTATCAGAGCATTTGTCCTGCCATCCTGTGTGTGCTTGACCTACTTGCTTGTCTACTTAAGCCACCTGCCTACTTGCTTGAGCTACCTACTTGTCTACTTGAGCTAGTTGCCTACTTGCTTAAGCTACTTGCTTGCATGTTTGAGCTACTTGCTTGTCTACTTGAGCTAGTTGCCTGCATGCTTGAGCTACCTACTTGTCTACTTGAGCTAGTTGCCTACTTTCTTGAGCTACCTACTCGTCTACTTGAGCTAGTTGCCTACTTGCTTGAGCTAGTCGCCTGCTTGCTTGAGCTCCTTGCTTGTCTACTTGAGCTAGTTGCCTACTTACTTGAGCTGGTTGCTTGTTTGCTTGAGCTACTTATGTGCTTGAGCTACTTGCCTGTGTGCTTGAGTTGGTTGGTTGGTTGCTTGAGCTACTTGTTTGCCTACTTGAGCTACTTGTTTTCTTAGTTGAGCTACTTTCCTGCTTGGTTTAGCTACTTGGGTGTTTGCTTTAATTTTTGATTAATGTGGTTTTAAGTTGTACTAAGTCACAAACTCTAACTTGTTGCTTTTGGGAGTTATGGAGAAATAGTAGAACTTAAGAATATTAGTCAATACTTTGTCCTCATAACCAGAGTAACCACCACTTGGGTTGAGACTTCCAACTCCTATCAAAGATAATAGCATCACCACAAGAAACATCTTAAAATCACACATCTTAGATAAAACAATCTTGGGCTAGGAGGACTATCATGTCCCCAAAATAGCAATACCATAAAAACCAAGTGTTAAAATACAAATAAATTAATAAATAAAATAAATAACAATATTAATATTAAATATAAAATAAATGTGTACCATATCAATATAAAAATATATAAATATGAAATAACAAATATAATAATAATATATAGGCAAATTATTGTTATTACATTCTAGTATTAAATAACTTAATATCAAAAATAATAATAAAAATAAAATTATAAATATTATAATCATTACACATCAAAGATTGTAACACATTAGAACAAAATAATAATAAGATATTAGCAAATTGGTTTTATTATTATACTTTAATGTTAAAATATGTTCAATAAAACATCAAAATAAAATAGTAAAATAAGTATATAATATGAAATATCATAATTATTAGTAATAATATATTATTTTCAAAAATAGATATTATTGTGATAATAAGCCTTTAAAGGCAGCAATTAAATCTAACAAAGGGATATATTTTATGAAAAGTCACCTCTTTCACCAAACAATACATTCCCCCCATGAGTCACCTACCTTGAATGGTATAAATAGAAGGAAGGAAAATAAGGAAGAGGGAAAAACATTGAGAAATATGATCTGCAATTCAGAACAGCAGCAACAATGATTGTTATGCATTGGAATATAGAGTCATTTAATATATATATATTTAATAGGCATACAAGTATATATGCATAGATATAGATAAATTTTATAATGAATAATATGCAATGAATAAAGAATATATATGAATAAGGAAAGAATATATATATATATATATATATATATATATATATATATATGCGTACATGATTATGCAATAATGATACTTATAAGTAATGATGACTCTTTAATATAAACATAAGTAGATTATGTATATTTATGAATTGTCCTCATCGTATGATCAATTCAGTATAAGGTTGAAGGAGGCGAGTAAGGAAACATGGAGAGATATAGCAACTCAGGTGATGTACTCACTTAGCAATAATATTTAGCATATTTTGAATATAAGAAACATATATTGCTAATCTGATTATTGGTGTAATGCTTTCTTTAGTATTATCATGATGATAATGATGTTGATATTAACTTAAAGAATCAGTAATAAATGCAAATTTATTTGATTGCTAAAAGATTGTCTTCTGAGTGTTTGCAAGCCTACTAGGGAGGAAGGGCCTGAGAAAAGTGGTGCCTAAAAACCCCACTTAACAATCCGCTGCGGCCATGGAGGGGTGGTAGGCTTAGAACCACTTATAAGCTCCGTTGGCTTCCCCCAGTAGGTTAAGTGTCTTCCAAGGTGATGGAACGGGTAGAGAAAGCAGGTACAAGTGTTTCCTCTAAGCATGCCACTTCGAGATGGTTATGCTGCTCGGGGCCAAGGGGTGGGTTGTCCTGATAGGACGCTTGTGCTCTTAGGCTTAGATGGATAGCTTCGGGCAGATCTACCCATGCCACTCCTCATATGTCTTTATTATCGATTTGTGATTATATTTATTTTTGGATATCTAGATATTAATGCTAACAGATATATGTATATGTGGAAATATTAAATGCAGAATTCAATCCAAGATTACTTAGTCAAAGAGAACATTCATTTGAAAAGAAGAAACCCTAAACCTAATCAACAAACGAATTTTGGGGCAAAGTCGGGTAAGGGACATTACACTTTAACCAACATCGACCTGTATGAACAACTCCCATCAACTGCTCACTCTTCCCAAAACAAGACCTACCAAATCCTACTAGATACATTTAAATGTTATAAATTGATCTAAATGAGGCCAAGTGGCCAAATTTTGACTATAGATGGCAGAAATCAGAGATTGATCCACACATTTATCACCCAAAGAATCTACCACAATGTTAAATCTCCTTTTACAATGAGCAAAGTTGATTGAATCAAAATATTTAATCAGATCCAATGCTTCCTCTGCATACCTATTCATCTTCTAGCTCAGACTTTGATTCTTAATCATAGTATTAATTACAATCATTGAGATCCCTTCCAAAATCAAGTGTTTAACTGATTGCAACTTTGCTGCCCTGAATCCTGTGATGGGAGCTTCCCATTCCACCTCATTGTTTGTAGTTTGTACAAACACTTAGGAATAGAGAACCACCATAAAGTTTCTCTTTAATGAGGTTGCAAATTACAAAACCACCTCCTACTGGCCTTGGGTTACCTCGAGGTGCCCCATTGAAATTCAATTTCATAGTCTTCTGGGGGGTGTCCCATGTTATATGCTGTTCAAATACTTACTTCTTAATTTGTATATGTATTCAGTGTCATATCTTTTGTACAACAGTTTCAAGTGAAAAATAAAACATGTTTTGTATATCTAAATATAGATAAACAATAATGCCAGGATGCTTATGATTTTAAAAGCAATAATAAATACAAAATTTAAGGATAACAATGGACAATCATTTCTTTGAAGTGTTTCAGCTGATAAAACTAAAAAGATTCATTAGATGGTTTGAAGTTATATTTGTTAAGATGGTAAAAATATATTAAATTAAATAGAATATTTTCAACCGTGTAGTGTGCAGTGGAAAAGAAACATAGCATCTCGATCTGACATTGTGTTTTTCATTGTAATGAGCTCCACAAACAACAATTGCTGGAAATTGATAGCTTCTAATATTCAGATCTGAAGTAATGTTAACAGTAGTAGTTTGCACAGAATATGTAAATAATCCTCTATCACTGAAATGCAGTTCAAAACTGAGGAGCAATTGATAATAAAATTTGCATTTAGAATTGAAAACATAAATCGCATTCCACAGAAGGAAATAGGGAACACAAATCAATCTCAAACAATTCTATAGATGCACGGTTGCAAATAGAACAATTATCAATGGTTGCTAATCCACTGCTGGTTTGCAGTGATGACGCGATATATAATCAGCTGGCATAACACCAAACAATACACAAAATTATAAATATGTCGACCCTTGATGATGTGTGCATCTCCTTTGCTGATGGTATAGTTCAGATGCCATGTCTAGGTGCAAGAATGGTCTCTCACGGGTAATGAAAGGTGGTGCGAATGACAAGCAACATTGTTTTCCCGAGTAAGTTCCCACCAAATATTGATGCCTCGATGATGCCAATCAATAGCAAAGCACTGTAGCTGAAGAATGGACGGCAAGTGATGTTAATCGATCCTGGTTGTGAAACTCGTGCGTCACTGTGTCTATGGATGTCGTCGCACTTGGAGGATCTTACTGTGAAACCCGTGTGTTTGGCTTGCTATGACGAGTAGGGAAATGTCACTATGGTAAATCACCTACTCAATCACATGCACTGCGTCAGGCCACCCTGTGATGTTGCTATAACCCACTGATTAGTGTGAGGCTTCCGTACCCGAGCCGAGTGCGTGTAGCTAGTGCTGGTGATTAGAATTCTTCTTAAGCGGAGTGGCCAGAGCCTTGGTTTGACCACTATTCATTAATCTCTCTTGGTGCTTCACTGGTTTCGTCCCACCTATAATCGCAGCAACAATGAAGACCTAAATAAATGGTAGAATTGAAGTGGATGAAAGAACGAGGCACATAACCACTAGCAGGGATTCTGTCCTTCTAGGCCATGACCAACTACGCGGTTAGATATCTATTTCTTCATTCCATGATGATCAAGACAAGGTAGTGACCTAGTATTTATACTTGAGCAAAGGAGCCTACCAATAGGTCGACCAAAAGAATAAATTCAAATATTTTCCCTAGGCACCAAACTCACAAGAGTCGGCCAGACAGTTAAATAATTTAAATATTATTTATTAATAATTTAAATTATTATTATTATTTAATATTATTTTAAATTAGCATTTAAAAATGTTTTTTCCTGCCAGCTGGAAATAGGTCTCAAATCGGGGACATGACAGTTCTCTTGTCGCAAAAATTGCTTGTCCTCAAGTAATGCCAAGAAGCATCATGGTAGGTGTCCCACCAAAACTCGTGGATGAACTTGGTTCTGCTCCATCCCTGCAATAGTGAAATCCGTTGCGCTACTTTGATATAAACATTGCTTTGCTCATAGTGATGAAACAATCTATGTGTCTCTGAACGAACAACCCCTGGATCCCAGAGCCCCATGAAGAATCCACAAGGCGGATGTTGAACTCCCCTATCATGGATCATACCAAACTCCATGCTAACTCCCGGATCCCAAGTTATCGTCTTTCCATGTGAGCTGAAAATGAAATGGTTACTGTCACTCACTATGCCACGACTGTACCAATAACGCGGGATCTTATCATCCTGTACCTTAGATGTAGTCCACAGGTTCTAACTCTTGACATCATTGAAAGGGTTGAAAAGCAAATTGTCCTTGGGCATGACCCCATCGAAAGAATCTCCTCTCCAAGCGCAACTGATTTGGGTGAGGTCCAAAACTCCCATGCTATCCACCGACAAAGATTCTCCTACCTCGATCCTCCAAACGCAAACCGTGTCATCCATCTCTAAACAATCATCTCGCTCCTCCGGTTCTATCATAAATGGTGAATATGGAAGATGCCATGGCTTGCCCTGATAACAAGTCATAAACCTCTGAAAATTTTGCAAAGTGTCTTCTCTAAGACTTTCCTAACAAAATCTCTCATGCACCTGTCTATTGGTCTCGAATACCCGCGAATGCTCTACTGTTGAGTTATCATGAAAGGCCTTCATTACGTCATTCTTTAACCTCAATCCAATCACCAAGAATATTTTGTCCTTGAAGTATATTATACTGTCAAACACTTGGTACCTATTGCCTTGATTTTTGCCTTCCCAGGTCATTCGTGCAAAGGTATCCTCAAAATATTCTGCCATGAGCTGCTCTCTCCAAGCCACATGAAGATTCTTGAGAGCAAGGGAGTTTGGAACTCTGAACTCTTGGAGTGATGGATTAGTCTAAGGTCTTCCTGTATGCTGTCAATCTCCTCCATAATCTGGCCAACCTCTTTCACACACTTTTTGGAAGTATCCATCGTTGTGTCCACATACTCAATTGTCTTGTCCTTGTCCTTGATCAAATGTAAGTATGCCAATTTGGTGCCTTCCATAGTGCCCTTCATCTCTTTCAAATCTCTAAGGCTGATGCTTAGTTCACCCTGTCCCGTAGCTGCCCTCTATATGAAATCTTCAAGGACACTCCTTGTGCCATCGAACTTAGACAAGGTTTGAACCTCCTCATCCCTAGTCACCTTTAACCGATTCTTCCAATCATCCTCAAGACTATGCCAAAACAATGAATTGTTTGAATGCATATCAAAATCTGAATTGACTTCATACCTTGTGATTGTGTCGCTATGATCATCATGTGTATATGTCTCTATATCTCCGTCATAGGATCCTTCGGATTCATCTTCCATAATTCCTTCTTGGACCATCTTCATGTTGGCTTCTTCCATGGATACGACCTCTATATGACTTTGGAATCCTGTTATGTGAAATGAAGATTGTGCTGTGCTCAATTCTCCACCATGCTCATCCAACTTATCTTCTTCCCCTCTCAAAGCATCATAGTATATCTTACTCAAATTGTGGAGATAATCTCTATCTGCCAACGAGTATAGGTAGTTGGACTTGACTACCATTAAGGATTCCTTGAGCTCATGCAACTCCTCAAAATCATCATGCTTGTCTAGAATCTTCCAACACAACATTGCTATCTTCTTATGAATATGATTAAAGTGATGTAGAGTCAAACCAACCATATCTTTGTTAACCCTTAGTTGGCTTCTCAAAGGATGTGCATCAATACTCTCATGCAACATTTTTGGTTGTACCTCCTCTGCTTGTTTCTTCTAGTTTGTTTCCTCCTTAGTATGGTCTTCTGGTGTGGAAACTTGGTCATCGTCATGCTCCATCGAGGGATCACCATCAAAGCAATGAGTAGAATCTTCGACCTCATGATCCTTCGCAGCTATGATGTCCTTATTCTCCATATGATCCCGCAATGTCAAATCATTCTTATCCAACCCTCTTAGCTCATCATCATATGCATGGGCAACATTTGTCTCGAATATATCCAAACCATGATGCAAAGGCAATGAAGGAATATCAAATGAAATCATACCTCCTTGATATGGACTCAACATGACTGGTTTGGTGTCTTCTTTAGTCTTCACGTACTCCTCGAAACCTTGTTTCTTGCATTCAACCAAATCCTCTTTGTCTCGGGCCTCCAAACATTTCTCTGAAGTACCATCAAGTAATTCTTGTGTCTCCACAAGGCTAGATTCTTCCTCGTCCTTATGATACTCTTCTATCTCATGATCATGTGTGGATGAAAAACTATTGTTCAAAATCACAGCCTCAAAATTGTTGATGTTAATGCAGCAGCGATCATCTCTTCCAGCCGACCACACTTAATAAAGATGAATAAATTAAATTATAGCTATCAATTATTTAATTTATTGTAGTGATTTATCTAAAGGCACAATTTTATTAAATAAATAATTGATATTTTATCTTGGTCGACTTGTCTTATTGGCACTTGAAAAGGCATGCCTTTCTCCTTAAGGGGCCGACTCCTTCCTATGAAAGGTCACGTCTTCTTCTCTCTTGGGTATATATTCAAGTCGCCCTTCATTCATTTATGATCAAGTTAATTCGTGATAATTTACATTCCTAGAAGAAGTTTATACTTGAGCGGCAAATCATCATCCTGTAGTAACAGTGCATCATTATGTTGCAGCAGAACGATTTCAAGTAGAAACATATTCATTGTATCTTTGCATCAAGGAGAGGTGCAATCATCTATTGTATCAAATTCAGTATTGTGTTATGCCTGAAGTTGTTAGCAGAATTTTGCTCTTATTACAGAATATATAAGAGATATATTTGTTGGGTTTTTCTCCCTCAGGCTGGAGGGTTTTCCCAGGGTATCTGGTTGTGTTCATTGTCTTATGTGTTGCATTTTCTGATCCTAAAACTAACATGGTATCAGAGCAAGTTCTAGAACACTGATCAAATTTGGCTAAGGCATGAATTTCTAATTACACTCTTAGATCACATTGAAATGACTATAATCTTCATTCATTAGAAATTCATAGAATGAACACTCTGCGAGCAATCCAAATGGCAATTCACGCATCGACAAATATATAAATATGTAGCGATCTGGAATTGATAAGGCTGAGCTCGTTTACACTAGATGTGGAGGCGATTTTAGATCTTGAGGGTAGTGATCACCACATCTAGCGATCTCCGCCTCGGGATGGTGTCGATCGCCCAAGACTCGATTCTATCCATCTCTTGCTTGTTTCACTCTCTATGAATTGTATGGGTTATGCGTGCTAACTCGTTGTCGCTGCTTGAGTAAAGGTTGTGACTCCGAGCAAGGTATCTGTTGTTGCGCTGAGCCTCCTGATAATCGCTATGACGTGTAGCGGCTAGAGCCATGAGGCTCTGCCTGGATGCTACTAGTGATTGCTCCTTCTGTCAGTTGAGCCCTTGTATATACCAATCTACTGTGCACCAAGTGTGGGAGTTTGATCACACTGGTTCAGGAGTTCCGAGACATCATCTGGAATCAGTGCGCTCACAATTACGATAGCACTGGGCGATTTGTCTTTCAGTTACAGAAACTCACAGGAGGGAACAAAAACACAAGGCGACAGGATATATTCAACCCCTTGCAACGTTTTTTTTAAAAGTCAATTTCGATAGAAAGTCATTCTAATCACTATGGCATGGATATTCGAGTTTCTTAGCCGCGGGATGTGGAGCTAAACACGATCATGCAGAATGATATTTTGAGTTCGCATCAGTTGTATTCATTTATTAAGGAATCGTAGCAATTGCTTAAGGCTTTATTGAATTCTTCATGAAGTCGTGAAGACTTAATTCTTGGCTACTGTATAATGGCACGGGTTGTTTCAGCTGTGCAGGTCAATCTATGGAATGAGATTGTATCAAGATCTCTAGAAATTGGTTCAGCGGTAATCTAGTTAGGTCTTATTTGTGAAGTAAATTCAGGCTTCTCTCTTTATACAATGATGGCATACCATCAATCTGAGGAAAGTTTAAAGAGTTTGATTGAGAAGTTGTTTTAAACCCCTGTTGTCAAAAATTAGTTGAAAATCGTGATAGAAAAGTCACCATCAATACTTAGAGCAGAAGTATTGACACATATGGATGGTAAGGTTTGGGTAAAGGATGCCTAAGTCGGTAAAGACCTTCTTTTGATATTTAGTTGCAATCGAAGTCAAGAGTTTGCACTGAGAGCAGCAACGATCGACGTCACTGCAAAGGGTAGAGAGAGCAGATATTATGATCGTTGATATCGACTCCTCAATTTCTACGTACAAGATTATGATTTCAATTAGATAAGTATTGCATGATTGAATAATGTTCATAAATTGTTATATGATTATTAATTCATGCTATAACATTGTAATAGTAAATCATGTATGCTTCTAGCATTGGTATTTCTCTTCGAAATAGTTGAGTTATATGAACTATTAAGTAATCTCTTCTTAATGTGCATTAGGATGGACCAAGAGATTGCTTTCAAAAGAAGAGAATGGAGTCACAACTTGCAACCATGGGACTGAGTTGGTGGCTGAAGACATATCTTGAAGAACCTATTAAGGTAGTCCTTGTGATCAGTTTCTTCGAAGAGGAGAATTTAACCGTCAGAGGGAGTCTTGTAACTCATTGAGAAGAAGTGAAGATTACTGTATTGCAAGGCTAGGTGCTAAATCCTTAGAGGATTCCTTCAGTTGCTAAGATCACAATTGCTCAAGACTGTCATCTGGATTTGACATTGGTAGCTCCGCAAACCTATTCAGAATAGAGTGATCTGGGATGAGGTTGAGGAGGTCAACCCTAAACTCTCCAAAGTACCAGAGGTGTGTGCAGAAAAATATTCTCTAAGGTAAGCTTTGCAGGCAATCTTGGGCGAAGAGGTTAGAAGGTTGTTGCAAGTACATGAAGATTCAGAGGGAGCCTATTGAACCTGAAGAAGATGGTTGGGGTTTGCGATGATTTCTTGGTGTAGCAGGAAGTAGTCTTCAGTGGAACTGAGCACCGCAGAGGCCGAGAACATTACAGCTTGTGTGATAGCTCAAGAAGTAGTGTGGCTTCGGAAGCTCCTTGCAGGATTGTTTGGATAATCATTGGAACTGACTGTCATCCATTGTGATAATCAAAGCCTTGAGAATCTTTTTGTCATTCCAATGTTTCATGACAAAACCAAGCATGTTGAGATTAAATACCATTATATCAGAGATAGGGTATTGAGGGAAGCTATACAGTTGAGGTATATCAGCACTGCAGATGGCAGACATTCTCACCAAGCATCTCTTCAGGATATAGTTTGTGTACCTTCGAGACAAGCTTGGTATGGTGGAGAATACAGCCTTAACTAAGAAGGTGTCTCAGTATCAGTGATCCTCTTTAATGAGTTCTTCTATGTAAGAGACATTCAAGGTGAAATCCCTTGTTAATGAGTTCTTCTATGTAAGAGAAGTTCAAGGTGAAATCCCTTGTTAATGAGTTCTTCTATGTAAGAGAATTTGAGGTGAAATCCCTTGATTCCACCCTCTGGGAGAGCCATGGTGGATGTCATGTGTGTGTGTAATGTTCCTTACCTGAATTGTGATGGGAAGTAGTCACAAGCCTTTTTCACCCAAGGGTTCCCTTATATCTGTTAGGCACCTGCCACATCATGTGTAACATAACCATGCCCCAGTGTGTTAGCTTAAATATCTAGCATCCATAAGTTAAATAAAATAATCATGCAAAGAAACATATTTTATCAAAGAACACTCAACCCATCAGGAGAGGAGAGTCCCTAAGGGCCAACGGTCTACCACCTCTTATTACCCAACCCTTATCTTAGGCCAACGGGGCAATAACCATGTGTGGAATCCCCCATCCCTCCAGGACCCAACCCTAGCCTTGGGCCAACGGGGCAGTATGCCCAACCCGAGTTTTAGGGCCAACGGGGTGGAAGCCTAGATGGGGTTTACAAACAAATCGATTAGGTGATAACTGGCCTCTCCTGGTAGGTAACAATCAGTTTGAATCCAACAGGTCAAGCAAGGAATTAAATCATTCATATTTAATATAAATTGTGTTTATTCAAATAGATATTTAATTTGAGCACAGTTACTTTGTTCATGAAAAGAGAATAGGAGGAAGAAATGCACTGCTTAAACATAAATACACAATTCTCATTATTACTTAAGATGCTTCTCTTGTTGGTAAATAGACTCTCTTATTTGACTGGCTGTTCATACAGTTTAAAGAAAGGCTATAGACTTTTAGAAGTTTTGTATATGACTACTGTCCCGAACGGGATGATGATCACCCACCCGGATTACACAGTTCAGTCCATACGATTCAGGAATGTTATCTTATATTTTAAGTGGTCTACATTTATTCACTGTTCCCGAGCCTGACCTAGACCAGTTTGATCAAAGGATTAGCCACGGGTTTACACAGTCAGAGATTCCGTTTTATTCCATCCCAGTCGTACTAAGCATGTGCCTAGATACGAATTTAACTTGGGTACATTTAGTTTCGTATAAGAGTCTGGTATTCAGCTTTAAAAATCACGCACAGGAATTCCCGAGTTACATTGCTATTTTTATTCAACAAAGGGAGAACTACATATTGAAGCTAAGTATTCTCACCAAGTTTGCCAGTGAATTCGTGCTCTCTTTTCTTGACCGCCTCCTTTTCTCCCCTCCATTGCTGCTCGCAAATCTCTTCATTTCTAAGCCTGTGGAAGATGGAGGCGTCTGTTCCTAACTTGGTCGTGTCCCTTGGATGAGACGTTTTGGACGGAGATGGTTGTTTGCGCCCACTGATGGCTCTTGGCAATTCACTTTGATGAATTGTTTCATGCTTATTATATTTTGTTTATAATTTGTTGAGTTTCAATCTAATTCATACTTCTTATTTTATAATTCGATTTATTAATAGTGATATATTAAAAAAAAACTTTTTATTACATATGTATATGTTATACGATTTTGCTAAGTATTACTTTTGATATTTATCTTTTAATAATTATGATTTAAATAAAAAATATTAAAGTTTATGTTTTATATTACTAAATATTATATGCTTCATATTGGTTTATTTTAATTTTTGTATATTTTTCGATATTTATTATAGTATTTAAATTATTAATATCAACATTTTGTAATAATAATATTGCCTTTGACAATTATGATTATAATGGTATTAATATTTTTAAATATAACTTTGTTTCCTTAGTGTATTTTCGGGGACATGACAGTGTGACGCCATGACAACATCACGTGAGAGAGTCTGTGATGATTTACTTGTACTTGTGTTTCACCCTCTGGGAGAGGCATAGTGAACGTCACGGTGAGGTGACAACATCACATTGAGTGATGAGCACTTGTACATACCATCTATGGAGGTAGCCATGATGGTTGATATCACAATGAGGTGATATCTAATATCACAATGAGGTGATATGCTTTCATGATGAGATGATAAGCTCTTTCCACATATGGATGTAGCCATTGTGGTTGATATCACGATGAGGTGATATCTTATATGCTTTCACAATGAGGTGATAAGCTCTTTCTCACATGGGCAAAGCCATGTTGTTTGTCATCACAATGAGGTGATATATCTTTTGCAACTGGAAGTATCTTCCCTAGCTGAGAGGGAGTGTTGATGTTAATGCAGCGGCGGTCATCTCTTCCAGCCAACCACACTTAATAAAGATGAATAAATTAAATTATAGCTATCAGCTATTTGATTTATTGTAGCGATTTATCTAAAGGCACGATTTTATTAAATAAATAATTGATATTTTATCTTGGCCGACTTGTCTTATTGGCACTTGAAAAGGCATGTCTTTCTCCTTAAGGGGCCGACTCCTTGCTATGAAAGGTCACGTCTTCTTCTCTCTTGGGTATATATTCAAGTCGCCCTTCATTCATTTATGATCAAGTTAATTCGTGATAATTTGCATTCCTAGAAGAAGTTTATACTTGAGCGCAGATCATCATCCTGTAGCAACAGTGCATCATTATGTTGCAGCAGAACGATTTCAAGGAGAAACATATTCATTGTATGTTTGCATCAAGGAGAGGTGCAATCATCTTTTGTATCAAATTCAGCATTGTGTTATGCCTGAAGTTGTAAGCAGAATTCTGCTCTTATTATAGAATATATAAGAGATATATTTGCTGGGTTTTTCTCCCTCAGGCTGGAGGGTTTTCCCAGGGTATCTGGTTGTGTTCATTGTCTTATGTGTTGCATTTTCTGATTACTTCTTTTCTTATTTTAAAACTAACAAGAATCATCATACCTCATTATAGTGTCCTCTTGTACCTCCTCTGGCTCTGATGTTTCCTTCATTGTTTCAGATTCCATCACCCTGGGCTCTTCTTGTTTGAAAAATGATTCTTCTGGCTCTGGCTCTTTAATTCTTTCCTTTGTAGTTTCCGAGTCTTCCTCTTCTTTCTTTTTTCCTCTTATGTAGTCATATAGTCCTCTTTTGTGGGAGTAGTAGGACTCGTGTGCTCTCAAGTACACATCAAGCGGAATACAAGCCTTAGCATGATTTGACAAGCTTTGATATTGGTCCAAAATTTCGGAAGCTTCAGCCTGATACTGCTCTTGAACAGGATCAATGTCCTTTATCTGAGGTCGGAGCTTCAATCGCCAATCCATGCTCTTTCACCAAATTCTTTCCACAAATGGATCCACAGGTTGGCAAAATCAAGGCTCCACAAACAACAATTGCTGGAAATTCAGAACTTCTAATACTCAAATCTGAAGTACTGTTAACAACAGTAGTTTGCACAAAATATGTAAATAATCCTCTATCACTGAAATGCAGTTCAAAACTGAAAGGACCAATTGATAATAAAATTTGCAGTTAGAGTTGAAAACATAAATCGCACTGCACAGTAGGAAATAGGGAACACAAATCAATCTCATACAATTCTGTAGATGCACGGTTGCAAATAGAACAATTATCGATGGTTGCTAATCCACTGTTGGGTTGTAGTGATAACGCAATATATAATCAGCTGTCATAACACCGAACAATACACAAAATTATAAATTTGTCGATCCTTGATGATGTGCGCGTCTCCTTTGCTGATGGTATAGTTCAGATGCTGACATGTCCAAGCACAAGAATGGTCTCTCACGGGTAATGAAAGGTGGTGTGAATGATGAGAAACACTATATTCCTGAGTAAGTTCCCACCAAATATTGAAGCCCTGATGACACCAATCAATAGCAAAGCAACATAGCTGAAGAATGGATGGCGAGTGATGTTAATCGATCCTAGTTGTGAAACTTGTGCGTCACTGTGTCTATGGATGCCGTCGCACTTGGAGGATCTTTCTATGAAACCCATGCGTTTGGCTTGCTATGACGAGTAGGGAAATGTTGCTATGGTAAATTGCCTACTCAATCCCATGCACTATGTTGGACCCCCCCTTGTGATGTCGCTATAACCCACCGATTAGTGTGAGGCTTTTGTACCCAGGCCGAGCGCATGTAGCTAGTGCTGGTGATTAGAATTCTTCTTAAGCGGAGTGGCCAGAGCCTTGGCTTAGCCACTATTCGTTAATCGCTCTCGGCGCTTCACTGGTTTCGTCCCACTTGTAATCGCAGCAACAGTGAAGACTTGAATAAATGGCGGAATTGAAGTGGATGAAAGAACGAGGCACAAAACCACTGGCAATGATTTCGTCCTTCCAAGCCGTGACCAGCTACACGGTCAGATATCTATGCCTTCATTCCATGATGATCAATATAAGGCAGCGAACTAGTATTTATACTTGAGCAAAGGGGCCTACCAATAGGTCGGCCAGAAGAAGAAATTCAAATATTTTCCCCAGGTGCCAAACTCACAGGAGTCAGCTAGACAATTAAATAATGTAAATTATTGTTATTTATTATTTAATATTTAATATTATCATTTATTAAATATTATTTTAAATTAGCATTTAAAAATGCTTTTTCCCGCCAGCTGGAAATAGGTCTCAAATCGGGGACATGACAGTTAAGATGGTAAAAATATATTGAATTAAATAGAATATTTTCAACTGTGTAGTGTGCATTGGAAAAGAAACATTGCATCTCGATCTGACATTGTGTTTTTCTGTTCTATATTGATGCATCATTTTAATTCTAACATGAAGATTTAGACATGAACAACGTGGCAGCAAATTTATTTCCTCTTTCCAATTTGAAATCTGTTTTTTTCTGAGACTTTATTAGAAAAATTAAAGTGCTATTGGCAGGATCCAGAAATTCAAAATTTGATGGAATGGTTATGATTATGTTCTTTTCCGAATAAATTTCAAGCTGATTTGTGAGTTAGCAATTTTTGCAAAATACTCCATAGAGAAAAAAAAACAGTAAGCAAAATACTTTATAGAGCAGAAAATACAGTAACATTTGTGAATGGAATAATCTTTCAAGTAAGGACTTGAACGAAAGACATTTATCATACAAACAATAGGGTTTGAAAGTATTGTCAACGCTGAATCAAGCATTGAACTGTATCCTGTTGATATTTTCAACGTGTTGCATGAGCATTCTGGCATGAGAGAATTTGACAATTACTTTGTAAAACTCCTCTTTTGATTTTAAATTTGTAAATTTATAATGTCGCATTGTTAAACGTATCATGTAAAAATGATTACAGTTCCCACTAACGTGTATTAGCAAGGCAACGGTTTTAACTTCACAATAAGATAGTGATTTAATCATATTCTTGATTTACAATTGTAGAAACATATAACACAATTTGATTATATCTTTAAGTCCTTTTTTCAATAAACACTGTTGATCTTCTATTAATTTGTTCCTAGCTGTCTAATCCTTCTTTGAATGAACAAGAAATGCCTTTTAATTCTCACTTGTACAGCAAAACTTTCAAAAGATAGTTGCACTTGTTAAAGTAGGAAGGTTTGTACTGGAAAGTAGATATTATTATACTATGTTTCTAAAATTATATCCAATGAATAAAAGCAAAATGTAATCACTAGAACTTTGTTGAAACCATGGTGGTTAATTTTTCAATGCATTCATTATTGTTAATGAAAATGTATGAGTTAACATAGCTATGAGGATGTATACTGTTTTTGATGGGTAAATTGTTCCATGATCACACACATCACACTGAATTTTATTTTGTGTGCTCTGGAATAACAATTATGCCAGTAGAGTCAATGACTGAGAGCATCTTGTTTTAAGTGCCAATGAAGCTACAGCATTCATGAATTGATACGGACCTACTTGTGTCTGTTATCTTTGTGGTTTCTCAAACTGTTTCTTGAGTCTTAACTAACAGAGATGTTGTGTGCAGTCCACAGACAACAATTGCTTCTGCCATGGTTTTCTGCCATCGGTTTTTCCTACGGCGATCTCATGCAACTCATGACAGATTTGTGAGTTATTGTAATTTCAAACTGATATTTTCTGTGTCAAGTTGATCCTGTAGTCTAAAGTTTAAACACTTTTCCATAATTTAGAATCACACTAACACTTGAAAGTTTGAAACAACATAAGTACATTTGATGCCATTTATCATTCAATTTTGTTTTGGTAAACTGCATTCAATAAAAATAATATACAATTTAGATTTCCCTTCTTGTAGTCTCTTTGCATTTTCTGATTTTATATAGAATGCAAACATTTATGAATTCACGTGTTGGAAGGTAAGTTAGATGAATTACACCATTTCAATTTCTTTGAAAAAATCTGTTTGACACTGTGTGAAAAAGACCACTCTTCTATGTAAGTTACAGTAAGTAATGAAGCATCAGCTTTATATTGGTGTTTTGTTTAGAGACCTAATATTTGGATATAAAATTTATAATTGGAGGCAACTTACATATTTTGAAATACTCACAAAAGCTTAGGTATATATGTTGCAAGAAGCAGTGATGGAAGCTCCTAGGATCTTATCAAAAGGAAGCTGATTCAAGGAATTGAAGTATCCTTCTTGGTTCTTATTTAGCACATGATGAATATTCAAATGGATGACCGGGAAAGATTGTGTCAGCAAAAAGAGAACTAGTAAATTTGTTTAGGGATAAGTCGTTTACTGATGATAAGCCTGTGAACATTACCTTTCATTAATCTATCCATAGCCTATGAATGTTAATCCTTTACTGATGATAAGCTTGTGAACATTACCTTTCGTTAATCTATCTATCACTACACCTCTCACAGACTCAACAAAAAGGGATCTTTCTCTTGGGTCAGCTTCAGCACAGTAGGCGTTTGACTGTCTTCATGAGGGAATGAGCACTTGTCTTGTTTTGACTCTTCTTGATTTCTCACAACCCTTTATGCCTGAGTGTGATGCTTTAGGAGAAGGAATAGGAGCTATGCTTATGTAGAATTAGCACTCTATAGCCTATGAGAGCAGGAAACTCAGAGATGTTGAGAGACACTATTCCATCTATGATAAGAAAATGTTCGCAATCATTCACACTTTGGTCAAATTCAGATAGTACCTAGTTGGTGGGGAGTTTGTGGTAAGGATTGATCACAATAGTTTGAAATACTTTGTTGGGCAAAAAGACCTGAATGAGAGGCAACAAAAGTGGGTAAATGAATTATAGGCGTATGATTTTGATATTAAGTATGTGAAGGGGAAAAGGAATGTTGTAGCTGATGCCTTATCCAGGAAACCTACTTTGTGCTCTATGACAAAGATTTTTGTGGATTGGAAAGCTCACCTATTGGTTGAGTATAGCAAAAATACCTTTGCATGTGAACTAATGGATGGTAAGGTTGAGGATGATAGGTACAAGGTGATTGACGATGTTATATACTATAAGGACATAATCTATTTGGATCTTGAATCAAAAATGAAGGAGAAACTTTTCAGAGCTGTCCACGATACTCCTCTCACAAGACATCTTGGTTATTTCAAGACCTATAGGCTGATCAAGGAGAGATTCTCTTGGAAGGGTCTCAAGGATGATGTCTTGTGCCATGTCAGAGAGTGTATACCTTTGCATGTGAACTAATGGATGGTAAGGTTGAGGATGATAGGTACAAGGTGATTGACGATGTTATATACTATAAGGACATAATCTATTTGGATCTTGAATCAAAAATGAAGGAGAAACTTTTCAGAGCTGTCCACGATACTCCTCTCACAAGACATCTTGGTTATTTCAAGACCTATAGGCTGATCAAGGAGAGATTCTCTTGGAAGGGTCTCAAGGATGATGTCTTGTGCCATGTCAGAGAGTGTATGACTTGTCAGCAGAAAAAGTTGGAGCATATTTTTTCTGCTGGTTTGTTGCAACCCTTGCCTATTCTTGAACAAAAGTGGGAGAGTATATTTAAGGATTTCATTACATGTCTTTCTAGAGTACAGGGTACAAATTGCATCTTTGTGGTAGTTGACATGTTGACCAAATATGCACATTTCTTTGCCATATCTTTAGAATATAAGGCACCTCAAGTGATGGAGTTGTTTTTAGAGAGGTTTTCAAACTTCACGGGCTTTCCAAGAACATAGTTAGTAATTAGGATAACAAATTTCTCAGTGTTTTCTGGCAAGAGCTATTCAGATTATTTGGCACTAAGTTGACCTCAAGCACCAGCTATCAGCCACAAACTGATGGGTAGACAGAGATTGTGAACATATGGGTGGAGGGTTACTTAAGTATGTTTTGGGGCAGAAAAAGGTTTGGATCAGGTGGTTATATTTAGGGGAGTATTGCTATAATACCACCTATCATATTTCGATTGGCATGACTCCTTTCAGAGCATTATATGGTTATGATCCTATGTCATTTGTAGACTTGGCATTTGATGACAGCAAGGCCCCAAAGGCCAAAGATTGGATTCAAGAGAATCAAAACATCCTTAATTCACTTAAGAATAATCTTCATCGTGCACATAATCAACAAAAGGTCTATGCAGATAGGCACATGATTGAGAGGATTTTTGAGTTTGGAGACTTGGTTTTCTTATGCTCGCAGCCATATAAACAACCCACATTGAAGAAGAGTGGTGCGAAGATGCTTAAGCTTCATTTCTATGGTCCTTACAAGATTGTTTGGAGAGTGGGTGAAGTCGCCTATGAGTTGGATTTGCCCGAGAACAACAAGATCCACAATGTGTTTCATGTTTTGTGCCTCAAAAGGGCACTTGGTCAGCACATTACACCATCTTTCGAGCTTCCTCCATTGGATGAAGAGGGCAAATTGATTTTGGTTCCCGAGGCTATTTTGGATGTTAGAGAGAGGAGATTGAGTAGCAGAGTGATTAAGGAGTATTTGATTTGTTGGAGAGATTTACCTCAAGAGGATGTCATTTGGGAGGGAGAGAGAAAAAATTTTAGCACCTGGATTTGCAATTGCTTGAGGACAAGCAATTTCAGGAAGGGAGGACTATATTGTCCCCTTCTTCGACTTAGATGCTCGAGGAGGTATTATTAGGCCTATTTTGTTCCCGTAGGCTACTTTGGAGAATTAAGAAGGGAATATTTTAAAATAATTAAATTAAGTGGCCTTAAGCTATTAGCGACTCTATTTAATTAATTTTTATAAAGTAACTTAAGTTAAAAAACATAAATAAAATTAAGTCACTTTATGGGGCCAAAAGGTTATTGTAATGTCCCTTCTTTAGGCAGCTCAAGCTAGCCGAGGTTGGCCTACTATTAGGGTTCCCATAGGTCAGTAGTATGGTTAGGGGACCCAACCAAGGGATGCGGAGCTTAGCCGGGAGCTTTACGAGCCTTTCAGTTTGGAGTTCAGTTGTTGAATCCAGGGATAAATTGAAAATATTAAAGTTGCTTTAATGAAATAGTAAAAGTGAATAGTAACAGAGAATTATAAAGTGAATAGTGAAAAGTGCCCCCATCCTAGTGAAACAAAGTTGTTTTTAAAAAGTGGCATTTTCTTTTGATGAGGAAAAGACCCTTGAGGAGGAATATTTCATTATCTTTTATAAAAAAGCTCATGGGAGGTTGTAAAGTGAATTTTGGGCTTCTATTTTGGTATTCATTTGTCATTTTTCATATCAACACTTCCAGGTTTGAGCTCTGGAGAAGGGTTTCAGCTTGGTTTCAGTCTTCTGGGAACGAAAACTCCCAAGGGCTACCGTGAATTGGACGAAAACCCAGTTCACCTTTGAGGACCACCTACCTTGGGTCTTCATTGGAGGAGTTTCAGGTGTTTAATTTTCAGGTTTGAGTTTGTAGCAATGTTATATCAGCATATTTCTTCAGATCAGGTGCAGCCATTGTTAGATCGGGTCTCTACCAGGCTAATACAATCACATGTTGCATTCTACTTGTTGGCTGTACAATTTTTGGCCAAGTGCACCTAGGGTTTGTGGCACAATCATCATTGTAGATTTATTCCAGCTGTTTGACAAGTTTACATTGAGGATTTGACATCTTCCATACCAGCCATACCATTTCTAGTTGGTGCACCATCATTTGGAAGGGGTTTCGTGGGCATTTGAAGTTGATTTTGGCAACCAATTTCATATCAGCACTTCCATAACAACGATCAGACCTGTAGCTGTATATTTCACATTCTATTTCAGTCTTCTACCATTGTTATCATGCTCATATCAGCCTTAATACATTTTATTTTCATGTTGGCATAGAAAGGGTATGTTATTGGCATATTGGGTATTCAAATCTTTCATTTGTATTGGGTTTAATGGAGCTGTTACAGTCTGATAATTTTCATATCAGACATAACTGTCATTTTAATCAGACCTTATATCTTTAATTTAATGGCATAAATGGAAGTGGGTTTATCAATTTATGTTGTGTAGTCATTTATATATCAGTTCTATGCATTTATTTTATCTTATTGGCATTGAAAACACTCAACCAAACATCAAAAGCAATCAAACAAAACTCAGAAAATCAGAACTCATGAGTTTGCACAACAACTGTTTGACGAAATGTCAGTACTTTGAAAAATGAATTTTTGGGTTAGATTTAGTAGGGACATTTGAGTTATTATGTTAATAAAGAGGAATTCAAAATTATCGAAAGTTCTATCAAGAGATATAAAAGTGAAATGAAGGAGCTCATTTGAATATCTTGGACATTTTTATTTCTCTCATTGCAAAGTTTGGACTGCGAGTTCAACTTCAAACCCTAGGACGAAAACCCTACGGGTATTTGGCTTCAGAGATGAAAGATTTCTTTCTAATCAAATTCATGGTGAATTCATATAGGATTCACAGTTGTCTTAAATGGGAAACAAGGATTTTATTTACAGTTGTCAGCTTCAAATTCCCAGGTACAAATTTATTGAGATTGACAGGAAAATAATGAATTTGCATGTGCTGTGTGTGCCAGTGGAAAATAAGAAAAATTATAATGCATTGTGTGCAATGAACAAAGTGGATTTCCAACCCAGCCGTACCATCCAAAGGAGGCATGGAAGAGGCAATTAATATTTTAGAAGGCTTATAGACTTTCTCACTTCGTAGAGTAGTCTCAAAGAAGGCTTGAAGTCTATTGCAGCCTTTAGTATGAGAGTTGCAACTTGCAATAGGCTGCTGTACCACTAAGAAGAGGGAGTTTTTCCATCACCCAATGTGCCGTTCAACCATAAGAGAAGTCTATAGTATGAAGGAGTTGCTGATTGGTCTAGGTCAGCAATTTTGTTTATAAATATTGATGATTAATTTGCTGTATGTATTTTCGCAGCATGTTTTTTTTTTATTACATTATGTTATAATTTTTGTATAAATAAAATGATATCAATGTTGGGAAGTTGGAATTCAATGCTATGATGGTTATTCATATGTTCTTGGAAAACAAGTTGAAAAACAAACTCAGACTAGCTGGATACAAACTGTTTGATGAAATGTTTATGCATCATAAACTATGAAAATTTCAAAGTTTTGGTGAAATAATTTGGGACAGTATATTACATTGAACCCTTCCTTCACCTCAACATCCTGTATGGGTGTAACTCTACTAGGCCTTTGCATGTACCACTTGGGGTTCAATGCATAGGCAGCCATGTGCAAGGGAGTGTTGAGATTCTCCCATCTTTGATGAATGATTGGCTGAATGTGCTCATTGTAGAATGCTAATGTGGGGTCTTGGCAACGGAACCAATTGATGAGCACACAGTTACACTGAGGAGGGAGGGTGCGGGGGGTGAATCGATATAACAACAATTTTTACCTTTGAAAACTTAATACCATAAGCATATCAATTGCACAAATTCAACAACATAAGATGCAACAGTTACAAAATACAAGTAGAACACGAGATTTACGTGGAAACCCTTGCGGGAGAAAACCACGGCAAAAATATCGCTTTTATTAATCTTCTTCTTACAAATTTTGTAGGCACCAACCTACTAGAGGCACCAACCCGCTAGAGGCACCAACTCCTCATTCAATTTGTGAGCACCAACCTACTAGAGGCACCAACCTTCTACGAAACAAGATCAATATCTCCTTGCAAATCTTTGCCTTCTCTTTCCTCTTTAGATCTGTCACAAATTTCTCCTCTATATCTGCACTATCTCTTCTTCTATCTCTGCATAGACTTCTTTTATGTTTGCCCAAACTCTTCCTTTATCTCTGCATAGATTCCTCCTTTTATATCTGCCCAAACTCTTCCTTTATTTCTGCAAGATTTTTTTTTATCTCAGCACAATCTTCTTCTATATTTGCATGGAGCTATCTTTTATATCTTCCACAAATGTGTCTTTTATCCTCACTCATAAACGCTTCAACATTTGAATAATCTTCATATTTCATTCCCTTTCAAATCTGCATGATTTCTTCTTACAAAGATTTCCTTCTTACCTTTCCATATAATATATCTTTTATTCCACTACCCACCTCACGTATATCTCATATCACCAATGGTATTTTATATACACTCGAGTAGAAACACCTCTCATGAAAGAATGCATCTTTTCATAAATGCAACTCTTCATTTACCTTAATTGTACCACTTCCTCAAACTTTATATAAGACACATTTTTGTCTTTTAGTGAAACACTTTTGTCCTCATATGAGGAGTGCTTCTCCCTTAAATAAATTGGTCTCCTCTAATCTGCCTTCTAATACATTTCAAAACAGATCGCACCTATTCACATTTTAATTGTTAATTAATTGCTGTTTATTTATACATGGATCACACCCCTTCCTCAATCAAGAATAAGACAAAATAACACCTTTTTGGTGACTTGTAAATAAGACAAATTGTTTCTTATATGGAGCGCATACTTTTCTATATTAATCGGACTTCTTCATATGTAAATAACATGAAACTTTTGGCTTATTTAGTAATTGTCCCTTTTTCTTGTCTTTATTCATCTTTTGTCTTTTCTGATTTTTGTCGTATTCATACTCTTGTCTTATATGGCTTTTTAATAATCGCTGTTCATTAGTATATTTTATTGTTTAATAAACACTAGTGTTACCCCAAGTTTCTGAGATGGGGATTGTAGGACGAGTCCCCAAGTTTCCGAATTTTGAGGCAAATTTAGGGACGACGGGAGGACGATTATATAAAATATAGGGAAAATTTTAAATATATAGGGAAATTTTAAATATTATAGTTGTGAGTTGGATGCTTGTGCGGTGCGTGGATGTTTGCACGATGCACTAGCATCCCTGAACTTTCTAAGTTTAAATGAGGGCATCTTGCGAACTTTGCCCATGACACATGTTGTTGTGGTAGAATCGCGGGTGTAACGGCTCTTTCTGTCCATGCAACTTCACAAAACTCTCTCTTTCACCTTCATTCTCATTCATTCTTACCTTTTTTCTATCTAGCTTGCTATCTCACTCTCTTCTCTATGGCAAAGCTCTTCTGGATTCACGTCTCATCAACAACCAAGGCTCTCTTGCAAGCATTCAACTCATCTATCAAGCCAAGAGGGAGCCACAGATTGTTGGTAACGCTCTCTTGTTGCATAATCTTGTCTTGTCTATTTGCTAAGATACTTGTCTATTTATTTTGTGATATGTGTTCTCCTCCATAGCAGGGTTTGTCTTTCACGCGTCTCATCTACTTTATTACACGTCTTGTCTATTTTTCTATCTATCTGGGTGTTTGTGGAGGTGGAAACACCAAAACGGGGTTTTGACTAAGGCAAGCCCCAAAACATCCCCAACATTTTTCCTCGTCTCGGTTGTGTGCAGGTTTCCAAATTCAAAGAGCTAGGTGTTTGTTAGTTTCTAGTTTTTAGCCCCTGATTTGATAGGGACGACAGTGCGATGTGTAGACGTTCGCACGATGCTCTGACGTTTTTTGGCCGTGACTCTATCCTTACCAGAGAAGATTCTATAAGTTTTCTTCTTTCTGTTCTTGCAATTAGTTTTCTGTAATCTGTTATTGGTTTTTGTTAATTTGCAGTTTTTCTTTCTTAGGTTAGCATTTCCTTTTATTACGCTTTTGCAATCTCTTTCATCTTGAACCCCATCACTTGAGCTTTGTACATTGAGGTGACTGAGGGCTATTCGTTCCCTTTAGATGCTGTTTTTCTTGGAACTTGGGAGTAGTGAATCCCCTCCACATTTCGATGAACCTAACATTAATCTAAAATCATGTCGGATCTTTTTCTTCAACATTTTAATGCTTTTTCTAAGGAAGATTTTAATATGTTGGATGATGTCCTAGATGATTTCTTAGAGGCATCTCCTTCTATCTGCAGATCTCCCGAGCAAACTTCTTCATCACAATTGTCTACTTCATCTTCGCAAGTCGAAGAGTTCATAAATGTAGTTGTAGTTTTTGCAGCTCCTCAAACGCCTAAGAGACCTGTCATTTATGTGACTTCGACTAGCCCGTCTCCTAAACAAATTCATTCTATTCGTGGGGTCCCAATCATTATTGGCTTGTCAGACCTTTAGATGAGATTCTTGCAATCTACAATTTGTTCTTACAAAGTTGTAGCTCATACTTACAACACTCCAAGGAATCAAAAAAATTTGAATCAACTTACTTCTTTACCACCTTCTCAACCAAGTCTTCCTCCAACACCTAAACTGTTGATGTTATTAGCAGTGTCAGGTTGCTTCTTCCAGGTCCGCGCGATTGGAGACAATTCAAATGATAGCCTAACAGCTATTTGAATTGAGATCATTATATTCGATACCTTGCTCTTGGCCGACTTGAGATGATTGAAGAGACACGTCTTTTGTTGACATTTAATATTTGTTATTTAAATGAAGAGGCGCGATCTTCTATGGAGGCCGAACTTGTACATATTGGAAACACGTCCTTTCATATTGGGCCGACTCTTGGATTTGAAGAGGCACGACTTCCCTCTCCACTTGTATATATGTTTGATTGATGTTCACTCCATTCATCGATTTTATTCATTGTTCTTGCATTACTACTTGACGTGTTATTCTTCAAGGCAGATCGACTGTGTTAGAGGCTGAGATTTCATCTATAGATTGCAGCATATTGTTTCTGTGATTGCATCAGATTGTGGTGCATGTTATAGGCCTTCATATCAGTGCCTATTGTAAAGGAGACTCTATTGTTGATTCAATATATAAGTGATATATTGTTGCTGGGTTTTTCTCCCTCAAGAGGAGGGTTTTCCCAAGGTATCTGCTGTGTTATTGTATCTAATTTTTGAATTAAATTCTATGCATTAAATCTGATCATAAAACTATCATGGTATCGGAGCGGGTTTGAAAAAGATCATGATCATATTTGTTATTGCAGTGTTACTCTCTATTCTCTTTTTCATATCTTTGTCTATCTCTATCTTAGTCAAGATGGTGAATGGTCTTAAAATCGAGGATAGACTCGAGGGAGCATCCAACTACACATCATGGAGGTTCAAAATCATGCTCACCTTGGAAGAGAATGATTTGGCTGAGTTTGTGGAGACCAAAGTTCTCGAACCACAGGAGGAAGAAGAGAAGTTGCAGTGGAGGAAGAAAGACATCAAGGCAAAGAAGATGTTGGTTGATTCCGTTAAAGATCATATTGTTCTGATTGTCTCCAAGTTGAAGACGGCAAGGGACATGTTGAAAACATTGGAGGAGATGTACAAAATCAACAACACTAGCCGAGCACTTGGACTAAAGCAACAACTACACCATGTAAAGATGGCGAAAGGAGAAACAGTGATTTCCTATTTCATGAGGATTTCGGAATCGAGAGATCAGCACTCTACAATTGGTCATGTGATTGATGATAAGGACTTGACCATGCTTGCTCTCAATGGTCTTCCTTTATCATGGGAATCCTACATTCAAGGAATCAGTGCAAGATCCAAACTTCCTAAGTTTGATCGTTTGAGGGCCGACTGCATTCAAGAGGAGTCAAGGTTGGTGGGTAGAGGCGTTGGTCAAAGTTCAACTAATGAAGATATTCATGTTCTCGCCTCTCACTTTTCGAAGAAGAAAGGAGAAGATGGGAAGAAAGGATTCTTCAAGAGGAATCGGGACAAAGGAAATGATGGTGCTCCCGCATTCAAGAAGAAGAGAGACCTATCCAAAGTCGAATGCTTCAGATGTGACAAGTATGGTCACTTTGACAAGCATTGTCCATCCGGGCCTAAGCAACAGGCCACCATTGCAGATGTTGATGATGCCCCTCCTCAGAAGGACTCTTGTGATTACTTGTTCTATTCGGCATTGTCAAGCAATGTACCTACAAACACCAACACTTGGCTGATCGACAGTGGTGCTTCTTGACACATCATTGGTTTTAAGGAGCATTTATCAAGCTTGGTGGAGAGAGATTCTACTGAACAAGTCATTATTGGAGATGATGCTAGCTACTCGGTGAAAGGGATTGGGACCTCTACTCTCCATTTGGATTCCGACATTACTCTACAGCTAAGTTACCGGTTCGGGTTCGGGTACGAGAACCAGGTACGTGGGTACGTGAAAAAAAAATTTAGGGGTTTGGGTACGTATGGGTACGTGTGTGTATATATATATATATATATATGTATTATATATACAAAAAAAAAAGAGAAATATACAGAATTGTAAAACTAAATCATTTCATAGTATGATACTTGATCATTGATCAATGCCAAATGCCAAAGATAAATATTAAATGTCAATTGATAGTTGTATTTGACTGATTTGAAAGCAAATTGGGTACAAAATGGCATCCTCATGTGGAATGTGTTGATGTTGATATTCTTAAACAAAATGAAAATAGAAAATTGTTTTTGTAAAACTGAAAGTAAATACTATATTAATATATTTTACAAATTTACATCTTCCTCTTTCCCATAAAAATGAGGTGCGGCATGGAGTTTTGTATGGTTTCAAAAGCCTTAAATGCGATATTATAGATGAAGACTTGTAGGAAAACTATGGAAACTTGGACTTGGAGAGTACCAATTAAATTCAATGGGAGTTTGAGGGCAATGTCTCCAATGGGGTCGAGGGGCAGCGCCCCTTGTGGGGGTCTAGGGGCAATGCCCCAAGTGGGGTCGAGGGGCAGCGCCCCTCATGGGGGTCTAGGGGCAGCCCTGTCGAATCCGGGGTAGCTCATATTAATAATAATAATTTAAAAAAAAATGTTTTTATAAGTTCTGGGCCGTGGGTTCTTCGAGGTACACCCGGGTACATGCCTGGTACCTTCGGGTCCGCGCACCAAACAGCTGGATGCGCCCTGGGTATGCACAGGGTGCGTGCCCAAGCCTGTGCATACCCAGGGCGTACCCGCAGGCAAACTCGTACCGCGAATCGGGGAGAACCCACAGGCCTGGGCACGCACCCTATGCATACCCAAGGCGTACCCGTAGGCGAACTTGTACCGGGTTCGAGGCCTCCGGGTACGCATCCGGTAACTTAGCTCTACAGTTATGTGATGTCCTTTATGTTCCTGGAATCAAGCGTAATCTTATCTCCATTTCAACTTTAGAAGATAAAGGATATCAAGTTGCCTTCTCCAAAGGCAAATTACTTGTGTGGACAAAGAATTCCAACTTCAAGATTGCTCAAGTAATTGGTGTTAGACATGAGAGCCTCTACAGGCTATGCACTTGTCCACTTCAGGCATTAGTTCATGATACTTCAAGCTTGTGTGATCTTTGGCATCAAAGATTGGCTCACCTTCACTTCTGAGCTTTACCTATCATGGAAAAGATGGTTATAGGCCTTCCAAAGTTCAACCATGAGCATGAAGGTACTTGCAAAGGCTGTGCAATGGGTAAGAATACAAAAGCTCCGTTTCATAGTAAAGAAAGCAAATCTAAATGTATTCTAGATCTCATTCATTCTGATTTATGTGGTCCAATGTCTATTCCTTTTTTGAGTGGTTTCTTGTATTACATTCTTTTTATTGATGACTACTCTAGAAAGACTTAGATTTATTTTTTGAAAACTAAAGAGTCTGAGGAAGTGTTAGAAAGGTTCAAGGAGTTCAAAGCTCAGGTAGAGAACCTTTATGGGAAAAGAATCAAAGTCCTAAGATCCGATAATGGAGGAGAATACACTTCTGGAAGCTTTCGGAATTTTTGTGTTGAAGCTGGGATTAAGAGGGAGTTTTGTGTTCCCTATAATCCTCAACAAAACGGTGTTGCAGAGAGAACAGATTGATTGTGGAAGCAGCAAAAGCCATGATCCATGACCAGGATCTGCAAACCTTCCTATGGGCAGAAGCGTCTAGGATTGCAGTCTATGTTCAGAATAAAAGTCCTCATAGAATCTTGGAGAACATGACTCCTGAAGAAGCCTTTACTGGAAAGAAGCCAAAGGTGAGTCATTTAAGGATCTTTGGATGTATAGTTTATGTTCATATTCCAAAGGAAAAGAGAACAAAATTGGAGCCTTCTGGCAAGAAGGGAATATTTGTGGGCTATAGTGAGGCATCAAAAGCCTACAAGATTTATATTCCAGGTCAGAAGTTGATCGAGATCAGTAGGGATGTCACATTTGAGGAAGATGTTGCATTTAGTAGATCCAAGGGTACTCATATGGAGTTTGATAATGAAGAGTCTTCTCAGGATATGGAAGTTGACCATACTCCTGAGATTCAGGGGGAGATTTCAGATCCAAAGGAAGATATTGATCCAGTTGAGCCCTTGGAACCTGCTGACGGGCCTACCGATATTGTGATTGATAGAAAAAGGCCTCTTTGGGCTAGACAAACAATGCAAGAGGCAGAAAGGTTTGCAACTCCAAGAGGAACCTTCAGAGAAAGCAAGAGACCTCACAAGTTCTCTAGTTTTGTTGCTTTGATGAGTCAGATTATTGAGTCTGAGCCTTCCAGTGTTAAGGAAGCTTCTAGTCAACAAGTTTGGAAAGATGCTATGTCAGAGGAGTATCAATCAATTCTCAAGAATGATGTCTGGGACATCGTTCTTAGACCCGAAGGCAAATCTATGGTATCTTCAAAATGGCTCTTCAAGATTAAGCATGCGGCTGATGGGAGCATTGAGAAGTACAAGGCAAGATTTGTGGCTAGAGGGTTCTCACAAAAAGAGGGAGTTGACTATGAAGAAACACTTGCTCCTGTTGCTCGCTACACTTCTATCAGAACCATTATTGCCATTGCTGCATCTAGAGGATGGAAGATTCATTAGATGGATGTGAAGACAACTTTTCTGAATGGTGTGATTGAGGAAGAAGTTTATATTGAGCAACCTGATGGATTCGAGGTACATGGGAAGGAGTCTCATGTTTGCAGGCTGAAGAAGGCCTTGTATGGTCTTAAGTAGGCTCCTCGTGCATGGTACGAAAGGATTGATCGCTACTTGTCAAGCTTGGGCTTCTCTAAGAATGATGCAGACTCAAATCTGTACTTTAAGGTAATTGATGGTGAAGCATTGATTTTGGTTTTGTATGTTGATGATTTGATTCTTACTGGAGAAGATCACCTTATTCTCAAATGTAAGAAGGAGTTGGCTTCTGAGTTTTAGATGAAGGACCTTGGGCTCATGCATTACTTCCTTGGCTTAGAAGTTTGGCAAAAGCCAAATGAGATGATTCTAAGTCAAGGGATGTACACCATTGATATACTTAAGAGGTTTGGTATGATGGATTGCAAATCCATGTCTACACCTATGGAGACCAACCTACATAAGTTGAAGGAGGCTGCAACTAGTTCAGACTTGGTGGATCCTACAATGTACAGGCAGTTGATTGGGTCCTTGATGTATCTAGTTAACACTAGACCAAATATCTGTTATGCTGTGAGTGCACTTAGTCAGTTCATGTGTGAATCGAGACAAATACATCTTGTTGCAGCAAAACATATCCTGAGATACTTGCGAGGCACTAGTGGATATGGGTTGAGATATTCTTCAGATGTGGACTTGGAGCTGCATGGTTTCACTGATTCTAATTGGGTAGGGAGTGTTACTGATCGGAAGAGCACCTCTAGATGTTGCTTCAGTTTGGGATCTGCTATGATTTCTTGGTGCAGCAAGAAACAGTCATCTGCAGCATTGAGTACAGTAGAGGCAGAGTATATTGCAGCTTGTGTGGCAGCTCGGGAAGCGGTGTGGCTTCGTAAGCTCCTTGCAAGATTGTTTGGACAATCAATGGAGCCTACTATCATTCATCGTGATAACCAGAGTTGTGTGAAGCTTTCTGTCAATCCTGTGTTTCATGATAGAACCAAGCATATTGAGATCCAGTACCACTATATCAGAGATATGGTATTGAGGAAAGCTATACAGTTGAGGTATATCAACACTGATGAGCAGACGACAGACATTCTCACCATGCCTCTCTCTAGGATAAAGTTTGTGTACTTTTGAGATAAGCTTGGTATGGTGGAGAATACAACCTTAACTGAGGAGTCTCAGTATTAGTGATCCTCTTTAATGAGTTCTTCTCTGTAAGAGAAGTTTGAGGTGAAATCCCTTGATTCCACCCTCTGGGAGAGCTATGGTGGATGCCATGTGTGTGGCTCCATGACAACATCACGTGAGAGAGAGTCCGTGATGATTTTTTTTGTACTTGTGTTTCACGTTCTGGGAGAGCCATGGTGAAAGTCATGTTGAGGTGACAACATCACGTAAGTGATGAACACTTGTACATGCCATACATGGTTGTAGCCATTATGGTTGATATCATGTTGAGGTGATATCTGATATCACGATGAGGTGATATCTCTCTTTTCCACATATGGTTGTAGCCATAGTTGGAAAACTCGGACTTGCCGCGGACTCGGCAGCCCAAAAATATGACTCGGACTCGGGACTCGGGACGGACTAGGGAAAAGACTCGGCAAAAAAAAAAACCGTAGTTTTACAAAAAAAACAAGAACAAATTAATGCATTTAGAGAATATAAGAGCTTAATTTGATTATCAAACACTCATAATTCAAAGATTACACATGTCATATGATCATCAAACACTCAATAATTGAAATTTAATCATTCATAGTCATCAAATACTCATAGTTTCACTTTCAATGTATAACATCATAAGTTTATAAATGTTTACATATAATCATGTCAAAAAGAGGAAAACATTAACAACCACATATAATCTACATCTTCCTCTTTCCCCTCCCAATGGTACTCAATTTTGGAGGCCTAGAACTAGAAGGTGCCCGTGTTGTAGTATGCAAACGAGGACTAGGAGATCGAGCAGGGGAAAAATGATATTCAAATGTGTCTTCGTTGTCCTCCATGGCATCCAATCTTGCTGCTTCTTCTTCTTCTGCTGCTGCTCTCTCTAATTCAGCAATATCCTCATCAGTAAGTAAGACATCAGCCTCATCATTTTGTTCATTAATAGTCCATTCACCATATGGATCAATGTCATCCAAGTCGATGGACTCGTGTGAAACACCCTCCATCTTCCTAGTTCGAAGGCGAAGGTTGTACCGAACAAAAACTAAATCATTTAGGCGCTGCTGAGTCAACCTGTTTCTTTTCTTTGTGTGAATGTTTTCAAATAAACTCCAATTGCGTTCACACCCAGAAGCACTGCATGGCTGCGACAAGACACGTATGGCTAGCTTTTGAAGATTTGGTGTGCTAGCACCATAGTTCTCCCACCATAGATCTACAAAAACATGTTTAAAAAATATAAGTATTAAGAAATAAGAATAAAGTAAAAATCTATATGTAAGAATCAAGTTTCTAATTTCAATTTTTACCTGGTTGTTGTTTTCCTCTCCTTTCAATTGCTTGTTGGGAGGAAAAGAGTCTCCCCTCTGCACCCTTGTAGACCTTGAATAGATAAAAGAAAAAGTAAATCAAATATAGAAAATTCATAGATAGTCAAGGCTCAACATTGCAAATTCATAAATAAGATGTAACAAATCTCACCTCCAACTCATCAAGCACCTTATTTCTCAGCTCACTATCAGGCACCATCCTATCAATGCAAGTGACAACACCGTCCATGACCTCCTCATCCGCCTTAAATGAGTCCGAGAAGTAGAACTTCGGATTCAAGAAGTAGGCAAAGGCATGAATCGGCTGGTGGAGTTGGTTTGTCCATCTCCGATCAATGATGCGCCATATGATTTCATATTTTTTTTTGTTGCCGCCATAGTAATGTGATATGGCCTCTTTGGCCCTATCCATGGCCTCATAGATGAAACCCATTGGCATGCCATCTCCATCCACCATACGAAGAACCCTCACCAAAGGCTCTGTCACCTAAAAAAATGAAAACAAATGTTAAATTATAACAAAATTAACCCCTCAAAAAATAAAAAACAGCAAATAGATTATCATGTATAATTTTTTTTGTGTGATTGCTACTTACCCCCATCAGCTCCTCTCCATTTTTGATGAATGTCTCATCAAAAACTATGGTAACAATCCTCTCCCCTTCAGCTCTACTGGAAAATGAGGACTCCTTCCAAGCATCGGACACAAACATTTGCTTGAGATGACCAATGGCACCAAGAATGCTTTGCAATGTGAGGAAGTGGCTAGCAAATCGTGTCACTCCAGGTCGCACAAGGTCCTTGCCATTTGTGAATTTCCTCATCAAAGAAAGCACCCAAGTATGGTTGTAGATAAATTTTGTAACACTTTTTGCATCTTCAACCACTCTTTTGACCCATGAAATCTTCCCAATATCCTCTAACAATAGGTCCAAGCAATGTGCAGCACATGGAGACCATGCAATTGTGGGATACCTCTCCATAAGTAGCCTACCTGCAGCTACATATGCAGCTGCGTTGTCCGTGATAATTTGGACAACATTATCAACTCCAACCTCCTGGACCACCCCATCCAATAGACTGCATAAAGTCTCAGCATTTTTAACTTCATGGGAGGCATCTATTGATTTTAGGAACACCAATCCACCATTTGAGGCCACTAAAAAGTTCAGGAGAGTTCTATTCCGTCCATCTGTCCACCCATCAGATAAAATGCTGCAACCTTTTCTTCGCCAAAATTTCTTTTGCTCATCAACTACAAGCCGTGTATTCTTTACGGATTCCTCTAGCAATGGCCCACTCAAATCTTTAGCTGATGGGGTCTTAAACCCCTTTCCTGCAACTGTAAGGGCGTTCACTAGACCTTCCCAATATGGGCTGCTTGCAACATTGAAAGGTAGATTATTGTAGTACCAAAAGTTTGCAGCAGCCATCCTAGCTTCATGATGCTTTTCCTTATTCCAACCGGTACCTTCAAGTGAAGGTTGTGCTCCTGGAACATTACGTGGAATAAAATAATTTGGTCCTGATGAAGGACCGTGGCCAGCACTAGCAGTAGAATAGGAACCCTCAGGACTCTCACCAAAAGATGAATGTGGAGCACGAACACTTGGACTTGCAGCAGTAGCACCATGAGGCATAGTTGGTGTAGAAGGGGATCCACTCATCATTGATGCTAGGGCATTCTTTGTTTTTTGTCTTTCATCTTTTTTTAGCTCATAGTCAGCAAGAAGGGCCTTTATCTCTCTAATAATCTCAGGAGTAGTTTTAGGGCATCCCTCCACATTTTGCCCAGGTATCCTTGCAAGGTGGTATTTTAACCTGTTTATTCCTCCTGTCATCCATTTTTGACATTCAGTACATGTCACTTCACCTTTTTTGATTCCTGGTATTCCATACTTCCATGCAGGGTCTTTTCTCATTCCCTTTGGATTTGAAGACGACATTGCTGTTTCAAGTTCAACGTGGAAAAAAAAAATCAGCAAGGGTTTGCAAAAAAATCAGCAAAAAAATGTGATTCAAAGTTTCATTTATTTGCAAAAAAAAAGAATGCAAAACCAAGCTAGAAATAATAGGAATTAGGCTATAATGGCTATTAAGGAAAATAGAAAAAAAATTTGGCAGCATATCCCCTTATTTTTCTTGATTTTTTAAAATTTTGAAAGCAAAAAAACAAAAAAAAAGAAATGTTAGATCACTTACCTGGCTCTATTTTGATCTTTTTAGCTCCTCCTCCTGCCTTCTTTCAAGCTAAAACCAATTTGCAGACCTAAAAAACACCAATGCTTGAGCTAAAATGAACAAAAAATTTATAAAAAGTATGGGTTTTAACCCATTTAGACGCCCCAGCCGTGGACGAGAGTCCTGGGTCGGGACTCCCGAGTCCGACCTCTAGACTCGGCCGAGTCCAGAGGTCGGACTCGGGAGTCCCGACCCAGGACTCTTCTGGACTCGACTCCCGAGTCCGTGGCGAATCGACTCGGCTCAGCCACGGACTCCCGAGTCCGCGGCGAGTCCTGAAGAGTCCGCCAACTATGGTTGTAGCCATTGTGGTAGACATCACGATGAGGTGATATGTCTTGTGCAGCTGGAAGTATCATCCCTAGTTGAGAGGGAGTGTTATTAGTAGCGTGGGGTTGCTTTTTCCAAGTCCGTGCAATTGGAGACAATTCAAATGATAGCCTAATGGCTATTTGAATTGAGATCATTATATTCGACACCTTGCTCTTGGCCAACTTGAGATGATTGAAGAGACATGTCTTTTGTTGACATTTAATATTTGTTATATTAATGAAGAGGCGCGATCTTCTATGGAGGCCGACCTTGTACATATTGGAAACACGTCCTTTCATATTGGGCTGACTCTTGGATTTGAAGAGGCGTGACTTCCCTCTCCACTTGTATATATGTTCGATTGATGTTCACTCCATTCATCGATTTTATTCATTGTTCTTGCATTACTAGTTGGCGTGTTATTCTTCAAGGCAGATCGATTGTGTTAGAGGCTGAGATTTCATCTGTAGATTGCAGCATATTGTTTCTGCGATTGCATCAGATTGTGGTGGATGTTATAGGCCTTCATATCAGCCCCTATTGTAAAGGAGACTCTATTGTTGATTCAATATATAAGTGATATATTGTTGTTGGGTTTTTCTCCCTCAAGAGGAGGGTTTTCCTAGGGTATCTGCTGTGTTATTGTATCTAATTTTTGAATTAAATTCTATGCATTAAATCTGATCATAAAACTAACATAACTTGCAACTAAAGCACCTAGTGATTATGATCTTGTCGAGCAACTTCACGTTACTCCTACCAAGATCTCACTATAATCAAGGTATGCTTCAGGAAGCTTCGCGAAAGATCCTCTTGCCTTCTTCCATTAGGCCGATAGATGTTAATGCGTCGATGGCTCATATTTGTGCAGATTCATCGAATATTACGTTTTATCTGTAGGAACTCCCGCCTTCAGAAGTACAAAAGCAAGCAAATCCTCTAATGATTATAGTTAACATTAACAACATTGGTGGTATTAGGCGTGCTCTCGTTGACATTGGTTCGGCTCTCAACGTATGTAACGTTGACTTATTACTTGTGTTACATAGGGACGCGTCCCCATCCCTAAACCCTACCTCCCCATCCCTTGAGGCGTTTCAGGGATTGGGACGTCCCCCAACCGTCCCCTCTGATTTTCCATTTTTTCGAAAATGCTAGGAAACGTGTCTTCATTTTTTGGAAACGTCTGTGAAACAAAAGGGGGCACCTAGCTGTCCTCGGGACAGCCTGGGGATGGCTAGGTGTCTCCCGATTGTCCCAGAAACGACCAGGCGTCCCTCGCGGCATCACTTGAAAAGCATGTTGTCATGTCCCCAAAATAGCAACACAAACATAAATAAATAAACAAATGACCTCAAACATTTAAATGCAATTTGCATAAGAAGATGCAAATAAATAACAAAATATATAAAAAAGAAAGAAATTATTAATTATAATTATCACAAGATAGTATTACAATTGTAATCATCAAATATAATATTGAAATACAAACATTAGCAATTTAAATATTATTATTAGAATATAAAAAAATAAAATAACAATATTAATATTATATATAAAATAAATGTGTAATATATCAATATGAAAATATATAAATATGAAATAACAAATATAATAATAATATATAGGCAAATTATTGTTATTACATTCTAGTATTAAATAACTTAATCTCAAAAATAATAATAATAAATAAATATTATGATCATTACACATCAAAGATTTTTTAATAATAAGATATTAGCAAATTAGTTTTATTATTATACTTTAATATGTTCAATCAAACATCAAAATAATATAATAAAATAAGTATATAATCTGAAATATCATAATTAGTAATAATAATATATTATTTTCAAAGATAGATATTATTGTGATAGTAAGCCTTCTAAGGCAGCAATTAAATCTAACAAAGAGGTATATTTTATGAAAAGTCACCTCTTTTACCAAACAATACATTCCCCCATGAGTCACCTACCTTGAATGGTATAAATAGAAGGAAGGAAAATAAGGAAGGGAGAGAAAAACATTGAGAAATACAATCTGCAATTCAGAACTGCAGCAACAATGATTGGTATGCATTAGAATATAGAGCCATTAAATATGTATATACTATTTAATGAACATATAGGTATATGTGCATGAATGTGGATAAATTTTATAATGAATAATATGAAATGAATAAAATTTATATAAATATTAATATAAGGAGAGAATAATAATTGAATAAGTAATAATATATGAATAAACATATATATGAATAATGAATAATCAATACTAATATAATTGAACAATGAATAATATATGAATAAAAATATATATGAATACTAATTGATATGAATAAGAAATAATTATATATATATATATATATGATTATGCAATAACGATACTTATAATTAATGATGACTCTTTAATATAAACATAAGTAGATTATGTATTCTTATGAATTGCCCTCATCCTATGATTAAATGTAAGGTTGAAGGAAGACGATTAAGGAATAAGGAGATATGGGAAGACACAACTGATTAGGTGATGTACTCACTTAGTAATAATATTTAGCATATTTTGAATATAAGAAATAGATATTGTTAATCTGATTATTGATATAATGCTTTCTTTAATTTTATCATAATGAGAATCATTCTAGGAAATAATGAACTTAAAAAATCATTGATACATGAAAATGTATTTGATTATAGGTATGAAATAGATGAATGCAAATATATCTGATTATGTAAAGATTGTCTTCTCTGTGATTGGTACCCTCTTAGGCAGGTGAAGTAGAGTCCAAGTGGAGAGCCTAAAAACCCCCCTCTCATGTTCGTAGGCCAAGGAACGGGTTAGACATAGAGAGGTGGGGGTCCCACCGTAGGAAACTACACCATTATAGGGGTGGTAGGTCGTAGGCCCTTGGATCGTAGGACTTCACCTTGTCCTAATAGGGCAAGTGTCTTTGAGGTACTGACTTGTATGGGGATAGGCAGGGACTAAGCCGTTGGGAAAGGATGATTGTGAGAGGCAACCTCCCGTGCCCAACACAAAGGCTTCAGGGCAAGATCCATACAAGGCACTCCTCTTGCTTGTTAAAATTGTATTTATGATTATGCTTATATTTTGGATATCTAGATATTAATGCTAATAGATATATGTGTTTTTGGAAATTTGGTTAATATGGTGAATGCAGGTTTCAGACCAAGATTACTTCATTAAAAAGAACATTCATTTGGAAGGAAGAAACCCTAAACCTAATCAACAAAGGGATTTTAGGGCAAGTCTGGGTAAGGGACATTACACATGTTTTAAAATTTAAAAAATGTTTTTTTAAAATATTTTATTGGTTTCTAAAGGGGTGTGGGGGTCCCATAGACCCTTCCATGCCCCTTATACACCCTAAAAACATAAAACAAAAAACATTTGGGCGCTGTTTCTCCTATTGTGAGAGCAACTCACTGTTTTTTTTGCACAAGCTGCCACTTTATTTTAGATTGTTTGACTGTGAGAGGAGTTTGACAGTTGCAAGTTTGAAGCCACAACAGGTATGCTATTCTTTTTTGTATTTTTTTAAATTTTTTATCTTGTTAGGCAGTTTGTAAAATGTAAGTTTTTTATTTTTTATTTTTTTAAAAATGTTTTGGTTTCAACTTTTAGACTATAAAAATATTACAAATGAACACCAACAACAATGATCTAAGTATGAATGAGGGTAGTGAAGAAAATGAAGTTCAAGGTCAAGTAAATAGAATATCAATAGATCCCTCTTCTCAATCTGAAAGTCTAAACTCAGCTTCTATTGGAAGTCCACAAGACCGTTTTGCATGCCCTTAACCCGATCTTCAAAAATTTGCAAAAGGCCCTTTCAACCCCAAAAAACCATTGCTTCAATTTGCCACCAATTTAACTGTCAATAAGGGTAAAAATATAGGGGGCAACAGGCATTGGCTATGTCATATTTGCAATACTGATTACCATGGGAACTATACTAGGGTTAGAAACCATCTATTGGGTGAGAGTGGACATGGGGTTAGAGTTTTTGAAGATATAACATTGGAGCATGAGGTTTTAATGGCAAAATTGGTTGGAGTGAGTGAGGACAAAATCATTGGTACTTCTTACAATAAGAAACCGACATCTATTGATTTGCCTGACTATTCCAATGTATTTGTTGGAGAGAGTTGTGAAAGAGGGAAGAAGAAGGTAGGTGAAAAAACTATAGTGATAGGGTTAATGAGTGGAAAAACATGAGCAAGCCGATGATTCGGTGGCCAATTTTTTTTATGCCCATGCTATTCCATTTCATTTGGAAAGGTCACCTTATTTCAGAGCTATGTTGAGAGATGCATAGGCAATTGGACCCTCTTATGCTCCCCATGGAGAACATAGATCGCGTACCTCCCTCCTTGACAAACAATAATCAAAGGTGAACATGTTGATAGAGGAGATGAGGCAAACATGGATTAGAAATGGCTGTTCCATTGTCATGGATGGGTGGACTGCTATTCGACATCGGCCACTCATTAATACTATTGTTACATGCCCTGTTGGTTCATACTTTCTTTGAGCTACTGATTGTTCTGGGAAGCGTAAAGATGCTGATTACTAGTTTGCCATTTGAAGGAGGCCATGGAGGAGGTTGGGTCTTCTAATGTTGTGCAAGTTGTGATAGATTTAGCCTGTGTTTGCAAGCTAGCTGGTTTGATGGTTGAGAGTGCTTACAAACATATTTTTTGGACTCCATGCTGCGTACATGCTTTGAATAATGCTTTGAAAGACATTGGAAAAATAGATTGGGTGAAGGTAGCATGGTTGAAGCTAGAGACATACAAATGTTTGTATGTAACCATCACACTTCACTTGCACTATTTCGGTCTTATTCATTCAAAGAAAGTATTCCTCAAACCAGTTGAGACTAGATATGCTAGCTATTTTATTTTGCTGGAGAGGATGTTGGAGGTGCAGGATGCTCTACAATCCATGGTGGTTTGTAGAAAATGGAAAAAGTGGCCTCAATCAAAGACAGAAGAAGGGAAGGTGAGAGAAAGAGTGCTTAATGACACTTGGTGGTCCAATATTAAGAAAAATTGTTTGAGTATGTACTTACTACTTTGTTTTACTTTTTAGTTTTTAATATTTTATTTTAAAATTTTAATTTTCATCATTAGTGCTAATAGTGTTCATGTCATAATGTTGCTTGCAAATATATTCTCTATCATATAACTTGTTGTTAGGGTAATCATGTATGTGGGTACAAACTCTCCTAGCCTTGGAGAGATTTATGAGACTTTTGATAGCATGCTTGATCAAATGAAGCAAGCAGTTCGTGACAAGGATCCTGGATTGCAATTCTATGAGGAGCATATTAGGCCTATTGTCACAAAGAGGTGGAACACAATGAACACCCCTCTTCATATGGTTGCCTATGCACTTAATCCGAAATGGTATGCACCTAGGCTTGGCTGAATACTTCCTTCTGAGGATGATGAGGTAATGGAGGGGCTTATGGCATCCCTTTGTAAAATGTATAGCACTGAGGAGGCAACCACACTTCGAGAGCAGTGGCTTCAATTTTCCGATCTTCAGGGTCCTACATTCAGCAAACCAGAGGCTAGGACGAATAGGGCCACTATTGCACAAAAATACCCCATTGGATGGTGGAAATTTCATGAGGACACATCAGAGTTGAAGCAACTTGCTACCATTCATTTACTCTCACAAATTGCTAGTTCCTCTACTACAGAGAGGAATTGATCCACCTATGGCTTCATGCACTCAATCAATAGGAATAGGCTTACCTTGTAACGAGCAAAAAAACTAGCTGCAGTTCATAGTACCTTGAGACTTCAAGATCGATAGACTCTAGTAACACGTTGGGATGTTGATCCTGAAGATGTTAGGTAGACTGATGAGGAGGTGCAACCAAGAATGGTTGGGCTTCCTTTGGATGATCCACTTCAGGCAGAGAGTCACTGTGACATAGATTGTTCTTTTGATATTGATAGCCCAAATGAGGCATAGTGTCATAGATTGTTGTATTTGAAGTTTGAGACTTTGGCCTTTGAGTTATTTAACTTTAGTTTTAAAACTTGAACAACAAAATGCTTTTATATTTAATAGTTAATATTGTTTACTTGTCATGAATCTCATCATCATGATTAAAGTTTAAGCTTTAAACTTACAGTTATTGTTGTTTATACTTTATAGTTTATATTGTTGTTATACTACTATTGTCATAATCTATGCACATATTGATATTGTTGCTATGATGCTATAAGTTATTGACATATTTGATATTTCAGATTGCTCTTTTTCTCTCTCTATATAATATATTTTTAAAAAATCATATATATATATATTTTGAAAAATTCATATATCGTCGTCCCCTCGCTGTCCCCAAAAATTGGCCCTCGGATTGTCGTCCCCGAAACATGTCCCCCCCGTCCCCGTCCTTGAAATACCGTGGAACATAAAATTGATTCTTCTTCTCTTGTTGTTTCTTCCTTATACATTCGTGGATTCGATAACGTTGGTCGACAAGCCCTAAGCATAATAATCTTGCTTTTGAGTTTGGGACCTATTATTGTACACACCTTGGTCTATGTTATGTCAGGTCCTTTACCTTATAACATTCTCTTGGGAAGACCCTAGATTCATGCTTTGGGGGTTGTAACTTCTACTTTGCATTGTTGTATAAAATTTGTTGCTAATAACAAAGTAATTACGATCAAGGTTGACCTTGATGCTATACACCTTTGGGAAATGGCAGCTGCTGGTCAAGCCTCGGTTGCTTCTACTCTTAAAAATTGCATTCCTTCGTTATCTTCTAATGCGTTCACATCCTCTTCAGCAGTGTCTGCCTCGAAGGTTGCTCCCGAGACGAATGTCCCTAGAGAAGATCGTCCTGAAGCAGAGGATCCTAAGTTTGCCCCTTCTACTTCTTCTTTTGAATCGAATGCATGTCTTGGTGATGATTGGGGATCCTTGGACTTTACCGAATCTTTCATCAAATTGATCCTACCCATCTTGACATTCCTACTTTCTCTGACACCTCTATCAAGAAAACTGATTGTCATCTTGTTGAGGAAAACGATCATGGTCCTGGTAAGGAGAATGGTTGTGCCTGTGTTGAGGAAGATGATCATGCTTCTATTAAAGAGGTTGATTGTTGGCCTTTCAATTAGCACCTCTGGATTGCTTATTGGAAACAGACAGCTATTGCAAGTGTGTTAGTACATGCTCTCCGGATTATAGAGAGGAAGATCTCTCTTTGCTGATTTTCTATTGTAAAAAAGGGTGTACTAAGGTTCCTATCTTTTTTACTCACCAGTAGGACACAAGGGTGCATAAACACAATGCGCCGTAGCTAAGCTTTTTCTCTGGTTTCCTCAGATCTTAACTACGACTAACTAGCTTCTAGACTATCCTACCTCCTCAAGATAAACAGAGCATGAAGGTGTAGGAGCGAAATGGATGGGTTGGATCACTTGAATCCTCTGTCTCAATGGAATATGGCTGAGGCTCTGAACTCTCAGATATATACCAAGATAAGGCTCGATACAAGTAAACACTCTCTTACGGTAAACTAGATCTGAAACTTGCCAAGGAGGAGGAACCCCTATCCGAGGTGTAGGCTTAGAAACAGCTCACTGGAAGCAACAAGGTACGATGACGTGACTAACAGGATTCCTGAGGAGGTGACGACACCTGTCCAAAGTGTAGGCTGAAAGACAAATCATTAGACAACATCAAACGATAATGATCAATGACAAAATATCCAAGGAGGCAACGACACCTGTCCAAGGAGGAGATTGAAACAATGCACTATTTAGAACAAGACTTTGAATAGACTCAAGTATTTAGATCAAGCAAGCATGCGCCATCTGATTTATTTCTTCAAGCTTTCTCCAAAGAATTACAAAGGTCGGGACAGAAAAGGCACGAAATCATGCACAATTACGATCAACCAACGAACTCTCATCCAAGAGTGAACGGATATAAACAAGCTAACTCTGGCAACAATGGCGCATCAATTTTGCTTAGCAAATAAAGGTTAAACAAATAATTAGCCTAAGGCTCTTATTTATAGAAACTCAAAGGAGTAGGCAACCCTAAAATCTCCTTGAGTTAACAATCAGTTCTTGCCAATCAGTAAGATTTATTACTATGTCTAAAAGTAGGTGAGCAAGTAGTTAACTGGAAATCTACTTCAGTTAACTGAAACCTAACAAAAGTCAAACCAGAAGTCTACCTCAGTTGACTGACACCTAACTAAAGTGAACTTAAATTACAAATATGTCTCCAAAATAGACATCCACCTTTAAAGGAGATCTGAGATCCACAAATCGTGGGCGTCAATTAGACATCCTAGATCAGTGGGATCTGACATGCATGATTTGTGGAGCTTTGGAATCAACTTGGAAAAGGGCATCAAGTTGACTTCAGTCGTATTTATTGCTATTTTGGAGGGTAGGACGTCCTTGAGGTGTTTGACACCTCATCATCATTGGTCAACGGTGCTTTTGTTCATTCGTTGACTTCTTCATACGGAGGCCGTTACAAGTTTGTCAATTGTCAGCTTATCGCTTGTTAGCAACTTGATGTATGCACCTCCTTCATTTTTCTTCCCTTAGGAGGGTGACTCCTTTTCTTTTTGGCTGTGTTTCCACTTTGACGTGGAAGGTAGTGTAGTATTAACCGATGGCCGCTCTGTGTTGGGAATGACTACCTTCCACGTTCTTTTGCAGCTTTGACGTTTTCCTTGATCTTTCTCAATGGAAGAGTTTTGTATGATGAAACCGCGAAGTTTGACCACGATCACTCTAACCGTGAGAAATGCACATGAACTTGCTGCATGTGTAAAATTCCAATGGTTACCATCCTCTAACTTGGCCTTGGAAGGCGACCAGATATATGAAGTGAGACCATTATGGAACTTGTGGACTTGTGTCTATGCTTGTCAATCTATCCAGATTGACCTCTAGGTGTGCCCGACGTAGATCGGTGCCAGTTGTTTTCAGAAAATCATGTAGTAAGACCATTCTGGTCTTGTATTCGTCTTGGGAGAACTGCGTTATGAAAACCTTGAAGATTGACTATGCACACAATGCTGCTCGGACAACTTTTTCTAAAACTGCTAAAAATAGCCTCGCCGGGAGTAATTTTTACGAAAAATTCTAAGACATGGGTTTTGTCGAGAATGATTTTCTAAACAAACCCAGATCGTCAGAAATTCGAAATACGGGTTTTTCTATGACATGCAAGAGCCCTTCGGTGGCAGAGGCAGCGAGGCACTAGAAAGTGATTTTTCTCGGAAAAATCCAACACATGGGTTTTGTTCATGCTTCAGAGCTGAACAAACCTAGTTTGTTTGATTTTCAAAATTATGACTTTTTTCATAAACCCTAAAAAATAGGGGCAGCAGGGCTACTTTTTCTGGAAAACTCTAACATGTGGGTTTTGTAGAAAAATTTGTGCTGATCATACCCAGTTGGCCAGATCTGTGATTATCTGCCGTTTTCTCGGACATGCAAGAATTTTAGACAGAAATAGAGGAAGTAGACAGAAGGTGGATTGGAAGTTATCGGCTATCAATTTGGAAGAATTATGCCTTTTGATGCAAACTCTGATAAATAATCCCTCTGTGCAACAAATCTTCAAAAATTTGTAGAACGGTGAAAACCCCTCTGTCAGATCTTCAAAAATGTTGGAGAAGAAAAATATCCATTCTTGAGCTCCTCAACCTGCAAAGAAATAATGAATAATGGATGCCTAGACGCTTTGATATGTCAATTTGGAGTTGCAAGCATCAATTGGGCATCCAACTCATGGAGCCTGATTTGGAGTTCAAAAAGGTGATTTCCATTGATTGTGGAGTGTTTGGCCTCTTTTTGCCTCCAAAATTTGCTTACTCAAGTCAACATTTGCTTTTGACTTTCTTAGGCGTCCCTTTTGGAGTTTTGATCATTTTTGCAGGTTGAAGTGCCTCCGTTTGATCTTTGATCTTGGTTGCTCAGCTGATCTTCGGCAGTTTCTGACGGATCCGTTGTTGAGATGGGATTAGCTTGACGAGATATGCCTAGGAGAGATTAACTCAGAAAATTGAGTTTGAGCCTCTAGAATGAAGGGCGCCTTTCTTCAAGAGGGGCGCTTTTGGTAATGCCTTAGTCAATTTTCATTGACTGTTCTTCGTTTTGGCCTTTTTAGACCCCTCGTGCTTTGATCTGACGTTCCCGTTGATGGATGAGTCAAATGACTCTACTTGACGATGCATCGAGTAACCAGCTCGGTCCTGCACTGGATGACTGACTTCTCAGTTGATGACAGTGAGTTTATGTCCTTCAAACTCAAGGGCACCCCTGGCCAGGAGGGGCGCTTTTGACCTTTTTGACTGATTTTATCTATGTTTGAACTGTCTGCCTTTGACCTCCTCCATCAGATGATTGATTTGTCAGAAGTTCTTGCTGATGGCTTCACTGGCGAGACTGGTCGTAGCTGAGAAGATCATCCTGGGAGGCAGTAAAGCTTTTGGCTGAATCTGGATGCCTTGAAGAAAGGGCGCCTTTCTTCAAGAGAGGCGCTTTTGGCAATGCCTTAGCCAGTTTCTGGCTTTGTCTTTCCAGTTCTTCAATTTTGGCTTTTTCTGCTTGATCTTAATGTGTGATCGTTTGGCGTGTCCTGTGAACCTGCTGTCAGATCAATCACGTAGCTGGGAGGAAGTTGAAAAATGTCATGTATGAAGCAGATGTTGATGGATTCATCTGATACTTTGAACTGAGGGGCAGGGGCGCTTTTAGCTTGAAGCTTTTGATTTGGCATCTTCATTGTTTATAGATTCTCCATACTTCATTGACGATTGGGCAATGATCCTTGAATCAGATGATCTTGTTGATAGTTGCATTGTCGAGCTAGCACAAAAGTGAAGAGGAGGACTGATCTGAAGATGTCAAATGATTACATTTGTCCTCTGAGATCCAAGTGCGCCTTTCTTCAAGAGGCGCGCCTTTGTCAACTGTGACTGTGTTTTGCCTTGGTAGACAAAACGTCCATCTTCCAGAGTTAGCCAAATTTTGGCCTTTTTCGTTTTGAGAATCTCCTTTGTTGAATAGCATCATTTTCATCCTTTTCCGCCATAGCTTCTTCGTTGGAGTTCTTGAAGCTTAGCTTTCAGCACTTGGTATTGGCCAATTTGCTATCAATGGCTGCGGAGCTCCTAATTTCATTCTTGAAAAATTGAAATAGACCCAGCAGAGTAAAACATATCTTTTGATGATCCTAACTTGATCAGTGTGATTGTAAAGTCAATTAACCCTATCAAAATTATTTTCAATCATTTCCGGGAAGGTCCTATTTTTAAGGGTTTCCTTAAAAATAGGGGCATAAAACCCTAATTTTCAGATTTTTAGAAATTTAACCATAGGTTCCTTGACAGAAACCCACAAAGACTTCATGTTTGTTTTGACCTAAAACATACTTTTGACGGCATTTTTACATTGTTTAGCTCAATTTAAGCAAAATGCCAAAAATTTCATTTTGGGTACAACACTAATGTTTGTATTCTTGTCAAGAAGGATGATTGTGACCACGTAGAAGAGTACAATCCTTGTTGTTGGAATGATGCTCTTTACGTAGATCCTCCTCCTTCTCGGGATTTACAAACACGTTACGGTCTTGGTTTCAACCTTTTGTCTAAATATGGTTATGGACAAAAAGGTTGTGGGTGTAACGAGCAAGGTATTCAAGTCCCTATAGAATGTAATCCTCATAAACGTAACATGGGGCTTGGATACTCTCACACACAATCTAAACAAAAATTGTCGTTGAATGTCAACATGATTTCTGTTGAACCTTGTTCTCTTGAAGTAATTCATCCTAAGTTGATTGAAAGTAAAATGGACTCTAATGAAGTTCCTCTAGATCTTTTCTCTTCGGAGGAAGCACCAAAAGAATTCTTAGGTGTCTACATTCATCTGCCTTCTTATCACCATAAGTGACGATTCCCATATCGCTTGAACAAACGGGCATACTTCGGAGAATCTGTTATGAGCATTGATGAGAAGGCTCCTTTATCTAATGTGGATGATGACGTTCCTGTTTCCCATCTTGTAGATCGTAATACTCTCCTCAAAGGGGATACTGTTGATGTTTTCATGGATCTTAAGTCTTCTGAAAAGGTGATTAAAATTGGAAAGTGCCTTCCCTCATAAGAGTCTAAACAACACTTCGATTTGTTAGATTCTCATCCTGATATTTTCGCTTGGTCATATGAGGACATGCTTGATATTGATGAGTCCGTGGTGGTTCACAATATCGTTCTATGTCCCGATGCTAAGCTTGTTAAACAAAAAATCTGAAAGATGAATCCCAAGGTCGCCTTATTAGTCAACACTGAGATATAAAAGCTTTTGATAGCTGGTTTTATCTGTCCTATTGATTATTCGCCTTGGATATCGAATATTGTTGCTATTAGCAAGCTTGATGGATGTATTCACATTTGTATTGATTTTGTGATCTCAATATGGCTTCTCTTAAGGATGATTTTTCGTTGCCTAATATTGATATGATTGTAGACTCGACCAGAGGCCATGCCTTATTGTCTTTCATGGATGGCTTCTCAGGTTATAATCAGATTTGTATTAACTCGGAAGATCAATATAAGACAACCTTCACTACCCCTTGGGGTACCTTTTGCTACGTAGTCATGTTGTTTGGGTTAAAGAATGGGGGAGCAACTTACCAATGGGCGATTACTCTTACTTTCATGATTTCATTCACAAAATTCTAGAAGATTACATCAATGACATCTTGGCTAAGTCTACGACTCATCATGATCCTGTTGAAAATCTTCGTCTTGTCTTTGAAAGGCGTTGACTCTATAAGATGAGATTGAATCCTCTTAAGTGCATCTTCGGCATTAATGTCGGCAAGCTTTTGGGATTTATCGTTTCTCACTATGGAATTGAAGTCGATACAAATAAGATTGATGCAATTGTCAACATGCCTCCTAAAAACATCTCTCAACTATGTAGTTTGTTGGGGAAGATTTAGGCAATTCGTAGATTCATGTCTCAGTTGGCTGATCGTACCCTTCCCTCACGCGTTTGTTAAAGAAAGATGTCCACTTCCGATGGGATGATGAGTCCAAAAAATCTTTTGAGTCAATCAAGAGTTATTTAGCCAATCCTCCTATCTTAATGTCGGCTGTGCAAGATAGACCCTTTTTGCTTTATATCTTTGCATCACCTCATGCCTTAGCAACTTTATTATCTCAACATGATGATGATGGTAAAGAAAGAGCAGTTTACTCTATCAGTCATATTCTAGTTGATTATGAAACAAACTACTCTTCCATGAAGAAACAATGCCTTGCTCTTGTTTTTGCAATGCTAAAGTTACAACTTTATCTTCTTCATGTTGAAACCCATGTCATTGTGAAAAGTGATCTTCTTAATCATTTGTTTACTAGAACCAATCTTTTGGGAAGGTTGGCGAAATGGATAATGTTGCTCTTTGAGTTCGACATCAAATTTGTAACTTAGACAGCAATTAAAGGTCAAGCTGTTGCCAATCAATTGGTAGAAGCTCCCTCATCTCACTTCTTCCCTAATCTAGATTTATTTCTAGATGAAAATCTCTTTGTAACAGATCACAAACCTGTGTGGGAGATGTCATTCGATGGATTGAGATGTCAAGCTGGCTTTAGGGCAGGTGTAGTTTTAGTCTCACCTGAAGGCAAGCCAGTTCCTCTATCTTTTCTATTGGAATTTCATCGCACTAACAACATTGCTGAGTACGAAGCCCTTATTGCTAGGCTACATGCAACAATGGCATTAAACATTAAACATCTTCACATTCATGGTGACTTTGAACTTATTACAAATCAAATTACGGGAACATATCAGGCTAAGTAGAATAAGCTATCTCAGTATCGGGATTTAGCCTTATCCTTTCTTGACTGTTTCTCTTCTTTTACAATAGACAGTGTTCCTAGGAGAGAAAATCGACACGCAGATGCAATGGCGAGTGTAGCCTCCCTTGTGTCTTCGGATGATGGCATAGAAGAATACCACTTTGTGGTTTACATTCTCTGCTCTCTTGTTATCTCAGATCAACCTGAACTCAATGTTCTAGTGTGTGCTCACGTAGACTCGAGGGAATGGTATTCTCACATTTATAATTATCTGAAGACTGGAAATTTCCCTGATGATGTGATTAAAAACGCTCGCACTCAAATAAGAAAACTTTCAGTCCCATACATTATACCATCCGATGTTCTTTATCAAAGATCTTATAATGGTCTTCTCCTTCGGTGTCTCACTGAGGTGGAAATACCCCTTGCCCTTCAAGAAGCCCATTTGGGTTTTGGGGGTGGACATTTTGGTGGTAAATCCCTGGTGAGTAAATTGATTCATATGGGATACTTTTGGCAAACAATGGAGCAGGACTCCTTTGCCTTTGTCAAGAAGTGTCCGCAATGGCAACAACATAGCAATCTTATTTGGGCTCCTGCTCAAGAGCTTCAAAATCAGACCTCTCCTTGGCCATTTGCGAAACGGGGGTTGGATATTATTGGTAAAACATCACCTCCTGTTAAAGGACATACCTTCATCATTACCGCTATTGATTACTTTACCAAATGGGTCAAAGCACTTCGATCCACAAACACACATTGAAGAAATTTGTAGCTTTCTTCTAAACAATATCATTGCACGTTTTGGATTGCCTTCCACCCTTGTTTCCAACAATGGTACTTCATTTAAGAACAAAGAGTTGAAGCAATTCCTGGGAAAAACTCATATTCATACTATCCTCAGTCCAATGGCCAAGCCGAAGTGTCTAATAAGACTCTTGAGTTGATTCTTTGAAAAACAGTGAATAAACATGATAAAGATTGGCATACTCAATTAACGTACACCTTGTGGGCCTATTACACGAGTGTTCATATGACTATTGGTACAACCTCGTGTATGGTGTCGAGGCTATCATGCCTTTAGAGTTGGAAATTCCATCTTTGCGAGTTTCCCTTAAAAGGCTGATTGATGATGACACTTACCATGTTGATCGTTTGTATCAGCTTGAGTTGCTCGATGAGTGTCGATTGCAAGCCCCCAAACATCTCCAAGCTTATCAACGATCTATTTCTAAACATTATAATCAAGGTGTTTTTCCTTGAGTTTTCAATGTAGGTGATGTCGTTCTCTATGAGAATCAAACGAATGTGTTACCCCCATTTTTGGTCCCTGAAATTTTTCAAAATTTCTCTTATCAAGTGCTGATCAAACTTGTAGTGGTCATACATCCTTGTTAATCATGTGTTGTTAATCAATTTAAAGGTTCAAATCTTTAGCTGCACTTCTTTTATATTGGATCTTGGACACTGTCATGGGTCATCTCCAAGTTTTTTTGTTTGATTAACTAAGTTGATGTGGCTGATTGAATGAAGTCTGTTCTTAATGCCTGCGCCACTATGTGAAGAATTCATCTTTGCATGCAATAAGGAGATTCGAAGGTGAGCAGATTATTTGAATGTTTCATAACTATTAGTGGCCTTTGTATTGGTTTGCACAACTATAGAAAGTACTGACATGCCTTGAAATCTGTGGAGAAAAGTCAAAAACAAAGCTTTGGCGGTATTTTGTTTGAGTATGTGAACTCAGGCGAGGTTTCGAGAGGTTTTGTGAACCATCAAAAAGGTCTCCTCGCATAGTTAGAAGAAACATTAAAAAGCCCGCCGACGGAACATTTGAAAGTTTTAAAAACCCCTTTGAAAGTCGTTTGAAGTTTCAAAACTTCTATACCGTGTCAACGGGAAGCTATCAGATGTGTTTGGTACTATGTTCTGGCCTATCATACTACCAATGCTAAACGTTCCTTTTTGCACACTACTGGTTATATATTAGAATCAAAGTGATAGGAGGGATTGGCTTAAGTTTTTTTTGGATAAGTGGCAGGTCTTAATGGAACAATTTTTCTTTTGGAGATTTCATGGAGTTTGAAATGGTTGGGAAAATCACGAAAAGAGATTGTGAACATCAATAAAGAAGTATTCACGAAGCTCTTAGACAAGCTCATGTTTAAGCGTGTATGATTGTAATTTGGTCCAATTTTTAGGAATTGGCATTCTAATAATCTCCACTATGTTACCATTGTACCTTATGCGCCGATGGGATTTGATATCTCGAAGGCAAATTATGGGAGCAGACCACAATGGTTTTGCTTTGATCAATATATATGGAATGAGCGCATTGTATTCCCATCTCAGCACAATAAATAATGAAGGTCATCCAGATGCATCAAACTCGCGGAGATATGAGTGGTTGAAAAAGCTTTTTCAAATCATAGGAGTACATGAAAAGCTTTCATTGAAAGCGATTGGAACCAGAACCACAAAATTTGAACAATATATATTCATCTCCATGAAAATGCCATTGTGTTGAGTGTGCCTGTGCCCACAAGTGTAGAAGGCTAAATATTATGTGAAATAAGTAGGTGGCTTTTTAGATCTTTAGATGTTGCTAATGGTGGATCAATTTTATGACACAAGGAGATTCAAATAGTATTTTGAAATTCTAATGGCCACAAGGACTCCAAAGTTAGTTACAAAGAGAAGTAAAAAAGAGCAAATTTCTTTTGTAATTGAGGCACAAAGAGATAGCTAAGAGAAGATATTTTGAGAATCAAAGCGTAGTGGGAATACTTCAAATCAGGAAAGTCTTTATTTATGGGCCACGTAGCACAGGGGTGCTAAAAATTCTCATGGAATCCACTAGGTGTCTTCACGATAAATCATAAGCCCTATCAAATCATTGCAGTATGTGTACCCGAAAAGGGGAAATACTTCTTTCAAGAATATGTAACAAAATTCCAAATGGTGGTCAGGGAGACCAAAAGGTCATCTTGGGATGAATTATAAATATGTATTTTGAAAACATTAGAGGGAGCTCTCTTTTACGACTGTTTGAGAAGGGGAGAGGGAAAATTATTTTCTTTCCAGTCATAATCTTTGGTATAGAAACATTTTGAGTTTTTGCGCTCAGTATTTGCATCACATGAATAAAAGGAGGCATTAAATCTTTGTGTTTATTTGTATTTCTTTTGATTGCAATCTTCCTTTGCATTCTTTGTAATCTTACTTTGATGCTCCTTTTGATATATCAGATCATGCATGTGTTTAACATAGAATCTAAGTTCTAATTAACGCATTTACTGGGAAGTGATCATTATCCTCTCTTTTGCTTTACTTTGTGTATATGGAGTAAGTGATCTTTGTGTCTTTTGCCTTCATTCCCTCTTTTTATCATCTTATCACTCGCATTTGTGTCATTTTTATGCACAAATGTTTGTTTGCCTTTACTGCTTTCTGGTTAAAAACACACTTTAGCATTGTTTTTAGTTTCTCCAATTCATTGAAGATCATAAGAGGGAGCTGTACATCTAAAATTTAGAGGACGATCGCTAATCCAATAGCGATCTCCAGAGCTGTTAGTAAATGATTTGTCTTCATTGCTGGGTGTATTTGGGTCGTTTTATCTGATTATTTGGAAAGGGACAATCTGTTTGCTAATAGAATGCAAATGCACCGCCTGATTAAAAGTGGAAGTTTAGCCCTAATTGGTTAGGCCCTTACATAATCATCTTCGTGTATGGTTTTGGTGCCTATGGACAGTAGTCTATGGATGGAATGCCTCTAAAAGAACCAATCAACGCAATGCATCTTTGTCGATACTATGCATAGTGTCTGTGGCATACACATGGCGCTCGTCCCTCAAGGATTGTAGTTTGTTGTGCTATGACATCCCTTCATTAACACATTATCTTTGTATATTGTGTTATGAGGTAAACATGTGTATGTAATTAATTTCTTTATTTAGGAGTTATATATACATGTGTTTTATTATGCTATGTACCAGTGCATTGTATTTCATTAAGTGTTTTGGTTAGGCAATTAGATCATCATTGAATTTAATTCACATACATCCATAAACATAAATCCATCACATAAGCCATACATGAAAGTAATTATACACATAAGAACACCATGATGTCGCACAAAATCTCATATATATATATATATATATCAAAATGTCATGTACATGCATAGCTTACATACTCAGACTTGGAGAGTACTCGGCAAGCCCAAATTTTTTTACTTGGCAAATACTAAACATCTAAAAACGTAGTAAAATTTCATATAAACACTTTTTTTTTCTGCAAAATTCAATTACAAAATGTATCAATTGAGTCTAAAAACCACGAGGAAGTGTTTTCTATAAAATTTGATTTTTGAATACATATGGATTACAAAATGGCATCATCATACGAAGTCGCATAGTGAAATTGGATACAATAGCTAGCTACTAACTAATAACTATTATGAATTTATGATGATTGTATTTGAAAATCATCATCATAAATTTCATATCTAGGCAACTTAGACATTACAAGTTTTTAAATCTTCCTCTTCCCCAACCTAGAGAAATATTGTGAGGTAGAGGGTAAGGTCCTCACACTTGATTTTGGCTCCCTACTTGCCGTAGAAGATTGTGGCTCCCCAACCTAGAGAAATATTGAAACTGCTAATAGCTTTGTGAATCTTTATAGACAAAAACCTTTATTTTTTGGGACGTTGACCTAATAACACATGGACACCATAGATTTTTGATACTTGATGGGTGATGAAAATTTCCATTGAGTGAGTCCTCTTGGTTTAGCTCTCCTAATTTTTTTTGGTTGAATTTCTTGAATCTATGTATTACAAGTATCGATTTCTAGAATCACAATGGAAAAATTTATTTTAAATTCTTTTGGTGACATGACATGTTTTCTTTTCCAATCTAATTCTTCTGTCCACATTGGGACGGTCATCTCCTTTATTTTTCGTTACTTTGAATTTCGTTCATTGTTAGTTTTATGTTATTACCTTCCTATAAACATATATTTAACAGAATTTGATGTCTGCAACTAACTTCAAATTTCACCATTTAAGATGTGTCCCCTATCCTTCTAGTGAGGTTGCAAGTAATATTTCAAGCGTTATTTAATCCTTGTGGTTATTACCATACACTGAGTTCAACTATGTTCACATGCATAGGGTACAATTGTTCTTTTTGTCAGCAGTTTTGTCTTGATTGGATGTTCACATCCTGTTGGCATAACAATTAGCACCTCTAGAGTGCGAGTTGGTACGGACAGCTATGCACAGTGCATAATGATTGCTCTTCAAATTAGGAGGGGAAGCTCCCTCTTTTGCTGATATGCGTTCTAAAAGTAAATGACCTAAATCCTATCTTTTTGATTCAGCTGGAAGAGGCACAAGGTTAAGAAAACCAAGGACGTTGCAGCTAAGGATTTTCTTTGGTTTCGTAGGTTTTAACTACAACTAAAAACTAAAAGTTTTAAACTATCCAATCTCCTCAAGAAAACAGAGCATGAGGAAAAGGAGCAAGAATGTGATTATACGATAAACTTCAGGTGCAGATTCACAACGTGAAGGCAAGGTGGCACAACTATTTGCTTGGCTGGGAAGAAGTTTTTTAGAAACAAATAAATATACGATAAACTGAGTACAGATTCACAACGTGAAGGCAAGGTGGCACAACTATTTGCTTGGCTGAATAGGTTTATTGACACACATAAAACGATAAGCTTTAAGTACAGATTTGCAACATGAGGGCAAGGTGGCTCAGTAATTTGCTCATCTGAATAGGCTTATTATTAACATAACAGAAGGTAAGCAACTAGGATAGTAAATTGCATAGACAAGACACACATACAATAAATGATCAAACTACCAACCCCATTAAACTAAGATTCAAATAAACACCATAGTAATAACATGAAGGCAAGGTGGCACAACTATTCATTAATATAGTAATCACTCATGAACAAATATAGAATAACAATCTTACAGGCAAGGTGGGCTCAACATATATTGCTATAGCGTGCAAAAGTTATTTAGAAATGAGCTGAAAGCTCTTATTTATAGACATCAAAGGTGTCGGCAACCCTAAAATCACCTTGAGTCAACTAGAGTCTCGCAAGCATGCAAGATCTTTATTCCTAATCTAAGGAAAATAAACTACATTGTTAACTGGAAAGATACCATTAGTTAACTGAAACAAGACTCAACAAAATAGGCATGTGCAACATGCACATCCTTATTGAAATGAAAACTAACTAATAACTCCAACTATACAAAGATGTTTCCAAGAAAGACATAGCGTGCATTGTGGAACAATGAGTTAACTCAGAAAGAGGCATTGAGTTTAACTCTTGTGTCTAATGTGTATCTTGGAAAAGGTGGGACGTCCTGATCTCGAGCAACTAACCCCTCCATGAGGTCGTTGATTGCATCACCATCTGGGGCACTTATACTCTTTCGTAGTACACGATGTTTGCGCAGCATATGCTCACCACCTATGATCTGGCTTTGAAGTTCACCTCTTCTTCTGACTGTGTCATCGAACAATGCTGACATGATTGTAAGTTGATGACTGTAAGTTGATCTTATAGCCAATAGAGTCTCCACTGAAAATACCATGGATGAGTGTTTGCAATTCTGATTGAATGTCTACAAGCTCAACATACTCACCACCAATAGAGTCTCCACTGAAAATACCATGGATGAGTGTTTGCAATTCTGATTGAATGTCTACAAGCTCAACATACTCACCACCCTCATGCTGATATCGGCAAGAAACTTGTGACACAAAAGTTCTCACATAATGAAGTGCAGTAGTCACATGCTCTCTACTCTCGGCCAACTCTAAAGTCATTGTTTCCTGTATTTTTGCCTTGAAGATTAATTGTGTTCTCCAATCAAAAATAGCTTCTCCATCTTCTTCATCAGCGACTGAGTCATATGCCGTCCCCAGGTGAGTGATCAAGATTTCATCCCTAGGTTTGTCAACCACCAAGCTGTGCTCTGAATCTTGAATTTGCAATCGGAGTTCACAAGCGTTGTATCTCAACTGAAATAGCTCTGTAAGTGCAAAGCGACCCTTAGTGATAAACTCCCCTTCCTAATCCATCATGTGCTTCCCGTACACAACCATTTGATTGAGCTAACGATACTCTACTGGCGGCTCTATCATTTGTGGGAGTGAAGCGGTGACATTCTCGGGCCTATGGACGAGATTAGAGATGTATTGACAAAGCTGTTGGTTTTTAGCCTTGAGGGCTGCCTTGTCTTCTCTGTCTTTTGCCACTCTATCCATTATGTTGTTAGTTGCAACTTGAAGCAAATCAACCTCTGTTTGGCGTGTGCTCCTACCAAGGTTAACCTTGATAACCTCGAAGTCTTCAACTTCCAACTCATCCAAATTCTTGTTTGGTGGAAGTACTGTAGTCTCTACAATGATCTCTTTCTCAGCGTTCCTCTCTACATGAACTTGTTTCTTAATTCTCTTATCTGATGGATCTTGGTGGATGTGATCAAAGTCCGAGTGGTCAATTATGTATGATGGTTGCCTCCTCTTCCTACCCAGCCGACTCTCAAGCCAAGACGAGTCTTGACTAATCTCACTGGATGGATTGGTGCTAGTCACAGGAGAAGCTGATGAGGCGTAAAGTGTAGAAGTATGGCTACGCAATGACGAGTCCAAGTCCAAATCAATGTGAATTGGAACTGGGAGTTGCAGTGGTGTTGGTGATGGCAAAGGAGGCTGTACCTTTGGCTCTGGCATGCTCTGAATTGTATTCGTAGCTACCTCCACCTATGTTTCTGCAACTAGTGCCTTCCCTTTCAATTTATCAAACACTTTGTTTCTCTTAGGAGGGTTACTCCTTTTCTTCTGTTTGGGTTTTGACAATGATGGCAGTGTAGATTCCACCAATGGCGGCTCTATGCTTGGCATGATTGCCCTCCTTGTTTTCTTGCTTCCTAAGTAGAGTATGCTATTCTGAATAGGTCTACCTGTTCTCTCTTCCACGAATGAATACTCTTAGGTGTACCAATCAACAATTGGAAGTGGTTGTGTATCAACCTACTCTCTGAAGAATTGAGGAAGTATATCCCCATCGTCATCTCACAACTCTTCAACATCCTCTGACATGTAAAGGGAAATATGCGAGAGAGTGAACCTGTTGTAACTGCGTCGGCGCACCTCGAACTCATCCTCGCGGCTGACCCAATAGTCCTTCATAGTAGGCTTGTGCTGAGGGCGACCTTCGAGACGCGTTGAATAATAACCCCAAGGGTCATATGAGCGTGCATCGACAAGGTACTTGAGCTTGAGGTTTCTATCTCCTGACCTACAGTCTTGGCATCAACTGGTGTTTTACATCTATAGATTCCCATTTGCAAAGGGAAATTGGCTGCCGGCTTGCACTTGTTACGCAATCGTGAATGGACTTCAAATAATTGCCTTAGAAACTACATGAACACCGTCTTATTCAAAGGATAATGTGGTAGCATGGTTGGATTTCCTGTATAATCGTAGACACGAATGCAAGTATATGTAGGGAACTGAATGAACCAGTCCGCCCATTTTGCCATTGCCTCTCGAGCAACTCTTGAAATACGAATGTGTAACTCCTAGTCTGGGTCTCTCATTGTGTATATCAAGAACGCTTCCTGCACATGCTTGAAATGCTGCTCAGAAGTTGTGAATTCAAGTTGATCGTAGTACTAATAAACTTTCTGCACATTTAGAACGCCCGTGGTGTTCAAACCTCTAAATTGATTCTGATATGCAATCAAGTATACGAGATAAGAACACATGTGAAAAACATGGGCAACTAGGAATCCAGTAATCTATTTGTGAATGACGTCGTTGATCAAAGAAGCCCTGTCATAATACTCTCGCTTGGAAACAATCTGCGCAATGATATAATACATCCAAGGCTGGAATTTGTCTGCATCTAAATGACCGGAGACACGATTAAGAAGAGTTATCGAAATTGCGTACTCGTCTTTGAACTCTCTGCGACCAACATTGTGTGGCAATTTAACTTTCTTTTCTTTTAACAATCTTTCTGCCATTTTGTTCTGACACATGTCCTTATCATCATTAAATGCTCTCTCACACTGAACCATGGTAATGACCAAACTATTTGGATGCTGAGGAATACCAAAACATTTCTCAATATTTTGGGGCTTGAGACTGCAAATCACCCGTCCATCTGCTGACTGAATTTCACGAGTAGTAGAATTGTAATGCTTGATACAAGACATCACAAATTCTATGCTCAGAACTGAAATGGGGATAGAAGCCGCCTCTAGCATCCCGAACCTTTCGATGTTTTGAAGTATTGTCGAATTTATCTTTTTCGGATCCAAAATGACCTCTGGAAGCACCTTATGCAAGTATGTGTCAATTGTTCCAATGAAATCATGAATTAGGACTGACTTGGTCTTGAATTCATTCTATGTGTATTGCATTCTGTAAAACTCACCTGTTGACTATGAACACGACTATGTTTTGACAACTTTCTCCGGAAAGCCGAAAATCACTCCTGATGAGGCTAAAAATAGCTTGTCGGAGGGCAATTTTCACAAAAAGTTTCAAGACGTGGGTTTTGTGCAGAAAATGATTTCAAGCAAACCCACAATGTCATAAATTTGAAAACACGCCGTTTAGCTTGACATGCAAAGACTTTTCTAAAAAAAAACAATTGGGGGCAGCAAGGGCTGTGAGGGTAGATTTTTCTGAAAAAAACTGGAACATGGGTTTTGTGTAGAAATGTTTTCAAGCAAACCTAGATCCTCCATTTTGAAAAATATTGTCTTTTACTCCACCATGCAAATTAATTTTAGTTGAGAAAAGCAAAGCTTCGAGATTTGAAGCTTTGAGGTGATTTTTCCTGAAAAATTCAAACACATGGGTTTTGTAGAGAAAGTCGTGCACAACCAACCTAGATGATTAAAACTATCAAAAAACCGCCAAATTCTTGGACATGCGAAGAATACTTAAGACAAGAAAAGAAAAAATTAAGACAGAAGATAGAGGTTTTATGTTTTTGATTCTGTCAAAATCACCATGCTTGAAAAAACACCGTTTAGCTTGACATGCAAAGACTTTCTGAAAAAAGCAATTGGGGGCAGCAAGGGCTGCAAGGGTAGATTTTTCTGAAAAAATTTGGAACATGTGTTTTGTGTAGAAAATGTTTTCAAGCAAACCTAGATCCTTCGTTTTGAAAAATACTGTCTTTTACTCCACCATGCAAATGAATTTTAGTTGAGAAAAGCAAAGCTTCGAGATTTGAAGCTTCGAGGTAATTTTTCCTGAAAAATTCGAACACATGGGTTTTGTAGAAAAAGTCGTGCACAACCAACCCAGATGATTAAAACTATCAAAAAATTGCCAAATTCTTGGACATGCAAAGAATACCCAAGACAAGAAAAGAAGAAATTAAGACAAAAGATAGAGGTTTTATGTTTTTGGTTTTGTCAAAATCACCAGGCTTGTCTGAAGTTTGTTGATTATTCTAGACCTGTATCTGCAAGGAAATCTGAAAAAATAATGTTTATGATACCTTCAAATGCTTGCACAAGAGAAAATTCGCTTGCACTTCAACCTGTTATGAGAGAAATGGACGCCATCTTTGAATAAATAGAAAAAAATCTAAAGTTCATGGCGCCAACTGCAAGAAGAAACCCTGATTTCAAAAGAAGCCATTTGATTGGACCTCACTTCGTGCAACAAAAACTGACTTGAAGTCTCAAAAATATTAAAATATTTAGTTTAACTCAACATGCAAATTGTTGTGAGTCTCAAAATAGGCGCCAATATTAGAATATTGAAGAAATTCGCCATTTGCAAAGTTGACATGCAAAAACTGAAATTTAATATTATTTTATTGAGTTAACCGAAATCTCTATTTCTTGGTTCGCTTAGAATCTTTTTCTGATTCCAAAAAGTCAAACTTTGACTTTCTAGGTGGCCCACATCAGAAGTTGAGATTTTTTGCTAACTCCCTATTTTATAGCTTGTTGAAAAAGTCATAGTAGCCTTTGTTGAACTCTGATTTCCGGGTGCCCGATTGATTCTGAAATTGAATTGGAGGGCTCATTGCGTAGCCAGATCAAAACTGATGAAATGTCTGCTGGGAGCTGTGACCTCAGAAAATTGGATCTGGTGCCTCAAAATGAAGGGCACCTTTTTCAAGGAGATGTAATTTTGTAAGATTCCATACTTAACCATTTTTTTGATTTGCCATTTGACGCTTCAATCTGTCGTTGCCAGTGAACGATGACTCCCGTCGACTGGAAGTTGGATCCATCGTGTAGTTGGAAGAATTACGCACCCGATGACTACATGTGCAAAGCCTGCATGCTGGATTAAGACCCCCAAATGCAAGGGCGCCCCTGGCTTGCAGAGGAGCATAAACAAAAGCTAACATGATTTTGCATTTTGTCAATTTCAACCAAGTACCCTACTTTGACCTTTGCTACTGGGAGCTGGATTGCTTCGATTTGCGTGTTGACAGGCTTGTTGCATAGATGGAACAACTTGGAAGAGATGTTCTTGGGAGTGACGAAGCGAAATGACTACATTAGGTGCCTCTAGAAGATGGCCGCCTTTTTTCAAGGCAATGTGTAAAACCCTTGGCCATTTTTCCACTTGTCTCCTTTTTGCTCTAATTCTTTGATTACAGGCGATTGACAGATCCCGAAGGCTGACTGATAGATTCACTACGTAGCTAGGAGGATGTCGCACAAGTCTCATGAAGACGACAGCTGCAAGAAACCTCATCTGATTGGCCTAAAGGCAAGGCACCCCTAGCCAACAGAGGTACAATTTGATATTTTCACTTTATATTTCCTCCGTTTTACGTGCTCATTGGAACCACTATCACGGTAACTCAGCTTGTTTGACAACCTTGCGAACAGGTGCATTGCGGAGCTGGGCTGAATCAAAACAGATCCCCTGCAAACAAAAACTGCAAATTCATTCGTTTGAGGGTCTAATTGAAGGGCGCCCATGGGCTATAGGGGCCCAGAAACTACAAATTTAATTGCCTCTGTGATGTGTAACTCCTGCGTAACTTCTGCTTGCACCTTCGATTGTCGGAGTTCTGAGAATCAGATGAACTTGCTTGATAGCTCGTTGGAAAGCTGACTGAAAACCGAAGAGAATGAGTATATTTGCAACCCAAAACAATTGAATCTTGACCTCCAAATTGAAGGGCACCCTTGAGCTACAAGGGCGCAGATTTTATCTAGATTTGGTAATTTCCTCCATCTCGCGCTCTGCGAACACCGTCTCTGCTGAGTTGTCCACATAGAAGCATTACTGCTGCTAATGTGTGTGTGTGTGATTGTATTTCACCATTTTCATATGTACGAACACTGTAAAGTTGATTTGCACGTTGATTGTTGTGATGAACCACCACTCTGATGATTTGTTTTCATTTAATTTGTAGGTCTGATTTTTTTGTTTCAGTTTGTGTTTCCTCTTATGCTTTGATTTTGTTTGCTAGAAATACTAAAATGATAAATATAGTTTCTTCATTATATAATAAGGAACTTACAACATATGACTTACATCAGATTCAAAACTAAATATATCTTAGACTATAATTTAACTTACAACCATACAACATAGTGAATAGTGATTTGCTACAGTAGTAAACCCCAATGAAATGCTGATTACTCTTTTAATCCGAACTTCTCCCACCAAAAACCGAAATAGAAGGCTTCCTAGGGCAAGGGCGCCCACTTTAGGTGAAGTTGCAGCCTCTTAAGATAGGCGTTTCTTTTCCTTGTGCTGGTATAAACCCTCAAGAAAGGGCGGTTGGTTGTAGCTCTTCAAAACAGCTCCAAAACACCACAAAATGTAAACAGCTCTTGTGCAATTGTGATTGGAGACAACGGCAACCCAAACCACTCAAAACCAAGCTCAAAACACCCTGCAAACTGCAACGTAGATCTCCAAAAGAAGCAGCAAATAACAGATCAACAACTTTAAGGTGGTGTTTCACACCCTCAAGTAGCTCCAAACGAAGAACCAAGCCCCACCAGGCTCACCCACTGCAAGAAATAAGGAAACCCTAGCCTCCTTTCTCCAAGCTTCACTCCCAAGTTTTCTTCAAGCAAAATGATCATCTGATGAAGGGGGTCGAACTTTCTCACTTGCCTTTTATAAATTAACAAAGGAAACACTATTCATTAAAGTGAGCACTATTCACTTAAGTTATAACTTTTTCCACTTTAGTAATGAATAGTAACTTTAAAATATAAAGTGACCCCTTCATATTAAAGACACATGGTCCCTAGGCCGAGGATGGTGAAATAAAAGGTGAATATCATTAAATTAAGCACCAGTATCACGCCAACGCAACCATTCACCCTGCCACCATACTCCGGAGATCAACAGTGAGGTTTGACGACCAAGTGCCCGTCCAAGTGACCCTCTATCCAGAACCATTAGCCTACGAGGGTCGACATGATAGGCTAATCTACTGACGTCTGAGTGTCTAATTAGAAGGGGACATCACAGTCCGCCCTCCCTGAAATTGCTTGTCGCCAAGCAATCTCAACTCTGGATGTTGTAAAATGTCCTCGCTCTCCCATGTAGCATCCTCTACCGGCAAATCCTTCCATTTGATTAGATATTCCCTGATGACTCGCCTCCGCAACTGCCTCTCTTTGACTTCTAAGATGGCCTCAGGTACCATAATCAATTTCCCCTCATCATCCAAGGGTGTTAAAGCTATGGAAGGAACGACGCGATGTCCCAATGCCTTCTTGAGGCGTGACACATGAAATACATTGTGTACCCTACTATTTGTCGGCAAGTCCAACTCATAAGCCACCTTGCCTACCCGTCTGATGATCCTGAAGGGTTCGTAATATCGCGGCTTGAGTTTCTCCGCACCACTCTTCCTGAGAGTTGACTGGCGGTAGGGCTGCAACATCAAATACACCATATCCCCAACCTCAAAAGATCGCTCAACTCTTCTTTGGTCTACATACTGCTTTTGCTGATTTTGTGCCTTCTGAATGTTCTCACAAAGAGCTCTCATAATATCTTGGTTCTCCTGTAAAAGATCCCGAGCACTGGGCACTCTACTGTCACTCAGCAACAAATCAACAAAGTTGGGTGCCTCATACCCATATAATGCCATGAATGGGGACATTTGAATTGACACGTGGTGCATGGTATTATAACAGTACTCACAAAGATGAATCCACTTCACCCAACCTTTTTGCTGTCCTGCTATATAATTTTAGAGATATCCTTCCACCCATTTATTAACAATCTCCGTCTGTCCATCCGTCTGCAAGTGGTAGCTAGTGCTCGGAGTAAGCTCGGTCCCACATAGCCTGAATAGCTCTTGCCAGAAGTGGCTCAAGAACCAACTATCCCTGTCGCTGACAATGTTCCGAGGTAGCCCATGCAACTTGAACACCTCACGAAAAAACAATTCTGCTACTTGTGTAGCTGAATATGTAGTTGCTATCGGAAAGAAATGAGCGTACTTTGTGAGGCGATCCACAACTACATAGATACAGTCTCTACCCTGGGCTTTCGACAAGCCCGTAATGAAGTCTATTGATAAGCATTCCCACTTCCTGTCAGGAATTGGAAGTGGCTGAAGCAAACCAGTAGGATAGGTTTGCTCCTGTTTATTTTGCTGACAAACAGGATACTCTCTAACATATCGAAAGACATCTAACTTGAGTCCTTTCCAAGTGAAACGTTCTCGAACCTGCCTGTAAGTTTTGAAATACCCCGGATGTCCGGCCATGGGTGCATCATGAAAGGCCCTCAATACTTTGTTCTTCATTTATGATCCTGGGGTCAAGAAAATCCTTCCTTTGTAAATGATAAGATCATTTACAACTGAATATTTGCTATCTTGCACCGAACCCTCAATGATGCCAAAAGCCCAAGAGTCTTTGGCATACTCTGTTGTTATCAGATGTCTCCAATTCTTTGAAATCTCAACCATGGAACTCAAATGTGGACAGCGAGACAGGGCATCAGCAACCACATTCTGGGACCCTTTGACGTAGGCAATGTCAAAGTCATATGATTGCAATTTGCTCACCCACTTTTGTTGACGATCGTTGAGATCCCGCTGTCCTAGGAAATGCCTCAAGTTGTTATGATCGGTCTTAACGCAAAATTTGCTGCCCACAAGGTACTACCTGAATTTGGCCAACGCATGCATGATGGCCAACATCTCCTTGTCATAGATGCTATAACCTCTCTCTGGTCCTATTAACTTCCTGCTCTCGAATGCTTACGAATGTTTGTCCTGCATAAGGACGGCGCCAATCCCTTCACCCGAAGTGTCACACTGAAGTTCGAAAGGTCTAGTGAAATCTGGTAACGCAAGGATAGGACAAGTAGTCATCAGCTGCTTAAACTTCTCAAAACACTCTTGTGCCTCAAGAGTCCAAATGAATGCCCCTTTCCTTGACAAGTCTACGGTAGAAGCCACACAAGCCCAAAAATCTTCTAAGCTGAGTAAGATTCTCGGGAGTAGGCCACTCTATAATATCTCTGACCTTGTCAGGATCCATATGCACACCCTCTGCACTAATAATATGACCCAAGTACAACAACTTCGTCATACCCAGATCACATCTTGACTCCTTGGCATACAAGGACTCCCTATCAAGAATACCCAGTACCGTATCCAAATGGGCAACATGCTCCTCCCAAGCCTTGCTGTATGCCAATATGTCATCAAAGAAAACAAGTACGAACCTCCTCAGTTGTGACTGGAAGACCCTGTTCATGGTGGATTGAAACGTAGCAGGGGCATTGGTTAGCCCAAATGGCATAACCACAAACTCAAAGTGTCTGCAATGACAACGGAAGGCTGTTTTCTCAATGTCCTGCTCCCTCACACGAATCTGATGATACCTCGATCTCAAGTCTATTTTTGAAAACCAACGAGCGCCATGTAGGTCATCTATCAGCTCATCAATCCGGGGAATAGGATACCTGTTTTTGATTGTCCTTTTATTTAACAATCTGTAATCAATGCACATCCGCAAGGTTCCGTCCTTTTTCTTCACTAACACAACGGATGAAGCGAATGGTGACTTACTAGGCTTGATATGTCCCATAGCGAGCAACTCCTTAATCGTTTTCTCTATTTCATCCTTAAGTCGCTTAGGATGCCTGTAAGGTGTGACAATCACGGGCTTAGCGCCCTCCTCCAACTCAATGATGTGTTCAATACCACGGTCTGGTGGTCTACCAGGTGGAATCTCACTAAACACCTTAGTGTGTTTAATCCTCAACTCCTATATGTTTGGATGATAGACTGGGGTTTTCTGCTCCTCTTGTGATGGCATCAACATGCACTCTGCTGCCCACTAAATCATGTCGTGTCGCATGAGCTTCTCCATTCTACTGAAAGATATCATTCTGAAATTACTATCTCTGATGGCTTATAACACATGATTCCTCCCGTCCACCTTAAATCTCATCTCCATATCATGAACATTAAGGGTAAACTTTCCAATGTCATGAAGCCATTTCATCCCTAGATCCATATTAGTGTTGCCCATATTCACCACATAGAAATCTGTCTTAAAGTCATAGTTATTTAACCGCATAGGGAGATCTAATATCATCCTATCACACTTGAGAGTGTAGCCATCTGTGATTTTCACTCTTATGCCCTCAAATTCTTTTGTCTGAATCCCACACTTCTCAACCAGCCTAGCATCAATAAAATTATGCGTGGCCCTTGTATCCAACAAGGTAATGATCTTTTTCCCAGCTAAGACCCCTCGCATTTTGAAAGAGCCCTCTTGCTGTATGCTAGTGAGACGTGCTTCTTGAAGCTTAACTTCCTCCTCTATTTCAGCATCATTTTCAACCTCATTTTTAGATTTTTCTACCTCGGATTCCTCATGCTCACTATGCTGGTTTGATTTCTCATATTCAGAATCCTAATAGAATGCCCACATTATTTGGTTAGCCTTTCCCTTAGGTCTCAAAGGACAATCGTGGTTTGCATCATAGGGTCCTTTGCAATAGAAGCACAACTTCTTCCTGCGCAAGTCATCTATGGTTTCTCTGTCTAACGGGGCTGCTGATTTCCCCTTGGAATTTGAGTTTTCCTTCTTCTTAGGAAATGATTTCCCGTCCTTGTATGAAGATGATGCTTTTGAAGAGAACTTACTTTGCGGAGCTGCAAGTTCCATGCTCCTAGCTTTTTTTATAGCTTCCTGTAGAGTCAGGGGATCAAAAGCTTTGATCCAACCTCTCAATGGTTCCGATAGACCTTCGATGAATAATACAACCAATCTTCTTTCTGATATGTTGGGAACCATAACTGATAACCGCTGAAAATCACCTATATATCCCTCCAAACTCCCAACTTGCTTGAGTCGAGCTAGATCTCTGAAATAGGTTTCTGGATCTTTCTTATCAAAGCATTCAACCAACCTGTCAATGAATTCTTGGTAAGAGGTGATGCGGTTATGCTGCAATGTGACCTTACATGATACCACCAATCATGGGCTACTCCTTCCAAATGCAAGGTGGCTTACTTAATTGCATCCTCCTCTGCCATTGGTCGAAGAGTCAAGAACGTATCCAGCTTGTGGACCCAAGACTGTGTTGTGGTCTTACCACTGCCATCAAACGTAGGCAAAACGAGTTTACCAGTGGCATGTTTCAAGTCTCTATTTTGACTTCGAGGTCTCCTATCTTGCCTTGTCCTGTAATGTTCTCTTCGTTGACTATCAAACCTATCAAAGTTGATGCGCTCCCTAACCTGTGGTGTCAATAACTCCCATTCATCGTTTGCTGCCATGATATTATCTGCAAACACTGCCTCACCCTCTTCTTCAACATTTTCAAAAAGGTAGGACGTGTAGGCCTATCAGCAGTACGAGTAGGTGCTCGATGTACCCTGGGTGTCCCCACAACGCTCCTGTTATCATCAGGTATCTGGTTTTGCCTTCCTTGAGTATTCATTTGTTGTAACTGTGTCATAAGTGCTTGTACAACCATTGCAACCTGTTCCTGTCAAGTTGCCAAGCGTCTAAGAATCTCATGGTCATCTTGGTCCTCATTATGCCCCCTATTTCCTCCATTTCTAGGTGGACTACCATTTCCCCTGTCTCCCATTGTGGCCTGTTGTATATCAGCAACCTGATTTCTTTGTTGGCATGCTCTTTGACGGGTATAATATCTGTGGGGGCCTACTTCTTGTGGCTGCATGAAAACTTTAACCCTCCAGGATGGCAAGATTAGAGCTCTGATACCACTGTGATGAACCACTACTCTGATGATTTGTTTTCACTTAATTTGTAGGTCTGATTTTTTTGTTTCAGTTTGTGTTTCCTCTTATGCTTTGATTTTGTTTGCTAGAAATTCTAGAATGATACATAAAGATGCATATGCATATCATGAAAGCTTCAAATAAACTAAGCTAATGGAATAACTTGAGTACATTGCTCATTTCAATGTCTAAATATAGTTTCTTGATTACATAATAAGGAACTTACAACATATGATTTACATTAGATTCGAAACTAAATATATCTTAGACTATAATTTAACTTACAGCCATACAGCACAGTGAATAGTGATTTGCTACAGTAGTAAACCCCAATGAAATGCTGATTATTCTTTTAATCCGAACTTCTCCCACCAAAAACCAAAATAGAAGGTTTCCTAGGGTAAGGGCGCCCCCTTTAGGTGAAGTTGCAGCCTCTTAAGATGGGCGTTTCTTTTCCTTGTGCTGGTATAAAACCTCAAGAAAGGGCGGCTGGCTGTAGCTCTTCAAAACAGCTCCAAAACACCACAAAATGTAAACAGCTCTTGTGCAACCGTGATTGGAGACAACGACAACCCAAACCACTCAAAACCAAGCTCAAAACACGCTGCAAACAGCAACGTAGATCTCCAAAAGAAGTAGCAAATAACAGATCAACAACTTTAAGGTGGTGTTTCACACCCTCAAGCAGCTCCAAACGAAGAACCAAGCCCCACCAGACTCACCCACTACAAGAAATAAAGAAACCCCAGCTTCCTTTTTCCTCCAAGCTTCACTCCCAAGTTTTCTTCAAGCAAAATGATCATCTGATGAAGAGGGTCGAACTTTCTCACTTGCCTTTTATAAATTAACAAAGGAAACACTATTCATTAAAGTGAGCACTATTCACTTAAGTTATAACTTTTTCCACTTTAGTAATGAATAGTAACTTTAAAATATAAAGTGACCCCTTCATATTAAAGACACATGGTCCCTAGGCCGAGGATGGTGAAATAAAAGGTGAATATCATTAAATTAAGCACCAGTATCACGCCAACGCAACCATTCACCCTGCCACCATACTCCGGAGATCAACAGTGAGGTTTGACGACCAAGTGCCCGTCCAAGTGACCCTCTATCCAGAACCATTAGCCTACGAGGGTCGACATGATAGGCTAATCTACTGACGTCCGAGTGTCTAATTAGAAGGGGACATCACAATTGCGCAAGCGTCTCCCACGTTACAAAGTGAAAGTGTTTCTAGATTTGGAATATTTTTTGCACTTTTTCGCCATTTGAAAATCCCCTCCTTCGAGAAACATCTTTTTCAGCATCTTTCATTGTAGAATGTTCTACTTTGAGTTTCAAGCTTAGATTTTGACACCTGGTATTGGCTAACTGCCATTGATGACCTCAAAGGTCCTAACTTTTCTCTTGAACAAATTGAAAACTACCCAGTAGGCTTAAACTGACTTTTAATTGAAACCGACTTCACCACTGTGATCATGATGCAAAATAAGCCAATCAAAATTAATTTCAGCCAATTCTGACAAGTTTCTATTTTTAGGGTTTTTTGACCTAAAAACAAGGTCCGGAAACCCTAATTTTCAAAGTTTTCAAATTTTGCCAGTATCTTCCTAACATCACACTAACCAAAAGCCCATACTTGATTTGCCCAAAAGCTAATTTTTGAGATCATTTTTACAAGGTTTAGACCATTTTAAGCAAAATGCCTTAATGAAGCAAAAAAATTGGTGGGTACAACACATCCTAATTTGTTTGAAAAGTAAATTTAAACTGAAGAGAAGTTGAATAACAATGCTTCCAAATATGACAACTATTATAATGTTCAATACAACCTAAGATTGAACCCCATTGACGTTGACTCTGAGATCAAGGGTTTAAGCATTATAGTAACAAATAACAATTGTATAGGGTGTATGTAAAGTTTTGATCAATTATATTGAATTCAACAAATTTCAAGTGCCAAATTACATTCCTGATTTATCTGTAAGATCTTTATCTTTTTTCATACTGTTATCTGTTTAAACATTACTAAGGTTTGATTACAGTTCTGATTTATCTGTAAGATTGTTTTCTTTCTCACAACGTACTCTTTTTAAATGTTATTAAGATCACTAACTTGTAAATATCCTTTTGTGCTGGCAGTTAATTGCAACAGCTGCCTTGTTCTTGGCAGCAAAATCAGAGGAGACTCCTCGTCCCCTGAATAATTTACTTTTCGTGTCATATGAAATTTGTCATAAGCATGAATTGGAAAATTTCCACTATTTACTTCCAATTGTAAGCTTCTGATTCTCGTGAACTCAATAGTTTTATTATTCTTGTCTCATGATCTTTGCCTATGCAGTTCAATATATTTCCAGTCAAGAATTTTTAATTAGATGCTACTAATCACAAGTTGTGGAGTGGTTCTTTGAGGTATAAAATTGCTGAAACATGAAAGATGTTCTTCGCAGTATAAAACATCTTATGCCCTCATAATGAAATTATTTTGATCTTGACAGAAAAACCTCTGGGTAAAAACTGTGTCAATAGAAGATTCAATATTATGGACCATCGAACCATAGTATCTGTGTTTTGGACCTTGTTAACACATATTTTTGTTATAATGGTGCCTAATTTTCAATTTGGTTCTGGCATGTAATATACATTTTTGTCGTTATGCATGATTGTGGAACTTAGAACCTTTCTATCAATTTAGCTAAGATTTCTCCTTCTCTTGCAGGATTGGTTTGAGCAGTATAAGCAACTGGTTTTGGAAGCTGAACAGATGGTACTAACCACCTTGGATTTTGAGCTTACTATTGAGCATCCTTATAATCCTCTCATGTCAGTCTTGAACAAGATTGGACTGGCCCAAACTGTTCTGGTACATGTGGCATGGAACTTGGTCAGCGAAGGGTAAGCACATTGAATTATAATTCTTGGGAGGGTTGGGTTTGAAAAGTAAGAAGATTAAATTAAGAAGATTCAAGTTTTTATTCCACTGGAGCACTATTGCCTTATCTTGGGGTTGGAGTTGCAAAGAAGACGACCAATTTCCTGGTTGAAAATAGAGAAGAGATATAAACCTTCAATCTGGAGAAATAACTACCATTCCATATACCTTTCTAGTGAGCAAAGTGGCATCCTTACCACATTATCTTTCCAAACAAGCTATTCCTTAAATTATATCCTCTAGTCAACCTTTTAGTTCATTCTTGTACCACTTGGTCCCTGCTTTGGTGCTTTAACTCTGTGATTGTTGTCTTTGCACAGGTCATTTTTTTTATTCCACTAGTCTATAGCATAAACTCATCAGCTTTGGACATTGTTTCTGCAGTATTGCTTTAGTTTGACATTAAAGGTGGCATTTTGCATGGAAACTGCATGTATATTCAGGTGCTTAAGAAAATTGTAGGAATCTTTCTCACTTTCTAAACAGAACTTTTCAGGGAGCCACTCTCAGGTCTCGAGTATCTTGATAAAGTTTTAAGAACATTAGTCTTCCCACCTTAAATAATGAGATGTGAATACATTTTGAGAAATGAGAGCAAATGAAATGTGGGGTAGTAATAATCAATTTCTTTCAAGTGATTCCTATTGATACATGTTAGGAAAACAAAATGAAGAAAGGAAACAACTGTTCTTCCTCTAAAATGAACTTGATTACATGACCACCAGGTTATTGGTATTAATGTTTTTCCCGTTCCCTTATAGATATACTGGGAACCATCATTGGTAAGGTTGGGTTGAATGAAACTTGTTTTTTATGAGACAGGAGAGTTAAGGCTTTAGTTGCATTGTATTAGAAGCATAGGGAAGTGTGTTTTAGACAGTCACAAATGTAGAGTATCCACATTGCACATGCTTGATAACAGGTGGCTGAGTTGCTGTGATGGTGGCCTACAGATCAGCTGAGATTAAAAGAAAGAAACGTTGCCATGACAATTAGTGGTTAAGGCTTGAATGGGAAATGCTTATGGAGTTGGCTGGGGAGGAGAATATTATTTGGCAGTGATCTACAATTACAGTAAATGGATATGGGAACAGATAAAAATTAAGGAAGAAATACTTATAGAAAATTCTGAATTTGTATTAAATATTAAGTGCAAATGGATTTTGACATGGTATTTTAGAGATATTAACATGAAGATATTACACCTCCTCAGTAATGCTATGGAGGCTTTGACCACAATAGTTTGTAAACACAATATGTAGGGATACAGAAATAGAATATTATCCATCTCAATCCTTCAATGTTGCATGTAAAAGAAACAAAGCACATTTTTAACTCCAATTTAAGCCAAGATTAATATTTAGTTTACTCGATTATATAAGTGCAAAACATGATTATGTTGATGAACGAAGAAGCACTTGACCAATTGTACAAGGATTTACAATTATAGAATCTTTTAGCATGGTGCAAAAATGTTAGTGATGTGTGTGTGGATAAAAGTGACATCCATGCAACTTGAAAGCATCAATTTTGTTTGAACATGGAATAATAATTTATGTGTGATGCATTTTTTAAAACTAACACAACTTTTCATAATAAGCTTATTTACAAAAATGTCAAGTGTGAATACTCATGAGACAGTCACACAGTTTCGCCATATGTAGTAAATAGGAAATGCACAAAATGGATTTGTTGAAAAAGACTTTACAAAATTTTAAAGAAAATGTAGTTGGCAGGTGTAAAGCCAAATCCTACAACCTTATATTAAGAATGGTTAGATTAAGATCTTGTGACATGTCCTAAAAATGAATAAGTGCTACAGCACACAATCCTAATACTCAATTATGTGGTTTGATCAAACAAAGGTACCATTCTAGAGGCATGAAATCTCCTACCACATCAATCAATCCCACTAGCAATAGTGACATTATGCCACAAGAGGCCAAATATGTTAATATTTTGCTACATAAATTAAGATGTCATTGTCAATTCTAATAGAGAGAAGAAGCTTAGGGGCATGGCACAAGAAGCTTGAGGTGAATTACACTGGGAAGAAATTGTTCAAATGAAGGCTGGTGCAGCTACAGTATGTTTGGCATTGTGGTTCAACACCTAATGTGGCACATTATAGGTCTATTGTTGTAACATACTATGGTAGAAAGTAAGAGATGTGAGAACCCCCTCCACCCAAAGCACTTTATGATTGTATATAGCAACAATTCCATCGTTTTCTTCATTTACTCTATGATTTTTGCCAAAAATCAAGGCATTGTACTACAGTGAATGAATCCCCCATAGACAAGGTATACTTTATGTGATATAGGATATTGAAAACCATGTGAATGGTAACAATGAAATCTATAGTCTTTTAGGGAAAGGGAAAGTTAAAATGAATAGTGGCACATATAGCATCGACCAAATATAAAGCCATGTAAAATCATTGCCTTGTTGGATTTCCCAAAACTGACATTTGAAGTATGTGATAATGAGTTCCTCATAGTGTGTGATTTTTTTCTTCTCTACAATTGTAAGAGAAGAGGGATGCAGTCTCAATCAATTTGTTCAATGTTATGGCTCTAAATGTATTATAAAGGACACACATTGATTATCGTACTATCCCTTTGAAGGAATGAACCATTATAGGTATGATGGTGTCCTTATTGATCCATCAGTTTGAATATACACTTGCATCCTTCAAATGCTCATTTATATGGTGGTTTTACAACTATTCTTGCACTAAGACATTATTGTATCTATTTTAGGGGTGAAGAGTCTCTAGACTAGGTTGAACACTCCTCCAATGGAATTAATGTTTATTTATTTACCCTCAGTGTTCTTGATCTTCCCCTCCTCTTTGGTGCAATGTTAGGATTCCCTTGATTAATTTAGTGTGTGGGAATACATTAGATTTCCCATGACTATGCAATTCTCACCACCTTAGTGAAAACTTAGTAGGCTAAATGAAAGTAATGATCTGAAATATCCTTGTGCGAAACGACCATGCCTCTTCATGAATATACATGACTTTTGAAAAAGTAAAATAAAATAATCTAGCTATAGGGGTTTCCCAATGTGAAGAAAACCATTTTTTAACTGTTATTTCAAAGGCAATGATGGGATGTCTACTGTATTTTCTTTTTACCTTTGTCAACAATTAAATTCCCATAACTAATTTCATATATCTATCCATTGGATTGACATCCAATTGTCATGTATTTTAACTACATGGTTTGTGCTACAATGTATGTGGCCATGACAACAACAATTTTAGGACTATAATTTCCATTGCCTCTCATAGTTTTGTCATTAGGATCAAGTTTATAGATGTCTTTCCTAGTGATAAAACAACAAGCATTATAGACACAAAATTGGTTATTTTTTTTTTTTTTTTTTTTTAAATAGAACTTGTATATAAATGTTCTGTATCTTTTGAACATGAGTAAATGATTAGTACAACCTATCTATCTCTAATATTATGTTGAAAATTAGGATCTTAGGTTACTAATCATTACAAATAAAAATAAATGAAATGCTAATTACAAGATGCTCAAATTCAATGCATTACATAGGGATATTAATTCTCCTCACTTTCACATGGCTAATAATACCTCTTGTGCATAGTGATAGAATTCACTATATATCTTCAAATTTTCTTATGCTCTCAATGAGAGATAACTTCTATTGATGCTATGTGGATATCGTGGAACTGGATGGTACAACTACATCATCCTCAATAGGAGCCTTAAGTTTATAGAATCAAGCGGTTTATGTGGTGAACCCATCACAAGCATATCACTTTTTTTTTAAATACATAAAGCACCAACAAAATGCCAGAGGTTTCAGGAATCCACAAAATACAATAATACCTATCAAGCATGATGGACTATAGTAAATATACTGTATATAGTATATACTATACCTCAATTTATCAGTTTAAAAAAATCTAAGATTCTAAACCATAGTGGCTTGGGCCAGCACATACTTGAAATATGCAGCAACACAATCCTAACATATCCTACAATTTTGTGATTGTGAAACAGCAATAAAAGTCCATCAAATTTGTTCCACAAACAGACAAATCCAGCGAATAGACCTCACATGAGTCCTAAACATAGTCAATGCAGTGAATAAACCTCACACAAATGTCATTGCACAAAGCTAGTGTAGTCGGCCGACAGTGTACTCGGTCAGCCGTGAGTCGATGTAGTCGGCCGAGAGTGTACTTGGTCGGCTGAGTCATAAGTAAATAAGACTTTAGTTAATATTAATAATCTATGTACTTATCTTATGTACGGGTCATGTTAGTTAGCTGTCTCGGGAACAATTCTTGATGAAGTAATTGGTTATAATGAAGAGATGCGACGGTTGGTACCTTAACCACCGCCCACGTACTATATGTACTTGAGTCATGTAGTCGGGAAATATGATGGTTCTACTATGCTATGCTATGTTCTGTCTGGAGACATTATGATGTAATTGCCGAATACTTAATAAAAAAGTATATCTATGTTTTGTGCGATTGCCATGTGATTATTATATGCTGTCAATGTTATTTTACATCTCCGTTTACTTCGTACGTCATTGTACCCGTAGCGAGTAAATATTTGGCGCCATTGCCTGACTGAATCCGGTAACCACCCAGACAAGAGAATGGCGTTGTGATGGGGCAGCTGATCAAAGGGCCGGTACAAGCAAACGAGGATCGTGAAGACACTCTAACGGAAGACCTCTGCAGTCTGTGGGAAATCTCGTTAAAGGACCACGTACGGAGGGAGGCTCTCAGGCGAGAGATCCCTCAGTTGGTCATTTGGGACAGATTGCGCGTCAATGAAGAGGTCGACCATCTTCTTACCAGACTGGCAAGATTGATAGCAGGCCACTACATCATACAAGACCTTCGAGCGGAGGAGGATCAGGAACGCTGAAGGCAACAAATATTGCAGCGGTACAAAGAATGAACCAAATGGGAAGAGGAGGAACGAGGCACTAGCTGAAGATGTACCCCTGGCAACCAACAATGATCGCATGAATGACCTGTAATGCCCGTACGGCCAAACAAAGACAAGAACAAAATACCATTCGGGCACAAAGCGGAGGAGGAAAGAATTCAGCGATCATTGAGAGTACAGGAGCAAGAAAACCAGCGGCAAAGATTAAGTAGAGCACATCAGAGTCTTGTGGAAGGGAGGGACGAGGAACCCTTCATCACCTCGTACGTAGAAAAATATAAAACCTGAGAAAATGAAGATGACTTGAACGAAGAAGTTGAGAATAGCATCCAAAGCATTCGGGAGTTGTCCATATTGGACGACGACGAAGGGTTGAGGACAGGGAGATCTGAGCCCAAGACCCCTTGGCAGAGGGAGCACCGGAGTGGGATCCAAGAAACTCAAGGTGTACAGGACGCTAACGGAGGACGGGAGAGTGACTCGTACGTGGCCGAGAGTGCAAGTGACGCATCGGAACGTAACGGGGAAACTGGTCCAGTCGGGTCCAATACACAAGGAGGACAGTGGGGAAGGATGTGACTCCAGAGCGACAGAAGCTGTTGAAGTTTACGGGGAATGGGTCAGAGGATCCAGTTCAACATTGCAAAACATGCGAGACAATTTGGATAGCAAGTGGAGAAGATGACCCGAATCATTTGTTGAAAGCCTTTCCGGCGACACTCAGAGATAGTGCCATCAATTGGTACGCAGAGTTGGACCAAGCACAAAAAGCTACATGGAGATTACTCAAGAAGGCCTTTTAGGACGAATTCAAACTCTTGAGGGATGACAGTGAGATTGTAGTAGAAATCTACAGTTTGAAGCAGGGAAAGCATGATAATGTGCGCACATACAATCGGCGACTCAAAGACTTGTTGGGAAAATTGGAGGTTCAGCCGGTCGATGAAAGTCGTGCCTCCATCGTCGTACGTTGAAGCATACAATCGGGTGATGGATATACAGAGCAAAAATAAAATATCCTCCCGAGGGAAAAAGAAGACAGACGACGAGGAGAGTGCGAGTGACAGCGACGGTGAATCCAAGACCGTACAAGCACTCAGGAAAGATATGATGCGAATGATGAAAGAATTGAAGGCCGACAAGGAGAGTACGAGGGAAGCATGAGAATTTTGGTGTACAGATTGCAATAGGGAAGGTCACACAAAGCCGAACTGTCCGAAGAAGTTATTTTGCGATATCTGCCAAGTGATGGGACATTCCGTCAAGGAATGCCCATACAACTTAAAAGCCAGAAGTGCACAAGTACTCTTCGCTCAAGGAGAACCGTCGACATCAGCGAACACACCACCGAAGCCCCAGTACAATAGCAACGCATCCCTTGGAGGTTATTGGAGGAACAAAATACAGTACAACAGTAAAGGACGACCCATGATCCAATGTCGGAAGTGTAACGAATGGGGTCACTTCGCTAAGGACTGCCAGAACAACCAAGGTTCGGGAGGAAGATTGTGTAAGTGGTGTGGACCAGGCGACCATGAAGATAGTGAATGCCCCAAGCAGAAGGGTGTCCATATGCTGGAAGTAGAAGAATGAGATATTGGCGATCACCAGAGTGCAAGCAAAGCAGGCAACCTACCCAGATCCACGTATGGAAAAACAAAGGATGAAGGAAGCAAAAGCCGAAGTGGAACTAGCGATGGCAAAGGAGAACAAAATATCTCTGGAAAAGCCAGAAACCTCTTGACGGTCGGAGGCGGAAACCAACATCATACAGCAAGTACTACAGACCGTTGTATCGATCAAAGTAACTAACCTTCTCCAGACCTTGCCGCAGTTGGGACTGGCAATGGCAAACATCCTAGGGGATGGCAAGCAATTGCGAGCGAAGGACGGAAGACAAGAATTGTACCAGAATTGCTATCGTACGCTGAACAAACCATTGATCCCGTACTACTCACGGCGAACATCCGGAAGATGCCGACGGTTGTGCAGATGGAGATCAGAGGGAATATCTTGACAAATACTATCGTCGATGGAGGATCGAGAGTCAACGTACTGCCTGAAGACACATGGAAGAGCCTCGGGAAGCCTACACTCTGGCCACCGACATTCCAACTCGTTGGTGCCGATCAGGATGGTATCAAGCTGTTGGGGACGCTGATGGCGCAAAAGGTGATGATCAAGACACAACAGTTTTTGCTAAATTTTGTTGTCATCCCATTACAGAGGAAAGCGTATTATGCACTACTTGGAAGAGGTTGGCTGATAGCTACTAAGGAAAATTATAATTGGAAGAGAAACACACTCTCGATCAAGAACAACGGGCGGAAGTATGTCATTGACTTGAAGAACTAGGCCGTGAGCGAAGAATTGGCTTCCTCCGGATCAGAATCGGACGGAGGGGAATCAAATGTTGACGAAGGAAGGAAGACGATGGAACCGAACGTCGAGGGCGTACTGGAACTTGAGAGTTGTTTGGAGGACGAGACAAGCTCACTGAATGGCTTATTTCATTGGCAAATGGAAGACTATGAAGTGTTCCACCGAGAGTGTAATAGGCTACAGATCGAGGAAATCAAGGAAGAAGAGAAACAAGGCATGTCCAGCTAGACACTTCTAGCCGAGTACAGAGAATACAAAGAAAGAATATTAGAACCAGATGATACGCCAGCCCACAAATCCGAACAAGTACGAGATATAAAAAATGTGTTGGAGCCAAAAAATGGAAAAAATAAAGTAGAGGAATTTGAAAATGTTAAAAATGAAGAGAGAGAAAAAAGAGACGGAGGAGAGAGAAAACAAAGACAAAGAAGGAAAAGATGACAAAGGAAAGTTAGTACGCCAAGTAAAAATCAAATCGCCCTAAGTAAAATCTGTACGACAAGAAGGGAGGAAACTAGTACGCCAAAAGAAGACAAGTCCGTACGAACCGACAAATAAGAGCCAAGAAGCCGTATGCCACATTAAGGAGAAAGTCGTACGCCAAGAGTCTGTACGCCCAACACACAAGGAGTCTATACGACCAATTAAAAAAGTCGTACGTTGGGAGCATTTAGCCGTACAACTAAGACAAAAGGGATCCGTACGTTGGAGTGAAGGAAAATCCGTACGCCACAAACAGAGGTCTGTATGCCAGAGTGAAGGAAAATCCGTATGCTACGAACAGAGGTTTGTACGCCAGAGTGAAGGAAAATCCATACGCCACACTAAGGAGATAATTGTATGCCAGACTCAAAAATTCGTACACTAAACCCAAGAGTCCCTACGCCAAGCTCAGAAGCCCGTATGCTGGAGACAGTTAGCCGTACGGCTAAACCAGGAAGGATCCGTACGCTGCAGAGAGAAAACCGTATGGCAAAACAGAAATTTAGAACGAAGTGGTGAGCAAGTCATCGTACAGCAAGGTAAACATTTTGTACGCTTTGGGCAAAGGGTCGTATGCCTAAATAGGAAATCCATGCGGGAGGTTGTGGGAAGAACCGTACAGCTGAATCAAAAGGAATTCGTATGGTTGAAAAGGGTCGTATGCCTGAGGGAGCAGAAGTTCGTACGTGTGAGTTGGAGGAGGTCAGTACGGGTCAAACAAAGCACGTTTGTACCAAGCATCGACCTGAAGAAAGTGAAGTCTCAGAAAAACAATGCAAAATTTGTATTTTTCGGGTTCATCAGCACTATTCGGAACATGTGGAAAAATCATGAAAATGAGGCACGCGATGCTGTTTCAAGTGGTTTCAGAAGTGTTAAATTGGCCTTGGCGGCGAGGGCGTTGCCCCTCAATCCCGTTGGGGGCACTGCCCCCAAACCCCCACGAGGGGTGCTACCCCCAGACCCCCATCATATTTATTGGAATTGCTAAATTGTAGTACAACCAACCATCATAATACAATCACAGGAGCAATTGCCTATCGAGTAGATGAGAGTTGTAGCCCTTGAGGAGAAGTTGGCAGAGAGAGACGGAGTATTGGGAGAGAGTGACAACCAGCTGGCAAAGAAGGATCAGCTATTGGTAGAAAAAGATACACAGGTGGCTGATGCGCAGCGATTTTCAAGCGAGGGGGAGAGTCAACCACATGGAAAAGACAAGGAATTGGCTAGCACCAAGTAGGAACTCGAATTGGTATTTTTGGTTTTCAGTCGCCTGGAAGACGACTACTTTGTGGGGGGGATGATGTAGTTAGCCGACAGTGTACTCGGTCGGCCGTGAGTCGATGTAGTTGGCCAAGAGTGTACTTGGTCGGCTATGAGTCATAAGTAAATAATCCATGTACTTATGTTATGTACGGCTCATGTTAGTTAGTTGTCTCGGGAACAGTTCCTGATGAAGTAATTAGTTATAATGAAGGGATGCGACAATTGGTACCTTAACCACTGCCCGCATACTATATGTACTTGAGTCATGTAGTCGAGAAACATGATGGTTCTACTATGCTATGCTATGTTCTATCTGGAGACATTATGATGTAATTGTCGAATACTTAATAAAGAAGTATATCTATGTTCTGTGTGATTGCCATGTGATTATTGTATGCTGTCAATGTTATTTTATATCTCCTTTTTATCCGTACGTCATTGTACCCATAGCGAGTAAACAGCGAGACCTGAAAATAATAATACAATCATCACAAAATCACTTTTTTCTTTACTAGATTTTTGCCCTAGTTGTGAGTTGGGATGATTTTCTTCATGTTTTGGTGAGGTATGTCGAAAAACCTACAGTGAGTTTTATCTATTAGTTGGGCCTGAGATTTGTTGTGAGTTACTTGTTTGTGTTTTTAACTCGTGACTGCAAGTAATCGTAGTTCTTTTCAACTATGGTATAGACCATAAAGAACAAGCAATCCTAATCTTTTCAATTCATGATGGTTGGCACACCAATGACCAAGCAGATGCCTTTTCTTCATTAAAAGATACAGGCATAGCAAGAGAGGAGTGGAGCAACTTGTGGATTTGAGAAGACCCCACAAACTTGATAATTTTAGTGAATAAAAGTTGATCTAAGGCTTAGAACCAATTCATATCATTTTGGAGATTCTCCCTATTATAGATACTTAGCTAAAATCAGATATACCTGAATTAAAAGAGATGGGGATAAGGTGGCAGATCCGGCTTCTAACAAAGGATCAGCCTTAATACATCTCTCAATGCCATTGAAAGGAGCTGGTATGCATGTTTTGAAGTGAGTTTCAGTTCCTTATACTCCCTGAGTGCTAGGACAGCCTTGGGAAAGAATAGAGGTAGATGTATTCATAGGTAATTTCCAAATTAGTTGTGCATAGAAAATATAAATTTTAAAAAGAAAGAATAGAAAAGTGATTTTAAAATGTGAGTTTATTATCTCCAAAAATGATCCTTTGATGAAAATCTCCTATATTGATTTGTAAGGGTATGGTTCTCTTCTTTCGAACATTGATATGATGCCTATCATGTCATGTCATGATGAGAGTGGACATTTTTTTGATTTTGTCATCTGCCAAGGTTAGTTCTTCCAATGTATGTTCTTTCTTTTGTTTTTCTAGGTTTTATTGTTTTGAGTTTGAAGGTTACATGGAAATACGAACGAAATGGCCTCTGTGTATCCTATCTTTCCACCTTTCCTTTTGTCCCTAGGATGTTTTAATGGCTGTGGGAGCTATTTGAGGGATATCCCCTATTTTATTGCATTTTTGGAGATATCCCAAACGATAAAGTCAGTTGCTACAATTATTTGCATGAAAAGAGTGAAAGATTAGAAAGAATAGAGTACTTTGAATGCAAGGGGAGAAAAATTATAGCAAAGAGGAGAAATTCATAGCACATCTGCAAGCAGGTTCAAGAGGTAACTGCATTTGTCGTTAATTTTTTACCTATGCTCTCCCAAGTTTTTGGGATAGGGATAGTGGGGTACATTTTTAGGATTTTTTTATAACACCATTTTTAGGGGATTGCACGGGACGACTATTAAAAAAAAGGGAAATTTTTTAAAATTTAAGAAATTATATATATGTCATGAGTTAATAAAGAAACCCCTGATTGGTGTGTATATTTAAATGAGGGATTTTTTATTGAAGTTTTCCTTAAGCCTTTGAGATTGCATGTTTGTTATCAAACTCATTGACAAAGAGGAATGGTTAAACAAAAAATTCTTAGAGAACTGGTTATGTTCCAATTTGACCTCAACTGCGATACTAATAGATGTGATTGTTATATGAGCTTTCCATGTAGGGCATGATTGATACATTTTTGCATAATGAAAGTGGCATTTCTTGTCAACTATGGCTTAACTTGTACTTAGTAATATAATGACTATAACATGCCATCTTTTTCTCTGGTAGTCCTTGTATATTGAACAGGTTGTCTGATGCATGAAACAAGATAATCCTTGAATGTGACTTCAACTATGAAGATGTAAAGATATGCAATAGGAGATATGCATTTTGTAGATTTTGTGATCATGATTAATCATTGGTCTATTACTTGGTTAGACTTTTTGGTTTGGTGGGGGTTTGGGGGCAATGCCCAGTGGGGTTGAGGGGCATCACCCCTTGTGGGGGTTTGGGGGTAACGCCCCTAGTGAGGCATAATTTTTAGCATTTTGAAGTTCATAAAAAATAAGTGTCTATTTATTTTGAGCAATATACAAGAGTGTAGAGAACTGACACTCCGCTGATCTGATTTTTACACAATGCAGGTCTGATTTTTTTTGTTTTTTGTGATCTGTTCTTGTTTTCAGTTTGTACTTGGTTTGCAAATTCCAAATGGATACCATGCGTATATATACATATGATGAAACTTGAACAGCAAACAATTGATTATAGAATTTGATGGAAACTACTCAGTCTAGGAGCTAAATATTTTTTATTTCATTACATGATTGGAGATATACAAAGATGCTTAACATCAGATTTAAACTCAATACATAACATACCCATTTTACTTGCAGCCAAACAGCACTGTGAATAGTGATTTGCTACAGTGACAAACCCCAATGAAATGCTCTCCCTTCTTGGAAATCAGACTTCTCCACTCTAAATCCGGAATGGCAAGCCTTCTTTAGCTAGGGCGCCCCTTTTTGGCAAGTTTGCAGCCTCAAGAAAGAGGCGTTTCTTTTTCTTTTTGCTGTTTGAACCCTTCAAGAGGGATGGCTGGCTGTAGCAGCCAATTACAACAAAAAACTCCTCCAAAACTCTCAACTTCTGAGCACAAGAAGAATGGAGACAATGGTTGTTGAATTAAATAGCTTCGGTCAGAGATAAATGATGATTGAATTTATTCATCATCATCATTTATCTTGAAATTGCTACATCCAAGTATTCGATCTGCATTTAGAGAAATTATTACTTGCAGATTATTGTTTACATGTCCTTCATCACATCCCAAATCAAATTGATCTCTTCCAGATCGTGCATTACTATTTCCAATTTGATTACATATAATAAGTTCAGATCGAACTTATTAAGGACATTCGATGGTTAAAGAAACTAACACCGATTCATAATCGGACTGTTAGTTAAAGATCAAACCTTAATAATGGGACACATCCCTTGAGCGGACGTGTCTCCCATTTGATACTTATATCGGATCAAATCCTAATTGGGAAATCATCGAAAATCTATATATGTTTTACCTTTGAGGATTGACATCCAGTAAGAGAAATCTGACTTAGGAATTTTCAGAAGACATTCAACCATAATTGTTTTGACAGCATACTTCAGAATTTCATAACTATTATTCTGTTTACAATCTGATAGGTTTAATTATTTTTAACATGGTATCAGAGCCACGTTAAGAAAAGATCCGAATTAAATCAAGATATCAGATTATTTAGAAAATCATATTTTTTCTTAGAAATCACATACACATTACATTCTTCATACTGTCAAGTGTAATTAGATTTAAAGATCGTCTTGAACGTGCAAACAACTTTACTTCATGGAAGTTTAGAATCATGATGATTTTGAAAGAAAATAAGTTAAGACTCATTTGTGAAAGAAAACAAAATAGAACCAGAGAATGATCCAGAGAAATCTCAATGGATTGAGAACGATGAGAAAACTATGAAAATTATAGTAGATGCAGTTAGGGACCATATAGTACCTATTCTATCTAAACATGAGACTACATATCAAATGTTTAAATCCCTTGAGAGCACCTTTGAAATAAACATCAGTAGAACCCTTGCTCTAAAGAGGCAACTCAATCATGTTCAAATAAACAAGGGAGAATCCATTAATGCTTATTTCATGAGAATCAATGAATTAAGAAATCAACTATCAACAGTCGGATATCAAATTGATAGCAAGGAGTTAACTCTAATAGCTCTAGGTTCAAGATCAAAACTCCTTAAATTTGATAGACTAAGAAAAGATAGCTTACAAGAAGAAACAAGACAAATGACAAAGGAAAACAAATAGAAAAACATAGATGAGGATATTCAGGTGCTAAATACAAATTCTCATAAGAAAGGTAAGAAGAAAAACTTCAATAGAAAGAAGAATTCTTATGGAAAGGGACCATTCAAGAAAAGGAAAGACATCTCCCAAATACAATGTTTTAGATGTGATCGATATGGATACTATGCAATGAAGTGCCTTGACAGAACAAAACAACAAGCATCTTTTGCTAAAGTTGGAAAGACAAATACAAAATATGACTCTGAGAAATTTGTCTTCTACTCAGCATTATCAAGTCAAGTATCAAACAATGTCAACAATTGGGTAATTGATAGTGGTTCATCAAGGCACATCACAGGGTTCAGAGAACACCTAGATACTATGTCAGAAGAAACTGATGAAGAAGTAAACATTGGGGATGATTCTGCACATCCAGTAAGGGGGGTTGGAACTTGCACCATCAAATTGAAATATGGCCTCTCCCTACAACTTACTGGAGTCTTGTTTGTACCAAGAATAAAAAGGAATCTAATATCCATCTCTGCTCTTGAAGACAATGGATATAGGGTTACCTTTATGGATGGGAAAGTTCTAGCATGGCCAAAGAACTCCACTATAAAGAAAGCACAAACTATAGGTATAAGACAAGGATATCTTTACAAACTGTGCACTGACATCAAACAAGCTCTTATCCTTGAGACTTCTGATTCAAATGAAATTTGGCATCGAAGGCTAGGACATATTCATTTCCATGCCTTACCCTATGTAGAGAAATTAGTAACAGGATTGCCTAAACTGAAACAAATTCATGAAGGAGCATGTAAAGGTTGTGCCCTAGGAAAGAATACAAAGGGAACCTTCCAAAATAGTTTGAGTAAAACCAAAAATGTGTTAGAACTAGTTCACTCTAACTTATGTGGACCCATGTTTGAACCCTCCATGGCAGGCTTCCTATATTATGTAATATTTATAGATGACTTCTTTAGGAAGACCTAGATATATTTTATGAAGTTCAAAGCACTTACTAAAAACTTCAAAGCAATAGAAATCCTTAAAAGGTTTAAGGAGTTCAAAGCACTTACTAAAAACTTCTCCGGGAAGAAAATCAAAATTCTAAGGACAGATAATGGGAAGGAATACACCTCTGAAATCTTTAAAGAATTTTGTATAAATGTTGGGATTAAGAGGGAGTTTACAGTAGCCTACAACCCTCAACAAAATGGTGTTGCTGAGAGAAAAAATAGAACTATCGTAGAAGCTGCTAAAGCAATGTTGTTTGACCAAAACATAGAAACCTCATTTTGGGCAGAAGCCTCTAGAACTGTTGTCTACATCCAAAATAGATGTCCACACTCACATCTAGATAACAAGACTCCTGAAGAAGCATTTACTGGTATAAAACCTGACATTAGTCACTTAAGGATCTTTGGTTGCCCTATCTACATTCATGTTCCTAAAGAAAAGAGATCCAAATTAGAACCTTCTGGAAAGAAAGGAATATTTGTGGGCTATAATGAAACCTCAAAAGCCTATAGAATATACATATCCGGACATAATCAAATTGAACTAAGTAGAGATGTCATATTTTAGGAAGACATTGCCTTTAAAAGGGCAAAGAATTCAAATGAGATAGAAATTCAAGATTCACCTAAAGTCTTGGAAGAAGATCCTGCTCCTGAGATTTAGAGGGAGTACCTTGAAGAAATCATAAATGAAAACCAAACTACTCCAGAAGAAAATCTTGAGAACAACAGCAAGAGGAGACCACTTTGGGCTAGAAAGATGATTAGGGAAGCTGAGAATTATACAACACCCAAAGGAACTTTTAGAGAATGCAAGAGACCCAAAAGATTCTCAAGCTATGTTGCCTTAATGAATGATATCATCAGCAAGAACCAACTAATGTTACGAAAGCTCTCAAACATCAAGTGTGGAAAGATGCGATGACAAAAGAGTTTCAGTCCATTTTGAAAAATGATGTATGGGATATATTGCCTAGACCAAAAGAGAAATTTGTTGTCTCTTCCAAATGGCTTTTCAAAATCAAACATGCTGCTGATGGTAGTATAGAGAAACACAAGGCATGTTTTGTGGCGAGAGGTTTCTCACAAAAAGAAGGTATTGATTATGAAGAGACATTTGCACCTGTTGCCCGATACACCTTTGTGAGAGCAGTGATAGCTATTGCAACAGCTAAAGGTTGGAAGATCCATCAAATGGATGTAAAAACTACCTTCCTAAATGGAAGCATTGAACAAGAAGTCTACTTAGAGCAACTTGAAGGTTTTGTGATACATAAAGCAGACTCACATGTATGCAGATTGAAGAAAGCTCTATATGGACTTAAACAGGCTACCAAAGCCTAGTATGAAAGAATTGACAGCTATCTTTTGGGACTAGGATTTTACAAAAATGATGTAGACCCAAACCTCTATTTTAAGGTAATTAAAGGTGATATGCTAATACTAATTTTATATGTTGATGCCTTGCTTATAACAGGGGAAGATCACCTTATCACTTAATGTAAAAAGGACCTGGCTTCAGAATTTGACATGAAAGACTTGGGCATCTTACATTACTTCCTGTGGTTAGAAGTCTGACAGAAATCAGATGGTATCATCCTAAATCAAGGAAAGTATACTATTGATATTCTGAAGAGATTTGGAATGTTAGACTGTAGACCCATGTCTACACCTATGGAAACCAACTTACACAAATTGAAAGAAGCAGTAGCAGAATCAAAATTTGTAGATCCTACTCTCTATAGACAGATAATTGGTTCCTTAATGTACTTGGTTAACACCAGACCAGATATTTGCTATGCAGTGAATGACCTAAGCCAATTTATTTGTGAGCCAAAGGAAATTCACCTTGTTGTTGTGAAGCATATATTGAGATATCTTCAAGGTACTATTGGATATGGTCTTATATACAAGAATGACAAACTAGACTTACATGGATACTCTAATTGAAATTGGGCTAGAAGTGTAACCGATTGGAAAAGCACATCAGGATGTTGCTTCAATTTAGGATCTGCTATGATCTCTTGTATTAGCGGGAAACAGTCCTCAGTGGCACAAAGCTCTATTGAAGCTGAATATATTGCAGCCTCTATGGGGGCAAGAGAAGCAGTATGGCTTCGGAAATTGATTGTTGGATTATTTGGTGAGCCCTTGAATCCCACTATTTTTCATTGTGACATTCAGAGTTGCATTAAGCTTTCAGTAAATCCAGTATTCCATGATATATCAAAACATATTGAGATTCCTTACCACTATGTGAGAGACATAGTAGAAAGGAATGTGATCTAGTTGGAGTATATTAGTACAAATGATCAAACAACAGACATTCTCACCAAGCCTCTCTCCAAAATTAAAGTTGAACACTTCAGGAAGAAACTTGGTATGGTTGAGATGTAAATTATTATTGAAATTGAGATTCAAATTTTATTTTGTACTAATGTATTTAAAAGATGTTTAATGTGTATACTCTTTTGTCATGTGTGTGACTCCATGACTTTATGGGCCCTCTCCCCCTGTGTACATTATTGAAAGGTGACGATCTTTCTAATAATGAACACTTGTATTTGACATTGTAAAGTGACGACTCTACAATGATTAGTTGCACTATCATGATAGATATCATGTGACTTGATATCTATGGATATGTCATGATAGTACCTCGTGGACATTTTGATAGATATCATGAGACTTGATATTAGTTGAAGATCATTATGATCCTTATGAGATAATCATGTTGGATAAATATATCTGTGGATATGCCATGAATTATTATGGTAGACATCATGTGTCTTGATGTCAATGCACATACCATAATAGAGATGTGTTATGAAGAATGTCATGGGAATTGACACCTTTTAAAAGACATACCATATCTCCTGATATCACGAGTAAGGTGATATCACTATATACTTGGTTAGAGCCATCTTCCCTAGCTAAGAGGGAGTGTTGAATTAAGTAGCTTCAGTCAGAGATAAATGATGATTGAATTTATTCATCATCATCATTTATCTTGAAATCGCTACATCCAAGTATTTGATCTGCATTTAGAGAAATTATTACTTGCAGATTATTGTTTACATGTCCTTCATCACATCCCAAATCAAATTGATCTCTTCTAGATCATGCATTACTATTTTTGATTTGATTACATATAATAAGTTCAAATCGAACTTATAAAGGACGTTCAATGGTTAAGGAAATTAACACCGATTCATAATCGGACTGTTAGTTAAAGATCAAACCTTAAATAATGGGACACATCCCTTGAGCGGATGTGTCTCCCATTTGATACTTATATCGAATCAAATCCTCATTGGGAAATCATTGAAAATCTATATATGTTTTACCTTTGAGGATCGACATCCAGTAAGAGAAATTTGACTTAGGAATTTTCATAAGACATTCAACCAAAATTGTTTTGACATCATACTTCAGAATTTCATATTTATTATTCTGTTTACAATCTGATAGGTTTAATTATTTTTAACAGTTGTCACAAGCCCTCAGAAATTGACGCAAAACTCTTTGCCAATAGCTCCTTGTTTCACTAATTCGCACTCCAAATCAGAATCAGCAACCTTAAGGTGGTATTTCACACCCTCAAGCAGCCCCAAAATGAAGAACAAGCCCCAACCAGGCTCACACAACTGCAGAAATCAGGAAACCCTTGTCTCCTTCCTCCAAAGCGAAGCTCTCAAGTTTCATGAAACAAAATAACAAGCATGGAAAGGGTCGAACTTTTCCTTCTAGTTATATAATTTTGCATTGAAATTACTATTCATTAAAGTGAACACTATTCACTTTAAGTTATAACATTTTTACTTTATAAATGAATTGTGGCCAAACAAAATAAAGTGACCCCCTCCAAATAAAATACATGAAGTCCCTAGGCCAAATGGGTGAAATAGAAAATAATTACTTAATTAATCACCTCAAACACCAAATTCACCCTGCCATGGAGCTCCGAGGATCAACACTGCCAACCATCGACCCAAACCAACACCCTCTTACCAAAATCTTTAGCCTACGAGGGTCGGCATAATAGGCTAATCTCCGGATGAGCAGATAACTAGCTAGAAGGGGACAGATAACTAGATAGAAGGGGACATTACAAAGAGTTTAAGAAGTGAGGAGGTGGAAAGGAGGGAAACAGTGAGTACAAATGGGGTGGGGGAAGAAGACATGCAAATAGAAATTTTTGTTCAGAGTACCATTGAAATTGTTTAATTGTCACTGTTGTTTGTAATGTCCCCAATTGGGAATTTGGGATATTATCTTAGATTACAAATTTTCAATATCAAAACACAAATCCTAGCACTTGTTGATCACCAAGATCTTGAAATGGGAAGGGTGAGAGCATATGGTGGCTAGAATTATATCAATATTAGCTTAGCTAACCTTGTTGGCAATGGGTGACACAACTTACAATGCATGCAAAATACAAATCTAGAATGCAGGTCTTGGTGGCTAAGCCATCTAGACTCTATTACAATATTAAACAATATTTGGAAGCTATGACCTTCATTTTATACAATCAGCTACAATAATATAACTTGATAAAGAACTGCTTAGATGTTATAATGAAACAATAAACTACTAAAACCTCTTATATGATCATTGATCAGCAAATAGTAATATATGTAATCAAGCAGTTGCTATTGTGAAACCCTAATACCACAAGACTTCTTCAATAGGTTGCTACAGAAATGTCAGAACTGAAATAATGGTATAGAGCAAACCCTAACTCCAACAATGTGAGCAACAACAATATGGACTGATTTAACAGCAAATGCAATTATGAAAAAACCAACCTAACAAGCCATTGCATGGATGGATACTGAAGCAAACTTGATTGATGACACAAGCGATATAGTGTGTAGCAATATTCTTTTGTATGGACTGTTAACATAACAATATAATAATGCCAAGACTGGTAATGGACAGTAACTGATGTATGCGGCAACATCACAAAATGCACTGAAGATTATTATGACAACTGATAATACTTCAAACTTACAAAATATGCAGATTTGTGCAGCAGAACTTAATGTGCACTACCCAGAATTGTATGGCAGCATCAACAATGATGTGAAATCCTTCAAGTTTCAACAAATGATGTGATTCCTCTTGGGTTTAGTACATCAGGTATCAAGGATGATGCAGCAACTAGTATAATAATCAGCAACCTCTTTATGATTAGTGATCAGCCATAAAACACCACACCATCACTTGAAAGTTGTATGGAAACCTTGCTGTGAAGTACAGCTGGCTGGAAAATGAATATAGCAGTCCTTAGATGCTGTGATTAGTCTCCAGAAAGGTACAACAGTCCTCACAACATAACCCAGTGAAAATACACTAGTGTAGTACAGCATTGTAGCAGTGGTATGGATTCTTGTAGCGAATTTCACAATCTGAAAATCTTCAATAATACTCATGAAAATGAAACCTATTCAAAACCTTCAGCACAACGACAATCCCTGAATGAAATTGCTCAAATGGATAAAAGAGGGTTTTCATCCTCCAAATTTTGATGCTAAAAGCATTTTGTCCTTATATAGAAAGATGAACACAAAGGCTCAATCTCAGAAACGAGTGTTTAGACATCAATACAATAGACGATTTCTCTTCTATGCCCAGCTCCTCCATTTATACTCTTCGAGGTAAAATAATTGAATTTTATATTTTTTCCCTTTTCCCTTCAAAACTTGATTGAGAAATGTCTAGAAAGACCTTTTATTAAAATATCACTTTTGGCCCCTTTCCCTAATGACACTTTTTGATAACTTGGAACCTTCTAATAATAAACATAAGTTGCCTTTTAATGAATATAACATAAAATTATTAGGACGACTTAAGTTATTATTATTAAATTATTTCCCTTACTCTTCCCTTTAGCTAAGGAACTCTGATTATCTACTCCTGAAAAAGGGGACATGACATTGTTGAAGGCTTGAAGCTATATATGCAAGGGGGCCATTCAAACAAAAGAAACCTTTAATTTGTGACGGTTTTTGACATGAGCATGACAATAAATTGTGGGGCAATTGCTTAGTGTAATACAAGATTTGTGATGATGATTGGGAGGAGAGCATTGAAAGGTCAATGCATAATTGTTGGACATACCAAGTCATGTGGTGGCTATGAATTTTGTCTTGACAAGAGGGCTGAAATATAAATGCTGTTTAAGGGAGACAATTCCTATCCCTGTTGCATCTTGCATCCCCATCCTTAATAGGTCTTCTTTGAGGCATGCTTGTAGGTTGTTTCTAACTCCTAGGGTGCCAAATATTCATGTGGAATTTGGGAGAATGGTCATCCAAAGAGAAAAGGAAGGCTTCAAGTTCAATCTTGGTCACAAAATTGAGTAATGTCCAAGCCTGTTAGGAGGCAGATGGCTATTGGTGAACTCTTTGTAAATTGGTATCCCCTTACATCTTGCTAGGTGTTCTTATTACAAGAAGGCATTCCATAAGTCATGTAAATCAGGTCATTCTTATGTGCTTGGAGGAAACAAATAGAGAACCTTATTCTTCTGACACCTATGCAAAAGTTACCTTGTTTAGCCCATTAAAGCATTTAAGGATTTTTTGCATCTTTACCCCTTTTCCAGATTTTTGACTTCAGTCACCAAAGCCATTTTGTTTTCTCTTCTTTCCTTCCTCCTAAGAATCACCCTTTAGCTCCATTTCTAGGTTTTTCTTGAGTATCCTCTTGGAACAGAGGGTTTTAACATATTAAAAAATGACCTTTTGTCTTTTGGCCCCACAAAGACAGTTGGGGCAATTTTATTTTGATGAAAAAACGTGCTACAATATGAGATGTGTCAACTAGACCACATCACCAGCCACCAAAGCAGGGCAATTCAAACAAAAGATCCCACCAAAATAGCACAAAGGTAAGCAGTACAGGCTTACATCAAAGCCGAAGCCACACCTTACAATACAAATAATACCATCTGATCACTAGAGTTTAATTATTTCCAGCAGCATCTTACATTGTTACTCTCCAAGTATCACAACCAAAGATGCCAATAGGAGGATACAAAACTCACTTGCTAGTATTTAACTTGTCAAAGTTTTAATTTCTGATTTTTAGATCAGTAGGCTGATCAGTGTTCACTGCAAGTTCTGAAAGGTCATACTCGTGGATTTTGACATATTCTTTTTGAACTCCATGTATTATTTAGCAAATTTTTCATCAGGTAATCATGTGACTAGAAAATGTGCATTCCTGATTTCTTTCTTGAATATGACAGCAGAACTTTCATCTAAAAGCTTTGTGAATTTGTTCTTTGGGATCTCAGAGATCATTATAACCTGCAAAACAATTTCAAAAGGTGTAGCCTAACGAGCATCTTATTTTCTAGTGACCAGTCAATTATGAAATCTGTAGGAGGCACTATTGTTTATATAGCGATTTAGATTGTTCTCTATCCAATTTCTTTTGCTACCTTGATTAAAGGTGCTTGGCCCATTTTCTTTGTGAGGTCACTAGGTTCAAGTGTAGATCTCTCCATGGTGGTCCTATGTTTACTAGATAGATTACTTCTTTCAACCCATCATAGATAAGTGGAGGTGTAAAGTGGCCTTTGGATAATTATTAATTCATGTATTGATGGAGATAGATCAGTGAGGCATTGTTTGTCCTTTCAATCTGCTATGTCTAGTGCTCGTCTACTCATTGACTCTCACTATAATATTTGTGGCTCTATCTTTTCTCATTATCAGGAACCCTCTGATAATCCTCTTCCACAACAATGTTATTAGAAGCAACAATCATATTCCCAATTTTTTTTGTATTACCAATAGTTTTTTGGCTTCGAATGTTAGAAGAGGTTTTATGTAGAATTGATCGCCTCCTAAGATTGTCTAGCTCAGCCCCCATAGCTCTGTACTTTTCCCAACAAACATTCATAGACTTTGCATTGGTATTCATATAGTGTTTGATTATAATAACGTTGGCTTCTCCAACACATCCTTGGACATCAACACCTAAGAATTTTGATTCACTGCCTAATTATTATTCTGTTGCGTTGTGGAGTCTTCTCACTACTTATCGATTTATTATTTTACTAGTTTGGGGGTTACTCTCTTTAGATTAACCCTTGGATGTATATTTTTTTCTGGCTTTTTGTTTTTGCTTGTGTCTAGGGCCCCCTTTGCCCTCTATACATTCCAGTCTTTCTCACTTTCACAGATTTTCCAAGACACTTGGCAATGAGAAAATGTAGCTCAATTCCTGGAACGAATATCAGTTTGGTATGTTTTTGAGCAATAACAGCTTGTGCAAGTTCTTTCTTTTACCCAAGTAAACCTCGTTGAAGACATTCAGTTAGAATCTCTTCTTTTCAATCTAATAGACTGTGAAAAACTCATGTACGACATATTTCCAGTAACATTTGCTTTAAAATCTTTATTTATTTCCAACAGGAATTAATTAGCATTTGCACTCATTTTATTTTATCTTGGGATGTGAGGGAAGTGAGCCCCTTCCATGTGATGATGCTTTGACTAAGGGAGAGGGGGTGCTCATTGAAGGATTGATTCACCCCAAAATTTGCAAGGCACAGGTTTGTTTGCTTCTCAGTAACAATGGTCATATAAGACATCCTGGATATGAGCAAGGACATTTTTTCCTTCATTCAGGGATGGTATCGGTCTTCCAGTTTGGGATACCACCTTTCATCACAGCCTTGATAATAATTTGTGTTACCTTCTATCTTGAGCTTCGAATTCCCAGCCTTTCATACAACTTTCAATGCCCCACAAACCCCAGGATTTATCCTTGTCCCAGTTGCCTTCTGAAACTCTAGCAGAGTCTAGTTTATACGAATGTGGCAGCAGGGGGCAGGTTGGGGGTTCCAATAAGCATCAGCTTTTTTAGACATGACTTCTAGCAATTTTGTCACAGAAAGAATAAGTGGTTAACACATGCATGGCATATGACGATGAGTTTGGTTGGGGAGGAGAATAACACTTTGCAGTGATCTACAATTATATGTCAACCTGCACTTTTTCTTAACGGAATTGGAAGTTGGATCAGATAAAATTAATCAAGGATGATCATAATCAGAAGAAAATTCTTCATTTCCACATTAGAGCAAATAGTTCATGATATGGTATGTTCGGAATGGGTAACAGTGGCCCAGACTGTGGTCATGGTTATGTTTCAAATATAAAAAACATTTTTCCTACCTTTGCTGTGTTTCAGAGGAAAGGCTGTTAATTAATGCATTCATTGCAGGGGAAGCTTTGAGGCATTGTACTCCTACAAAGGAAGTAGTGAAATTGGCAATTTTGTATACATTTTTTGAAGGATGCTTATATACAGAATTTCTGATTCAGGTGATATTTACTAAATATGCTTTTTTGGTTAGTGGTTGGAACAGGTCAATGAGAGCTGTATTTAAAAAACAGGGTATTAACTTCAACAGTGAATGATGAAGTAAGCCTGCCCGTTTATCTTCTATACTAAACTAAAATTTATTATATTGTCACTTGTGCTGATTGATTCTAGTTTGAATTTCTTCCTTGAATAACGGTTGCTCTGCATTAGCAATTGTAGATGACCACTGAGGCTCTGACCAGGTATATGAAAAGCTGTCAACTGTTTATTCAGGATAACAGTAGCACTATATATTGCTATACAGAATTCACAAATTAGTTTATTGTAACATATTCAGTTGTCTCACATGGTACATAATTTTCAACTTCTCAGTGTTGTCTTTATTCTCGGGGGTTCCAAAGAACATATTGAAATTGCTATACCATCGAACTGTTTGTCTTATGTTTTGGCATGGTTAGCATTGGAAAGCAGTCTTCTGGAAGTCCTTGGTTGTGGTAAACTTTACTTTCATTATGCACTGGAAAATCAAGCCTACAATAAATGTGTGTTAAAAAATACTGATACTGTTTTCTTCGATTCTTATTAATGGAGGTGATTGCATAGATGACACTTCCAGGCTTCCCTCCCAAGAAAATCTTATGCTGAAGAAATCTAACAGTTGAACCTTTCAAAGGAAGCAATCTCACCAGACAATGGATTGGTGACCCCCTCCAAGAAAGCTCACATTTGAACAATTCAATATAAGCAATCTCAATGAAATGTTTATGTTGATATAAGCTATAGTGCATGAAGTCTAGGGGAATCTACTATTGGCAAGGTCTAATTTGCAAAAGTAGTCTTAATTGTTTAAACAGATTGTTCAATGGTTCCGATATGAGATTGGTTAATTTTGTGGGATTATAAAACCATTAAATGCGATGAACTTTCAAACTTGAAGGCAATATTGTGGAATTCTCTGCATTCTTTTTATACCCATCAGATGCCTTCTTGGTTTCAAAAGACATCACATTCCAAAAAATATTCAGAAGAGATCTCCATCTGGATTCATTTTTTCATCTAGTTGGGCAGTATTTGTGACTGATGACCTGTATATGGGCATGGCCTCTATTGTTTGGTTTGAGTCCCTATATGAATTCAATTTTTGTCTGTAAGATGTGCAGGTTACCTTATATTTGCATCTGAGCAAATTCAGAAATTCCATGTCTATGGAGTTTATTATAACTGTGGTGCTGAGAATCATGCTTAATGTTAATGTCAATATATTGACTGATAGATTGATATAACATTGGAGACAGAAATATTATATTGGCAAAATGTATTGATGTCACATAAATATTATATACTTACACAGACCGAAAGCTATAATATATGGACATATATATTGACCTTGTTGCAGGTTAGCCGATTGCCCTCCCACAACTGACTCATTAACTCTTACTTGCTAACATATCTTCATTAAACCCCTAATAATAGACTGAATTAACTCAATGCTAAATTATTATTATTATGATTCTTATATAGACAGTTTTAATTCCTAGCACTTAAGCTGATGGAATCTGGATGTCTATGCTTTTGAAACTACTTGATGGTTGATGAAGACAAACTTGTCTGCGGAAGGCAACTTGTAAGGAAAATTTACGGCTGTTGGTATGGCTGCAAAAAGTTTGTACTTATATGACACACACAAGCATGGGCATTCCAGATTTTGGCAAAGTAGATGATCAATTCATTTTTGAATAATGAACAGCAATCCATGAAAATCTTTAGCAGGTAATATTTTCCATTCCATTCTGGAAAAATAGATTTGTAGAACACAAGATAAAATAATCTCTAGACAATGATTTACTGAAAGGCCTTAGACAATGATGTGTTATATATTTACTAGAAAATCAGTCTCTATTGGCATGCTTTGATGCTATTACCTGAAGTTAGAAGAGTCAAGATCTTTGGATTGAAATGATTACTAGTAGCTGATTTTAGAAAGTAGGTGAAAATACAGGAGTTACTTGTAGAAGAAACAAGGCATCTTCAAGTTTCAAGAACTCTGTGTAAAAGGTTTTATAGAAGAAGGTTGTTTATTATTGCAGTTGAATGTGTGACCCATAATTCTCTGACAAACAACCTCTTTTGGCTTTTTTTTTATCGGCAAGTTGTGGGATGAGGGTCCACTCCCTTAATAAAATAACAAAATTAAAGATGAGAAAGCTTCAAACCCATCAACTGGGTAGCAGAGAAAAACAGAAAAACATCTTTTGACCAACCAGAGGGAAACACATGGGCCAAGACTGATTAAGAAGAAAGAAGAAACCATAAGAGGGGCTGAGACCACAAAAGGGCACAAATACTAGACTCAGCAAGTAGGTAAATGCCATCGCTTCTGTTTTGCTAAGCCCTTCTTCCTGCTTCGAGTAAGAAGAGCGTCCATGGTCCACTGAGTGCCATCATCAACAGTATCTCTACCTTCAATCTGAAGTTTCTCTGCTTCAGTTTTCCTTCCTTTCTTCTTCTTTGGAACACGACAATTTGGTTTCGATATCCGACCCGCAGTTTGGGCAATGGAGCACTTCCTCATAGGGACTACCACCTCATTGTGGTCAAAGAAATCCATAGTTTCGTCATCGAGATCCTCCATAAAAGGATAAATATCCTCAGCATTAATGTGAGGATCCTCCCCCACCAAAGCATGAGTTGAAACTTATTTTGGAAGACTTCTGGTGAGGGGAGGAACTGGAGGGTTCAAGAGAACAGCAGCAGTCTCGAGATCCATCTCTAGCACCAAAGGGGGTCCAAGAATTTACCATGATTACACCAAATGAAATCTGCATTTGGGGTGCCAAGTTTCTTAATCCATTTTTTTGAGATTTAGTTTCCTAGAACCAGGCACTCATTTAGTGGGACAACCAGCAATCTTATGTCCCATCATGTTGCATCTGAAGCATCTAAAGGGAAGACCTTCGTAGTTGAGGAATTGAGTCCAAGTGCCAAAGGAGGAATGTAGTCTAATAGCGTGAGGCAAAGGCTTCAAAATGTCGACCATAGTGCAGACCCTGGAATATCTGCAAGAAGAGTCCAAAGAGTCTGAGTCCCATTTGACAAATGAACCAACCTGATCAACCAAGTTTTTGAGGAGATCTATATCCTGCATGATCAAAAGAAGATTGTAGAGCCTAATCCAAATGGGAATTTGGGTGATTTTTGCAGCAGCAGGACCGAAAAATGGCGACCAAGAAGTGATGAAGACACCGGAATGCTGAAAGAACCACAGTTCATTCTACTTCACAAAGTTGCAATCCTCCGCGGAGTTGAAATGGAGGAGGAAAAAACTTATATTACGCACATTTCTGTAAAATTAAATTAACCATAAGGATTCCAGCGATCTGGTGTGCTGTTGCATTCCTCTTTTTTGTAGCTCTGTTAGATAATGCATAAGTGTGAGGCCCTGATGAACAGCATTTATCTCACAGATATGGTAACTAATTGGAAACATCCTCTTTCTTTCAAGCATTGGAGATAGATTTTTGATGTTTCTTAACCACACTTGGTCACCCTGGAGAATTTCTATTTGTTGAAATAAGATGACTGATGTCTTTCTGGCCTGCATTTTGCAATTTATTGACCGTAGATACCAAAAGATAGATTATATGCACGAGGACTTGTGTTGATATTACCTAGTTATCTTGCACTACAGAAGTTTTCCTTGCTTCCCTAACCACTAATAGGAATCTTCATCTATTTTCATTTTGCTACATTTTCATGGTTCTTGTTTCCATGTTTTACACGTGCTTTGGGACATTTTTAAACTTCTGTGCTTTGTCTTATTTTGTTTTCTCCTTTTCTTGTTATCAAAATCTATAATGTACTATGCTTAGCTTCCAAACTGACATTGATTCATTGTGAAAAAATGTTACATGTTTTTCATGGTCCTTTGGGCTTTTATTTCTTTCTATGGTGTTAAAACTTTTCATCATGTAGTGCATAGTTTCTATGCATACATGATACACTATTCTGAATCTTCTTTATGAGAAGCAGCTCAAAAGTTTCTGGTTGTGAGGGATCGTACAGGTGCATGAAGCTATCTGGACATTGGGATAAGGTTGAAAATTCCTTTTCAGAGCTGCAGCTTTGTCATAATCATTTTGCTTCAAAGAGATCTTTTTATGGATTTTACATCAGTAATTTTATCTTTTAAAGAATGTACCTTTAGGGATTTATTTTGTATGGATCCATATGCATGGCCATAGATCTCTTTTGATACAATTGTTAGCCTTTGAAAAATAAGGTATTTTTCTCGTGTATTTGCAGTCATGGGGTTCTATCCTATTTTAGCTTATATATATCATTTTCCTGTAAAATATTGACCTCATGCCTAAATATCATGAAGCAATTCCACTTCTCATCACCATAGAAATGTTCCTTAGGGTTGTCAAGCTGTTCAAACTTTAAGGGCAAGTTTAAACGGATTTTAAACTTGTCGAATTCCAAATTTTTACAATAAAATTTGGCAAACTCTATGACACATCCAAGGTACCAGAAATTGTAGCTGCAAAATTGCTCAGAAAACTTCTAAAATAGAAGATCTCAGCTGAAGATATTTTAGACAGGTTGACACACAATTGTTATGAAATGCACAAGGATGCATCCCTTCTCCTCCATCCTGTGCTCCCCATCGCTGGGACAGTTTTAAATAGATATAGTTGCTTTTAAAAAAACCTAAGTTACTGGTTTGGGTTCGGGGACGAGTTCGGGTACGAGAACCCGATACGTGGGTACGTGAAAAATTTTTATAGGGTTTTGGGTACGTGTATATATATATATATATATGTATTATATATACAAAAAAATAAGAGAAATATATAGAATTGTAAAACTAAATCATTTCATAGTATGATACTTAATCATTGATCAATGCCAAATGCCAAAGATAAATATTAAATGCCAATTGATAGTTGTATTTGATTGATTTGAAAGCAAATTGGGTACAAAATGGCATCCTCATGTGGAATGCGTTGATGTTGATATTCTTAAACAAAATGAAAGTAAATACTACATTAATATATTTTACAAATTTACATCTTCCTCTTTCCCATGAAAATGAGGTGCACTATGGAGTTGTGTATGGTTCCAAAAGCCTTAAATGTGATATTATAGATGAAGACTTGTAGGCAAACTATGGAAACTTGGACTTGGAGAGTACCTAGAAAATCAATTAAATTCAATGGGAGTTTGAGGGCAATGTCTCCAATAGGGTCGAGGGGCAACGCACCTCGTGGGGGTCTGGGGGCAATGCCTCCAGCGAGGTCGAGGGGCAGCGCCCCCACCGCTAGCACCGATTTAAGGCTTCTAAAACCGTACAAAACTTCATGGCGCACCTAATTTTCATGATTTTTTGAGTGCTGGGCCGTGGGTTCACCCAGGTACGTGGCTGATACTCTTGGGTCCACAAACCATTTGGCTGGGTTCACCTTGGATACGCACAGGGTGCGCGCCCAGGGCATACCCACAAGCGAACCTGTACCGGGTTCGAGGCCTGTGGGTGCGAACCCGGTAACTTAGAAAAAAAGGGTAAAAAAGGGTGTGAGCAACCCAAAAGCTGTCCCATGTGCCCTAAATGTAGCCCACATCCAATTACATTGCCATTGACAATTGCCACAATCATTTTTGTAGCTATAAAAAAGATGAGGAAGGAAAGATGAGCAATTTTCAGCATTTCTGACCATTCATTCCCATGTAAGCAACAATTACCATGGCTGAAAATGGGTGCTGTTTTTCTATTTGTTTCCATAATTTTTTTTCATACGTCCTAAGGGATTCTTTTTTCTGTTTTTTGGGTTTGTTATGATCATTTTTTTAACAAATCAAAATGAGTGGCAGTGATAAGTATAAGGTAGAGGCCAAGGAAGTCAATGCTAATGTAAATCAAGCGAGTGTTAGGGGCTCTACTAAAAATGCAAGTGTTGTAGGAAAGCCTTTGAATGCCCTTCAACTATTGTCAACAAATATGCAAGAGACATATTTGAACCCATGCAACTGTTGTTGCAATGTCACCATTTTGGACAAACACAAATTGAAAAATTCAAGGGGAGTAGACATTTGTTGTTTCATAAATGCATTCCATGGGAGTTATAGTGAGGTTAATCAACATTTATTAGGCATGAGTGGACATGGGGTTAGGGTTTATTGAGATATAACTTAGAGAAGAGGGCTGAAATGGTTAGGTTGGTTTGAGAGAGGGAGGCAAAAGCTAGAGGTGTACCTTTACAATCCATGTTAAAGTATTCCTATTTGTTGTTTACTACTAGCAGAGATGTTGTGAGGGGAGAAGCTTCTAGTAGAGGAAAGAGGAAGTGAACAAGTAACAGGCAAAATACACATGTAGGGTTCTAGAACATGCAAGCACATGAGGATGTTGGTGATGCCATAAGTGAATTCTTATATGCCCATGCGATCTAAACTGAGAGGGACTCTGTCCATCCTTGTGCCATGTTTGTCTGAGGCTTCCATTGTTATTAGACATTTTCATGATCAATCTTTAGTTTATAAAGTTCTGTTGTGTTTAGTTGCCCAGGGGTGCACACTGTTATCCAACATGGGAGGCATCATTGTCTGTACAAAGACGCGGGAGTTTCTTAATCCACTTTCTTACACTTGACCTGATCAGAGGTGCTTGATCCTTTTCTTTGAAGAGTTTGTCACTGCCAGACCTATAATATATGTTTATGTAGTTTTATGTGGTTAAATGCAAACAAACTTTCTCTTCTCTGGTTCTAAAAAAAAATTAGTTGCATTTCTCTTTCTATCATGGTATATCTTTAAAAGTCTCTACTTATCATTCAGAATTTGATATTGCTTCCATATGGCATAAATATAATTAATAGTTTTATTCATCGGTTGTTTGTGGTATTTTATGTGTATAAGAAATTGAATAGCAAGAAATGTTTCATGAAGCACCACAATTATTCAGGGTATTCATTTTTTGTGAGATGTAATCGTCTGCAGATTGAAGCATTTAAAAAGTTACTGCTTTTTTTTCTGTAATCGCTACCAATGGTAATGCAGTTAGACTTTATCAGATTGTTCAAGTGGCCTACTTGCTACATAACTAGGGGTTTTCTAGCAAGCATGTGAATTTTCAGATTTTTTAAATGGTTGACTGAACACAAACCTTGGTTTTCATTTGTTTTTCTTTACATAAAATGATTCCTTATATCACAAACGTAAAATGTAGGCCATCAAGGGCTACCAAGATCCCTACTTCCTTTTGCAATCAAAGAGAGAAAACATCTTGACTTGGGTCCCTACATCAGCAAATATAGAAAATCCTCAAGAACATGGGAATTGAGCAGAATCCTAGACTGCAATGTCATCCATCAACAGTGAAAATTAAATTTTCAAAATTTTAGGAGTCTTAAATGTCACCTTGCATTTTATCAACTCAATGAATGATCTCCAGAATGTGTACTCATAACACGATGATTTGAAAATGATACTCGCCCAAAATTTGATAGGTCTCTGCTTAAAACTGTTAGGAAGATTGCAAATTTTAAACTAGAGCCAACCTCTGAAACTGCAGTTCTATGTTGAGGTTATACCTTGAATGAATTTGATGAATGGTTGACATGTATGCATTTCGAAACCTATTTTTCTTCCAGATTTCATATAATGTGAAAATCATTCTTGGGGTAGCTCACTAGGTGAACTATTACTAATATATTATGGATGGAATGATGGACATGTAATGTTGCAAGAATTTTTTATGCAATTTTGTCTTTGCAATTATGCTAGGGTTGACCATATTCTGGTGTTGAAAATATTGTCATAATCCATCATAAATTCATAATACATAAAGCATATTTTTGGTGTACTAATTTTTTCTGTTGACATGTGTGTGTGATGGTGAGAAGACTGCTGTTATTTTGTTGTAATATGAACATAGATGTGATAATGTGCATGTGGAAATCAGAATTATGAAAAGAGGTTTGCAGACATATCATGGATTAGTGATAGTGATCCCTGAAGTTCCTTGTTCAACTAAGGAATAGTTTAGCGGGACATATACTACAAGGTGAGTCTGGTCAGTATTTAGTTTATACCTCTAATCAATGCAGTATTTGGATCCTTAACATGTGTGGATCTGAAAATTTGATATAGCAGGATACATAATGCTTAACATGGGCAGAAAAAACTGCCCAAATCTATAAAGAGAAGAATATAGAACAGATTTGAATGTAATTTACTAATTTCCATCACATGTAGCAACTCCAAAGCAACATTCAATCTAGTCCTGGCATGAGACAAAATGTGTTACCTTTCAATGCCATTGGCGGATGGTCTCTTAACTGGCATGTCTGTGAGTTTGCTCTGGTGTCCACGTCTGGCTGTATGATCCGGATTCTGCATCATATCATTGATATGGCATGGATATCTTTCGAGCTTCAAAACTGGATTACTTACCTAAATTGCATTGTATAAAAAATGCTGTAAACCTGGTGTCCTTAGTTTATTTACTGGCATCACTATGATTCCTAAATTTGTCAGGCTTTGAACTCAGTTCCTCTGTCTTATGCTGTAATCTACTTTTAAATTTCTTGTAGTTTCTAATTTTTCTGGAGAAATTAAAGTTTCTGGCATATTGTCATTGCAAAGTGTGTGTGATTGATAGAAAAGTACCAAGTTTTCATTAAGTGGTTCAACCCTGAAATCTGGGTATGAGATGGTGTATGTGTTGATTTCTCTGGAAATAGAGGTATAGTAAAGGACATGAGATCTAGACAGGGATCTAAGACCTTGAAAAGTGTACTGGTTTTTATGTGTCTTGTCCTAAGCTGCGGAAATGGAAAGTTCAATAAAACTGCAGGAATGAGGAAAATGTTTTATAAATGCACTGAAGATTGATCATGCAAGTTTAACAGCCTTGTTTACATTTTATCCTGGATAGAACATGATTCTTATATTCTCGACGGTAGTACAAGTGAATAGGTACCATTTGCATCTAAAATGTTTTTGCAATACAAGTCTTGCAATGAGCATTTGGTTGTGGAATGGTGGAGGGCCCTGGTATTATATTCTAAAGGTTACCTTCTGGTGTCTGTGACTCTGTACCTTAACTTGCTGTTGAATCAAAATTTGCAAGGCAACCACATTTTGCCTACAGATGTTATTTCATTTACAAGAACAAATTATGTTTGCATAGATCTTAAGGCATAACAAATGTTTCTCTTTTGAATCTTTATAGGTTAATGTGCAAGCAACATTTACATAGCCTTCAGGGCTTTGTGAAAACATCTCAATTCTCATCAAATAATGACTAACATTGAGTTTTTGTAGTTTCCTCGTTGATTTTGAAGTGCTATTTCTCTTTACATTGTGAACTTGGCCTTTTTTCTGTACTTGACTATGGTAATTGCCTGAGAAGGCAGAGGTTGTTAACATGCACGCAATTCTTTATATTATAATTTGAGTTTCTCATTTTTCTTCTTTATTTTCAAGGGATATGACAAGTAATATTGCAATTAAATTGCAGATCAATGAATTTTAAGAGATGCTGTGTAGTTCTGCTTCGCATTGTTTCATATTATCCCTATTTTTCTTACATCCACGTCTCTACCAGTGTTCCTCAAACATTTTCCATGCCATATATAATTCTCAGTTTCATGTGTGCTCTTTCCTTATGTTTATGCAGAGTGCCAAGATTTTATTGCAGGATTTCTTCAAATCATTCTCTCCTTTCTAAATTTTGATGCTTTAGAATTTACTGTGAATATCTAATCAAGTTTTCCTATCTGAACCTTTCTGAAAATGCTCCTATGAGATTTTATGTTACAAAGGGTGTGATTCAAATAGTGTGTTCATGCTATGGGTTTCAAATATCACCACATGTTGAAGAGAGCCTTATTAAACCAGATACAGGTTTCACGCAATAGCATCATTAATTGTTTTACTTTTTATCATAACATTATACAGGAAATGTATTCTCGCAGACTGTAAATGTCACTGCAAAATAGAGTAATTGCATGGCTTTTCCATGTAACATTTTTTGACAGTTTGCAGGCGGCCTTTGTATCTGCAGTAGTTGTTACTTCAATTTTTTATTAGTATGGAAGACAGTATTCAACAATTTGAATACTTGACTGGTTGCTAGATGCCTTCTGTCTAGAAGTTTATTTAAAACTATTCCAAGCCTGGCTTTGATTGTGACCTTTTTCAAAGGGATGTGTCTTGCATGAATTCATCTGCAGGGATTTCCTAGGATGTATGCAAGTTTTTATCTGCACAATAAGGTGTGATGCTAATTTTTCATTTTTTGGTTTGAACTTAGTTTCTGCTGATCATCCACATATCTTGTAATTTTCGTTAATGATTTTGTTCTTGAATGTGCAAGTGGAAAGGATTACTTTTAGCTATATTCATCTACCGTTTGACATTATCATGCATGCAAATATTCATAGAACGTGTGTATGTGGGATCTCTATGCTATTTTTCAGAGTTTCTTAGACTTCACTGAAATGTCTTGAAAGCTTTGCAGGCTTCGAAGCTCTCTCTGTCTCCAATTTAGGCCTCAGCACATTGCAGCAGGAGCCACATTTCTTGCTGCCAAATTTCTCAATTTTGATTTGTCTTCCAATCAGTGTCTTTATCAGGAATTTCAGACAACACCAATTATACTTCAAGGTAAAAATATATATTATATATCCACCCGTGGTGTACTTGTATGTGGTATTGCACCAATCCTCCTATTTTGTGCATGGGAGTGATTTGATTTTTTTCTTCTATGCACTTGTTTAAAAATTGAATGTCATCCTCATAATTTTATGTTCATTTTATTTTCTTAATGACTGTTACTGATTTGATCACAAATGAATTCATACATGTATGGAGAAGCTAACCCATCTACTTATAATGCAGATGTTGTCCAGCAATTGACAGAACTATTTTAATATTCTGGTGCTTTGAGGCCAGCTATCACAATTAGATGGTATTCTTGGGCATTGTGTACATCCTCAGCAACAATGAATCACAGAGAGCATGGATCAATTGATTCTGGCCCGCTTTCCAAATCAGGTGTCATTATAATATGAATGTGGTTCACACACCATAATCAGGTTCTGCTGAGGGATATTTGATCATATTGTTCTGTAAAACGTAAAATTACAAGCTGTAGAAATTATATACCATTTGGATGTAATAATAAGCATTCTCATAATGCACTATTGGATGGTTCCAAAGTTGAAGCTTTGGTATTTTTAGTTGTTTCATGGGCTAACAATAACAGCTAGAAATTCATTGTGGAATGATTACTTCCATAAATGAGAACTTTATTCCAAGGATTGTGGCATTTTATGAATTCGTAGTTTATCAAAGTTATTTTTTATGATGATCTCATAAGTTGCTAGTAACTTTGGAAAACATAAAATAAAAGCCAAAAAAAATGATATTGGGAGTCCTTTTTTTTTGTGTGTGAAATAACACTTTCAGATAATTTATTGGAAACTAAATTCAATTACATTTTAACTGAGGAAGCACCAAATACCTCCATTTTTTGACTTTGGTAGTATTATAATGACACTATCGTCATGGATGACATCTGTGCAATCTACTGCCCTCTTTTAGTCAGGAAATGATTGAGTGTTCATGGCTGGGTTTTATCCAGAACAAAGATCCTGTTTGTTTAAGCAATGGCCCTGATGGGCCCTGATGTAGAAAATTAAAAAGGAATTGAAGCTCGGAATGTTTTTATTGGTTTTACTATCTCAAGGCTGCAACTTTAATTGCTTTTCGTCAGGCAAAAGCAAATTATATTTAGTGGTCTGATTATTGCCATGTTTACAAACATAATTAATTATGTTTTTTAAGCAGTTGGGAGAACCACTTTAAATTTAGTTTAAAAAGCAACTCAAAATTTTGACCATAGTGCAATTGCTACTGAAGTTCTTGTTGATGTTATAGCAGCTATGGTCTGCCCTTCACTCGCACAAGAAACACATGAATTAAATGAATAGCCTTCGGCTATTTAATTCATGTTCACTATATTAATAAATGCAAGAGTTGACCCTTAATGATTCACATATTCTTGTTTTAGCTTGAGCCGACTTTAACTTATAATTATCATTTATTGTATTTTCCTAAAGAGGCCGACCTAAGTCAAGAGGCGCCTTATGATGTATATATACAAGGTCACTTTGTCATTGTAAACACATTCCATCTCAAGCAAGTTCGCACTATTCTTTATGAACAGAATTCACACCTTATAGCAGCAGCTCGGATTCAAGGAGGATTTCATAGTCATTGCATTGTTTGTATTTAGAAGAAGGGCGAATACATTGTATCAAGCATTGGCCATTGTTGGGCCTAAGTTGTAAGCAGATTTCTGCTCTTGTGTTACCTTATATAAGAGAATCATTTGTTGGGTTTTTCTCCCTCAAGAGGAGGGTTTTCCCAGGGTATCTTTGTGTGTTCATTGTCTTATGTGTTGCAATTCTTTTAAGCACTTTATTGATTGATCTGATCTAAGAAACACTAACATGGTATCAGAGCGGGTGTGAAAAAGATCGTGATCAGATTTAGCTTGCAACACTCACTTTATTCTTTTTCAGTCTATCTTCTAAATTTCTCAAGATGGTGAACGATCTGAAAATCGAGGATAGACTCGAAGGGATTTCGAACTACACATCATGGAGGTTCATAATCATGCTCACTTTGGAAGAGAATGATTTAGCTGAGTTTGTGAAAACAAAAGTTCCTGAACCTGAGGAGGAAGAAGAGAAGTTGCAGTGGAGAAAGAAAGATACCAGGGCAAAGAAAGTGTTGGTTGATTCCGTCAAAGATCATATTGTCCCGATCGTCTTCAAGTTGGATACTGCAAGGGAGATGTTCAAAACATTGGAAGAGATGTACGAAATCAACAACACCAATCGCGCCCTAACCTTGAAGCAACAACTACTTCACATTAAGATGGCGGAAGAAGAGTTTGTCGTCACCTACTTCATGAAGATTTCCGAATTGAGAGATCAACTCTCTACCATTGGTCATATTGTTGATGACAAGGATTTGACCATGATTGCTCTCAATGGTCTTCCGCTTTCATGGGAGTCGTTTATTCAAGGAATCAGTGCAAGATCTAAACTTCCCAAGTTTGATCGATTGAGGATTGACTGCATTCAAGAGTCGAGACTAACGGCAAGGGGCATTGGTCAAAGTTCAAAGAATGAAGATTTACATGTTCTCGCCTCTCATTCATCGAATAAAGGAAAAGTTTGGAAGAAAGGATTCTTTAAAAGGAATCGAGATAATGGGTCAGATGGTGCCCCTGCATTCAAGAAGAAGTGGAACCTCTCTCGTGTTCAATGCTTTAAATGTGACAAATTTGGTCACTATGCGAGGGATTGTCCTACCAAGCCTAATCAGCATGCTTCATTTGCGGATGTGATTGAGATCTCTCCCCAAAATGATTCTAGTGAATTTCTACTCTAGTCATGGGCCTATGTTCAAGCTGTGAAGGTTGTGTACTAAGCGCAAGAACAACATATCATACGGTGTCCACTCTTCTGAATATTTAAGAGATAAGTATTCTTTGTTTTTGTATTTACTATTCTAGGGTAAAATTCAATTTGTTGAGTTATGCAATTCTAACATTATTTACTTAGGATTATGTGTGACTAGTAAATAGTGATCACTATGATAAAATTCTTTAGATTTATTCATTGCAAGTAGGATCATGCTAATTTGTGAAGATTGTCTTTTGCTTTGCTGGAAAAAAAAAAAATTGAAAGAAAGACATGTCATGATTGATGAATTAAGTATCTATTACTTAGGAGATTTTGAAATCCATGAGATAAGTATTGCATGGTTGAAAAATGTTCATGAATTGCTTTTGTAATTATTAATTCATGCTATAACATTGAGATAACCTGAGTATCAAGCAATTTGCATCTGGAAAGATTGGATATCGAAGTCATACCGAATGAAGAAATGATCAAGCTTGGAGTCATAGCTCACAATCATTGGACTATATTGATGGCTGGAGATATCTCTCGAAGACAAAGTACCTTTCAGGTCGTCATTGTGTTCAAACTGTGAAGGGTACGGAGTGATCTGAGCTTAAGTACAATGTATCACACTATGTCCAGCATTTGGACCTATCAGAATAGTTGAAAAGATAAGTATTCTTTGGTTGCTGAGTTATATGATTTATTTATTCTTTGGATCTTGTAATTAAGAGAGATAGTAGATTCTCTTGAATTGTGTTGTGTTCACTAGCATAAGATCTTTGGAAAAATTTCATTCATGATATAACTTGTACGATTCTAATCTTGATATTTTCTTTGGATAATTATGGACTGTTAGTAATCTCTATCTAAAATGCTTCCTGGACAGGTTTAGGGGGAAGAAGATGATAAGAGATTACTTAGTGATGAAAAGTTTGAGGCATCTTGTGAAGAAGTCATGTCAACCAAAGAAATGATCAAGAGGGAGTAAACACTAGAGGGACTGAGTTGGTGGCTAGAGGGAGTACATCTCCAGAAGTCTTCTTTGCAATCTCTGAAGCCAGGATCGAGAGGGAGTCTCAGTATCAGTGTTCCTTTGTTTAATGAGTTCTTCTTTGAGAGAAGTTCGAGGTGAAATCCCTTGATAATGCAATTCTCTGCTTGAGAGAGAGTTGAGGTGTAAGCCCTTGATAATGCAATTCTCTGCTGAGAGAGAGTTGAGGTGCAAGCCCTTGATAATGCAATTCTCTATTGAGAGAGAATTGAGGTGAAAGCCCTTGTTTCCACCCTCTGGGAGAAGCTATGGTGGATGTCATGTGTGCGACTCCATGACAACATCACATGAGGGAATCCGTGATGATTTTTATTTATACCATCTATGGAAGTAGCTATAATGGTTAATATCACGTTGAGGTGATATTCTATTTTGTTTTCATTCTAATATGATGTGTCTTGTGCAGATGGAAGTTCATCCCTAGCTGAGAGGGAGTGTTGATGTTATAGCAGCTATGATCTGCCCTTCACTCGCACAAGAAACACATGAATTAAATGAATAGCCTTTGACTATTTAATTCATGTTCACTATATTAATAAATGCAAGAGCCGACCCTTTATGATTCACATATTCTTGTTTTAGCTTGAGCCGACTTTAACTTATAATTATCATTTATTGTATTTTCCTAAAGAGGCCGACCTAAGTCAAGAGGCGCCTTATGATGTATATATACAAGGTCACTTTGTCATTGTAAACACATTCCATCTCAAGCAAGTTCGCACTATTCTTTATGAGCAGAATTCACACCTTATAGCAGCAGCTCGGATTCAAGGAGGATTTCATAGTCATTGCATTGTTTTTATTTAGAAGAAGGGCGAATACATTGTATCAAGCATTGGCCATTGTTGGGCCTGAGTTGTAAGCAGATTTCTACTCTTGTGTTACCTTATATAAGAGAATCATTTGCTGGGTTTTTCTCCCTCAAGAGGAGGGTTTTCCTAGGGTATCTTTGTGTGGTCATTGTCTTATTTGTTGCAATTCTTTTAAGTACTTTATTGATTGATCTGATCTAAGAAACACTAACAGTTCTTTGGCTGTATGGTTAACTACGTTTGTCTGTCATTCCTAGTCGAGAATTTGGTAGAGAGCAGATTTAGTACGATCTGAATAGAAAGGATTCATGTCAGTGACCTACACCATGATGCAATACATCCATACTGATGTGGAAATTGAATCTACTTAGCCAAGTCAAAGTCTGTCAATTTAATAAATACATGATTGATAGAATTGTAGAAACAGGAAACTAGTAACTAGTGAAGACCATTGATAGAAGTGATTGATGGAACATGAATTCAGCAATGATTAATCATGTAACTGGTCTCATGAATAATACTAATCATTTAATCTTAGATTAAATGAAAAGATGAGAGGAGTGATAGCAATGAAGAAAGCACACAAGTTACAATTGAGATTAGCATTTGTTGGATTCTCCTTTACCTCGAGAAATCCTCTAATCCTTGTCCTTTTCTTGAGTGTAAGTTCGGTGATGACCTTCAGCCTGTTTTTCACAATTGTGTAAGTTCAGTGATGACCTTCAGCCTGTTTTTCACAATTTTTCCCATAGGATAATGAGGTGGTGGAAAAAGGGGAAATAATTAAATAAGTTGCCGAAAAGTGTTTTAAGTCATAACTTAAATGATGATTTGTATTTAATTATTTTTTAAAAAAAGAGTTTTAAGTGATTAAATAAAATATCACTACATCCAAGGTGCAAAATGGTGAATAAAAATGAAATTTTATTATATTTTTATAAATTTGAGGAATCATTGTCGAAACGAAAAAATATTATTTTATTTTATCAAAATAAAGATATAAAAAGGAGGAATGTCTTTCAAAAGACTCTTGTTTTTTGAAACAATTTCATTTCTTAAGAATGAACGTGCATTCTTCTTTCTCCATTCTTATGGATGAAAACCCTTTGATGTTGTTGGTTTCAAGGATGAAAACTTTCTTAGTCTTGAAGTGCATTTTCACATATGGATTGTAATTGTGCTTCATTCGAAAAATATTTCCAATATTTAGTTATTTTTTTAGTTTGGTAATTTCTAGATTTTGGTAAGTTTAAGTGATTTGTGGTTGTTTGTTTTGGTTTGTTGTTTTTTGGGATTGATGGAGAATTATATATTAGGTCGTACCATCTATTTATTTTGAGCACAACCCCTTTATGACCAATGTTTTGTCGTACATATGGTAGGAGAATGTTTAATGATTATGTAGACTATGCAAGATTAAAATTAATATTTGTAGTTAGAGTAAAAATATTAGGGCAAATGCAGAAACAAATCATAATGAAACCCTAACAAGCACAAAAGAGCACAAATTAGTATGAAAATCAAAACAAAAAAACCAAAGCAAACCGATCTCCAAGCTAGATTTGGTTTATCTCTATTGTTCTTCTCCACTTGCATGAGAATGCAAGATTTTGAAGGTTTGATTGTTTCGATATGTTGATGTTGATTGCTCATTTTTGTTGCATAACGATAAGATGGAGATGATAGAGGAAAAATAGATAGATAGATGAGAAGATTGAGAGAAATTTTGGCAAAGTGAGGATGTTAGAAGAGGATTCATGTCAAATGGCCTGTGAAATGCTTGATTTATAGGAGAAGGTTGATTTGATTCAATGGCTAAGATTAAAAGTCAAATGTGTGATGTGTACGGCTAGGATTAAAAGTTGATTTTAGTGCCTATGATGCACATTAAGTGGGTTATGACATGAGGCCAAAATTAGGATGTGAGGGAATAAGTGGGATTCTTTTATTTATTTTGGAGGAAAATATGCATATGATGCACAATGAATGGGGCTAAAAATAGGATGTGAGTGGGAGTCTCATAATTTAAATATTCAAATTATTTAAATTTTTGTGCATGTGAAAAGTTATAGTCATGTGATACATGTTGCAATGTGGTAATAAATGAGGGATTAATTCAAATATTTAATTTGAATTATTTTGAGACATGTGAAGGGGAAAAATGGAATAATGTAATAACCTATGGCAAAGTATTACAAGATGTCTTACAAGGTCATGTATGACTAGGTAATGTTATGACATGGATAATTTTGGGTGTCTACAATATTAATATTCAAACTCCTTTAGTACCCTATCGTAGTGATCAATTTGAGTGTAGATTTTCTTGTATGGGTTTCTTGCAAGGTGTGCCTACCATTGATAGGTTGTATAGCTTATTTTGGGTGTGATACTATTGGAGCTAAGCATTGGGTGCCATGGCTTTGTTTTTGGTTCATATGTGAAGTCACCTCATTAGCTATTTGTTGAGTTGGATATTGCAATTTGTACCTTATTTTGGTGAATTCTCGAACAATTAATTTTGATTGCAACTTCCAAGAGATTTATGACAATTTTACTTGGTTTATTCCCCATACTACTTGCTACAATCATGTGCATCAATTCTAGGTCAATAATGGGTCATGTGGAGGTCTCATCAAGAGGTTGTATTCCCTTTAATGAATAGATAGACTAGACAACATGTAGTTACCTTACTATTTGCATTGTAGGTTTCAGTGACAACAATTTCAAAATATATACATTGCCTTCTCATATCTATTTGAGATTCTTTATATCATGCAAAGGTACTAACTTGTTTCTAGCTTTCTAAGCATTGATTTAGGTTTTTGGTTTTGTTGGACAATCATTTGAAGTTCATTTATTTAAGAAATCAAATATTGTAATATTGGATGGTTTATCACTAGTAGTTGTTAATTATTGAAAATGCTTGATAGTTGACCAATGGATCCTTGTATTCATTATAATATATCTTGGTTCTTTTATTTATTTATAGTACTTTTCGCTATAGTGATGTGTATGAGAATTAAGTGATTTAGTTTGTCATTGGTACAATTCCACTTGCATTTAACCAATTTGGTTTGATTAGAATTTTTATTTCACTATCAACTATTTCAGCGTGATCAATTCTATAGATTTACTTATGTTGCAATTTGGTTGGCTAGTCGCTAATATCATTTAGTGTAATTTCATTGTCCTCATTCTAGTCTTTGCATGCTCTCATGTTGTTTGCATGTGGAATTTGGTTATCAAAAAGAGGTAGGATTTGAATTCTAACAAAAAAATATTATGGATTTGAGCTAACACCCTATGGGGTTTATTACAAGTTCTTTGGAACTGTATGGTTGACTATGTTTATCTAGACCTTTCTTGGTCAAGAATTTTGGTAGAAAGAATATTTAGTATGATTTGAATAGAAAGGACATATGTTAGTGACCTTCCACCATGATGCAATACACATATACTCATATGGTATAAATTGAATCTATTTAGCTAAGTTATAGTTTGCCAATTATATAAATATATCACTTGATAGAAGAATCATGAATCTAGTAACTATTGAAGATCATTGATAGAAGTGATTGACAAAACATGAACCCAACAATGCATAATCATGCAATTGGTCTTATGAAAAATACTAATCATTTAATCTTTAGGATGGAAAGGGGAGGGGAGTTGTAGCAATGGAGAACACATGCAAGTGACAATTGAGTTTAGCATTTGTTGGATTCTCTTCTTTACATTGAAAGATCCTCTATTCCTTATCTCAGCACAAGTTTTTTAATTTATTACTATATTGCTAAGTATTTTTGCCCATTATGAATTGTAACTCCTAAGTGGAAACTATACTTGGCTTTCTTGTTAATTTGAAACATCTCCTCAAAACTTGATGAAATCTTTGCCATTGTAATGACTTCTAGATTTCTAAAAGTTCATATGGGGTGAATGGAGCTTATATGCAAAGCTTATGCCTCTTGAAGATTACCTATGAATCTTACAATTCCACTTTTTTTTTTCAATTTTTAAAAATAATTCAAAACATCACCTCTTAGTGTGATAAGCTATATAAGCAAGCCTTTTTTGTTTTATCAAAAGTTTATAGTTCAAATTTTAAAATTCAAAACACGCTAACCTAAGAGATTTAAGAGCTCAATTGACACATGTTACCATTGATAAAATTTGAAACATTGGCAGTTGATTTCCTAATGTTCAATAAATCAAATTTATTTCTTAACATTGAATCAAGCACACAACTATTGAAACTTAAAAATATAGAATCATACATAAAACTTATACCTTCAAAATTAGTTTTCATTCCTTCAAAAAACTTACAAGGCAACCTCCACAATTGATACAACTCGTAGCTACATAGAAATCAACAACATGAACTATGTTGCTACATACAAATTTTCAATCCTTCAAAAAAATTAGTCTTTCATTCTTTTTAAAGACAATTTGTATTCTTACTCACAATCTTCTATCTTGCTCTTATCTTTATACTGATTTAGCTAAAAGTCTAATCTTCCAAAAATCAACTTTATTTACAAAAAGCATCGTTATCACTAATAAGGGTGAGATAAAAGTTAAGTCTAAATTAATAATGATAATTTAAACTTTGGACCTAATTAGGTAAATAAAAGGGGTCAGGGGCCTAGCTCGATTGGCTAAAGCATCTTATTGCAGGCAAGAGGTCACAAGTTCTAGTCTCCCCATGTCCTCGTGGTATGAGAGGGCGTGTCATGCTAGCGTCACCAGTCACTTAAAAAAGTTTACTAGGTGCATTGCAGTTTATAGGGAGGGCTACCCGATTCTTGCAGTCTAAAAAATTAGGTAAATAAAAGACTCACTTTTTTACTAAAAGTAAAATACAAAATAGAATAACTCAAACCACTTGAACTCTTTCCACATGTTCACATTGAACCTATTTGGAAGTTCCTACTTGAGCTTAAAAAATCAACACTTCCTCTTAGTGAGGAAGGAATTTTGCCCCAATCCATTAGCTACCTACTTATTTGTTGGTTCCTAAAATGGGAAGGTTCTATGATGATGCTCATAATTGTTATGTAGTTAGGAAACTTCCTCAAAGGTCTACTCTCCTTGAATGTGTTCCTAGGAGCCTCAACATTCTCCTAAGAATCCCTTAGTGTTTGTGTGAACCATCAAGGTCTTTTGATAGAATTGGAAGTGGTTGAAGTATCTCCCTCCTCATATGAAGGTGCCAATTGCCCAACACAATCATCTTCTGATAATAATATATTTTTATTACCTAATCTATTTCCCTTGAGATTTGGATATGATGTGAAGGCATCATCATAGATGTTATGTTCCAAGTTGCAAGCCAAAATGTGCTCTTGTGGAGGAATTCCAAAAAGCGATTCTACTTTGGTACATCAATCCTGGACTGGTGATCTTTTGGTGGTGATATATTTATAGTATATGATTCTTTTTCCATGGGATCAAAATATGATGTGTGGGTGTTATTGTAGATGTTGTATTCCAAATCACAAGCCGAGGGGACATTCTGTGAGGAAATGCGGTAGGATTCTCAGATTCCATTCTGCAGATGTCTTTCCAAAAAAAGGGACATGATACCTTTGTGATAATCTCCTAGCATGGTGGGGTGGACATATAGGCACCAGATGGTTAGATGTTGTTGAACCACCATTAGGGATTAGTGGATCCATTGGAGTGGCTTAGGATTGCATTCAAGTTGGATAAAGGATTCTTTTCTCATTATTTCTTTCATTGCAATCAAGTTGGAAAAACATTATATTTTAGGAAATTTGAGTCTTGTAATTATAATATTATTTTGAAACCTCCTCATGAGATGAAATGTAAACCACCCACATAAGTGGAGATATTGAGATTATTACTTTTATCGCATTTTGACATTCGTATCAAATGCACATGTTAATTTACGCGTTTTTCACCATTATTGTAATGTTGGTAAAAATGAACTTAGATCACTTTTGGATTTGGGTTTAAAATTAATGTATGCTGATAAAAACATTCAATTATGGTAATTGTTGTCACAAAGGGTTGCACACAGATGCTAAGCTTGGAGGCTCGACAATCCCGTGAAACATGGAAACATATTTGAGCCTATGGGTTGCTCATGATGAAGATGAATCTCTAGATTATGGGCTAGTTCCCCTTTAGATATCCTAGAAACTAATGAATTTTGTGGGAAAGAGAAAGAAGGATAACTAATAAAAGGTAAAAGCTAACTCTAGGAGGTGATGCACCAAAATGTAACTAAAATGCAGCTTGATTCACAACTACTTCTCAAAAGATTCGTTTACACAGCTCAATTTGGGCAATCTAATCATATAAATACTTCATAAAAAGGCTTGAGAAATTTATCTTCTTTGAAGGAAAACAACGTTTTCAGAACTTGGAAGATAAGACAAATCAATGGCACTACCTGTGACCTGTGATGATTAACTGATTTTGTATACATGCAACCATAAATGAGACAAAAAATTAAAGGTTTTGATACTAAAACACATCAAATTTTCATCAAGATCATTCATAAGAGATACAACACCTGAAAAAGAGAAGGTAAACACTTGATTTTATTGAATAATAGAAGGAATCTCTCCAATAATTAAAAAAAATAAGTTGAAATATCTGCTACTGTATCAAAATTGTAAAAATATGTTGAGCTACAAAACTCCAAGTCTCTTTGCAATGTGCAAGAGAGGACAAAAAGTAAGAATTGAGGAAAAAGCATAAGCTTTCCCTCCTATAATACAAAATCAATCCCAAAGTGCCAAGAGGAGTCAATTGCAATCAAGTGCACTCCCAAATATCCATCTCAAGATGTTGCACAAGCGAAACAGAAAAGCCTAAAAAAGGGGGCTCATAACTACTCCAATTTGAGCATGGCAAGCTCTTTGCTATGCATATGGCCATTATTGTGTTGGATATGAACTTTACTGTCTACTATGGTTTGAAAGAACTCAACCCTATATTAATGGCTTCTTATAAGAATCTTTACAGGTTTTCACTCTGGGGTTTCACTATGCTTATAGGGTTTCAAAATCCATTGCAACACCAAGACCTCTGCTACATCATGGTTCTTCTTGAAGAAACCCTTCACTGTATTATTGTGGTTTGAGAGATAAAACCCAAATCTACATCTTTGCTTGCTCTTGCTATTGTTCTCATTCGTTATCACTATCTTATCATACCCTCAGACTATCTCAGGCAAGGAAAGACAATACACGATTTCTCTTTATGCCCTATGCTTGGAACTCACTGTGACTGTGGATACACTCCTTTAAGACTGTGACATAGTCTTTATACTGAATAGCTATAATCATTCTCTTGCATATTATTGTCATTCCATGTGATTGAAATCCTCTGAAAGTTCTATATGCCACTGCTCTTTGCTTCTACCAAAACCATGTCACCATTCCTATGATGCTAGGAGTTGCTCCTTTTATGGTTGTGACAGTCATATCCCTACCATCATAAGGCTTCCATGATATGACTAAAACCATCCACCCTTTTGGATTTATTTAACCTCTATGCATAATCATGACTATCATTTTTTTTAATCTTTTGAAGCTTCAAAGTTATCTACAACATGCTTATATTGTATTAAGAACTGCCACTTTCTACGTAGACCATGTAGTGGCTTTTGTCATCTTCTTTTTGACTATCACAATGCACTGTTCTATGCTCTACTATTATATGGATTTTTGATGATTCCTCTATTGACTAGAAACACAACATTGCTTTGCTTCTTGGTTCAAGAGGACTGCCTTATTGAACTGTAATGAGGCAAGGACTGTCCTTTCTTTTGTATACATTCAAGATTGTATTCATAAGGTTCCCATGCTATGAATTCTCTGCCGATTTGTAAGATAAGATTATACCTGTACCTGCACAGTCAACAAATAAGTTAAGAAAACTAAGAAGCCCAGAGATTCTCATGATGATTAGATGATCTTTAATTTTCTTGGATCTTCATGATAACTATGTACCTAATCTTGAGACACCTTTAACTCTCTGATTTGATGTTTAGCAAGAGATAGAATGTATATCTCATGGTTTGACATATAAGAGACATGGAATCTTGAGCTCTAACATCATTTTCTTTGTCCATTGCAGACACCTCTAGAGCTATCAACAAAGGAATTGAAGATATAGTTGATCAACAATGGGGTTCATCATTCAGGCAATGACGAATCCCCTTTCTCTTACATGTCCTCTTTTACTTCCAGATGTACAATTTATCTTTTATTGCATTTTATTCAGTTATTCCCATGGCTTGTGTGGGAAACTTATAAGCATATTTCTTGTAATGAATTTAATCAACTACTTTATGCACAAGTTTGTGTACTATTCCTCCTTTTTGTAAAGCAATTGCATAATGAAAACTGAAAATTCATTTCATGGCACTATTTGTATGATTATGAGTAACTTTAGTAGAACCTTTTGTGTACCTTTCTCCTTCTTCAAATTAGAAAGCATCAGTGTTGTCCCAGCCTAACTTGATTGGGCTAAAAAGTACAATTAGGTAACAGTAACATTGGAATATATATCCTTTTTTGTTTTCTTATTCTAGTGCCTAATTTTGTGAACTACCTCAAGGAGGTGTCATTTAAAATGGATCTTCTATTGGTTGGAGAGTGATTTGGGTGTGTTGGGAAAATTCCTCTTCATCCCTCTTATCTCTAGACTTATTTTGAGTCCTTCATAGACTGCTCAATCCATGGGAAGTGTCTCCTTCATTTGCTACTATGTTGGAGACTGGATACGGTTGTCTCTATTGGTTCCCTTATTATTATTTTTTATCTATTTTAGATTTTTTTGTGTTGTAATCTTATTTTTGTGAGTTCTAAGTATTATCCATAAGTATGTGACCTAGAAACAATCATTTATTCAATATTTGGCTATAACTACAATAAAAAAATAAGACTACAATGTGGTTTGTAGTCTTTGGCAATTTTTTAGGACTCCAACACATTTTTGGGACACTTGATTAGTTTTTCTAGTTTCCATTCTAGGCACTAGTGTCTCGTCTAGGCACTATAGACCTCCATTTTGTTGGACAATAATTACTTTCAACCATTTTCAAGGAAAAATTATATACAAAGTTGTTCCCCTTTGCCTTTTGAGTCTTTGCATTTTTTCATCTTATTGACAAGTGTCATAATCTAGCACATGTGTCATCTATTACATTGGGAAGTGTTCCTTTGCATGAAGGGTAAGTGCAAAAAGATGGGGGGCCAAAAAGGGATCTTAAGTGGACACTTTTGTTTTCTAAACTCAGGAAATACTGACCTTGGATGTGAAATTGAGGATAGTTACACTCAAAAAAATTAGATACAACAAAAACAAGGATCAAAATTAGATACAACAAAAACAAGGATCATAGTTCTCTGAGTCAACTTTCTAAACTACTATTTGTTTTTTAGAATGGTAGAGATTAAGGGTCCAAAAGAGGGAGCCACAAAAGTTGGTGTTGTTTTTGTCAAAAAAACATAACATAGTGGCTTTTGTGGTTCCCTCAAAAGGTTAACTTTTTTTTTGGTATTTTAAAATCGCTTTGATGAAAAATTATCTAACAACATGTAGTTTATGTCTAATTTTTTTGATAATTTTTTAATGAATATTTGATTTTTTACTAATTTTCAAAGTGGACACATCATGAAAAATATAATTTTGGTCGTGCTACCCCTATAAATTTTGAAAACTAATTTTTTTAATTATGTGTAGAATGGAGTATATTTTCTAAAAATGTAATTTATTTGAAATTTCAATGAACGGTTAATGTATAATGAAAAAAATACCAAATAGTGGTTTTTGCCAAAACAAAATGGACACACAAACAAAAAAAAAAAAAGATGAAAGGCTTAACATTGTCAAAATGTGAAAAAAAATTACATCATTAAATAGCTAAGAGAGAGCCTAACAATACCTAGGTGTTCAATTTGTTGGACCTTGAAACACGTGCAAACCTGACGGTTAGCACAAACATGATTATGTGAAATCTTGTAGCATATGCAAAAACACATCTTTGGAAATTTGGAAGGCACTCCAAGCCTTTGGATTGGTAATCCAAAGTAAATACCAATCCTAAGGCTTGGGGATTCCCAAAGCAAGAAATAACATGAGCACATTATAAAGCGCTCACGTTATTTCATGGTTTTGATATATTTTATGCATTTGTGCTCAAGAGTTGCCTAAGCAAGACATAACACGAGCACGTTATAATGTGCTCGTGTTATGTCTTGTTTTGTGCTAAATGCTAGTTTGTTAAATGTATGTATGTATATTTGTATGTATGTATGTATGTATGCTTGTATGACATGTATGTATGTATATATACATGCCTGCATGTATGTATGTATGCATGTATGTATGTATCAGTGTATGTATATGTATGCATATATGTATCAATGTATGTATGTATATATGTATATAAGATTGTATGTACATATGTATGCATGCTTATATGTATGTAAGTATGTATGTACACATGTATGTATGTATGTTTACTTATATGTATGTATGTATGTATGTATGTATGTATGTATTTAGAGGGAGAGAAAATTTTAAGAGAGAGAGAGGGAGGGAGGGAGAGACCTAAGAGAGATAGAGAGAGGTAGTGAGAGAGACCTAAGAGAGGGAGAGTGGGTGGGAGAGAGAGACCTGAGAGAGAGGGAGTGGAAGAGAAGGGGTTGGAGTGAGAGGGACTTATCTAAGTAGGTTGGGAGGGATAGAGAGAGAGGGTGAGAGAGGGGGTGGGAGAGAGAGAGAGGGGGGGGAAGAAAGAGAGATTTATCTAGGTAGGGTTCCAAAGAGAGAGACTTGGGAGATAGGGAGAGAGAGGGAGTGGGAGAGAGATAGAGGGGGTGAGTGAGTGAGTGAGTGAGTGAGTGAGAGAGAGACCTGAGAGAGGGGGTGTGGGAGGGAGAGACCTAAGAGAGAGGGAGTGGGAGAGAGGGGTTGGTGTGAGAGGGACTTATCTAGGTAGGGTGGGAGAGATAGAGAGAGAGAGAGAGAGAGTTATCTAGTTATGTAGGTATGGTTCCTTAGGGAGAGACTTGAGAGAGAGGGAGAGAGAAGGAGTGGGAGATAGAGGGATGGGAGAGAGATAGAAGGAGTGAGAGAGAGAGAGACCCGAGAGACTTGAGAGAGAGGGAGAGTGGGAGATAGAGGGATGGGAGAGAGATAGAAGGAGTGAGGAGAGAGAGACCCGAGAGAGGGAGAGGGGGTGAGAGAGAGAGAGAGAGATGGGGTTGGAGAGAGAGACTTGAAAGAGGGAGAGGGTGTGGGAGGGAAATACCTAAGAGAGAGGGAGAGGGAGAGAGAGAGGGAGAGGGAGTGGGCGAGAGGGGGTTGGAGTGAGAGGGACTTATTTAGGTAGGGTGAGAGAGACAGAGACAGAGACAAAGATAGAGACAAAGACAGATACATAGACATAGACATAGACACAGACAGCGACAGCGACAGATAGACAACGACAGACACAGACAAATAGGGAGAGAAGGAGAGAAAGAGACACAGAGAGAGTTATATAAGTAGGGTACCAAAGGAAGAGACCTAAGAGAGAGGGGGTGAGAGGGAGATATTTGAGAGATAGGGAGAGAGAGGGATTGTGAGAGATAGGGAGTGAGAGCATTGACAAGGTAGTGAGCATTATAAGAAAAAATGCCTCAAAGAAATGGGGTCTCATGGTGATGTACATCGCCATGAGACCCCATTTATTAGAGGAATTTTCTCAAATAGCTCACTACCTTCTATTCAATATTTCAAATGATATTCCTTCTAACCCCACTTATAGACACATGACTTTTCTATTAATTCATTGGTTGTGAGTTCATTATTTGACTCAATAGAAGTTGGTCCACTTGATTAAGTAGTCAATTTTCAATAATTGGTTTTTTATTCATCACCTCATTCTATCATTCATCCTATTGATTTTGGCATACCTTTGTGAGAATGAATATTTTTACCCAATGATTAACCACTAGTAATACATCCTTTAAAAAACCAGTTTGATTAATCTCTTAAAAAATGTATGTTTGTGCCCTTTCCTCTTACATTTTATACCATTTTAATTAACGTCCTAAATTTAGTAATGTGTAAATGCATTATTTTACATTATAAATCTAAACTCTAACTTTGACTATATTGTTCTCATATTGTCCTTTTATTAGTTTTCCTACAGGGTAGCAATGACAAGGTAGAGAGTTGTTTGAAAAATTCCTCAAAGAAATGGGGTCTCATGGTGATATACATCACCATGAGACCCCATTTCTTTGAGGCATTTTTTCTTACAGTGCTCACTACCTTGTTAATACATCCACATTGACCATGAGGACATCTCTAATTGAGGATTTTTATCAAATAGTTCATGTGCCTTGTCTATGCATTCACATTTTGCATGTGTCTACTAAGGAAATTGCAACCATAACACTCATGAAAATACCCCCTTTTATGTTTTGATATATGCCATACCCCATTCCAAGGTCCCCTTCCTATTATGGCTAAAAGCCTAAAACATGTGCTTTCGACCAAACTATGGATGCATGGAAAAAACTATCAAAGCATAATAGTAACAAAAGCATAGACAAGGTATTGAGCTATTTGAAAAAACTCTTCAAAGAAATGTAGTCTCATGGTGATGTCCATCACCATGAGATCACATTTCTTTGAGGCATTTTTTCAAATAGCTCATTGCCTTGTCTATGCTACCACATTTTCCATACATTTTTCATTTTGGGCTATCCTGCAATCATTCCAATCTTTATGGGTAGATTGACAAATGAACCAATGAAGTCAAAGATTCTTGAACTTAAGATTTTCGTGGAGAAAATACAACTAGAAATAGATGATAAGGAAGAAGCGATATGAAATGTAAGTGAAAAAAAAGAGAATCGATGTAGTGGGCACCTAGAATTCTTATCTATAAAGGTAGAGAAGTTCTATAAAGAACTTGTTAAAAGAAACATTTGCATTTTGTAATCAGAAAGAAACTTCCAAAGATGATAACAATAGTTGCAAATGCAAAGGCAATAGTTGGAAGTGTTGAAATTGAAGCAAAATAATTGAAGACTAAAATTAACCACTTAGAAAAGGATCTGAAAGACAAGAAAAATATTTTATCATCAATGAAAAGGAAGTTAGTTTGTTCTAAAAACACTTGAAAAAGAAGCATACCAAATTGAATGAGATACATAATGTATTCAATGAAGAGATTCTTCTTGCTCTCAAGAAGTTGAGGAAGGTGCGTGTGTAGATTCTTCTTTGTTTATCATACGATCAAACTGACTATTCCAACATGTTTTTATGCATGGTTTTATGCTAGGAAAGCTCCTCTTTCACACCCAAACAAGCTGAAACAATTTGAGCCACATTCTACCGGTGAAGTCTCTTAAGAGACCAAAGTGCAAAAGGGTAGCAAACTTCGACAAGCAATTACTCAGAAACCATGGAACTTGGAAATATTTTGTATGAGGATACAAGATCACATAGGGCCCCTCTACAATAATCTCTCTCGGTTTTTGATAGCTCCAAGTCTTTTTCCCATGGTGAACATATTTTAGTTGATGAAAAATGGGTCAGTTACATGTAGTGTAAAGTTGGAAAGTGGTGTAACTTTTGTTTTGTTTATCATACAACCAAAATGACTATTCCAACACGTCCATATGGGTGGTTTTATGCTAGGCAAGCACCCAAACACGTCGAAACAATCTAAGCCACATTCTACTGATAAAGTCTCTTAAGAGACCAAAGTGCAAAAGGGCAGAAAACTTTGATGAGTGATTACTCAAAAATCATGGCACTTGGAAACATTTTTTCTAAGGCTATGAGATCATGTAGGGACCCTCTATAGCAACCTCTCTTAGTTTTTGATAGCTCCAAGTTTTTTTCTTGTGGTTAATAAATTTTAGTTGATGGAAAACGGGTCAATTGCTTGTAGTGTAAAGTTGGAAAGTGGTGTAACTTTTATTTTGTTCATCATACGACTAAACCGATTGTTCCAACACATCTGTATGGGTGGGTTTATGCTAGGAAATGTCCTCTTTCACACCCAAACGCACCGAAACAGTCTAAACCGCATTCTATCGACAAAGTCTCGTAAAGACCAAAATGTGAAAGGGAAACAAAATTCGATGATCAATTACTCAAAAACCATAGCACTTGGAAACATTTTTTCTAAGGCTACGAGATCATGTAGGGCCCCTCTACAACAACCTCTCTTATTTTTTGATAGCTCCAAGTTGTTTGCCTGTGGTGAACAGATTTCAATTGAATGAAAACGGGTCAGTTGTATGTAGTGTAAATTTGTAAGGTAGGCTACTTTTTGTTTTGTTCTTCGTGGGGGCAAACAATTAGTACCATCTACACTAGGCATGGTCAACAAACTTCATTATAAAAGGTTCGTAGTCTTTCCTATTTGAAGGGTCACAACTTTTCGCCTTTGAAAAGTCAACCAAATTCATATCATCACTATTCGTGAAAACCTAAATTGATTTATTTGCAACTTCTTAGATGTGCTTGGGGAAAAGGAAATTCTTGAACTTTTAGTTTGTTTTTTTTCTCATGCATGTCTCTTGAAGTTGTTTATTGACTATTGTAAGCATGCAATTTTAACTTTTAAAGTTGCATTCTTCTAATTATTGGGTTTGAATTCATGTTTATAAATAGGATCAATATCTATGAAGTTTTTTGTTGGGAAGGTTTATTCATGGTCTCTTAATCTCCAATAATCCAATTCCCTTATGATCTTTAATAAGACTTGCATGCATAGATTTTTTGTTTGTGGGACTTAGTTGTTACTTTCCATTTTCTTTTGTCAATAGTTTTATGATGTTTTCTTTATCCACACAATACATGAAGCATGAATCATACAAGCAAATGTTAGCATGAAGTATACACATTGAATGGTAGATGTCTTCCTCAATTATATAAAGCATGAAACATACACATGAATTTCCTCCATGAAGCATATGAAGCTTGAAGCATGAAGTGTTACTATATTCATATGATTGATTTAATGCTCAATAATCTTACAAGAGAATAATGTTCAAACTTTATTATATATTTATAATTATAGAAAATAAGAGTGCATGAAAAACATTTGGATTTTAAATATTTGAAGTAAACCATCTACAAATATCTATTGAAGCGTGGATTTATAATTCAAATATGGACACCATCAATAAAAAATATTTTTATTAACCAAAGAGCCATGTAGGCATACCTCAATATATGTTGATATACATACAAAATATATACAAAATAGCCACATAGGCTTACAAGAATGCCATATATGCATACATGTCAAGTATATGCAATATAAAATATGTCCAAAAATGCCATATAGGCATACAAAAAAGGAAACCAATCAAAATTCATTGCCCTCTAGGTGGAGGAAATAGATAGGTGGCTTTTGTTGGTTAGGTGGATGGCGATGCATATGATACTCCTTTACTTTGAATTTGAGGGTTTATCCTCCTATTTAGTTCTAGGTCAAGCTTCACCTGTTACATAACAAGTAAATACATTAATATATAGAAATTACATTATAAAAAATGATATATTCAACAAAATAATCACTTACCTCCACCAAATGATCTCTCTCCTCAAGCAGAAAATCTGCATGCTTAGGGTTTGGCGTGCCAAAGTCTTATAGAAACCATCCAAATATAAATTAAACTATGAGTCAATAATCATTTTATTTTTCAATAATAAATAGCTATAACAATGAATGTAATTTGAAACTTACTAATTTGCATCATACCCTAGTGAGATCTATTGAGCTATCTATTGTGGAAGAAACACCATGCTTTGTTTCCCTATCAACGTTAGAAGGTGTTCCACTTCCATCATCTGAAAATAAAACAAAAAAATATTCAATCATGAAAACTAGAATAGTGATGCAAGTCATGGCATATAATGTAGTCATGGCATATAATGTATGAGATAATCAATAAAAATTTGAGTACTTATTGAACTATATATTTCTTACTATTATGCTTACTATTTTCCCTATCCACAGCTTGTTCGAAAGGACCTGTTTTAGGCTTTTATCCATAGTAGCAAGGCAGTGAACTATTTGATAAAATGCTTTGGTAGACATGTATGCAAAATGTAGTAGCATAGAGAAGGCAGTGAACTATTCCAAAAAATGCCTCAAAGAAATGTGGTCTCATGGTGATGGAATGCCATGAAAAGAAAAATCATGGCATTCCATCACCATGAGACCACATTTCTTTGAGGTATTTTTTCAAACAGTTCATTACCTTCTCTATGCTATTATGTTGGGAGGGGGTTGATGGTATAGTGTGGTCTTGGTTATGAGATGGAGGGGGATCATGACATGAAGAGGGAGGGGTGTTTTGATCATGAGGGGAATAGGATCATTAGATGGGGTGGAAGGTGTACTTTGAGACCACATTTCAAGAGTGATCATACAATGGAGTGGAAGAGGTAATTTGATTTGGACATGAAAGGATGTCATTAGATGAAGTGGGGGAGAGGGGATTGTGAGAGGGGGATGAAGGGATATCTTTCTCTTGAGATGGAAGGGATATGTTGTTCTTGGTTGGAAATGGGATCATGAGATGGAAGGGGATCATATGATGGAGGAGAAGGGTTTCCTTGATCTTTATATGGAGGGGAATCTATATTAGCATGCTTTGGATTAGGATATGGACATAGTTCACTTGATATAGATGGTGTGATGAGGGAGGAAGGTTTTATAGACTCTTCAAATTGGATAGATGGATTGATAGAGGATTAATTTAAGATTTAGGGTATTAGGGTTTATCTTGATGCGAGGTTGATAAAGGTGGATGCATGATATGAGAAGATTGCACCACTTTGTTTTTTCATGGGGGAAACAACCACCTTTGCAAATAGTCCTTGGTGGAAGTTATTATGAGAGACATGGGATTAATTTTCTTGGTAATAGTGGGGTGATGTGGATTTTAAGGATGTGGGATATGAACAAGTGGGATAAGAGGTGGAAGTTTCCATGGATTGGTAAATTGAGGATGAGGATGAGGACCTTGAAGAGGATTTGGAGGGGAATTTTGGCTAAAGGCTTGGTTTTCGTTGTCAAAGGAAGGGGAAGGATAAGCAAGAGGAGATGGATTGGGATAGGTTGAAGGTAGGGAGGATGGAAGCTTAGCACTGATGCGAAGGAGACATCTAAGCATGGCATCCTTACAATTATGGAAGTAGTGGGTGAGTATAAAATCAGTGGTGGTGGATGGGGATGATATGGACGGGACTTGAAGGGAGCTTTGGATGGGGGATTGGTGGAAAATTGGAGCATTTCATCTATTGAAAATCGATTCAAGGTGATCCATAATGCTCTCATTGTCATCATTGGGATTATATTTGGGTTGGTCAAAAAGGCTATCCTCATCATCATCGATATGGTTGGGGTTGGTTGGAATGGATGAAGTTGGATTAGAATAGATAGGTTGGATGGAGGATAGATTAGATGGTTAGACACGGTCAAGGATTGATTAGAATAAAGATTGGTATTGATTTTGGGTGAGGATGGAAATTAGGATGATGGATTAGAAATGAACTTGGGGATTGGAAGAATAAGATCTAAGGATGAAGATGGAGGATGAGATTGGATTTGGGGATCAAATCCAAGACCTTAAAATGATTTGATTTGATTAAAGAGGATTAAATATTCTTAAGCAACAAGTTGTTTGAAAAAATGTCTCAAAGAAATGTGGTCTCATGGTGATGGAATGGCATTGCATCACCATGTGACCATATTTATTTGAGGCATTTTAAAAAAAACTCATTGCCTTGTTTATGCTATTGCTTACTATTATGCTTTGATAGATTTTTTCCAAGCATCCATAACATAGACAAGGTAGTGAATTGTTTAAAAAAATGCCTCAATATAATGTTTTCTCATGGAATGCCATGACAATAAAATACAATTGGTAGTTGCTCCTAGTTATTAGTTATGATATGTAAAGTAATTGCATCACTGCTTATGTTGACTTTCTAAAAAACTATATTGTAGTTGAAATTTTCTCATCTATCAACATCTAGTTATTAGTTATGCAATGTGAAGTAATGCTTTGAGTTTGAAAGATGTGTAATACAATGTAATCAACGATATGAATATGAACTACACAAATCTATTAAGTACAATGCATTAGTTAAACTCTTTATTCTATTTCCTGAGTAAAGGTTTGAACTCCATCGCCACTAGGACGTGTTACCATGAAATCTCTAATAATAACCTATTCAACATCCAAAATAAAATATTAGAATACCATTCATATAAAAATTCTATTCACATGTAATATTTATAATTGTTTACTGGTTACATACCTTGACAATAGATGTCGTGGAATAATAAGGAGGTGGAGGGCCGATGAAAATAGTATGAACACTATGACCATAAAATTTTATTACAATCATTAAACTAAACTAGTTAATCTTTCATTTAAAAAATGAAATTTAATTTATTAAATTTAATGAACATGCTAACATTTACTTGAGTATCAAGGTAGAAAGCCTCATTCAACATGGAATCTATCATCGCCAACTAGTCAACTATAGACGTAGCTTGCACACCAACCTCTTGACTATCTATGGGGTCACATGTATAGGTGGAACCACAAGCTTGGTAAATATGGGGTGGAACCCTACCCCTTGAAGTCTCCCCTAGCTCACATTGTACTATAGGACTCACACACTCGATGATACTCTAGGTTAGAGAACTAATAGACTGTAGAGTAGCCACCTCGGCACTCTCCTTCACAATGGAAGGGATAGCAATGTGCTCATAAGCCAGTCTAGTGAGTGCTCATCTTGTTGGCCACTGAAGATCGACACGTGCTCCTGGTCTATGTTTTGCTGACCCACAACTTCTCCCTTGGAAGTCCCACATATCAAAATAGTTGGGGAATTTATTGAGGACAAACTCGCAATAGAGTTTCCTCAAGAAATATTAGGGGACCTCATTATTGTTGTATGGAGGATGGTCAAAACCCATCCACCACCTCTGCCAAAAATTATCCTTTATCCCTTGGTGGTTGCACCAATGGATAGGAAACCTCTTGCTTGTAAGGTGAAGAGGTTGATTTGGGCGTGGGTTAGTGAGTAGTGAACACAAGTCATATTTTTTAATTTTTTAATTTTTTACTTATTTATAGGATAGTTTATCTACATAAAAATCTCTGTACTTTTGCCTCTTATCCACCCAACCACTTAATTGTTTACTAATTGCATCTGCATGTGTTAACATATCTTGAACTAAATTTGAAAGCATGGTTCTTTTTGAGGTTGAACTTACAAGATCGTTCAACCTCGCAATTAACTCTTCAATTTATTTATTTTTGTTTTCAATTTCCCCCATTAAATTTTGTTGAGTTTCAGAAGGATGTTGAGGAATTGTTGGAGGAGTCTATTGTTGTGGTTGTTCATCAAGATTTTTTTGGTTTGGTTGTTTATGAGGAGGAGAAGGTGAACCAAAAAGAAAATAGGGGGTTGGATATGCCACTATTCTCCTTAGGTCATTCAATAATGTCCTAGGATCCCAAATTGGATTGACTATCAACCCAAAGGGTGAGTCAATTCTCAACAAGAAAGACCTAGGAGGGGTTATTTTAGGCTTTGAAGGGTTCACCACCAAGCAAAAATCTTGGAAAAGACAACTTAACATTCAACTCACAAAACCTAATAATGTAAGCTAAATGATGAGTGCAAATGATGAAATTATGCAACAAGCTAGGATATGTGTACCTAGGAAGTTTGGAAATGTAATAAGGATTTTGGAAATGCAAAGAAGCTATAAAAATATGTCGAGGAGGACTAAGATGCCCTTATTGTTGTCTTAGTCCTACTATTTTTTTTGGGGGCAAATGCACAATCTTCAGATGTTGGAATCAAATCTTAAAGAATCTTTGCAAAATACTTGTGAGAGGACTAAGACGCCCTAGGTGGCGACTTAGTCCCATATGGAATTTTTGAAATCTCTGAATGTGATCTCTAGGTCCAATATCTGCACTTCCTTCTTCTCAGATCTTAGGTTTTGAAACTTCCAGATCTGGCCTATACGTTAGTTTTCATGAAGAAGACAACTTTGCAATGCAATTTTGCAACTTTACAACTTTGCAATGCAATTTTGCAACTTTGCAACTTTGCACTTCAAATGATCTTCAAGTCTTCAACCTAAATCTGCAAACACAAGCATGCAAGAGAGGAAAAACTTGTTGATTGTTAGTAAATAGGGGTTTGCCTTGGTCAAACCCCTTGTTGGTAATTAAACCTTGAAATAGAATGAAATGGAGGGAAATGATGAATGAAGAAAATACTATGTTGCAATCACCAAACCCTTGCAATAAGGTGTTGCAAATATGCTTGAAATGGATACAATGGATGTGGCTCTTGACTCTTGCTTAAATGATGTTGATCTTGAATGAAACACTTGTTTGAATCATAAACCCTACATCACAATTGTTAGCACAATGACAAACATGATGCAGTAATATCCTTGATATGATTCTTGAATCTTGATGATGTCTCCAAATGCTTGATGAATTTCTCTTGACTACTCTTGTGAACTCAATTATGCTATTAGGAATGCTCACAAAATTCTTGATTATAAATGAATGAATGAACCTTGTATTTATACTTATCTATGCTTAATTTCCTAAAATTACACCACAACAAGCTAACATATGAATTCATTAATTAAAGGAGGCTAAATCTAACCAAGATTTGAAATTAAATCCCAAAAATAACTTGAGGGGGACTAAGACGCCCTAGGTGGCGTCTTAGTCCTAAGGCATGAAACTCGGGGCATAGACTCCAAAAAGGGGCCCATTTAAGGCACACTCAAAATCAAGGTCCCAAGACCTTTGGGGGACAAAGACGCCCTAGGTGGCATCTTAGTCCCAACCCAAAAATCAGGGACACTCAACCAAAATCATTAAATTATCATTTATCCTTTGATGTTTGTCAAGATTAGCCTTAAAAAGATTTAGTTCATTGGGCTTTTGGATGAAAAATAGAACCAATTAAGACATAAATAGGGATAAATAAAGCAAAGCGGGCCCAAAAAAGTGTGAAAAATGCAAGGGTATGCATTTTCCTACACTACAGAAGGATTTTGAGGAGGAGAATCAAATGGATTATCAACTCCTAAAAATTAAAGAAATTAACATAAAAAACACATTAAATCTACCTATTTAACAACAAATTCACAAAAAAACATTAAAATATTACTCCTTTGAGCTCCCCGTCAACATGGCAGCATTCTCGCGAAGAATTAGCAAAGATTCGATGAATAAACTATCAAATTTGGGGTCTCAGCAATGCAAGCATGCATTGTAAGGGTTTGCAAGTCACAAATGGAGGAAATGTGGCAGTCTAAAAATGAATTCAATTTTTTTTTTTTTTCTTATAATAGCTCATAACGCACTCACATTATGGATTTTCAAATTTTTTATAAAAAATTGGCCACTTTTTGGCCCCCCAACTTTTCGCACCCACCCAACTAGAAAGAAAATCCTCCTTTACATATTAATGTTCTATATGCAAGTGATTTAAATTTTTACTCTAATAGTGACAAACTTTGATTTTTTAAGAAAAGATTGTTCTACTTTTTTCTTCCAAAAAGGTGAACTCATTATCTTGCACTTACCTATGCATTTTTTCCCTCTTCTATTATGTTTTTATATATTATGATCATAACACTGATTTAGTATCTACCATCATTCCTCTAGTTTTGAATCCTTATATATTTATCTTTTCCTCATTTTACTAAAATCCTTGACTAAATAATGCTTAGCTCCTTAAAACATGCATGGCAATATATTATTTTTAATCTTTTAGCATTACCTATTATCTATTTCCCTTTTATGCACTATCTTGTGGAATATTATTCACTCTTTCTATCTCTCCTACTTACACTATAGGGTGATCCCACAATAGTGCATTCCATATTTGGTCTAATTGGGATGCTAAAAATTAGCATTTTTTTGTATTTTTCAATTTTTGTCAATTATAGTGAATAAGTCAAGAATTTGAGGATGATCTAAACTAATGAGTTGCAAAATTTTCTGTATAAACTCAAGCTATCTTTTTTTTGTATTAGAAATAGTGTGTCAAAATGAGATTACGTAAGAATCATAGTTCCTGACTTAGGATGGCATAAGTTGGAAATGTAATAGTTACAACTATATAAAATAGCTACAAATTATACATAAAAGATACAACATAACAACATATTATTTATGAACATTGCATACATATTATACAAGAAGATACAACATAACAATGGTCTAGATGGATAATAATAATACAATATTTAGAGAATACAATTGTGGTTGCCATCTTGAACAATATTTTCATCTGTTAGGAACTTGTTGGATCTACCATCTTCACTAATTGGATTGATCCCTTCATTTACATGAATCCTTGCATGGTGGACCTCTTTGGGTTCTGCTAGTTTCTTTCCTACCATCTCATTGAAGACCCCTTGAAATTCCTTTAATGCTTTAAGAAATGTCTCTAATTCTTCAAGATTATGGTGTCATGTGTGTCCTTTGTTGATCATTATTGTACCCTCACGAATCAACTTCATGATTTTTTCCATTGAGTTCTCCACCATAACAGTGACCTACAACACTACATTGAAATAGGTGAGTCTTTTGGAAGACCCTATAAGTGCCTTATTACAACCTTTGAACTTATCATCATTTCTTGCTTTCCAAATGTGCCATAAAATTCCAGTAGATAGAAAATCCCAAAACATCATATAGTAATTTTTCAATTTTCCATTATTAATCAACACATATTTCCAATTAACCTTGCCATTTTTTCCCAAATTAACAGATCATTGCAAAACATTTTCCAGATTTCTTTAGCGTAGAAGCAATATAAAAGAATATGCATCTCAAACTTAGGAGTTTTACAAATGTTGTAGATGTCAACGTCTTTATGGTTAATTTTGAATGGAATCTTATGCAAAAGAACAAGCCATATGAAGCATGCTTTCTTAGGTTCTAACACATTATGCCAAACAGAGCTAAAGATCTTATGCCACTCCTTGTTAGGAAGTGAGACTCACCAACACCTGTTAACATGCTCAATCACAGAACTATTTTTGACTAAAAACTTATATATTATTTTTGCTTTGACCTCTAACAGAGCACAACCATCCACCCATTTAAGATCAGTGGATAGATTAATGTCCTCATCAACACATAGGGAAAATAAAGCATCATGACAAGCTTCAAGTACTGTGTTATAGGTTCTCTTATTAGAGAAAGCAATATTAGACTAAAAAATGAGATCACTCCAGCTTTTAAGATGACCATTGAGCAAGATGTGTTTAAATAATTAGATACCTTATTGAGCCCACTTTTTGGTAGAGCACCCCTGTAGAAGGGCAAGGGGCTTATTATTGTGCACTAGGTTTCACCATATGGAACTATATGATTAACACTTCAAATTACCATGGATAGAGATTTTAGCTTGAGAAAACATAACATTATACTTTATCATCTCCCAAGCCTTCAAGAGACTCTTAAATACCTAAGAGCCACTAGGGGACATAAAGTGCTTATTGATGAGGATATCACTAATATGTAGCTTTTTCTAGGCCTTAGCCTATTTAGGGACAACAAGGAGAATATCATTCCTTACTAGAACCTTCCAGGGCTCTTTGTCATCCAAGGCCTTGAGAATCCATTTTGAAGCTAAGGCCATGCCATTAATCCTTAGGTCTTTTAGACATATTCCTCCCTGCACTTTGTTTATACAACACCACATCCAATTTACTGAGTGCCTTTTCTTTTTTCCCTTTCCATATGACCATAAGAAGTTCCTTATATTTTTTGAATCTCATTAACTTGATAGCTACGAAAGAACCAGATAGATGCAAAATATATATTGTATGATGATAAAATATTTTGGCACACTTGTATTCTACTTGCCAGAGACAGGTATTGTATGTTCCAACCATTTATTTTTTCTCAATTTCAGATTTAATCCAAAGCCATATCTCTTTCAAATTGGGGTTGACAAAAAAAGGAATCCCTAAGTACCTTACCTATTTATAGGGTCCTCCCCATTGAAACTCAAACTTCTTGATCCACTCAAGTAGCATCTCTTCCCACCCTAGCATAACAAATTTGGCAATGGAAATTTTTCCTCCTAATTCTTTACAGAAGAAGTTTAATTTTTCCATTAGGCAGTTCATATTACATTCCTCTAGTTTAAAAAAGATAGCAGTATCATCTGCAAACAGGATATTCAACAGTTCACTTTGATTTGGGAGCCTTATACCTTTGACCATAGGAGATAAAGTGTGCTCCCTTAAAAAGTAGGACAAGGCATCATAAGTAATGACAAAGAAGTTTGAATCCAAAGGACATACTTGCCTAATTGACCTTTCCAACTTAAAATCTTCTGACAAAGATCCATTTACCTCCACTTGTGCTACAACATCCTTTAATAGTGTGTCTACCATTTACAGAACTTGATAGGAAAACCAAAAGATTCCAAGGTCACTCTTAGGAAGGCACATTCTACCTTGTCATAAGCCTTCTCAAAGTCAAGCAAGATCATGGTAGCATTTTGGTTAGAGAATTTTTCCCGTTCCATTGCCTCCCAACTTGTAATCAGTTTTTTGAACATGTACCCCCCTTTTATGAATCTAGTCTAAGTATTATTAATGAATTTGGGAAGGATATTGACTAGCCTTATAACTATCACCTTAGCCAGGACCTTATAGGATACATTTAGTAAGGAAATTGGCCTCTAGTTCTTAATCAAGGTTTTATCTCTTCCTTTTGGTAGGAGCTTGATGATGCCTATGTTTATGCATTTCCCCAATGAGCCTCTCTCTAGGCCATCCAAGTATACATGGAGAAAATCATCACAAATCTAATTAGTAAAAGTTGTATAAAACTCCACTGGAAATCCATCACTACCAGGGGACTTGTCATTATTCATAGAGAAAATGAAATTTTTGATTTCCTCCTTGGAAATGTCAACTTCCAGCTTAGAAGTATCACCCTCAAAAAATTTCCTAGGGATAATTTTCCTAATGTACTCTTTGACATTATGACTACTTACATCCCCTCCTTTTGAAGTGAAATGATTATTAAAGAATCTTGAGAATCACTTCAAAATGTCCTCTTGGGAGGCGAAGAGATGGTCATCATTCTATATTTGATCTATTTGTTCCTTGGTACCTTTTTTTAATGTACTTGAAGAAAAACTTAGATCCTTTATCCCCATAGTTTAACCAAATTAATCTGGCTCTCACTTTTGGCCCTTGAATTTTGTGGGCCTAAATTCTTCTTAGGTTATTTTTAGCTAGATTCAACTCCATGCACATTGGATTGGATTGGATCTTGGATTCAGCTAATAATAATTGGTCCTACAACTCATTTTTTGCCTTCCTTCTATCCATTTCCCTTTTTTTTACCTATGATTTGGAAAAAATTCTTCCAGCCACAAATGTTATGTTCCCACCTTTCAATGGACTTTGAGTCTTTTAAAATCCATTTATTGATTTGTTTGAGGTTAATGTTAGCTTCTTTGCAATCATTGTCAATAATAAGTTGGGTGTTGAGGATGAAGCCAAATTTCCTTTGATCCTCATTGATGCTTCCTTTATTACTAAAGAGATTTGCCTTTATTAGATGATGTATGAAAGGGTGTAGGGATAAACACTTACTTTATTTCCATCACTGTTGGTGACAAAGTTAAATAACTCCTTATTAGCATAGATTCTATCCAGCCTACAATAGATTCTCCTACCTCCTTTTTGAGCATTGTACCAAGTAAACCAAATCCCCTTACTTTCTTTCTTTCTCCCTTCCATAGGTTCAAATAGTTTAAGCTTGGACTTAAGCCTTTTCCAATAGTACTTCTCATTGCATGTCCACCCTATATCATTGCCACCCCACTTGCCATCCGTGTCTTCAACCATATTAAATTCACCCCCTTGTCAAACACTCACTTATTCAACAAATCATGATATCAAACCAATTTCCTTTATTGCATTCTAACACTGAACTCTTACATAAAATCCAATAAGAATCTGCTGAAGATCTTTTATTCAATAACATATTCTTTTGTTGCAGCTATTGAGTAATAATAGAAAATAGATAAACATCTAACTAACAACTATCAATTAGATTTCCTCCTCGTCAAAAGATCCCACTAAATAGGGCCTATGAGGAGTTTCATTATTCACGGATTAAAAAAAAACTCATAAAGCAACCATCAACTCTCTCTCAAAGATAGGAAGAGGACTTAATCTGAAATAGAAAACAATAACTATAAAGCAGGTTTAGAGAATCAACATTCAAATTCTATGCCTAAAAGTTTAACTGCTTTTAACAAAGACATCTCCCTAAGAAAAGCCTTGTCATAAATTAGTCCTACTGAGAGTAGACTCCTTCTTCTGTTGGCTATCTTATTTGATGAACAAGAGTGTTATGCAGTGACACAATTGATCATAAATGATCACTTGCATTTCCTTGTAAAAGTGTCACACCTTGGCTATTTGACTTCTTCTTTTCAACAATTCGCAGTCCTTATGTTGTAGGTTGACATTCCTTCTTGTTGCAAGGTGTTAGTCTTATTCCTAAGGCATCTGTATTATTAACAATCATAAACTAAACATAGAATCATACTAAATTTTAAAGGCATCCATGCATTCATATATACATATATCAACATAACATATTTCCATTTATACATACTTAAAATTGCTTAAAAGTGTATTAAAGGTATATAAGAGGTATGTAAGGTGTTGGTAATATCTTTGCAACTTAGCAAAAAAAATGATAAAAGCATAAAATAGTAAAAAGGAAAAGTAGCCAATGATTGGGCCCATTAGGTACCATTGTTTCGATTGTATATTTTGCTGAGAATTATACATTACAACCAAAAAATGAAGTGCAATCTTAGTATTACAACTCTATTAATGTTACTATTTTTGCACACATAACATTCATGCATACACATGATAGCACATAAAACAATAGAAAGATATTAAGAGAGTATCACTTCTACATCAACATCAATTGTACTCATTCCATAAAGTTTGTGCAAGGCTACTTTAAAAAAAATCATGATAATTTAAGGGAAATAAATATGAGATACAATCAACACACCATATGGTTAGATAATAACATTTCATAATTCAAGAATTCAAGGATGTTTTATTGGTTGAATAGGATGCATGTGACAAGTGGTGTTCAATATTTTTGGAATTTCATTGAGGCTAGACATGGAAAGGAAGAGCATGATGGTGTGGGAGCACGTGTAAAAAGAGCCCTAGCTTGAGAGGAGTTGAAGTACCAAGGTTAAGTTGACCGATACAACAACAACTGTGCAATGGTGTAACTCCACAATGGGACTAGGTAATCAAGGTAAGTCTATGGTTTCTAGATTTTTTTGGTTGGTAAATAAATCTAATATTGAAAAACTACCAAGATTGTTGTACATTTATAGGACTGAGTGAGTTGCACTCATTTAGAAGTTCAAATGCAAGTTCACTACTTATTTATACGAGAGAGATTGCATGTTTTTGTTCTTCATGTATGAATTTTGCATGTGAAGATTATGAGTCAACAGAGTGGGTTGATGAATGGTGTTGTAGACCTTTAGTTCTCATTGACACATATTAAGTCCCACAAGCACTAAAATTGAACCAAATGGAAGTATTGGTGGACTTTGACCATGTATCTAACCAAGTGCAACTAGTATTGTGATTTATTAATGAGTTGAAATTAAATTTTTAAGTCATTTTGTTACATTTTACATGCTTTTGGAATTAATTTATTCATTCAATGAAATGCAAGTCATGTGTATGTAGTTATTGCTGATGAGAATAATGATGAAGGAACAAATTATTTTTTGTGTCGTTATATAGAGGGGATAAAAAAATTGACTATCACAACTACTGATGGAGAGGGTATTCAGTATCCAATAGGGTCTGTTGTTGTCATAGGAACATGGCTTAGAAGATACCCTATTAAGAAATTATATGTTTGGTTGTTTGAGGACTTTGACACACATAGGCATGTTCATCATTACTCTAACTTCGTTGTTGCAATAAATATTCAATTGATTAGATATTGTGGTAGACCACTTAATAAGAATTTATGAAAAGTTTGTGAAGCTAACCATGAGGGAATTCTTCACACTATAAGGGTAAGAGTTGATCCACAAGGTTCAGTAGATTGAATTTGGGCCAATTGCAGGTATTCAGTGTGTTGGAGCATTGGATCAAATTGATTCAATGAAAGAGTAGAATAATTTTGAAAAAAAATTATATATCATTGGTTGATTGACATATCATCTATTCATTGTACCAATTGTATGAAATGTGATTTTTTTGTAAATATTGTCAATTGATTTGTATTTGTGTACAACTAAAATTTTCTATATATATAAATGACCAAGATTCTATGAAATGTTGGAAACACAATTTTTTTTGTAAATATTGTTAGCTAATTTGTATCTATGTAAAACTGAAATTTTTATATATAAATGAATAAGATTTTACCATGATTGTACAAATTGATTGTAAATGCATGATTTTTGTACATTTTCTTAGATGGTTTTTATATATGTATAGATAATACTTTTCATTAAACATTTTGAAAACTTTTGTACATTTTTTTAGTTACTCACATTCCATGATCACCAACACCCACAATACTAGCTCCTCAAGATATTTTTTGCCCAAGAGTATGTGTGCTTAGACATGACACAACCCTAATCATTAATTAACACATACAATGGAACATTAACACATAATATGCAAAATAAAATGTTTCATTTTTTTTTAATAGGAAGGATTTTTTATAGATTTAAGACAAAATCTAACTAAACAAAACATTTAATAATGCAAAAAACTATTGAAAATTGGACAACAGGGATCTTAAGATAAATCACGGCCATAATGTAGTTTGAAACATTTGGGAGAGTTGGGGTGCAAAATAGAACCATGCATAGCATAGATGTTCCCACTCAGACATTTTGGCTTAGATGGTTTGGCCCCATGAAGAACAATACAAAAAATAGGCTACTTTGCAACTAAATATTGCATGTATCTGATGATTTTTGGGATAGTAAAAAAACTTTCACCATGACCAATTGGATTGGAGATATGAAAAAATAAGAGAGGTTATTATAGAGGGACCCTACAAGATATGAAAAACTAAATGAGGTTATTATAGAGGGACCTTAAAATAAAACATTTATAAGTGCCACAATTTTTGAGAAACAACTCGTTAAAGTTTTCCACTTTTTGGCATTTAGGGATCTTAAGAGGAAGCATCAATACAAGTAGCCTGAAACAATTTGTCATGTTGGGGTGCCAAACAAGATATTTCCTAGCATAAAACTACCCACTTAGATGTGTTGGCACTATTGGTTTTATTGCGCGATGAACATAACAAAAATTAGGCTACCTTGCAACTTGACATTGCATGTATATGATAGTTTTGAGGAGACAAAAAAACTTTCACCAAAATCAAATGGATTGGAGATATGAAAAACTGAGAGAGGTTATTATAGAGGGACCCTGCATGACCATGTACCTTCATATATAATGTTTTTAAGTTCAATGGTTTCCAAGAAACAACTCATCAAAGTTTGCCTCTTTTTGGCATTTAGGGCTCTTAAGAGAAAACATCGATATAATGTAGCCTGAAACGATCCAACATGCTAGGGTATGAAAAAATACCTTTCCTAGCATAAACCCACCCACCCAAATGTGTTGGAGATAATGGTTTGGGTCCATGATAAATGAAACTAAATTTATGCAACATTACAACTTTTCATTAAATACGTTTGACAATTTTTGGGGCAACAACAAAACTTTCACCATAGCCAAATGGATTGGAGATATGAAAGATTGAGAGAGGTTATTGTAGAGGGACACTACATCTCCTTTTACCTTCAAATAAAATATTTGTAAGTGTCATAATTTTTGAGATATAGCTCATCAAATTTTTCCACTTTTTGACATTTATGGCTCTTAAAACAGCATTGGTAAAATGTAGCCTGGAATGATTCAACATGATAGGGTGTGAAACAAGACCTTTCCTAGCATAAAACTACCCACCTGGATGTGTTGAAGTTGATGGTTCAAGCCAATGATAAATAAAACAAAAGTTATGCAACATTGCAACTTTTCATTGAATGCACTTGACGCTTTTTTCAATGTGTGAAAAGTTGTCACCATGAGAAAATGGATTGGAGATATGAAAAATTGAGAGGTTATTATAGAGGGACCCTACATGATGATATAAATTTAGACAAAATATTTATAAATTCCATAGTTTTTGAGAAATATCTCATCGAATTTTTCCACTTTTTTGGTATTTATGGCTCTTAAGAGAAAGCATCGGTACAATGTAGCCTGAAACTATCTAGAATATTGGGGTGAAAAATAAGAGATTTCCTACCATAAAACCTCCCACTTGGATGTGTTGGCACTATCGATTTGGCTTCACAACAAGTGGAATGAAAGTCATGCAACATTGCAACTTTTCATTGAGTGCATTTGATGTTTTTTTTAGCATGCAAAAAGTTATCACCACGACCAAATGGATTGGAGATATGAAAAACTAAGAGAGGTTATTGTAGAGGGACCCTACATGACCCTATAAATTCAAATAAAATATTGTAAGTGCTATGGTTTTTGACAAACAACTCATCAAAGTTCACCACTTTTTGGCATTTATGGCTCTTTAAAGAAAACATTAGTACAATATAGCTTGGAACTATTCAAAATGATGGGGTGAAAAACAAGACCTTTCCTAGCATAAACCTACCCACCCAGATGTTTCAACACTATCAGTTTGGCTGCATGATGAGTGAAACTAAAGTTATGCAACATTGCAACTTTTCATTGAGTGCATTTGACACTTTTTTTCAACGTGCAAAAAGTTGTCACCATGGCCAAATAGATTGGAGATATTAAAAAGTAAGAGAGGTTATCGTTCAGGGACCCTACATGACCCTATACCTTTAAAAAAAAAATTGTAAGTGCCATGGTTTTCGAGAAAAATCTCATCAAAGTTTGGCACTTTTTGGCATTTAGGGCTCTTAAGAGAAAATGTTGGTACAATGTATCCTAGAATGATCTAGCATTTTGGGGTAAAAAAATAGGACCTTTCCTACCATAAATATTCCCACTCAAAAATTTTGAAGCCAATGGTTCAAGCCCATGATAAAGAAAATGAAATTTATGCAACATTGCAACTTTTCATTAAATGTGTTTGACGGTTTTTGCAACATTTGAAAATTTGTTGTCATGATCAAATGGATTGGAGTCTTGAAAAAGTGAGATAGGTTATTGTATATGGACCCTACATGACCGTATACCTTCAGATAAAACATTTTTGAGTTCCACTTATTTGAGAAAAATCTCATCAAAATGTGCCACTTTTTGGCATTTAGGGCTCTTGAGAAAAAGTGTTTGTACAATGTAGCCTGGAATGATCTGGCCTGTTGGGTTGTGAAACAAGAACTTTCCTATCATAAAACTGCCCACTTGGACATGTTGGAGCATAAATTTTGGGCCCATGATAGATGAAACAAAATTTATGCAACATTACAACTTTTCATTGAATGCATTTGACGATTTTTGGAACATTTGAAAATTTGTCGCCACAATCAGATGGATTGGAGTCTTGAAAAAGTGAGAGATTATTATGGATTTATCTTGTGTGTGGTTGTAGGTTAACATATAAAAATTCTAAGTGCCATGAATGAGTTGATAATGAATGTAGGACAATCCTACTAAACCTAAGAGATCTTAATGAACCTACACCAATCCTAATGAATCCGGGTCAATCCTAATGAATGTAGGACAATCGTAAAGAATGTAGGAAAAACATAAAGAACATAGGATATGCTCATCATCTAGTGGTCAGTAATTTGAATTTTGGTTAAAAAAATTTAATAAATTACTGTTAACTTATTCATTAGTGTCTTTCTTACATTGCATTTTAGAAATATCACTTTTAGATCAATGTTTATTGGGAAATATTTGTCTTTATTAATTATTGGTTTTTTATAAGGTGATGAATTTGACATTGTAGTCAACTTGTTGTGACATGATAGACAATTAGATTCGAAAATTAAAATTTGGATTTTGGGATATGATTCATACATACATCATTTGGCGCTAAGTAAATTATGAGAACATTTTAAACCATTTAAGCTACCAATTTATGTATAAAATGATCTACATAAGGCCACGAGGTTGTAAAAAATATCATCAAAATTTCATACAATGCCATCATGATGGCACACAAAATATGATCAAAATGTCATACAATACCATCATGACAATGCACAAAATGTCATTAAAATGTCATACAATGCCATGAGGCCAATGTATTGTCTCTTAGTCTACAAAATATCATTGATACATATAGTCACACCAATATTTTTATCTATGTGCCATATATAGGCATACAAAATGTGTTCATCTATGAATATGGAACACTATTCCTGAAACATTGGGCCTCTTTTAGCTTGACTAATTGAACTTCATTCATTGCTAATAGTCAATGTCTCGTGTCGTTCTAATCTCATGTGCTCCTCAATATTTTATAGCCCAACCTATACATACAAAATATAAAATTAGATACTATACCAAAATCAAAAACTATAAAAAATATTTAAAATGATACATATATTATAAACACACAACTACATCATACAAGTAGTCTAATTCTTCTTGCCTACGATGCTCGACATCATCAAGAGATGTTTATCCTCACATAGGGGCAAATATAAAGTGGAAGGCTAAAATTCTAAAAGCTCAGTTGAGAGCTAGCTCACACTATTTGAGATGCGAAACGGGAAGATGGAAAATACCTAAAGAGGAGTGGTTAGATAGGATTCGTTGTTTCTGCTCTTCGGCTTTAGTGGAGACAGAGTAGCACTATGTTATGGAGTGTAAAGCCTATGAGGACATCCGGTATTGTTTCTTTGATTTGTTAAAAGTCAAATCTTTAGTGGCTTTGTTTGAAGAAGAGAATATTGATAAGACAACAAGTTACTTGACCAAAATACACAGTAGAAAAAACAAAATAAGCAAAGAGATTGAAAACAACAATAGGTAGTTTGGTGTGGTGGTTTTGTTGTGTTGGCAAAGGCGGTTTTTCGGTTTCATCTCTTGGGTCCCATAGACTGGTGGGTCTCGTGGACGTAATTAAAATCATTCATCCATCCATCTATAACATAACAAAGACATATTTATCAATTATTTTTGATAGGTCTACTAATATCAATTGACACAATATAAACATTATTAAACATATATATTCATACTCATACTTGAGTTAAGAACATTGACAATGAAATTGTTGCACTAACACCAAGTTCCAAATTTTCTCTTATGCCAGGAGGTGTGTCTATTGTATTCATCAACTAAATAAACAATAATAGAATAAACTCAAAATTTCACAAATATATAAACAACAAATTTCAAAATTTCAAAAATAAACTCAAATGTGTTATACTATACCTGTGTAAATCAAATATTATAAGCATCCATGGTAGATGTGTACTAGATGGTGATGTGATGCCAACCTATTCAATAAAAAGTTGTATTTTAAAATTAGTAAACGTTATTTTGAATAAAAATTATTATTTTATTTTGATATGTTATACAAATTTTACCTCTAATATAGATGCAAGTGTCCAAGTTGTTGTAGGGATGCTCGATGATGTACCGAACTCTGGCGTTACACCCTGAAATGCATAATGTTTGAATCAGTTTAATTCAATTCTATAATTAAAAATCTATTTACGTTTACAATTTTTAAGTATTTAATAGATAAAATGTTATAAATTAAAATCAACATACCTACATGTGACCAACATACACCTCATTTAGCACTCATTTGTCATCACCGCATTATCTGATGCACCACCCTGATGACCCCCACTACTCCCATGACATTTGTACTAACAATGAAAATACACATGGGATGTGGAATCATCTACACCCTCTACATCACTATCTCTCCCAAAGCATAGATTACAATAGTTTGGCATTTATGAGAGCTAGGGGAACTAGAGCTAGATGGTTGAGTAGTTGCATCATCCTATGAAGAAAAATGTTGGGATATTTGTGTGTCATGCTCTATAATGGTGTTTGTCAGGCTAGCAATTGCATGGAGAGTTTTCACCTCCATACTCTCCCAAATGGCTATTGGAACCATCACATGACAAATAGGTCTTTGATGTAGTGTTCTTTGATGTGCATAGTTATCTACTCAACAATCTCATGTTCTATTTTGGACAAAGCCTCCACCTATACCTTGAAGCACCCTCGTATTAAAATAATTATTAATTTGATGAAGGATAAACTTACAGTATAGTTTTCTTAGAAAATATAACATCCACCTCATAATTATTACATGGATGTTGGTCAAAGACCATCCACCACCTATCCCAAAAAATATTCTTATCTTATCATGATTACACCAATGTATTGGAAAACTCTTTGAATTCAAAGGAATAGGTTCGTTGGTTCTAGGATTCGTAAAAAGAAGACATATATTTTCTTTGCTTATGTCTTTCTTTTTCACTTCATCATATGACAATTTTGTTTTATAATATTGATGACATGAATCTCTATAAGTTTTATATTGATTTATTTGATTTATGACTATATCAACATTCATCATCATGGCTTCCAATGCTGAGGCAAGGGATTGGTGAGGTTGGTTTGATGTTGAAACCCTCAATTTTGAAACTAATTCATGAATTACAACTTTGTTTTTCTCTACATTCCCTAAAAAATCCTCTTGGATTTATCTAGGGTTTGTTGGAAGGGTAGGAGGAGGGTCAAGAATCCTAGGGTTTTTGCTTAGGCAATTCATCATTTAAATTTGGTTGTGGCTTAGGTTTACATGATCTGTTATATAATTCAAAAAAATCATGAAATTGATAAAAAATAGTCCATTTTTCTAATGCAAAAAAAAAAATCACTTACCTCTTCTCTGGTGTGGCATTGAGAATCTAGGTTGCAAAGGGAAAAACACGTTTGAGTTATGTAGAGTTGAGGGAAAGAACAATTCTAGGAAAATGCAGGTCATGGGTGAGAAAAATGACAATTTTTTTCTTTTTATAACTTTATTAAGCAAACACATATGTGTTTTGATATCATAAAAAACACATACACATTTTGTTTTCATAAAAATATGTACATGTTTTCCTTTCATAATAACACATGCACGTTTTGTGTTCAAATAACGTGCTTGTGTTATGGCTTTCTGAGCCACAACACGAGCATGTTATTTGAATTTCTTTAAAATATGAGCATTTTATGCTCACTTTTGGGTATTTGGCCACTTTTTTATGCCCCATATTGGTGCGAATTCCCTCTCTCAAATAGGAGGGTTTTGGCAGAAATCAATTTGGTTAAAGAAAATCAAGAGATTATGAAATCACTTAAGGATCACTTGCAAAGTTATTAGAATCAACAAAAGATGTATGCAGATAGGAGATGCATAGAAAGGTCATTTGAGGTATGGGATCTGGTATTCATAAGGTTGCAACCATATAGACAATCTTCCATCATGAAAGGTGGAGCAAAGAAGCTCAAGCCTAAGTTCTATGGCCATATAAGATATTCGAAAAGGTTGGAGAAGTTGCTTATGAGGTGGAGCTTTTGAAAGACAACATAATCATAATATTTTCCATGTTTCATATCTGAAGAAGGTTCTAGAATCAAATATATCTCTTGTAGCTGAGTTACTGCCACTAGATGATGAAGGAAAACTCACTCTCATTTCGAAAGTTGTGATTGACACTCAAGTCAATGATCTAAGAAATATGAGCATAATGAAATATCTTGTTCATTAGAATAATTTTCCAACTGAAGATTCCACTTGGGAAGGACCTGAAGTGCTTGAGAATTCTAGTTTGCATTGCTTGAGGACAAGCAATTTTGAGAGGGGAGGACTTGTCATGTCCCTTTTTTTGAAAAGAAAATTATAGAATGGAATCGGGAATCCTACCACATTTCCTCAAAAAACATCCCCTTGGCTTGTGGTTTTGAATATAAAATTTGCAATAACACCCACACATTATATTCAGAGCCCATGGAAAAAGGATCATATATCGGAAATATATCACCATTAGAAGATCGCCAGTCTAGGATCATTGTACTTGAGCTACATAACTTCCAATAATTCCTTTGCATTCCTCCATAGGAGTACATTTTGACATGATTTAGAACATAACATCTACAGTCACACCTACACATCATATCCAAATCTCAAGGGAAATGGATCAAGTACCGAAAAGTTATTGTTATTTGAAGATGACTGTGTCGGGCAATTGGCACCTACTTCAATAGGCATAATGGATAAGGTACCTTTGGATCATGTATAATCAATTACAAAGTTTCAAGAAGAATGAAGGGGCTAAGGAAGTGTGTTGATAGGTCTATAGGGTGGCACGCTAATTTCAAAAGAATCTACTTTGGCCTTAGGGCTGACCTAGTGTAGCATGTGAAATTTAAATTCTTGGCTTCGACACCATTTCGGCTCTAGGCTGACCTATTCCTTGAGGGAGATTGTTAGGATATAAATAAAGGGAGTCAATTCTTATAACAAGCATCAACTTATTATGTTTTCTTTTAAATTTTGAAACACTTGTGTTCTAGTTCCTTTCATGGACTAAAACCCATAGGAGTTTGTGTTCATTGGAGGAAAACTCAATGTTCACTAGGATCAGAGGATGAAACCCCTTTGTTTCTTGAGGGAATTCTCATTCAGGGATTACATCTTAACTTCAAGGATTATGTTTAAAGTAATTCATTAATATTGTTGTTGATTTGTGGTAAACTTGTACATCATACTTGATTGTTGTTATGGGTTATAATTGACTTATGTGAAGTTTATCAATATATTGGAGTATTATCTTTTTGTTCATATGTTGATGTAAATTGAATACAATCCAAAAATCAGTCCTTGTTAAAATTATGTGTTAGGAATATTACAAAAGGAAAACAAGCACATTTACACTAAACAAGGATGTGCTTACACACACACCAAACAGTATGCATACAAAAGAGCATGAAAACAAACATAAAATAAGATCTCATCCAAGAATATAAATGGCTAAGAATGCATATCACCTTGGATAAAAAAATAAATAGTAGGAAGGATGAGGGCCCTAAAGGTAAGAAAAGGAGTGTCATTGCAATATCCCATGGCACTTAGCTAAGTGATATTGGGTATAATTTCCACTCGCAGGGAAAGGGTATATAATTGATAATATGTAGCAACTTTATCTTAGAGTGTGCCATGTCCTTTATGCTCATGTTGAGCCTCTACAAGAACTTTGAATATGTCATATAATTAACATCTTTTTAGTTTCACAAAAGAAAATTCTCTTAGTTAATTACTCTTACTTGTTCTATCCTCAAATCACTTAATATCTTGACAAACATTAGGAGCAACTCCATTCCTACACTCTATTCCTCAATCCTAGGTTACTCACACACCAAATGTCTATATGGTGTGGCATAAAAATCAATACACAAAAGTGGGACAACAATATTTTGGACATGGTCCCAAAATAGTTCTAGATGGAAAAATAAAAGGGAGTCAAGTACTTTTCCCCAATCTAATTCCTCATAAATAATTCCCAATTTATAAAATTTTGAACTTATTTTCAAAGGAAAAACCATAAGAATTTTACAACTACCACTGTTGAATGCTTAAGTTTTTGAGATTTTCAAATTTAAAATTAAAAAAAACTAAATATACCCTAACAATGTACCTACATATGTATGTAATAGCCGAAGTAAAGTAAAATCATGCAACATAGTACAACATCATATTAACTATATAATCATCACATCCAAAATACCAACACAATCATAATAACCTCCATCTATGAACATGTGTGTGTATCCATAGAGATACATTAAAGTAAAAACACTATCAAATCTAACTACAGGGGTGTGACATGCATCATGCAATATACAATTTGTATCCAAATGTCAATATGAAATCATGTTGAGAACACCTCAACATTAAGGTGAAGCCTATAGTAAAAAAATTAACAAGTACAAATGTTAGAAGAATTATAAAAGAATGTCTTCCTCTACATCTACAATCAATGTGAATGAATAATAGAGGTAAAATTGAATGAATTGAAGTAAATGTAAGAGAAGAACAAAGGAATGTAATTATGAATAACCAGGTCATAATAATTAAAAATAATAATAATGAAATCCAATATCTTAGCAAATAAAGTGCAAGAGAATTTCATGGAAGAGAAAGCTGTTGGAGTTGAGAAGATACAACTTCATAGGAGCCCAGTGACCTGTGCAAGAAAATAATACCTGTTACAAGGAGAAGCAAAGAGAAGCAATAAAGAGAATGCTCAAGAATATGGAGCAATGTATTCACCCAAAAATGTAAAATGAATAATGATACAAAAGATAGTTTTCAACCACATATAGGTGAAAACCCTAAAAAGGAAAACCCTAGGCTTGCACAATAATAATTAATAAAGTAATTAATTATTATGCACCTAATTAGCTTAAGTGAAAAAGAGGTAAAAGATAATTTTAAGTAATTAAACAAATATTGTTTAATTAATAAAGTAAATAACAGATTACTCTAACACCCCCCCTTAAGCTAGACTTAGGGAGAAGCTAAAACCTAGAAGAAGCTATTGAAAGCAAAAGCAATGGGTCCTAACAACAAGGCCAGATCAGGTACCCAAGTACAAAGAAATCTCTATGAAACGAAGAAAAGGAGAAAACCCATTGGGAAAAACTCCTCTCCAAAAAGAGATAAAAGAACATGCTGAAAGAAACATGAAGGAAGGAAGGCCTCATAAAGACCCCCCAAGGACAACTTCCTTCACCCCAAGCATAGAGCGCAACTGAAGATAGTGTGGAGATGCAAAAGGTTTTGTGAAGATGTCTGCGACCTGCTCGACAGTGGGAATATACTCCAAGATGAGAGAACCATCCTGAATCAACTTTCTGATGAAATGCATATGAAGTTCAATGTGCTTCGTCCGCTGATGCTCCACCGGGTTGCGCAAAATGTGTATAGCACTCTGATTGTCACACCAAAGAATAGTGGGACTATTAGGAGGAAAACCAAACTCAATCATCAACTGACGAAGCCATATAATCTCCTGACTAGCGAGCACAGCAGCTCGGTACTCAGCCTTTGTAGATGATAATGCATGAGCAATCTGCTTCTTGCATGACCATGTGATAGGACTAGAGCCAAGATAGAAAACAAAGCCAGAAGTAGACTTTCGATCATTGACATCACCAGCCCAATCTAAGGCAGTCTAGCCAACAATGTGAGGATCCCCTGATGTGTAGTGAATGCCATATTAAGTGGTGCCTTGAATGTACCTCAAAATATGCTTGGCAGCTTGCCAATGAATCTCATGAGGATCATGGGAGAATCGAGAGACAAGGCCAACAACAAAGGAAAGATCAGGACGAGTGTGAGTTAGGTACAACAAACTGCCAACCAACTGCCTGCAAAGTGTAGAATCTACTGGAGGAGTTGGGCAAGTAGTAGTCAAAACAACCCCTGACTGAAACGGTGTGGGGGCAGGCTTGCAATCAAGCATGCCAAAGCACTGAAGCATATCAAGAGAATACTTATGCTGGTAAATGGAGATCCCCTTTGAAGACCGAATCACTTGAAGACCAAGAAAATAGTGCAAAAGGCCGAGATCTGTCATCTCAAACTGCTCCATCAAGGCTAGCTAAGAATGATGAATCATAGAGGATGAGCTACCTGTGATGAGAAGATCATCAACATATAGCACAAGAATCAAGATCTCACCCTCAAGATGTTGAATATAGACCGTGGGATCAGAATGACAGCGAGTGAAACTAGTGGAGAGCAAAAAAGAGTCCATCTTCTCATACCAAGCCCGAGGGGCCTGTTTGAGACCATATAATGAGCGCTGAAGTCTACAAACCAAAGAAGCATCATGCACAAATCCCTGAGGTTGCTCCATATAAATCTCCTCCTGTAGGTCACCATGCAAGAAGGCACACTTCACATCCATATGAAAAATGGGCCATCCCCTAGAAGCTGCAAGTGATAGTACAAAACGAATAGAATTCATCTTGGCGACAAGGGAAAATGTCTCAGAGTAATCAATACCCTCAACCTATGAGAAACCCTTCGCAACAAGACATGCTTTGTACTTATCAATAGAACCATCAGCAGCATACTTGGTGTGATACAACCATCGACACTAAACCATCTTTTTGCCCTTAGGAAGAGGACAAAGATCCCATGTACTATTCCTCATCAAAGAAGAATACTCCTCCTCCATAGCACGATCCCACTCAAGGTGACCTGTTGCCTTGAAAAATCTCTGAGGATCCTCTGAAAGAGCATGAATCAAAAGACTAGAACCTGCAGTATGAGAACGGGTGAGACGAGTGTTTGAAGGATCACCGACCATAGATCTTGCTGCCTCAATAGTAAAGCAAGCCCATTTGGGCCTCTGAGGTGGAGCAAGTGGAGGTGGAGATGGGGGATCATCAATATCCTCATCAGAATCATCCTCAAAATAATCCTGAAGAGCTGCAGTGGGTGGAGTAGGTAGTGAAGTAGACACTAGAGACAGGGTATCAATTGGAGGAAGGAGCTCATCAAACTGAACATCTTGTCAAAATAGGACCTCTCTGGAATCAAGATCAAACAACTTGTATGCCTTAAAATCCTCACAGTAGCCAACAAAAATGAGGGGTTGACTCTTCCACTCCATAGCTCTCCTTTGAGCATCAGTAATAAATGCCCATGCCTCACTACCAAATACTCGAAATGATGAAATATCAGGCTTGTCATGAGACCAAGCCTCCTCAGGAGTCATATGTCGAATCGCCTTGTGAGGCATTCAATTCTAAATATAGTTGGCAAAATTGACTGCCTTAGCCCAAAAAAGATGAATCCATGGACCTATTTTGAATCATACAATTAGCCATCTCTCGTAAAGTTCTATTCTTTCTCTTAGCGATACCATTCTACTGAGGGGTGTAGGGAACAAAAAACTGATGCTGCAAACCATGCTCAGTGCAAAAATCTCTAAAAGCCTGATTCACATACTCCCCCCCATTATCTATACGTATCCATCGGATAGAAAGGCCAGACTGCTTCTCTACAAATGTCTTGAAGACTCGAAAGGAATCAAAGACATCAGACTTGTACTTAAGAAAGTACACCCATGTGCGTCTGGAGAAGTCATCGATGAATGTGAGTACATACTTGGCCCCTAAAAAAGGAGTGGGAAATGACATGAGGTCACTATGAATCAACTCCAAGGGTGCCAAAGCATGAGTGGCACTTCCCTTCGGAAAGGGATCCTTGTGATGCTTGCCAAGCACACAACCATGACAAACATCGTTAGTGCAGGAAATCTTTGGAAGACCAAGAACAAGTGCCTGTGTACTCATCTGCTGAAGATATATGTAATCGACATGGCCCAAACGCTCATGCCAAAGCTTACTCACTGAATCTGCATGTGCTATAAGAGATGAACTTGTACCCTCAGAAGGCTCAAATCCATCAAATCTATAAAGACGAGATGCAATATCAACACTCCCAGTAGCCACAACCAAATCAGAGTCATGGAGGTCCCGAATAACCACATCATGTGGTGAGAACTCAACTGTCTTACCAGAGCTAGTGTGGAAAATATGATAAATGAACAAGAGGTTCGTTGAGATGTCAGGAACAACCAAAACATCCTGTAGAGTGCCCCCATCCAAAGAGACAGAACCTGAACCCAAGATGGAAAGCTATGAAGAGTCACCCGCTGCAATCTGTGAAGTACCACAAGAGGCAAGAGAAGTGACCGACTGCTGAGTGTGAGCCATATGGTGAGAAGCACCAGAGTCTAAAATCCAAGTGGACCCATTGGTCGATGCTCTAGCAGTGAGAGCACGACCTTTCCCTATGGAAGAAGAAGAAGACTAAGGTGAGGAGATGTGTTGTTGTTGCATGGCTTCCTCTAAAGCCTCTAATCATTTCCAACACCTGGAAACTGGAGGTCCTTGCTTCCCACAAAAGCTACAAATGTCTCTTGATTTCTCCTTAGTCTTGGAGGAAAACTCACTAGACTTCGAAGATTTCCCATGTTTTGGATGAAATGGTGGTTTAGAATCAGACTTAGGAGGAGGTTTGGAGGAATGCTCACTGCCTGCAAAATCTTTCTTGGGCCTCAGTTTCTGCTTCTATTTCCCTTTAGGTGACTGAGCAACCAATGCTTTGTGTTGTGATCCTGAGAGCATATCCATCTGAGAAAGGTGTGACTGCTCACGAGACAAACACTCACAAAACACATCAAAGGTAGGCATGGTAAAATGAGTACCTAGGCCATCCATGGTGGAATAGAAGGAAGAAACAAATATCTGAAATGAACCACGAAGCTTCAAAAGAATCAAATAAATGCACTTTGTGTCTGACTTATTCTTGCCACAACCCTGTAAAATAGTGCGGATAGATTTGAACTTGTTCAAAAAGTCCTCAATAGTAGGAAATGATTCAGGTAACAGTGAAGTCAGCTCTGCCTCAATCTGTAATGCTCAGAACTCATTAATGGCCCCAAAAAGTGTCTCAAACTTTAGCCACATGGCTCGAGGAGTGAGCAAAGCATCAAGGTGAAATACAAGACTGTCTGAAACATGCATGCATAGCAAACCCATAGCTTCATCCATCTTGTTCCTGTGCTGCATAATCTCAAAAGGACGCTGCAACTGAGGCTGAACCTCATCTAAACAAGACTACAACCCTCATGACCTAAGTAGCCTCATCATGCGAGACTTCCAAGTGTGATAGTTATGTGATGTGAGTAGCTCAACTGAAGAGTCTGCCATGAAATCCTGCACCTGTACCTGCTTGTGTTTTTTATTATTATGTGATCTTTCAGAATAGACAAAAGATGCAGAAGGGTTTGATTTTTTTGAGAGTTTTGGTGTTCTGATTTTCTGATATAAATGATAGAAAGCAAGAAAAAAAACACCCCCCACAAGAGATAAACCCAAACCCTAGTACAAACTAAGAAGGAGGAAGTAATGCATAAGCAAAATATAGTTCAAAAAAAATTCGTGTGTACCTAGTTAAAATTCTGATAAAATAAATCACCTATCTGAATAGAGCATGTTGAGAGCTTTCCAACGCCTATTCGAGTTTGAAAAACGGAGTCTGTTTGCACCTTTTACGACCCCAGAAGTGAAGAAAGAAGACCTCACTTTGAATGGAAAAATAATATCTAGACTGGTAAAATTTGGAAAAAATTCTTGCACCATCAGATCGGTGCCGAAACCAGTTTTCCAACGCCTATTTTTGTTTGAAAAATGGAGAAAAAATGATCATTTTATGGTCGATTAAATGAAAGAAGAATAAAATGCCCTATCACACCCCTTTAGCACCCTGGAGCTAAAAAAAAGGGCCCCTGGTCGGCTGGGCGGACCAGGGGGTTGGAACTGTGGCAAAGCCCGCGGTCACCATGTGACCACCCGTGAGCTGGGAGAGCCGATAAGAGGTTGGCGGGCTCGACATTGGTGGACTCGGCAGGCTCGGTGTCGGCGGGGAGCTCGATGGAGCATGGAGCGGGGGCAGAGCACGGAGCGAGCGCGACGGACAGGGGCAATGCAACAAGCGTGGGAGGCGCTGCGAATGCAAGGGTGGTCGGGCGGTGGCCACCAGATGGCGCGTCGGCTATGTGCAGGCAACGTACCAAAAAAAATAAAAAACCTTAGTTTTTAAAAAAAAATTAATTTTTTTTTGTGATTTTTGTTGCGAAGGGCCGTACAGCCAAAAACCCTAAATTTTTTTTTGCTTCCCTAGTCGACTGTAACCAAAATCGACGAATTGACAGTCGATTTAGGGGTTTTTGGGCGTTGCGAATCCAATGGTACTATCCGTTTGGGCCCAAAGTGAACCCAAAAATAGGAGTATGCTGAATCCACAAGAAGAAACCTTACAACCCTAGATCTGCTTCCAATGCAAAAAACTCAAAATAAGAACAAGCAGCTGCAAATCTAAAGCTCTGATACCATGTTGGAGTTGAGAAGATACAACTTCATAGGAGCCCAGTGACCTCTGCAAGCAAATAATACCTGTTACAAGGAGAAGCAAAGAGAAGCAACAAAGAGAATGCTCAAGAATATGGAGCAATGTATTCACCCAAAAATATAAAATGAATAATGATACAAAAGATAGTTTTCAACCACATATAGGTGAAAACCCTAAAAAGGAAAACCCTAGGCTTGCACAATAATAATTAATAAAGTAATTAATTATTATGCACCTAATGTTAGCTTAAGTGAAAAAGAGGTAAAAGGGAACTTTAAGTAATTGAACAAATATTGTTTAATTAATAAAGTAAATAACTCATTACTCTAACAAAAGCAAAAGAAAAAAATAGTTAAGAGAGAAAATATAGTGAGAATTTGTAACTAGAGTCGAGGAAAGTAGAAAACAAAATAAAGTCTTCCTAGAGAAGAGTATTTGAATTTTATAAAATATAATTTAATTTGTATAAATCACATTGTTGGGGGATAATGCATAAACTAATGTTTTGATTAAAATATTTAAATTCATGGATGGGTTTCACGTAAAGTTTTAAAATCTCAATCAATACATTAGTAAAAGGAGAAACGTGATAACTTCAAGAGAGGATATAGTAAAATAGATTTTTGGAAAAGATCTACAAAATTAGTGATGATGAATCGACATCTAAAGGAATTCACAACCAAAGTGATACCTCAATAAAGGTGTAATTTATCATTTTGAAGTGTATGAAGCTAGGCGAAACACATGAATTTATAAATCAATCTAGAATAATTTTATAAAATTTGCATCTAAATTTAGAGGACCTCATAAAGTTTGATTTGATGTTGTCTTTTGACACATCAAATTGATTCATTACAAAGGATTATTTAAAAAGGGATACAAATGATAGAATGAAAAATGATAAGGATAAGTTTCAAGACAAGCAAGATGAAGTAAATTTTTTGAGTTTCATCAAACCATTGATAGCCTCAGAGGTAAGTTTGGATGATATATTTAAGGAAAGTACCAATTTCAATTATTAAATGCTAACAAAATTCTAAGTTAGTTATTATGAGATACAATAAATTACACTTTCAATAGATGAAGAGTAAAACATGCCATTGAAGATGATATGCTAGCTACAAAAAATGTAGAGTATAGTTCAATAAATAATATATATATTTTAAATTTTTTCTTATAATTATCATCTTTCTAAGAAATATTATATTACAAATTTATATTTTGTGACAATTTGATAGAGACCTATGGCAAAAATTACCAATTTAACATACATTGTAGAAGGGGTTAGAAACTTTGTGACAATGTATATCAAAAGAGTGTGATAGTTCATTTTGAGATTCTAATTGAAAATTGTATAAAGTTATTTTCAAGTAAGATATTATAATACTTTTATGTATTGCTTCTTTTAAAAATAAATATATAACTCAATTCTATTTACATGTTCAATTTACCTCCATTATTGGGTTAATTACTCTAGGAGATCTCTATTTTTCTAGGATCTAGATACACATTTGTTGTATATGCTACTACTATTGATTAACATGCATTTAGTTGAATATCTATATAATTTCTCACACAATATGCAAGGTATTCAATATTAAAAAGGGGCCACTAAGAATTCTTTGTTCTATAGAAGATGGTCATGGGATGACATTTGATAGTTTGAGTACAATGTTTAAAGTTAAATTTGAAAACAGTGTTTAAAATTTAGATTCTAAAATGAAATATTAGAAATTGATAATAGTTAAATTTTTAATTCTTATATATAGAAATTAAAAAATTTATGTCAGTATGCCCATTGTTACCAAATACACACTACTAGTATAAATTAAAAAAAAAATTGTTTAAAATTTACTAGTAGACAAAAAAAGATCATTAACAACAAAGTAGATAATGAAAATAGTATAAATACTTATTGAATATAAAATATCTTCTAATTGAGAGCCATTGTGATTCTAGTCTTGATGTTCTTATATCTGCATACTTTTACTTAATTAGATCTCATTAGTGCCACTAGATTTGTGATTCATTGTGTTGAATGTGTTAGTATTTGTCAAAGTGTTGTAGAATCCTCTTCTTTCACATATGGAACTCTAGATTCTTAGTGCTTGTTCAAAAGATTTTTTTTTAATATCATATCTAGTTGTATACATCCTCAAGGAATTTTCTAGATTATTGACAAGTTTTTTTATCTTTAAATTCAATAGTTTCAATGCATTGAAAACTCTCATCCTCCACCGATCTCAATATCATGGTTTACAATAGATCAATACATTTGAAATATTTTAACATTGAATTGCACAATATCTTACTTTGACTTGAAAATTTATTGGCTAAGGTCTTAATCTTGTTGTAAAAATCATATGGTTGATAGTTGATCTATAATTGAGGATTTTGACAACATATATGACTTCAAGTAATTGATCTCAAGGGAATTAGTCTCTAATCTATGAGGAAATAGATATTGCAACACCCTTTAAAGTGGTATTTATAGATTTGACAATACTATCAAAATCTTCCCTTGTAATAGGTTATTCTTTGATAATGCATTGAATATTGAAAAATCAGTGTATTGGTATCTCATATCTCCATTCAAAGACACATAAGTATTTACAAGAAGTTATAAAAAATAGTATTATTATCCATATTTTTCATCAAGTGCCAACTATTAAATTTTGGACTTATGAAACACTGCTTTGGTAGATATATTTTATTAAAGTTTTTTCATAGGAATGTTCATTTCCTCCAAAATTAAAAGTATACTAGATAATTTTAGGAGCGTCGTTTTCCTACTTAACCTAAATAATAGTTCATGAACTTTATCTATCATCAAGAAATATTCATACATTACTCCAATCAAGGATTGATATTTTGCAAAAACTCTTTTTGATGGCCCATTTAATGAGAACCATGGGTAACCCACAATAGCGAGTCCCAAAATTGGGAAATCATATTTTTTAATTCAGACGAAGGTAAAACATAAGAAACACCTTTATTTGAAGGTGAGTCAAAAATCACCTTCCTTCAAATATGTAAAATGTTTAAAAACATTTGTTCAAAGGTTTTTTCAATTTTATTTTGTGTAAATGACATACCTTCGTTTAGAGGTCCTTGAATACATTTGAACGAAGGTGGCTTCATTCAAAGGTCCTAAAGTGAACTTTCCATCTTAGGCATTAGATTTTTTTGTTTCCAACCTTAGGTTGGACTAGCAAATGGAATTCATATGATAGGATAATTTGTAGGAATGCAACACTTGAAATAAGCTTTCCAATGAGTATAATTTTGAATATATTTAATTTTATTATAATATTTATTTTATGTTTTCTAGTGAACATTGGTTTTTCAACAATCATCAAGGTCTTTGTTCTACACACATGAAAAGATAGTAAAATAGATAAAATTTCTTTTAAAAAGTATTTTTGCACTAGGTATTGATGTTTTTATTTCAAAAAAATAAGTTAATTTAGATGCATATAAAATAAGTTATGTGTTATCGAGGTAACTTATGTTTGAATTATAGTTAATCTGACATCAAAAATTGATAAAAAAAATATGATTTTTTTTGTGTACACTAGATATTAGTTTATGAATCTATGTTTAAAAAATTGTAATTTTATCCTTTCTACAAATAAAGTTATGTTAACGTCATTTAAAAAAATATTGTTAACTATAGAAAATAATCTATTAAAAGTTATGTGAAAGTATCACAAGTTATTTCTTAAAATTTTAAAATATATATATTTATATAATCTATAGACAAAATCTCAAAAACCACTAGTTCCCATCATCTTCAAATTCTTAACGATTTAGTTGTTACAGGTTTCAAAAAGTGAAAAATTGGTGGAAAATACTAATTTCAATGTCCCACTTTGACCAAAAAGTGGAACGCACTATTATGGGGTTAACCTCTTGAATCTGATATTAACATCATTAAGAAGCTTGTTTCCTATAGTTATTCCCTTAACACAATATTAAAATTCTCAAAACTATTTGAGACTTCAACAAAAGTATGAGTGAAGCTTGTGGATAAGATCTTCAACTTGATACTATAGAAAACTATTGGGAAATTTTCCAAGTATGTTTTTTTAATATATCTTGATGATTTTTCAACTATTTTATTCTTTTAATATATCTTTAATTCATCATTTAACTTTTTTTTCTCTGAGCATATCTATAATCCACAAGTGAAACCAACATTGTTGACAAATATGAAGAAATTCACCATGAAAACCATTTTTTCCACAAATATACATACATTTGCCACAAAAAATATTGCCTTCAACGAGGATACATACATACATACATATATATTAAGGGGGTTTCTTAAATTTATCTTTGGTTCAAAACTCACCTTGCTCCATGCTCGTATTCTTAGTAGACCCAAAATATATTATACAATAGAGCTCATTGAGTGGTCTAGAGTCTATGGTATTTTATACTCTTAGTTCCATGATTGTAGGGTGGTGGTTAGATGATGCGTACTATAGATTGAGGGAATCAAGAGTAGACACATTTCAACCTCTATCAACTTTTATCAAGCCTTTGGCCAATTTACAAGTTCCTTGAACCCAAGGAAGTAGATACAACATGATTGAATGAATTGGATTAGGTTTGCCATTGTTTACAAATTCATGGCTTTAAGATTTTGGACACATGCTTAATATAATCTTTGAATTGAGATAATTTCAAGTCTATCCAATAGTCTCTCCAAATCTCCAAGATTTCCAATGTCAAACATAAGAAAGTGACTTAATCAAAGTTGACTAAATAAATTCCAAGGACCAACACCTTATTCCAAAGTTCCCATTTTGACACAGGTAATGATGATGCTGGCAAGGTTATGGAATTTGACTTCATCCTTGCTAATTATGTTTGTTTATAACTCTATTAGGGCCTATCATGGTCACCATGCACTTATATATTAGGTCCTTAAATTGTTTTAATTTTCATTGTACAAGTTGAGACAATGCATTGTCTTGCTAAATGTGCTATGGATGGACAATGTTAGAGAGGGACATTTCTAGAATATTGTTTGTTGCTTAAATAAATGATACATGTCCAAATAAATGATACATGTCCTTGCTTTATCTTTTACTCAATTTTTTCCAACATGAAATGTATTGTATCAAAAGAACACAATTTTTTTATAAAAGATGTTTAGAGAAGCACCATGTGGGACTATCCTAGCTTTTATTATAATGGAAGAAAAAGTAAAGATAAAAATATATGGGCCTTAGAAGGACTAGAGTGCGGAGTGAAATTTATCTTTTATGGTGCATGGATTAAATACCCAAGATTTCTTGTTCGTAGAAAGGGAGACTTTGCCTAAATGATATGAAAAAGATATGTAAAAGTAAGATCTATTATACTTATAATCTATTTGTTGAGTCACTATTTTCCAAGATGACTTGGAGGATGGAGGGGTTCCAAAGAGGTCTTGTGATCTACAACTTTATAACCAACACCCACATACTAAATTGTATATTCCAAACATGTAAATACAAATGTTTTTCAACTTAAAACATAAGAAAATCACAATGCTTGCTAGATAATTTGATTTTGAGAAATATATAGAATTATGTATATACCATATGTTTCATTTCTTTGGTTGCTAATGGGTATGATTGTTCAACTTGTTAGTCATTGAAAGAAATTGATGGACATCCCTTCTTGATCACATTTTGTTCGATGATCTTCATTTCCAATTGTTAACACAATTTATGTTTCTTTCAAATTTAATGTTTATTTACATATTGCACTCATTACAGATACCCATCGGCTTGCCCATTGCATGGTAATTGTTATGACTAGTTGGTAATTGTTGATAATAATTTGAAAATCATAAGGGAACTTTATGTGTACTTTATAAATATAGATTGAATTTTAGGTAATATTAAATTAATAAGGCATTATATTGAAATGCCAAGATTATAAAACATGCCACACATATTGAAGAAATTATAAAGTGGTATGAAACCTAATGCTATAATTTAACTAGGGCATTAATAATTCAACATGCACTCAATAACATGACTTATGAAACTTATTGACAACTACAAGTATTGAACATAATTAATACATTGGTACTATATGCTAACGAATATGAAAGTGAATGTAAATTAATACTTGCGTTAATAATTATTCAAAATAAGAAAATTGTATGTGTCATTTAAAGATAGGTTGTATGTCACACTTCATTACCTTTCAAAAGAAAAGAAAATATTTTGATACATCAAAGATAACAAAAAGTGATTAATATCAATGCACTAATACTATATGCTAATGAATATGAAAGCGAATATTAAATAATACTTATACTAGTAATTATTCAAGATAAAAAAATTATATACATCATTAAAAAAAAAGATTGTATGTCACACTTCATTACTTTTAAAAGAAAATAAATTATCTTGATATGTATTTCTTGAATATTTAATAATCTTAAAAAATAAATCATTATACATTATACATGATCTAATCCAAGATTATTTTTTATTTTTTACTATACATGATCTAATCCAAGATTATTTTTTATTTTTAGACCTGTTCTCTATTTTAAATTTGCAATACCAATAAAAGGAAATTGCCAGTAGTAACACCTTCAAAATACCTATCAAATTTAGTGAGATTTTTTAGACACTTTTTTAATTTTTTATTTTTAAGGACTGTAATTTTACACGCACATTTTAAATGCATTAATTTGAATGGAAATACTTGTTTTAAAGCTTTCATTTAAACTTGATTTGAATGGAAATCTTTTTAATTATTTTGGAGGGATTTATTTAGTTGACAAAATTTCAGGGACATAGCAGGGACAAGTTGCCAGGCTGCTGCCTTTAAAGATTTTGATTTTTTCTCGGGGGTATTAATAAATTTAGAATTGAGGTTTTGAATTATATTGTCCAGGCGGTAATGGCGATGCGCAGGGCCATAATGGGAAGAGGAAGGGTATTTATATCATCTTTTTCCTTTCTCTACCAAAACAGCAGCAGGAATTACGCTTCTACGCCTTCCTCTATGCTCAACAGCTCTTTGAAAGCGGCGGAAGCTGCTAAATTCGCTGCAATTGCGGACAAATGGTAATTTTACACTTCTTTCAACATGCCATTTAATCTCACGCTGTTGCCAATGTACACGGCCGCACGTTATTAGTTATTACTTACAAAGTAAGATTTATGATTACGGATGTTGAATGAGATAAGTTTAAGGCTAAGAGAAAATGGTCTTCCCAAGCAAAGCGCTGGGTCCAAACGCTATCACTTAGAAATTGATGTTGTATCTCAACACAGTATTGAGGATCGTAGCAGGCCCATTTTGAAATGCGTTAGAAACTCTGGCAGAAAAAAAAATGTCAAAATTAAATCAAAATCACCAAAAAATTGACAAAAATAATTAGAAAGAGCCCTTGACGTTTAAATCACGTTTTTTTCTCTTGTATTTGTTGCCAGACAAAAGTTATATTTTAAAAAGAGGACACAGGAAATTTTCGAGCGTTCAGGTTTTTCCCCTTTAATTTTGGGTGTGTTACTGTTGAGTTGCAAGTGTTCTAAGTCTAGTCAACTGTATTGGCTATCGTTTACTTGGCTTGGGACTCAGTAGCTTTCCTCTAGATTTGCAGAGTCACAAATTATGCTTTAACTAAAACCAAGCCTCATGTAATCTTCAATTTAGGGTTTATGCTTTATAATAAAAAACATTGTAGCATTACTGGGACTCGGGATTGACTTGACAATCTAAAAGTCTAAATGGAATTCAATTGGGAAGAAATGGAAAACTGAAGGTACATAAAAATATCCATCAAAATAGGGAAAAAAGTGTTTAGAGATAAGATACAATTAACTGTAAAATTTCTGCTTTATAAGGCCGATGCCTTCCTTTTTAGTATTATAGGCTTAACTTTAGCTTACAATTTATGCACCCTGTTTTTAGAATCATATGCTTATCTTATTGTAATTTCGATAGGCAAAGTCTCCACCATCAAACCCAAATTATGGCCTTAGAGGCAACAAGGGTTTTCAGGTTGCATGCCAATTTTCATAATTTCGCTGCTTTTAACCTAGCTGAAATCCTTCAAAAAATGCAGGTGTCGAGTCCATAAGTATTGTAATTAGAGCTTGACAATTGGGATTAACCGCTCCTCAAAAATCATGCTTTATTTTTCAAATGCAAGTTCGAATCTTCGATGTGCACTTGTGTTAAGAGAAATCCAGCTCTAATGTGTACACATGAGAGAGAAATTGGTAAAGATAATTGTTGATATAAATGAAAATTATCTGTTTAATCTGCCATTTTGTATCTTGAAAATATAGATTTTAGAAAAATAGGCAGTCTGGTCTGGATTGAATTGCCTCTGTTTTTGGCTCATGATTAATTACGTTTATTCCGAGTTTTGCTCTTATCAAAAGAATATTGAAGGATCTGATCAACATGTCACTTGGGCTGTTATAGCTTCTCCATGTTAACAAACTATTTTGATGGGACCTATGATTTGGCATAAACATACGGAGAGGAACTTATTGGCAATCAATACGTATACATTACAAGTTGATATGTTCTTATCGCCCTCACATGGCAATGGTCAAAACAACAATTCACTAAGTTACCAGTTTGGGCTTGGGTTTGGGTATGTGACAATGTTTTTGGGGTTGGGTTGGTTTTGGGGTCATTCATATAAAAAAAACATATAAAAATCATCAAAATATACATATTTGCAGTCTAAAAATAGGATATAAGTTCAGAGTATCACATAGCATGCATATAATAAACAAAACCACTATTAAAATTAAAAACACTAATTTGAGTTTAATTTGTCAAATTAAGTGTCATGATAGATATTCGTTTTTCAATATTAAAACAGCAAATTCAGCAATCAATGTCATATTGGTCTTCAAAACGATCATCATCATCATTGACTTTAGATGATATAGGTAGATTAGAAGAACCACAAGGAGTGCCATTGACATTCACACTAAACATATGTTGGCTTTTTGACTCCTGAAAAATGAAATTGTTGGACAGTGGAAGTGTCCAAATCAGCTGCTTTGGCTCTATATCCCACAATTTTGTTGACTCTTCCTTTCAGTTATTTTGTTTGTGCAAAAGAAGATACAAATTAGAATGAATGTAAATTAACTCCTCTACCTTTTTTGATGCCAATCAGTTGCACTTTATTCAGTAGATGAAAGAGTATGTACTCCAATTCATGTTAGATGAAGACATACTATATGATGTCCCCTCAGTGTTTCAAAACTGACTTTTGAGTTTTCTATTAAATTCTGATTTTTTTGTTTTTTTGCTGCCGGTGGCAGTGCCGGAAATTTCAAGAAATGTAATGAGCCCTGTCCTAATTTTCCCTAGAATTTGCCTATGGGTCACAATTTCCACAAACTAGGGTTAGCTTTTTCACCTTGTTAAATGGATAACTGCTTGATGATGAATCTGGAATTGAAAACCTGCATTAAACCCATGAACAACATTCACATGCATACATACATTTGTTAGCATCAACCAGTGGCAACATATTTGATTATCAATAATGCAACCTACTGTGAACTAGGAGGAGTAACATGGTGGGTTCGCCTAAAGCCATATGACAAGCCTAAGAGATTGTATACCACAACTCTCCCCCTTGGCGACTTGTACCTGCTTTCCCCATCCATGTCACAACCTCGGAAGACACTTGCCCACTTATGGGAATGGGTGGACCTCACAAACGGTCTTGGCACTTACCACCCCTCCATGGCCCATCCTCTCAATGTGAGTGGGCGGAAATCTTGAGTGGGATCCTTAGGCACGCACCGCTTTCTCAGGCCCTTCCCACAAGGTGGGTTTTCAGACAGATTAAGCACATCATATATTCTATCACCAGAAGTTATTCATTAAATATTGTTATTAACATATAGGCAATATACACATGTAAACAATGAGTTGCTGAAGAATAGCAATTTGGGGTGATGAACTAGACTGATTTTCTTTTGTGTCTTGATCTGAATGTTTATTCTCCTTAATCGATCCATCTGTTCTTGACACTCAGGCGATATCGTTAGTGTGAATCAAATAAATAAAAATCTATTTTCCATACTTATATTAAAGCATCATAATTACTTATAAGGCTAAATAATTGCTGCAAGCATCATTATTGCATAATCGGGTGTAATTCTTATATATATACGTCCATGATTACTATTAATTAATTTCTAAACTTACAATAATTACTCTGGTGTATGTATATATAAACTATATTCATATCAAAGCTGTCGTTTACTTCTTCAAGATCTGTATATATATATATCTTGCTTCCATATGTTCCTTGCTCTCTATATTGATTGCTGATTACATCTCTGCTGTTATACTCAGATGTGTTTTCCAGATTCCTATTTATTTCCCCCTATTTTTCCTTCTTACTTCCATTCCTTTATTCTCATTTCTTTGTGATTTATCTCTGCAGTTCTCATATGCAAATACATTCCTCATTTCCTGTTCATATATCTATTTTTAAACCTGATTATCCTCTTGTCCTGCTCGTCTTCTATTCTAAATCCCAATATCTTCCTTCAGAACTTCTATTGTATATTCTTTTCTGATATCTATCCCCTTTCTCATAATGCTTAACCTTTTTTATAAATACCTTCTTCCACTTGAAAAAGGCATGACTTCTCCAACGAGTCACAACTCCTCACAAAGCCTGTACCTGTCCCAAGGGAGGCGCCCCTTTGTCTCAGGCCTTAATCGCTATCATATAGATTAATATAATATTTGTTCCTTTTAAGGCTGCGATTGATATGCCGTTATCAACTTGTAATGCCTCTTAAGCCTCAATGGTTAACTACAAGGAATATCAAATTCTTCAATAGTAATTCACAAATCTGATATTGTAATTACATTGATTCCAAAGAATAGTTGAGTTACTCCATATATAGCCATGATCTTCCTATGATTAGCGGCCAGGATAATGACGGATATGTGATTGAAGCGGAAATTTCAACAGATGATCATTAGTATATTAACGTTGAGATGGATATAATTTCTGACACACTCCAGACGACGGCACTAGGGGACAATCTTCAATGGCTTGATATGTAATACTGCGGAGGAAGAACGAATGAATTCAATTCCTTTGATTATGCCTTTGAAAGACTCCCGACAATATTCATCCTCGGTGGTTGAGTATATATTCCGATATTTAAAGCCAATAGGTTCACGCTATGCAATAAGATCTAATGAAGATGCTTGATCATATGCACACTCAGTGGGTATATTATGTGCTACAATATTGTTCAATGTCGATATAATATGTAAGGTGATAATGCTAGGATTAGTGATACGATTCCAACTCTTAGGTTTAGTAGTTATCTGTTTTAGGATCGATATGTATATTAAAATTTAAAATTATACTAGTATTTAGGATGCTAATATTTATATTTATATTTTGATATTTATAATGTTATTTTTAATAATTATAAAATTATCTTTGATAATTATAATTATATCAATATTGAATGTATTTTATTTATCTATTTGCTTAAGATGCTTTAGTGCTAGAATTTGGGGGACATGACAAGAAATTGCATAAAACAATAACAGAAGGGAAATTGCGTAAATAAATGAAAACATGGTAATCTTTATTTATTCAGAATATAAGATCATACCCATAACCCAAAATAAAATGGTTTGGAACCTGGGATTTTACATGGCAATCACGGCAATCAGATGCAAGGATGCCATGCTTCAGTTTGCACGCTTTTAATGATCGTTTTGGTGCTGGTTTGCTAAGTGATGTTGGATGCCTCCAAACAAAGAATTTGCAACCTCAAAAGCAAGGCGTTTGGCTCCCAAACTCACACGTGCTGTTTCCTTTGCTTGGTACGGCTTCTTAGCGGCCAATTAAATGCTTGTTTTTTTCTGCTTGAAAAACCATGTTTTCCTTTGTAGATATGGACATCTTGGTTTTGAGAATAACCTCTGTCAAATACAAGCTCAAACCCTCTTCTTGTGTCTCCTGAATATTTCGGCCTCTGATGCAATACTGAGAATGACCTTTGTATTATTCAAATCCGCTGTTGTAAATTGTAAATGCTGAAAGTAATGCTAAGTAAATCGGTGAATGCTCAGATTGATGGTCTCTATGTGAAGCCATCCGTACTAGAACCCTTAGACAGTCTCTCACGTCTGTAGATCCTGTCCTAATTAAGGGTTTCCATCCTCAGATCAGCTTGAAACTCCATACGTGCAACCCTATGCTCAGTTTTCTGTTTTTGGATGATAAACTTGGATGATGAAAACAATGATCTTTTCTCTGCTTATGCTTTTCCAAATCCACACTTAAGATTATGTTTTGCTTTTTTCCAACAATAAAATATCAAATATCTTCTCACTCAAAATCCACGCCAAATTGTCTTGGCATAATATTTTAATATTTTATGTTTGTCTTAAAGCGCTCCTTCACTTAAATATTCATAAAGTGACTACAAAATGAATTCTTTTAATAAAGTCGCTTTATTACTTTATTTAATGCCCAAGTTATAAAGTACTTTATCAAAGTAACTTTGTAACATTAAACTAATAAGTCACTTTAATAATAAAATATCAATAAAGTAATGTGACTTAGTAATTCAATAACTCCTGGCCAAAGTCTAGCAATCATCTCTCGAGAGTGCCCCATCACCACTACCAACTGCAGGTGTGCCATCACAGAGCCTGATATTACTTACTATAAATAGCAAGTATCAATGGTGACTTCTGAAAAACCTTCGAACGGCCAACCAAATGCTAGAACATTGAGTTGAATAAGTTGGAATGAAACATCATGCCTGCTGAAGAGCTTGAATCTCCCAATGAGTTCTCTAAACGTCTTGCTAGCCTACCGGAATCATAGTCATAGGCTAACCTCAAAACCCCAAACCATTGGCTGGAAAGGGGACATTACAGTCCGCCCTCCTTGAAATTGCTTGTGCTCAAGCAATCTCAACTTCAGATGCTGCAAAATGTCCTCATTCTCCCACAAAGCATCTTCAACCGACAGGTCCTTCCACTTAACCAAGTATTCCTTGATGACTCTTCGTCTCACGTTGCGCTCTTTGGTGTCAATGATAGCCTCAACAAGAATCAATTTCCCCTCCTCATCTAGGGGTGGTAACGCTGTAGAAGGTGTCACATGATGCCCCAATGCCTTTTTGAGACGAGAAACATGAAACACGTTGTGAACCCTGCTCTCTGTCGGTAACTCTAGCTTGTAAGCCACCTCACCAATCTGCTTGAAAACTCGGAAACTCGGAATGGTCCATAATAGCGTGGCTTGAGCTTCTCAAGGGATGCTTGAGCCGTCCCCCTACCGTCCCCCAGGAGTCCCCCACGTCAAAGCATGTTTATATATATATATATATATATAATAGTTTTCAATTTTTTGGTTTATGAGTTGTTCGTTTAAATTATTTTCATTTATCTTTCACAATATTTGGAACACTCACAAGATAAATATTTGATGCTTTATTAGAGATATATAAAAATAACAAAAAATATTCCAAAAGTGTGTAAACTTGAATTTATTTGCTTGCTGTTCACTAACAGGTTTTAGAGACAAAGACTTAGGATTTTGACATTTTTAAACAGTTATTACTTCTTCACAATTGGAAATAGGCTGAATATTAAGGCAATTTGATGCCCAAAACTCCTTGAGTGCAGCAATTGTCCCCACATTTAACTACTCAAATCAATATCAGACAATACACAAGCATTGAATTTACTTCCAGTAGTTCACACTCCCAGCAAACTACAATAATTCTGCCTTCAGACGCCTCAGCTATTCATTATTGTTCTGTGCCAAGTAATCAATAACCTAGGTGAAACAATCTTCATTGTAATCACAAATGTTCTCCCAATTTGTGAGCTGGAAATATCCTTATGTAATTTGATATAAGTTTATAAATTTTAACTTGGAGGTTGTATTATGATTCATGTATGTTAATTTTGAATTTACAATGTGTATTGAGTATTGACAAAGAATGTTGAACACAAATGTTATATGCTAAGGTTCTATAATGTATATTATGTATGCTTTATCCATGTTTTCATAAGAATATTTAAAATTTCCCTATATATTTAAAATTTTCCCTATATTTTATATAGTCGTCCCCCGTCGTCCCTAAATTTGGCCTCAAAAATCGAAAACTTGGGGACTCGTCCCACCATCCCCTGCCGTCCCCGCCTCAGAAACTTGGGGTAACCTTGAAGATAAACCATATCACCCTCCTCGAATGAATGCTCAACTCTGCACTAATTTGCATATTGCTTTTGTAACTTTGTTGATTCCGAGCCTTCTATATATTCTCTTGGAGAGATCTCATGATGTCCTGGCTGTCTTGCAACAAATCCTTTGCACTGGGCACCCTACTATCTCCAAATAACAAATCCAAGAAATTGGGAGCGTTGTAACCATAGAGTGCCATGAATGGTGACATCTGTATAGACATGTGGTACTCAGTATTATAACAATACTCGCATAAATGCAGCCACATGATCAATGCCTTCTACTGCCCTACAATGTAGTTCCTCAGGTATCCCTCCACCCATTTATTAACTATTTTGGTCTTTCCATCCGTCTGTGGGTGGTAGCTTGTGCTCAAAGTGAGTTTTGTGCCATTGAGTTTGAATAACTCTTGCCAAAAATGACTCATAAATTTGCTGTTCCGATCACTTACTATATTCCAAGGTATCTCATGCAACCTAAATATCTCTCTAAAAAACAAATCAACAATCAACATTGCTGTTAAAGTAGCTGAAATCGGGAAAAAAGTGTGCAAACTTCGTGAGTCTGTCAACCACTACATAAATGCAATCCCTACTCCGAGTTTTGGGTAAACCCGTGATGAAATCCATGGATATGAATTCCCACTTCCGATTAGGAATGGGTAGGGGCTGCATTAAACCTGCAGGGAAAGAGTGCTCTTGTTTGTTTTGCTAGTATGTAGGACATTCTCTCACATACCTAAGTACCTTTGATTTGAGCCCTTTCCAAGTAAACCGCTCCCTAATCTTCCTATAGGATTTAAAGTAACCTTGCCGACCTGCCATTGGGGCATCATTAAAGGCTCTCAATATCCTCTTCTTCATAGAGGATCCTCGCACAAGAAAAATCCTCGCTTTGTAAATGATGAGGTCATTCACAAGGGTGTACTTGTCATTTGCAACTTTTCCATCAATGAGCTCGGAATCCCACTTATCCTTAGCATACTTAGTTGCAATCAAATCTCTCCAATCCTTTGTAACCTCACCTAGAGAGCACAAGTAAGGTCTCCTCGAAAGGGCATCAACAACTATATTTTTCTTACTTTTGACATACGCTATGTCAAAATCATAAGCCTACAACTTGCTGGCCCATTTTTGTTGCCAATCGTTGAGGTCATGTTGACTAAGGAAATGTTTCGGACTGTTATGATCCGTCTTCACTAAAAATTTGCTGGCCACTAAATACTGTTTGAATTTAGCCAAGGCATGCATGATGGCTAACATTTCCTTGTCATAAATGTTGTAACCCTTCTTAGGACCCCAAAGTTTCCTGCTCTCAAAAGCGATGGGGTGCTTATCCTGCATCAAGACAACAACAATGCCTTTCTCTAGGCATCACACTGTAGCTCAAACGACTGTGTAAAATCTGGAATAATGAGTACCGGACATGAGCTCATCAACTGTTTGAACTTCTCAAAACACTACTGTGCTCCTGAACTCGAAACAAATGCCCCCTTCTTCGTCTAGTCCGTAAGTGGAGTTGCTTGCTGTGAAAAGCCCTTGACGAAGCGACTGTAGAAACCACATAACCCAAAGATCCCTTAAGCTGCGTGAGATTCGTGGGTGGAGGTCAATCAACTATAGACTTCACCTTCTCGGGATCCATCTTAACTCCCTCGGCACTGATGATATGCCCTTAGTACAATAACTCTCTCATGCCGAAGTCATATTTTGATTCCTTGGTGAATAGAGATTCACTACTCTCCAATGTGTCCAACACTGAATCCAAATGTGCTAGATTGTAATGTCCCCGTTTTGGAGGTAGCGTAATTTAATCAATTAAGTTGTCCACATTAATGATAATCTTTTATGGATAGCTTAATTGATTATTTTAATTAGAATATTAAGTTAATTATTTATAAAGTTATTCCAATAAATTAATATATTAAAAGGACGACTTTATATTTAATTAATTTAATAAGTGACTTAAAATAAAATATTATATCATAAAGTCACTAAATAAAATAATAATAATTAAAGAATATCTTTTATCCCACATTGATAAGGGAAGTGTGTGAGCTTTCCCAAGAAAAGTATAAAAGGGTCTCTTGGGCTCATTCTTGGACATCTAGTTATTGAATATTGGTTGATTGATTTCCTTGGGGAAGCCTATGGTTTTCTATATTCGATCATTGGGGCCAAAAGCTCTCTTTGATTGGCAACTTTGAGGTATTGAAATTATCAGCTGATATTGTTGCATTTGTTGGAGGTGGCATTTCAGTCATTTCACTTGGACAAAATTTGTGGCCAAGGGCCAATTTTGTTATACAGATTGGAGGATCGATTTTATGATGTTTGGAGAGATAGAGACTTCATCGATTTGGGGTGGAGGTTATATTTGCACAATCTGAATTTTTATCAGACATTTACAGTCATTTCCAGATTTTCTTAGCAGCCTACAGGAAAATATCGAATTCATTCATGAGGGCTCCTATTTGCAGCGATTCCATTATCTAAGTAGAGCGCTCCCATTGTGAAGGTCTTGTGACAATTTTTTGATGATTGAAGGAAACCTAAGGGCTGCGGATATTTTAGTATTGCATTTGCAACAAGGACGACTTGAAGAAGGTCACGATTTGGTCTTGGAAGGGAGTTGTCCACATTGGTTTTGATTGCTTCTCCATCAACATCATTGGGTGCCACCCTTAACAAGGAATTGGGACGATAAGGAAGATTTGGAGCATTGATTAAATCTTATAACCAACATTCATTCACAGAGACAGGGGTGGCATGAGCAGAGGTGCGATTTTGATCAAAAGGGCACAATAAATCCTAAATAAATTCACAAGGCTACGTTGGAGGTTGAGGAAGCTAGGCACTGTATTCTTGGTGGCTAAACATTCAAGAGCAAGGTGAATCGAATGTTTATGCTCAGGCAGCCTTCAGACTCCAGATTCTTATTTAGTCATTGTGTTGCTTACATATCATATTGTATGCCAAGAATCTTGGCGAATTCTTGTTTTATTGTACTTGGGTTTGCATTTGAATAAAGGTGTTACAAGGTTGGAGTCTCAGATTTAATGTAAGGATCATTCTGATAGCACAGTAGTATGTATGCCAAATGTTTGTCATAATTACAGTTGGCTGTAGGTGCATGTTTTTAATATTGAATTTGCATTTATGCATTTCAAAGACAAAGAAAGAATTACATCTTCATTTTAGATAATTGATAGACTCAATAGTGACAAGTTAAAAGCACTTATAATCATTGAGACCATTCCAAACAAGGAAACAAACTGAAAACATTAAGGTAACAATTACGACATTCGCATTCAAACTATTTGTCAAAATTGCAGGGGCAAAAAATTAAAGAGTTTTGAGTCGGCTTGGGTTAGGCTCATTACAGTGGTATCAAAGCCAGGTTTCTTGCCATCCTCTGGGTTAAATCAGATTGTTAATGCAACAAAGTGACAGAGAAAGAAGGTACTACTAGAGAGAACTTCGTAAGAATTGGCAGCCACCACAGGTACCTGAAGGGCAAACAGTATCAGGATTGATTGGGATTCATTAGGGGTCCTCCTCAGGGCCTACAAAATAGGTTGCTGGGATGGGTGACAAAAGGGAAAATTGTCCACCGAGGGATGATGACAAAGAAGTGAGGGAAACTTTGAGGGGTATACAAGCTGAACAACAACATGTAGCTGATGTATTATAGCAGCTTATGGCAGGACTACAATAGTTGACTGCACCCAAGAGACAACAACAAGACCGGGATGGTGATAGGAGTGTAGCTGGGTCACGGAGAGTACATAGAGCACCCTCCCGTATTGCAGATAGGCCTACACGACCCACCTTCCTAAGAAATGTACTAGAAGAGGAGAATTAGGGTGAAGAGGGTGAACCAATGTTTGTTGATAATATTATGGCAGCAAACGATGAGTGGGAGTTGTTGACACCATAGGTGAGAGAAGGCATAAACTTTGACAAGTTTCTAAGTCAAAGGAGAGAACACTATTGGAACAGGCCCGATAGAAGACCGAGAGGCCAAAACAACGACTTGAAGCATGCCACCAACAAACTCACATTACCCACTTTTGATGGCAGTGGTAAGGTGACGACTCAGTCTTGGGTTCATAAGTTAGATACCTTCTTGTCTGTTCGACCCATGGTAGAAGAAGAAGCAATCAAGTACGCCACGTTACATTTGGAGGGAGCAACCCATGATTGGTGGTATCATGGGATGGTTACATTGCAGCATAATCTCATTCCTTCTTATCAGGAGTTCATGGATAGATTGGTTGAATGTTTTGATAAGAAGGATCCAAAAGTATACTTCAGAGACCTGGCACAATTGAATCAAGTTGGCAGCTTGGAGAATTACATTGGTGATTTTCAGAAGTTGTCCGTCATGGTGCCTAATATTTCTGAGAGGAGATTAATTGTGCTGTTCATTGAGGGTTTAATGGAACCATTGAGAGGATGGATAAAAGCCTTTGATCCTCTTTTGCTTCAGGAAGCTATGAGGAAGGCTAGGAGCATGGAGTTTGCAACTCCTAAAAGCAAGAGTTCGCATAAGGATGTTCCTTCTACTAGCAGTGAGAGTCCTCAACAGTCGGACAAGAAAAATAAATCATCAGTCACAGTGGACGAGGAATCTCAAGAGTAGTTGAGGAGGAAGAAATTGTGCTATTGGTGTAAGGAACCTTATAACAGAGATCATGATTGTCCTTTGAGGCCTAAAGGCAAGGCCAATCATATCATGTGGATTCAGATTTAGATCGACCAGCTTCAGAGGATCATCAGGACGAGAGAACATCTTCAGAGATTGGTAATTTAGCTCCTTTGGCATATCTTGCTAATACATAGGATGAGACTACATTCAGATTTAGAGGGGTAGTCAATGGATAGCGATGCATTGCTATGCTTGATACTGGAGCTACACATAATTTCGTCGATAAGCGTTTTGTGGCTAGATGCAAACTTCAGATTGAGGACTTTGATGGATTTAGAGTTAGGTTCGCGGATGGATATACCCTCACATGCTCCAAACAGATAAGTAATCTCACTTTGTTGTTGGGTGATTATGAGTTATAGACTACTTTTTATGTGGTCAACTTGGGTGAGATGAATATTGTGTTGGGCATGAAACGGCTCCTGGACTTGGGAGTGTTTACCCTCAACATGCCTAAGATGGAAATAAAATTTGAGGTTGACGGCAGGAAATATTTGTTTAGGGGAATTACTGGTGGGAGCTTGCATTCTATCTCCTTTTGTGGGAGTATGGACGAAAAGGGGAAGAAGGAGGTGAGCTAGGAGGAACATGTGATGGTCTACAATCCATTGTTCGAGACAAATGCTACATGGTCATATGACAATCCGCTTTTTGAGATCGATGTTGATCAGTCACTTGATTCCAGTCCTGAGATGAGCATTGATTGTAACGTTTGTGATCCTTCCAGTGCATCGGGATTGCAAATAGGACTCACAAAGGGGATTTCAGAGGTGTACATGGTGAGGAGTGCATTCAGTTTTACTTTTGATCCTCATGTACATGACTTATTTCAGATGCACAGTTCAGTGGCGCATGTGATGGACAGTTTATGTGGTACTTTACCGTGCGCAGAGATTGGAAGCAAATATGATCAATCTTTTGAGTTGCTTCCTTTTGAGACTCATACCCCTATGACACGTGATGGTGGGATTGAATTAATTCAGCTGGTCCAGTTAGTTGTTCTTGTGATGGTGTTACAGGAATTGTTCGGAGGTGACAGGGACATTATGTAGTTCTTCTTGTGGGACCCAGGTGGAGTGATTGAATTGCTTGAGGACAAGCAATTTCAGGAGGGGCAGACTGTAATGTCCCCGTTTTGGAGGTAGCGTAATTTAATTAAATTAATTAATTAAGTTGTCCGCATTAATGATAATCTTTTATGGATAGCTTAATGGATTATTTTAATTAGAATATTAAGTTAATTATTTATAAAGTTATTCCAATAAATTAATATATTAAAAGGATGACTTTATATTTAATTAATTTAATAAGTGACTTACATAAAATATTATATCATAAAGTCACTAAATAAAATAATAATAATTAAAGAATATCTTTTATCCCACATTGATAAGGGAAGTGTGTGAGCTTTCCCAAGAAAAGTATAAAAGGGTCTCTTGGGCTCATTCTTGGACATCTAGTTATTGAATATTGGTTGATTGATTTCCTGGGGGAAGCTTATGGTTTTCTATATTCGATCATTGGGATTGAAAGCTCTCTTTTATTGGCAACTCTGAGGTTGTGAAATTATCAGCTGATATTGTTGCATTTGTTGGAGGTGGCATTTCAGTCATTTCACTTGGACAAAATTTGTGGCCAAGGGCCAATTTTGTTATACAGATTGGAGGATCGATTTTATGGTGTTTGGAGAGATAGAGACTTCATCGATTTGGGGTGGAGGTTATATTTGCACAATCTGAATTTTTATTAGACATTTACAGTCATTTCCATATTTTCTTAGCAACTTATAGGAAAAATATCAAATTCATTCACGAGGGCTCTTATTTGCAGCGATTCCATTAAGTAGAGCGCTCCCTTTGTGAAGGTCTTGTGACAATTTTTTGATGATTGAAGGAGACCTAAGGGCTGCGGATATTTTAGTATTGCATTTGCAACAAGGACGGCGTGAAGAAGGTCACAATTTGGTCTTGGAAGGGAGCTGTCAACATTGGTTTTGATTGCTTCTCCATCAACATCATTGGGTGCCACCCTTAACAAGGAATTGGGACGATTTGGAAGATTTGGAGCATGATTAAATCTTATAACCAACATTCATTCACAGAGACAGGGGCGGCATGAGCAGAGGTGCGATTTTGATCAAGAGGGCACAATAAATCCTAAATAAATTCACAAGGCTACGTTGGAGGTTGAGGAAGCTAAGCGTTGTATTCTTGGTGGCTAAACATTAAAGAGCAAGGTGAATCGAATGTTTATGCTCAAGCAGCCTTTCAGACTCCAGGTTCTTATTTAGTCATTGTGTTGCTTACATATCATATTGTAGGCCAAGAATCTTGGCGAATTCTTGTTCTATTGTACTTGGGTTTGCATTTGAATAAAGGTGTTACAAGGTTGGAGTCTTCAATTTAATGTAAGGATTCAATCTGATAGCACAATAGTATGTATGCCAAATGTTTGTCATAATTATAGTTGGCTGTAGGTGCATGTTTTTAATATTGAATCTGCATTTATACATTTCAAAGACAAAAAGAATTGCATCTTCATTTTAGATCATTGATAGACTCAATAGTGACAAGTTACAAGCACTTATAATCATTGAGACCATTCCAAACAAGCAAACAAATTGAAAACATTAAGGCGACAAGTATGACATTCGCATTCAAATTATTTGTCAAAATTGCAAGGGCAGAAAATTAAAGAGTTTTTAGTCAGCTTGGGTTAGGCTCATTACATAGATGGTCAACCCAAGTCTTGCTGAAGACTAGTATATCGTCGAAGAAGACGAGGATTGTCTTCCTCAACTGATCTCTGAAGATCCTATTCATATAGGACTGAAAGGTGGCGGGAGCATTGGTCAGTCCGAAAGGCATAACCAAAAACTCATAGTAACCATAATGGCAACGGTATGTCGTCTTCTCCACATCCTCCTCTGTAACCTGAATCTGGTGATAACCGGATCGAAGATCTATCTTGGAAAAGATACAGGTTCCGTGCAACTCATCAATCCGCAAAATTGGGTAACTTTTCTTAATGGTCTTCTTATTCAATGCTTGTAGTCAATAGACATCCGCAAGGTGCCATCTTTCTTCTTCACCAGGACAATAGAAGACGCAAAGGGTCTTTTACTTGGTCTAATGTGACCCATCTCCAAGAGTTCCGTTATTGTCCTCTCCATCTCATCCTTCATCCTCTTGGGATGCCTATAGGGAGTAATAATGGCTGGCTTAGCTCCGTCCTCAAGTTCTATAATGTGCTTAGACCCTCGATCGGGTAGTCTCCCATGAAGTAAACTCTCAAACATCTTACTGTGTTTGTCTCTCAATGTCTGTATGTTGGGTGGATAGTCATGCTTTTGCTGCTCAACCTTTGATGGCATGGTAAAACACTTTGCAGCCCACTCAACTTGATCATGCCTAATAAATCTCTCCATTCTCTTGAGTGAGATAACTCTAAGGTTCCCATCGGACATACCCCTCAAAACATGCTTCTTGCCATTCAAATTTCATATCCATAACCTGCAAGTTGAGGGTAAACTCCCCAATAGCATGAAGCCATTTCATGCCGAGTACAACATCCAACTCTCCCATGCCAATCATATAAATATCTACTTGGAACTCATAATCGTTCAGCTGCAATGTGAGATTTGGAATCATTTGGATACAACTAAGTGTAAACCCATCAACTACTCTCACCTTGAATCCCTCAAACTCTTCGGTCTTGAGCCCATGCTTAGCTACCAAGCCCTCATCTATGAAATTATGAGTAGCTTATGTATCAAGCAAGGTAATCACACACTGCCCACTCAAGACTCCTCTAATCTTGAAGGATCCCTCTCTCTGAATGCTCGAGACTTGAGTTGTAGGTGAAACTTCTTCCCTTCTTTTTTCCGACCCTTCTGAGGCACTATCTTCATCATTCCCTTCCTCATCAACCTGCTGTTCTGAATTTTCTGAATTTTATTCTTCCGCATAATAGTACTTCAACTAATTCATTTTACCTTGAAGAGGACACACATGACCCTTTTCCCACGGCCCTTTGCAAGTGAAGCATAATTTTTTCTTTCTCAAGTCTTGAAGGGTCTCATCACTAAGTTTTTGAAAGGGTTTCCTTTGCTGGTCTGAAAATTCATTTGGTGCTTTATCCCTTGAGGAAGAATATGGTTTTGGTGGGAACTTGCTTTTTGGGGCAACAAGCTCCATATCTCTTGCCTTCTTCATAGCATCCTTTAAAGAAGGTGGATAAAGGGCTTTGGTCCATCCACGTAAGGGTTCTAAGAGACCCTCACTGAAAAGCACTACCAATCTTTTCTCTGATATACCAGTGACCATAGTTGGACGACTCGCCTTTTGCAAGTACTCTGCAAGCCCAAAAAACTTGGCTCGGCAAAATCTCGGAAAAAACTTGGGAGCATAAAAAATTTCTTAAACTTCACTAAAAACGCATTTTTTTTGCAAAATTCAAAGATAAGATGCATCCAATGAATCAATCAATGAGTACATATAAGAAACAAGCTGTATTTGATTGATTTGAAAGAAAATTGGATACAAAATTGCATCCTCATGTGGAATGCTCAATGTGTTGATATGATAATAGTTTGAAACAAAATAAAAATAGCAAATTGTTTTTGTAAAATTGAAAGTAAATACTACATAAACATTAATATATTTCAGTTTTTACAAATTCACATGAATTACATCTTCCTCTTCCCATGTCCAGATCTCAGTAAGGGATCGAAAGAGGGTGTAATCGTAGGACTCTGCTCCCGCTGTGCTTGTGGCTCCTCAACCTCCATCCTAGATGTAGATCCTCCTGCAGCTGCTGGTGGTGGCACTGGCAATGACTCCTCCTCAGTGTCATCCAATGAGAATGTAAATCCACCCTCCTCCATTGCCTGTCGCTCTAAATCATAAATCTCATCCTTGGTAAACAATGGAGGCTGCTCCCCTCGCCTTGTCCAATCACTGTATGGATCTATCTCATCCAAATCAATTGGATCATCATATGATATCTCCTCTACCTTTCTTGTGCGCAATCGAAGATTATATTGCACATAGACAAGGTCATTGAGGCGTTTTTGAGTGAGTTTGTTCCTCTTCTTTGTGTGGATGGCCTCAAACAAACTCCAATTGTGCTCACAATTGGACGAACGACAAGGCTGGCTCAAAACACGGAAGGCAAATATTTGAAGATTTGGGGGTTTTCCACCCCAATTTGTCCACCAAACATCTACAAAAAAGAAAGAAAGAAAGAGTTAGAAAATTGTAACTTGTAACTTGTAATTATCAATTTTTCATTTTTGTAACTTGTAAATTTCAAATTTTATACTTGGTGGCAGCCTAGTTATTGCTCTCTTTGCCAAGTCTGAAGAGAAGAGTGCACCCCTTTTTTCCCTGTAACTTTGCAATTCATTAACAATGGAGTCTGCCTCGTTAGGCGTGGATGTCATCCGCTGAATGCAAGTAGTGAGGCCCTCCATAACCTCTCCAATAGGATCTGCATAGGTGCCTGAATGGATGAAACGTGGGTTCAAGAAGTACCTTGCTGCATGGATAGGTTGGTGGAGTTGATTGTTCCACCTCCTGTCAATAATCTCCCAAATGGGATGAAACTTGAGGCTGTCCCCCTTATAATAATTTCTAATAGTCTCCTTGGCCCTATCCATGGCCTCATAAAGATAACCCATTGGAGTTTGACCCCCATCCACCAAACGGAGGACTCTAAGCAAGGGCTCTGACACCTACAATATAAATTTAAAAATGCAAAAAATGATTAGAGTTACAATTTAGTAATTTACAAATTTACAATGAAAGACATTAACTTTAAGAAAAATGTTCAATTTGAATTTAGATTCAAACTCAAAGTTTTGAAGTTACCTTCACAATCTCTGTTGCTCTTTGTGCAAAGAGGGGCTCGAAGACGATGTTTACAACTCTTTCTCCTTTCGACTTCTTTGAATAAGGTGAGTCTATCTATGCTTGATTCACAAACATTTGTTTCAAAGCCGTCAATGCACCAATAATGCTTTGCAACGTTAAGAAAACCGTTGCAAACCTTGTCACTCCAGGTCTCACCAAGTCTCTCCGTTTGGTGTGCTCCCTCATCAAGCCAAAAACCCAAGGGTGATTGTAGATATATTTAGTGATCCTCCTTCCATCCTCTACAATTGGTGTGACCCAATTTAATTTGCCTATGTCCTCCAAAAGAAGGTCAAGGACATGGGCAACACAGGGTGTCCAAAAAATTGTGTGGTGTCTATCTTGGAGGATTCTTCCTGCTGCCACATATGCCGTTGCATTGTCAGTTACAATTTGCACGACATTTTCAAGCCCAACCTCCATGCACACTCTTGCTCCAACATTCTAGCCAAATTTTCTGCATTTTTTACTATGCTGGAGGCGTTCTACGTATTTCAAGAACACCACCTCATTTTTGCAAGAAACCAAAAAATTAATGATGGTACGTTTTTTTCCATCCGTCCACCCATCAAAAAGAATAGTGCAGCCATATTTTTGCCATTCTTCTTTTTGTTCTTCTATCACTGCCTTTGCTCTTTCAGTTGCATTAGAAAACAACCTACAAGTACAAAGTGAAATTAAGTACACAATTTTAATTTGTAAACAAAAAAATAACTTAAATTAATCATAAATTAAACTTAAAAAACATAAATTAAAGAACATAAACTAACCTTCCACTCAAGTCTTTGCACGAAGGCGCCTTGTAGCCTTTCCCTGTAACTGTCAATGCGGTCACCAAATTTCCCTAGTAAGGTGAGCTTGCCACATTGAAAGGGATGTTGTTGAAGTACCAAAAATCGGCACAAGCAACATTTGCATGCTCATGCACCTCCTTATTCCACCTAGTTGCCTCTAAAGAAGGTTGTGCACTAGGTGTGTTTCTAGGAACAAAAAAATCACCAATGCGTGAACCCGTGGCTATAGGTGTCCGTGTTGATGCTGCCCCTGTTACTCTACTAGAGGAAGATGAAGGCATGGAGGTGGTGCTGGGTTGCCTTTGCACACGTGGACCACAAAGAGAGCCCACTATGCCGGCTGCTACATCATCATCATCATCTGACAGTGACCAAAGGTTGACTGCACTTGTAGCACCTATGGCAGCTTGCATTGCTGCTTTTTCCTTCGCTTTTTGCACCTTTTTTTCTTCTGCAGCGGAAAGTATTGCTTTCATTTGTCTTTTTATTTCCTCATTGGTATTTATGTAAGTCTTAGCATCATGTCTAGGGATGCCTACAAGGTGGTATTTGAGGCGATTGATGCCTCCAGGGTATACATTTTTACATCTAATGCAATACACTGATCCAGGTTCTGGTCCTTCATAGGCATATCTCCAAGCAGGATCTCTAGCTCGTGCTGGACGAGTGCCTACATATTCCTCACTCCCAGGCATAGACGGGGCTGAGGTAGGGGTAGAAGCGGATTCAAAAGCCATTATCAATTAACCTACACACACAAAGTGAAAGCACAACTTGTTAGTTTTTTGATAGAAAATTTAAAAACAAGCTAAATTAGATTAAATCAAAATTGAAAATAGATTCTAAACTAATCTAAGATTCTTAACATTTTCATAAAAAAAAAAAAGATTTAAAAAAGAAAATAATAAACTAGGGTTACAAAAAAATGTGGAAAAAATGTAAAAATCAGAAAACTACTTTAAATTAGTAACAAATTAAGCTAATATATAATTTTAAACATGTTTTCAACAAACAAGAAGAATCAAAATAAAAAAAATAACTAGGGTTTGAAGAAAATTTGAAAAAAATAAAAAATCAGCAAAATATGTATAAAAATCAGAAAAAAGTGTCACAAATTCTTGTTTTGATGAATCTAGATCTTCTTTTCAACATATAAATGTATTTTAATCTATTTTATAGTTCATTCATGAGGTTTTTTAAACATACAATCAACAAAAATGAAAAAAAAATGAAAGAAAAAGAAAGAATAAGAAAAATTAGAAAACCTACCTGGAAACCCAATTTGCCTTCGAAATCCGATGAAAATCTCCTTCAAATCACGTCTCCTTGATGCAAAATCACTAAAAAATGGTGCAAAATGCTTTGGACTGGGTTTTTTCTTTACCAAGAGTGAAAACAAGTGAAAAAACGAAATAAAAAAGACATTTTGGCCGGCCGCGGGCTTAAAGCACAGGTCGTGCGAGTTTTTGGGAAAAGTACGGGCGAGTGTTTTTGGCGAATGGTTCTGACCATCACTGATATCCGCTGGAACTTTGAGATATAGGCCTCTATTGACCCAACTTGTTTGAGCTGTGCGAGTGTTTTTTGGCGAGTGGTTCAACTATGCCAGTGACCATCATTTATATCTGCTGGAACTCTGAGATATAGGCCTCTAGTGACCCAACTTGTTTGAGTTGTGCGAGTTCTCAGAAGAAGACCTTTGGATCTCTCTTGTCAAATCGTTCGATGAGTTTGCTAGTGAACTCATCATAAGATATGATTGACTTGTGTCCCAAAGTCACTAAACCGTGGCACCTTCCACTCGTGAGCTATGCCATCCAGATGTATTGTGGCGAACTTGATTGCATGTTCCTCAACCATATGTCTCAAGGAGAGGAAGTTATCTAACTAATGAACCCATCCACGTGCGGTACAATGATGGCCTCCATCAAAATGCTCCAATGTAATTTTTGTCACAGCTTGTTGGAGATCCTTGGTACCTTGTGGTGCTCTAGTCTCTAGTCTACCAACTGCCACTACCCTTTGTCTCCTCTGGTTCAGGAATTGGTCAATTGTAAACACGTTCCCAATGTCCGGAGGAAGTGGAGTATTTTCTGCATGGCTGGTGCTAACTTCATCGACCATGTTTGTTGGTTGCTTTGGAGGTTGTTCCTGGTGAACAAGGGTCTCAACCCGATGTGTAAAGGTAGGTTGGAAGGGCCTAGATGTGGTATTGAGTGAAATCCTTGGCCTGGCCTTAAGGCTGTGCATTAGAACTACTAGAATTATCATGTTGTCTTGTATGACCAGGAGTAGGAACCTGGTTCATCTTGTGCAAGAATTTGGCCAACATATCCATCATTGTATCAAATTTCCATTCTCTCCCGACATCTTGGCTAATGGAACTAGCATGTGCTTTATCTCTATCTCCCATGGCATCTGCAATACTTTCTTGTCACTGAATAGAGTCCTTGGTATCTCTGGAGAATTATGGATACCTAAATCCTTTGAGATAGTTTCACCCTGCGACACTTGCGGAAGTTGCCACGATCGTGAACCCTTGTGATAAGTTTGTTTTTTCTCACTCATGAATTAACCGCACAAGATGGCAGGATATTCTTGTGCTTTGATACCACTATAATGTCCCCTCAGGGTTTCAAAATTGACTTTTGAGTTTTCTTTTAAATTTTGATTTTTTTGTTTTTTTACTACCAACGACAATGCCGAAAATTTCAAGAAATTACGTAAAACAATAACGGAAGGGAAATTGCGTAAATAAATGAAAACCTAGTAATCTTTATTTATTGAGAACATAATAAGACATGCCTAGAAGCCAAAATGCAATAGTTTGGAACTTGGGTTTTTACACGGCAGTCACGACAATCAGATGCAAGGATGCCATGCTTCAGTTTGCACGTTTTTCATGATCGTTTTGGTGCTGGTTTGCTAAGTGATGTTCGATGCCTCCAAACAAAGAATTTGCAACCCCGAAAGCAATCCGTTTGGCTCCTAAACTCACATGTGCTGTTTCCTTTGCTTGGTACGACTTCTTAGCTCCCACGTGCCAATTAAATGCTTGTTTTTGCTGCTTGAAACACCACGTTTTCCTTTGCAGATTTGGACATCTTGGCTTGGAGAATAACCTCTGTCAAATACAAGCTCAAACCCTCTCCTCGTGTCTCCTGAATAGTACGGCCTCTGATGCAATACTGAGAATGACTTCTGTATTATTCAAATCTACTGTTGTAAATTGTAAATGCTAAAAGTATAACAATGAAGATTGGAAAATATTTGATGTATTAACAAAGGAGACGATGACTCCTTAAATAGATTTACAAAGACAATGTTTCTAAAAGAAACAAACATAAACAAAAGACAAAAATAGAAACTATCTAACCTAACTAAGATGACCATTATTATTTTTTATATATTTAATACCCTCCCTTAATGGTCATCGTTCTAACTACCCACAAAAACAAAGAAGTCTGGCCCCTTCTCTTCAGAAGGCTTCTGCAATAAAAGACAAGAGCCTATCACTGACTCTGCCACTTGAGATGAGTCTGCCACCAACCCTCCCAGAAATTGCAGATCTTCTGGAAATAACCAAAAATCATCACAAAACATCCAACTTGATGTTGGGTAACAAAGCTATTTTTTCCTGTAGCCAGAGACACCGAAAAACAACTGCCACGATTTTAAGGAAAAAACGGCATACCCTCCAAACTTTTGCAGATGAGCACAATGCTTTAGAATAGACTGCAAGAAATCACGATTTTTGAGGAAAAAATCGCAAAGCCTTGAAATTGAAGTTTACAAAGCATCATTTTTTCGGAAAAACGGTAAAAACCCTCAAATAAATCCCACGCAACTCTGTGAATTACAGAAGTCCAGAAACGATTTTTGAGGAGAAAATCGAAAAAACCAAATAGGAGCAAACTTTAAATTTTTTTAGGAAAAAATTATAAACCCTTCCCATGATTTTTTCAGGCAAAAAATCATAAAACCAAACATAATTTTTAAGGGTCAAAATGACCGACAATTTTTTTTTTCAGAAAAATTATTAAAACCAGATCCAATTTTTAGGAAAAAATATTAAAACCCTCAAATACAAATCTCAAAATCTTTTGAAAAAAAAAAAAACCATCACAGAAAATGTGAGCAAAAGCCCACAAAATACAGGTTGCGGCTAGGGTTTTCAATCATCACGAACTACAAAGAAATCCACCCAAATGAAACATAGAGATATAAGTTGCAGCCAAAAATCTGTAAAATACAGGTCGCGCACGGGTTTTGCAGTCATAAATGTGCCATTAGAAAATGTCATGCGTTTTTTCAAGAAAACATGATTTCCGCCGGAACAGAGAAATGCCAGAAAATGCGCCAAAAAATAGCCAGAAGTGTGAAGAAAAGAACCAAACGCGTGAAGAAAAGAAGCTAGGAACACGCGAGCAGGAAACCCTCGTCCATGAACAACCCAGAAAAAAATCGCATGAAAAAGTGCGACTAGAAGAGTCACGCACCAAAAAAAGAAAGATCTTGTCGCCAAAAACGCGTCCATGAAAATACCACATCCCAAAAGACCAGTCGCGTGCCTTAAAGAAATCACAATTCTTCTCCTCTAAGAAATCCGAATTTCAACAAAATAGAAGACGTCGCGATTTTTGAAAAAGAATCCTCGAAGTTTCAAAAGAAACAGTGCACAAAAAATCTTCCGCGATTTTCCATAAACAAACCCATGAACCGGCACATGATTGAAAAGCCCTCAATTTTTTTTGTCAAAAACTCAATGAAGATTAGATGAAAAAACCTCTAGAAAATTCAAAAATTTCTAGAAATAAATTACAGGTTGTGATGTCCCCGAGTGGGCCCCTAGCGGAAGGTGACGTAGGTCTGTCCGTGCGGTTTGTCCCAGCCACGTGTCCGGGGTCCTCGTCGGTGAGGCCTGTCCTGGGGTTGCCCCCTTAACGCGGGAAGGTTCCGTTCACTACCAGTCCGGGCTTTTGGTGCAACGGTTACTAACCGAGTGGGCCCCTAGCGGAAGGTGACGTAGGTTTGTCTGCGCGGTTTGTCTCAGCCACGTGTTCGGGGTCCTTGTCGAGGAGGCCTGCCCTGGGGTTGCCCCCTTAACGCGGGGAGGTGTCGTTCATTGACAGTCCGGGCTTTTGGTGCAACGGTTACTAACTTGGTATCAGAGCCGGGAGGTCTTGAGGTCGAGACCCGCGGAGTGTGGTGGGTTGTGATGTCCCCGAGTGGGCCCCTAGTGGAAGGTGACGTAGGTCTGTTGTCATGTCCCCAAAATAGCAACACAAACATAAATAAATAAACAAATGACCTCAAACATTTAAATGCAATTTGCATAAGAAGATGCAAATAAATAACAAAATATATAAAAAAGAAAGAAATTATTAATTATAATTATCACAAGATAGTATTACAATTGTAATCATCAAATATAATATTGAAATACAAATATTAGCAATTTAAATATTATTATTAGAATATAAAAAAATAAAATAACAATATTAATATTATATATAAAATAAATGTGTAATATATCAATATGAAAATATATAAATATGAAATAACAAATATAATAATAATATATAGGCAAATAACTAATAATATATAGGCAAATTATTGTTATTACATTCTAGTATTAAATAACTTAATCTCAAAAATAATAATAATAAATAAATATTATGATCATTACACATCAAAGATTTTTTAATAATAAGATATTAGCAAATTAGTTTTATTATTATACTTTAATATGTTCAATCAAACATCAAAATAATATAATAAAATAAGTATATAATCTGAAATATCATAATTAGTAATAATAATATATTATTTTCAAAGATAGATATTATTGTGATAGTAAGCCTTCTAAGGCAGCAATTAAATCTAACAAAGAGGTATATTTTATGAAAAATCACCTCTTTTACCAAACAATACATTTCCCCATGAGTCACCTACCTTGAATGGTATAAATAGAAGGAAGGAAAATAAGGAAGGGAGAGAAAAACATTGAGAAATACAATCTGCAATTTAGAACTGCAGCAACAATGATTGGTATGCATTAGAATATAGAGCCATTAAATATGTATATATTATTTAATGAACATATAGGTATATGTGCATGAATGTGGATAAATTTTATAATGAATAATATGAAATGAATAAAATTTATATAAATATTAATATAAGGAGAGAATAATAATTGAATAAGTAATAATATATGAATAAACATATATATGAATAATGAATAATCAATACTAATATAATTGAACAATGAATAATATATGAATAAAAATATATATGAATACTAATTGATATGAATAAGAAATATATATATATATATGATTATGCAATAACGATACTTATAATTAATGATGACTTTTTAATATAAATATAAGTAGATTATGTATTCTTATGAATTGTCCTCATCCTATGATTAAATGTAAGGTTGAAGGAAGACGATTAAGGAATAAGGAGACATGGGAAGATACAACTGATTAGGTGATGTACTCACTTAGCAATAATATTTAGCATATTTTGAATATAAGAAATAGATATTGTTAATCTGATTATTGATATAATGCTTTCTTTAATCTTATTATAATGAGAATCATTCTAGGAAATAATGAACTTAAAAAATCATTGATACATGAAAATGTATTTGATTATAGGTATGAAATAGATGAATGCAAATATATCTGATTATGTAAAGATTGTCTTCTCCGTGATTGGTACTGTCTTAGGCAGGTGAAGTAGAGTCCAAGTGGAGAGCCTAAAAACCCCCCTCTCATGTTCGTAGGCCAAGGAACGGGTTAGACATAGAGAGGTGGGGGTCCCACCGTAGGAAACTACATCATTATAGGGGTGGTAGGTTGTAGGCCCTTGGATCGTAGGACTTCACCTTGTCCTAATAGGGCAAGTGTCTTTGAGGTACTGACTTGTATGGGGATAGGCAGGGACTAAGCCGTTGGGAAAGGATGATTGTGAGAGGCAACCTCCCATGCCCAACACAAAGGCTTCAGGGCAAGATCCATACAAGGCACTCCTCTTGCTTGTTAAAATTGTATTTATGATTATGCTTATATTTTGGATATCTAGATATTAATGCTAATAGATATATGTGTTTTTGGAAATTTGGTTAATATGGTGAATGCAGGTTTCAGACCAAGATTACTTTAGTAAAAAGAACATTCGTTTGGAAGGAAGAAACCCTAAACCTAATCAACAAAGGGATTTTAGGTCAAGTCTGGGTAAGGGACATTACATCTGTCCGCGCGGTTTGTCCCAGCCACGTGTTTGGGGTCCTTGTCGAGGAGGCCTGCCTTGGGGTTGCCCCCTTAACGCGGGGAGGTGCCGTTCATTGACAATCTGGGCTTTTGGTGCAACGGTTACTAACTTACCCTCAAGCAGCTCCAAACGAGCACCAAGTTAGTAACCGTTGCACCAAAAGCCCAGACTGGTAGTGAACGACACCTTCCCGCGTTAAGAGGGCAACCCCAGGGCAGGCCTCCTCGACGAAGACCCCGGACACGTGGCTGGGACAAACCGCGCGGACATACCTACGTCACCTTCCGCTAGGGGCCCACTCGGGGACATCACAGCCCACCACGCTTCGCGGGTCTCGACCTTGAGACCTCCCGGCTCTGATACCACTGTAGTGGTCCAACACTCTGCTGATCTGTTTTTCACTTGAGTTTCGTAGGTCTGATTTTGTTTTGGTTTAATTTCTCTTTTTGTGCTTCTGAGTTTGTTTGCTAGAAATACTAGAATGATACATAAAGAGCATATGCATACCATGAAAGCTTCGAATAAACTAAGCTAATAGAATTACTTGAGTACATTGCTCATTTCAATGTCTAAATATAGTTTCTTCATTACATACTAAGGAACTTACAACATATGACTTACATCAGATTTCAAGCTAACAATATCTTAGACTGCATTTTAACTTACAGCCAAACATCACTGTGAATAGTGACTTGCTACAGTACTTGCGCCCAAAGAAATGCTGATTTCTCTTGATAGACGAGATTCTCCCACCAAAACTTCGCATGGTAAGCTTTCTAAGACAAGGGCGCCTCTTTTTGGAAAGATTTCAGCCACCAAGGAAAGGCGTTTTATTTCTTTTTGCTATTACAAACCCTCAAGAAAACACAGCTGGCTGTCGCTTTCAAAATCAGCTCCAAAACTCCACGAAAAGCGAGCAGCTCTCGTACTAACGTGATTGAAGACTATGGCAGTCCAAACCCTTTTGAAAATGGCTCAAATAAACTGCGAACAACAACTTGTGTCTCCAAAAGAAGCCACCAAAAACTCTTCAGCAACTTTAAGGTGGTGTTTCACACCCTCAAGCAGCTCGAAACGAAGAACCAAGTCCCACCAGGCTCACCCACTGCAAGAAATTAGGAAACCCTAGTCTCCTTCTTCCTCCAAAGCAACACTTCCAAGTTTCTTCAAGCTAAAATCATTCATTCATCCTTTTCTGATTTTCGTCCAACTTTTTCAAACTTTGTTTAAGCTTCCCCATATTCTTATCCCACTGCTTTTGGGAAATAGCCATGCTGTTCAATTGAAACTTTTGTAGCTAAAACTCACCCAACAGGTTGGCAGGAAACCGCTCTGATACCAAGTTAGTAACCGTTGCACGAAAAGCCCGTACTGGTAGTGAACGGCACCTTCCCGTGTTAAGGGGGCAACCCTAGGACAGGCCTCGCTGATGAGGACCCCGGACACGTGGCTGGGACAAACCGCACGGACAGACCTACGTCACCTTCCGCTAGGGGCCCACTCGGGGACATCACAGCCCACCACGCTCCGCGGGTCTCGACCTTGAGACTTTCGGCTCTGATACCAAGTTAGTAACCGTTGCACCAAAAGCCTGGATTGGTAGTGAACGACACCTTCCCGCGTTAAGGGGGCAACCCCAGGACAGGCCTCGCCGACGAGGACCCCAGACACGTGGCTGGGACAAACCGCGCGGACAGACCTATGTCACCTTGCGCTAGGGGCCCACTCGGGGACATCACACAGGTAGTAAAAGGCTAAAAAATTCGCCAAATTTTATGAAACCCCATTGACCCACTCTGATACCATATAACAAAGAAGATTGGAAAGTATTCAATGTATTAACAAAGGAGACGAAGGATCCTTAAATAGATTTACAAAGACAATGTTTCTAAAGAAACAAACGTAAATAGAAGACAAAAATAGAAACTATCTAACCTAATTAAAATGACCATAATATTATTTAATATATTTAATAGAAAGTAATGTTAAGTAAATCAGTGAATGCTCAGATTTATATTCTCTGTGTGAAGCCATCCATACTAGAACCCTTAGATGGTCTCTCACGCCTGTAGATCTTGTCCTAATCGAGGGTTTCCATCCTCAGATTAGCTTGAAACTCCATACCTGCAACCCTTTGCTCAATTTACTGTTTCTGGATGATAAACTTGGATGATGAAAGAAATGATCTTTTCTCTCCTTATGCTTTTCCAAATCCACACCCAAGATTATGTTTTGCTTTTTTTCAACAATAAAATATTAAATATCTTTACTCAAAATCCACGCCAACTTGCCTTGGCATAATATTTTAATATTTTATGTTTGTCTTAAAGCACCCCTTCACTTAAATATTCATAAAGTGACTACAAAATGAATTCTTTTAATGAAGTCAGTTTATTACTTTATTTAATGCCCAAGTTATAAGTACTTTATCAAAGCAACTTTATAACATTAAATTAATAAGTCACTTTAATAATAGAATATCATTAAAGTAACGTGACCTAGTAATTCAATAACTCTTGGGCAAAGTCTAGCAATCATCTCCCAAGAGTGCCCCATCACCACTACCAACTACAGGTGTATTGTCACAGAGCTTGATATTACTTACTATAAATAGCAAGTATTAATGATGACTCCTAAAAAGCCTTCGAACGACCAATCGAATGCTAGAACATTGAGCTAAATAAGCCAGAATGAAACATCATGCCTAATGAAGAACTTGAATCTCCCCAATGAGTTCCCTAAATGTCTTGCTAGCCTACAGGAACCGTAGTCATAGTCTAACCTCAAAACCCCAAACCACTGGCTAGAAAGGGGACATTACAAACTAGCAATCTATTGAGGTCAAGTTAGAGAGTTAGAGTTATAAAAATATAATGAAACTTTAAACTTGATTTTTTTTTTCAAAAATGAAAAGATATCAATTTAGAGAGTTCCAATAATTTGATTTTACTTGTGATAAAACTTTGATCGCAAGAGGTTGTTGGTGTGGAATGTTTTGCCGTGGAGGTACTGCCAATCATGAGCATCCTTCTTATACTTATCATGAATAGCAAAAATGCTCTTACAATTGGAGTGTACAAAATGAGCAATGTCATTCATAACTACATCCTTTAAATTAAGTTCAAGGAAGGGTCTAGTAAATACTAGCTTGTACTTGTGAAGAACCCTGCTGGTTCTAACTCTGCCTGTAGGTGCTGAATGCACTGTTTTTGTGTTTTCTCGTTGTTTGATGAATTTATAGCAATTTAATAAAATGTTACTAGGCAAGATTTAACAAAGACATAACTGGAAATACATAAATGCTGCAATGATTCTTATTCAGCATGATATATATATCTATATATATATATATATATTGTTGATAGAAGATAGAAACAAAGCTTATAAATAAGGTTGCATACCTGAACATGCCAACAAACCCTTATTTGAAAATTTGGAAATCACAACCAGCAATGAAAAATTCTGATGAAAGCACAAATGGACTCCAGAATGAAGCCCTCTCTGAAGCAATGATTCAGCTGGTCTTTCACAGCTTCAAGATTGTAGAACATTGAAAAATTTCCGTTCTCCAATGGAGGAAAAATGCAGAAACCCATGTCTCAGGCACAACTTCGAAGAAGCCAAAAGAAGTCAATGCCAAATGCTCATGAATGAAGGAGGTCGACTTGCCCTTTTCCTTCTTATATTCTCTCCAAGAGGCACGATTTCCAATGAGATCATTTTAATACATTAAAAATGTATTTTAATGTTTGATACCCCTTTTTCATTAATTTCTGAACTTGGGCTTACCATTTAGCAAAAATATTAAACTCTTACTTTATTAAATTTAAGTGGCTCATTTTTATAAAGTTAAAATATAACTTTATGATATCCCTTTTATTAATTAAATATAACTTAACCACTTAAATATTAATATCTCCCTCAATATTCAGTATTTTGACGTGCTGTTTGAAGCTGGGTTCAACACTGTAAAAACCCCATGTGTTAGTTCCCTTGACTAAAAATAGCATCATTGCCAGATTGACTTACTATAAATAGTAAATCCCTCAAAATAAGCCAAACACTAATCTACAAAAGCCAGGAACTGAAACCAATACTGAACCGAAGAAATGGAAATGAGAATAACCTCCATTAACTGCCACTGAGACCCTCTATCCTAACATATTAGCCTACGAGAGTCAGGAATAGGCTAAACCTTCTGAAAACTGATGCGCATGCAAATGAGGACATTACAGTCCGTCCTCCTTAAAATTGCTTGTCCCCAAGCTATCTCCACTGCAAAGAAACTCCATACCTTGGGAGGCCCAATAGAGGAATTGTGAAAAGTCCCACCTTCTGCGATCAACGCTCAATCGAATACCAGGGTCCCAAACAACTCTGTAGAGTGTCCAATTACTTGTCCACTGCACCCCCTGGAAAGATACTGAACCATGCCCAACACTGTTGTGAACAACTACCACGACGAAGAGTAATCTACCAAACAAAATGATCCCTAGATCCCAACACAATCTGAACTCACATCCATCTGTCATGCGAAAATAAGAACATCTGGAAGCATCTGCTAAACCCTGCTGGATGTGATAACTATCAAGCCATCATGCCTACTAACACCATAACCACTTTGTAACCATGTATTCGTATGAAATCTCTGTGACATGAACACCATAACCACATCCGAAGATCAATCAATCAGAACATGGAAATTAGGTAAGTAAAGAGATTTTATATTATAAAGCGTTTTGATGCTCTTCTTTGTATTTGTTTTGCAGGATGAACGCTAGACCAAAGAATGATGACTTAAAGTGATGGAACAAGTACTCCGAAATAACATTACAACTTTGGAAGAGGAAAAAGCTACATGTTCGAAACTCCTCCATGATGTCTCATTTGCAGGAAGAAGATGTTGGAAGAAGCGGCTAAGTGTTGGAATTTCTCCACAAACACCTAATATGCACCCAATGAAGGCACGAAATAAGGTAAAGATGAAGAAGTTAGATGAAAAAGTTCCCAAGGCAAAGGGAAATGGCAGGGGAAATTTGTCTAAGGCATTAAGAACGTGACGTAAAAGAGGCTAAATGCGCCCAAGGCAGTGAGTTGGAGAAATGTGAAAGCTACAGGAAAGAAATGCGTCCAAGAATTAAGGCAACAGGAGGGCTTAACGGAGAAAACTTTTTGCAAAGATGGTTGAACTGAGTGTTGTTGTATGCTCGCCTCCTCCTAACGCAACATAATTGGCAGGCAGAACGGAGAAAGTCTTGTTGGACGAGAATCTTCTAGAAGATAGTGGGCATTAATTGCTCATGGCGGTTTCTGCAGAGTAGTGGGGAATCTTCTGTGCTCATTTATTACCCCACCCCTCTTTGTGGCGGTTTTTAGGGCAGAGCCCTGATTAGGGCTTAAGTGGCTCAATCTGAGCCCTTCATTGTAATCAAATCTAAGCCGTCCGTTGGACTGGGCCAACTATAAAAGGGGCATCCCCCCTCATTTGTAACAGATTAGATTAAGAAATCAGAGAGTAGAAAAGATAGAAGTTAGAATAGAGAGTAGAGCTTAGAAGTAGCATAACATAGATTGCATAGTCTAGATTGAAGAGGAAAGAAAGTTTTCCCATTTGAGGACTTCGTAAGAAGTTGTTGTGAACACTCTCATAATACAAAGGTTTATCATTGCTTGGTGGTTCTATCTTTTGTTGTGAGTAGCTAGCAAGGCTTTTTTCATCTCTTCGATTCACTTAAGGTCTTAAAGTAGCTTAAAGTTGAGTAGACTTTATTTCATGCAAGTAGTCGGTAGTTGTGGAATGTGGTGTTTAATTTGAGCCAGCTTCGCTTATCCATACCACTTGCGGGCTCACTGATGGTGGGTTTGCCTTGCGTGGTCAACTGGAACATTGTGAACTTAACTTCAATTGCGGTTTATATGTTGATATGCGTCGTTGTGACTGTCTCTGCATGGTGAATTGTACTTTGAATATTTTTCGTTATCCCTTTGAAGATTGCACTGGTTCTACAGAAGCTGTCTGAAGTGAGGCAAAGCAGAGCTTGGTTCGAAGTTTGCAAGAATTGATCTTTGCGTTCTGCATTTAGAGTAGATGTCAGCATCTCTAATCCTTGTATCTCTTTAAATTCCGCACTTTCTGGTTAGCTTAGGAAACCCGAGTGTCACTGACAAATCTCCCGAAATTTGAGAATCCTTTTCTTTTGAATGAGCAACTCACGCAAGTCCCCTTGACATAACCAGCAAATCACATCGAGCCAACTGAGACTATCCCCTGCATAAGGAACCTTGGAGTTGAATGTATGATTTTTCTGACAATCTTAGCATGCAAAATACTTTGATCAAGAGAGGATAGAGTATTCGTTGGGAAACTTTATTCTGTGTTGGTGCGGTCATAAAACACTTGTGAACATGGGGTACAAACTCAAAATACAAAATTGACTAAGTATTAAACTTAGTCCAAGGAGGTAGCCAAGTGCAATGCCCAAACTACAACTGATGAACTACTAAAAATAGCAAACTGATAACTGGCAAGCTGACCCAAGCTGATAATGATGCTACTACCACAAAAGGACTTACTAAAAATAGCAAATGCTCAAAATAGTAAGTATATTTCAAAACCATCAGAAAGCCAAACTGAACAGCCTCACTGCCCAAAATAGAAATGTGGATTACAGATGATTGAATTGCTGCTAGAATGATACTGCTATAAATAGACTTACCAAAAATAGCAAATTGCTATAAATAATAAGTTTACAAAACATTATCTAAACACCAACTGAGCAGTATCATGACTTACTATAAATAGTAAGTGTTTCCAAATATCTTTTGAGCACAAACCGGGCAGCCAACATGACTTACTATAAATAGTAAGTGTCCGGAAAGGTTGTCAGATTTAGATGCATGTCACACCACCCTGGAGGTCTCTGCAAACCCAAAAAAATCCAGAAACCTATCTTGCATGCAAGGTATCTGCCAAAATTGCATGTCATTATCTCAACATGCATGTTACCTCATCCTGAAGCTCTGCAAAAACCCCAGAAAGCTCCACTAGACATGCATAAAAAAACACACACATGCAAGCCTTCAAAATTGCATCTAAAAGTGGAAATCCTAATTTCCCATTCTGCTTAGCCTACGAGTTTCTAGAAATAGGCTAAAACCTCAAGAAGAGCGTAGGGCTAAATTGGGAACATTACAGCATGACTGGAAGATTGAAGGCTTACTCTATAGTCAATATTGTTGGGCGTTATCTTTAAGCATCAATTTCCAGGTTCCATAGTTTGCATTAAGTTTCATTGTAGTTGCATCTTATTTAAGTTGCTAGGTTGAGATAGTGTGATCGCTGTCCATTACAGTAATACATGTATTTGTATTTTTCATTTGAATTCATTAAGAGCTGCCATCATTTTGCATTATCCAAAATATCTTGTATTGCTGGGTCATTGTATTGAAGTTGTCTATCTTGAAGAGTAATCTGAATTGGAAATATACCAGCATTGTATTTAGTTGATCAATGAAGTTTTTGGGCTGCATATCAACTATTTCTCAAAATGTCTACCTGCTGCAGGTGTACTTTGCTTAGTTAGTTTGCATACTAAGTGTTTGTCTAAATGCCTATGGCTGTAGATGCACTTTAGCCATTATATTATCTCAAAAATCAGAAAAATATTACATTGCATCTTCTATTTCAGTCTTAGAACATTGCATATAGAAGCCTTTATATTTATGATCTCATTTTAAGAATTGAAACTACAAGAAGAAACCAAAACAGCAGTAGAGGAGGTTACAAGCAAAGTGTTTGACGAAATTCCCAAGCACTGAAAACTGAAAATTTATAGCAGAATCAGCAAGGGTCATTACAGTGGTATCAGAGCTAGCAATTCTGCTAGCCTGTTGGGTAGTTGCACTTTGTTCCAACTGATCAAAACATATCAGAAAATTCAGTTTATAAGCATGGACTCAATGAGTGACGTAGAGTTCGGAGAAAGACTTTTTATAGAAGGAGATAAACTTGGTCACTTGTTTTTAATCAAAGATGCTCTTCTTAGTTCATTGGAGGAAGTAGTAAATTGCTTGCATTTGGTGGACCAGCCACCTTCTCAGATAATTCAAGTAGGTATGATTCCGATATTGATCTCGTTGGAGGAAGATAGGTTATTGAGACACAAAGATAAGGATGTAAGACTTGTTGTGGTCCATTGCCTAAGTGAAATTATGAGGATTACAGTTCCTAAAGTTCGTTTTTTTAATGGCAAAATGAGACAGGTTATGCAGTTGATGGTTGAAAGCTTTCAGGGGATACATGACATCAAAAGCCCTACTTTCAATAAGAGGGTTAAGATTCTAGAAACAATGGCAAAGCTACGGTCATGCATCATCATGTTTGATCATGGTGGTCTTATCCTCCAGTGATTCGATTTTTTCATATTAGGAATTAGGAAAAGACTTCTAGACCATGTAAAGATAAGTATGTTCACTATCTTGTCTGTGATCCTTGATGAGAATGAGGATGTTTGCAAACATTTGCAATCTGAATTATTAATCATTTGGGGAAAAGAGCAGCATGTTTCAACTGCAGCATATGATCTCGTAAGAAGATTGGTTGAGTGGAAAGTTGAGAAGTTTAAGGAACAATTGAATGCATAGGAGTTAATCTCATTTGGCCTACTGGTTCCATCTTCTCTACTTGAAGAAAACATGCCATCATCCAGTGGGGCAGCGAAGTTGGATGAGTACAATGAGCAACCTGAACCCTCTTGTGTTGAGACACTTGATGAAGGCATTGATGATGATTTTACAGGTGGAATTAGTGCTGACCTAATTCCAAATCAGAATGAATGTATGTAGGACTTGGCGGAAGAAAGATAGTTGGGTGACTTAAGCACTTCACGAACAATCAAATGCTTATTCATGTGAAGAAAAAGCTAATCATACACCCCATAGTCCGCATAGTTGGAGGAACCAGTTGAAGGTGAATGATGATGAGATTGTGGCAGCCTTATCTCATCATGACAAAATGCACAAGATGATTTAAAATCACCTTTGGACGGTTCAGTTGGAGAGAAGACAAAAGGGAGATGAATTAGAGTCTTCTCATGATCGTTTGCAGGAAGTCAAAGAAGGTATGGGAACAATGAAGACAAATTATTTACACCTTCTTTCAGATGATCACCACCTTCTTCCAGTTGACATCTCTTAGAGCTTATGATTAGCCTATTATGCGACCCTCGTAGGCTGATAAGATGGATAGAGGGTCTTGATGGAGCTTGGCTTGGCTTCGGTTGTCAGAGTTTTACTAGTTGGCTTTCGTTCGGGATCATTCGGACACCATTTGCTTGAATTGCTATTTTTAGCAGTATTTGGCACTCAGCGAGGCACCCCTGCTATTTTTAGCAGTATGGTTTGGTCATGTGCAGAATCACTCACTTATTCGCCAGCTTCAGACGGTTCGTGAATCAGACATATTTTGAGGGAGATATTAATATTTTAATTGATTAATTAAAATATTAATTTTTCGGAGCTTATATTATAAAGTTATAATATTTTAATATTATAACTTAAGTGTTTTATCTCAAGGGGTCGACCATCATTGAAGGGGCCATTTTTAATTATAATTTATAATTAAAAATGAGATTGAAACTATTGAAATATTAAAAAGAAAAGTTCGAATTTATTTAAATGATACCTAATTGAGAAAAGTCGAACTTTTGAGGAGATATAAGGGTTTTCATTGGGATTTGAGCTCATGATGTTGAATATCAAATTTTTGATCAAGTCTTCTTCCGTAGAACGAAGCCAAGGGTTTTAGTTGTCTACAGGCATTGGAGAACGAGCCATCTTCAGTGTTGCAGTTCAGAGGCTGTGAAATATCAGTTGATCTATTGCTTGCAGAGAGATATCTTCATTCAGAAGTTATCACAGAACGTTCACAGAGTTTTCATCTTCAGAGTTTTTGTTTGGGTTTCAGCTAGAAAGAGTTCTTCAAACCTAGGCGCATCTTATTCCAAGATCTGGACATTGATTTTAAGGGCCGTACAAATTGTACTTGCTGCTATGACAGAGCCGTACCATTGCTGCAGGACCATACTTCTTCAGTATTAGGCTGTACTTCTGTTTTGGGAAAATCACCTATTCCTTTGGTCTTCTGTCTTCATCCTTTGTGGCGCCTAAACCTCTAGACCATTTCTAGAGCATCAGACGGAGGGAGAAGTAGCTTATGAGGAAGCCGTACCATTTCATGTACTCCTTCAGTTGCTGCAATAATCAGGTTTTTTATCAAAATATCGTTGCCTTTTTAGTTGCATGTTATCGGATCTTATTTGTAAGCATTCTAGAAGATTAATAAATAGTCTGGCATCAGGAGTTTCAGTAGATTCTATCATTTCCAGAGTTGTATTATTTTATTTAAATTTATTCAGCAATTTCTTTCAAAATCGCAAATTTCATATGTCTTGCAAAAACATCAAGAAAACCAAAATACACAAAAGACAAGCAAAAATACACAGTTTCAGTGATCGGTGAGAACAAGGGTTTCTACAGTGGTATCAGAGTGGTTTCCTGCCATCCTTGTTGGGTTTGAAAACCGTTTTGTTCATGCACCAGAGTGAGAGAGAAGAGATATTATCAGAGGGAAAACAGAAAAGCTGGGCAGCCACCACTTATCCCAGTAGGTAAGACGGCTACAGGTTTGATTGGTGTTCAGTCTGGTTCTTCTTCTGGAGCGTCTGTACAGGATACAGGCATGGGTGACAGAACAAAGATTCCTTGAGATCCTCGGGAGGAAGATGCAGAGGTTAGATAGACTCTTAGAGATTTGCGGGCAGGTCAGCAGCAGGTAACTGATGTATTACAACAGTTGACCATGGTTATACAGAGGATAGGTATGCCAAGGAGACCATCACCACATAGTGATGAGGACAGGATTGATGCAGGTTCACAGAGGGTACCCAGGACTGTTTCACGAACATCAAATAGACCTACTAGACCCACTTTCCTAAGAGGAGAACAGGTTGAGGAGAATGTTGAAGAGGTTGGGAACATATTATATGCTGATGCAGTTATGGCAGCCAACGAGGAGTGGGATATATTGACACCACAAGTGCGCGAGCGCATGCATTTTGATCGATTTGTGAATTCGAGAGTTGAATATTATAGGTCTCGACAGGGGAATAGGCCTCGAAACCAAAATAGAGACTTGAAGCATGCCTCCAGCAAGATCAACCTACCCTATTTTGATGGCAGTGGCAAGGTAACAGCACAGTCTTGGATTCACAGGCTAGACACTTTCTTGACACTTCGACCTATGTCTGAGGAAGAGGCAATCAAGTTTGCCACGTTACATTTAGAAGGAGCAGCCCATGATTGGTGGTATCAGGGAATGGTGACACTGCAGCACGATCGTATTACCACTTATTAGGAGTTCGTGGACAGATTGGTGGATCGCTTTGATAAAAAGGTCCCAGAAGTTTATTTCAGAAATTTGGCCCAACTTAGGCATATTGGTAGCCTGGAGAGTTATATTAGTGAATTTCAAAAATTGTCCGTGATGGTTCCCGACATATCAGAGAGGCGTATAGTTGTGCTCTTCGTTGAAGGATTGTTGGAACACTTGAGAGGTTGGATCAAGGCATTTGATCCGCGTTCGCTACAGGAAGCTATGAGGAAGGCACGCAGTATGGAACTTGCAGCACCATCCAGCAAATTCAACTCCAGAAACAATTCTTTATTCAGGGACAATAAGGGCTTCAACAAAAACAGAGAGAAATCAGAGTTTAACAGAGAAAAATTAGATTTTAAGAATGATTCAAAGGGAAAATCAGCAGCACCACCCTTGGATCGCGAGGCTCTTAATGATCTACGCAGGAAGAAGCTTTGCTTCTACTGCAAAGGTCCCTATGATGCCAACCATGATTGTCCTTTGCGGCCTAAGGGCAAGGCAAATTGAGTGATGTGGGCTTATTACGAGGAGTCGGAATCTGAGAGTTCCGAACAGCAGGAGAGTTCTGAGGAGTCAGAGTCAGAGGCTTCAGAGCCTAAGGCAGAGGCAGAGTCAGAGCTTCAGATTCAGGAGGCACGACTATCTAGCATTCAGCAGGAAGGTTCATTTAGACTTCGTGGAGTTTTGGCAGGACAAAGGGTCATTACCCTTCTTGATATAGGAGCCACCCACAATTTTATCGATGCTAGATTTGTGGAGAAGCGTGGACTCATTACCGAGGAGTTCGAAGGCATTAGAGTTAAGGTGGCAGATGGTTACACTCTCAGGTGCGATCGAATGATTAAGGATCTCCCCTTGCGCCTGAACAACTATGAGTTCAAGGCTGATTATTACGTGGTGAACATGGGGGATATCGATTTAGTCTTGGGCATGAAGTGGCTTCATTCCCTTGAGGAAGTCACTCTTCGTCTCAAAGACATGGAGATTCGTTTTGATGTCGATGGGAAGACACATATCCTGAAGGCCATTCAGGACAGCAATGTCAAGACTATTTCCTTTTGTCGGATGGAGAGGCTCATGCGACATGACATGGTAGAGTGGGCTGCCGAGTGCACATTGGCACCTATATAGGAGGGACAACACAAGATTGAGTATCATCCTGACATTCAGTAGTTGAGAGTCAAGCATGAGAAGGTATTCAGTGATATTCCGCCAGGGAGACCTCCAGACAGGGGCATTGAGCACATTATAGAGCTTGAGGAGGGCGCCAAGCCCGTCATGATTACTCCTTACAGGCATCCTAAGAGGTTGAAGGATGAGATAGAGAAGACTATCAAGGAGTTGCTTGCTATGGGTCACATTCGACCTAGTAAATCACCATTCACTTCTTCAGTTGTTCTGGTGAAAAAGAAGGATGGCACCCTTCGCATGTGCATAGATTACAGAGTCCTGAATAAGAGGACTATCAAAAACAGGTACCCAATACCTTGTATAGATGAGCTTATTGATGAGCTCCATGGTGCATGCTATTTCACGAAGATAGATTTGAGATTAGGATATCACTAGATCAGAGTTCGTGAGCAGGATGTTGAGAAGACTACATTCCGTTGTCATTGTGGACACTTTGAGTTTGTGGTGATGCCATTTGGGCTAACCAACGCGCCTGCGACATTTCAGTCCACCATGAACAGGGTCTTCCATTCGCAGTTGAAGAGATATGTACTTGTCTTCTTCGATGACATCTTGATATACAGTAGGACATGGCAGGAGCATTTTGCTCACTTAGAGACAGTACTCAGTATTTTGGAGAGGGAGTCCTTGTATGCCAAGGAATCCAAATGTGATTTGGGGATGACCGAATTGTTATACTTAGGTCATATTATCAGTGCAGAGGGAGTGCAGATGGATCTTGAGAAGATCCATGCTATTATAGATTGGCCTACTCCGGCGAACCTTACACAGCTGCGAGGATTTCTTGTATTGTGTGGTTTTTACCGCAGATTTGTGAATGGTTATTCACAACATGCAGCACCTATGATGGATCTGTTGAAAAAAGGTACATTTTGTTGGACTCCTGAGGCACATGAGTGTTTTGTGAGGTTCAAGGAGCTGATGACTACGTGTCCAGTGTTGGCACTACCAGATTTCTTGAAGCTTTTTGAGCTTCAGTGCGATGCTTCTGGTGAGGGCATTGGAGCGGTGCTTATGCAGGACAAGCACCCTATTATGTATGAGAGCCGTAAACTCAGAGGGCCAGAGAGGCTCTACAGTATTTATGATAAGGAGATGCTAGCTATAATGCACGCCTTGGCAAAATTCAGGCAATATCTCGTGGGCAGTAAGTTCTGCATTAAAACTGACCACAACAGTTTGAGGCATTTCCTGGGGCAGCGAGATCTCAATGATCGTCAGCAGAAGTGGGTGAGTAAATTGTAGGCATATGACTTTGATATCTTTTTTATCAAAGGCACCCAGAATGTAGTGGCTGACGCCCTCTCACGGAGGCCTTATCTGAACTCTATGGTTCACATTACTGAGGATTGGAGGCATTTGATTGTGGCAGAGTATGCCAAGGATACCTGGGCATCTAGTATTGTTGAGGGATCGATGGTTGACACCAGATACACGCTTGTGAATGACTTGATCATTTACAAGAATAGGATTTATTTGACCCCAAGATCAGAGATGAAGAACATTATCATGCAAGCCTTTCATGATGTACCTACAGCAGGACATCCCGTGTACTTCAAAACGTACAGACAGATTCGGGAGAGATTCACATGGAAAGGACTTAAGGCAGATGTTCTTCAGTATGTGCGTGAGTGCCCTGTTTGTCAGCAGAACAAGCTAGAGAACATGTATCCGGCAGGATTATTGTAGCCACTTCCGATTCCTAACAGGAAGTGGGAATGCCTGTCGATGGACTTCATTACGGGCTTGCCTAAAGCCCAAGGACGGGATTGTATATATGTAGTTGTGGATCGGTTGACGAAGTATGCCCACTTCTTTCCGATTACCACCACTTACATAGCTACACAGGTAGCAGAGGTCTTCTTCCGTGAGGTATTCAGACTACATGGGTTGCCTCGGAGCATAGTGAGTGACAGGGATAGTCGGTTCTTGAGTCACTTCTGGCAGGAGGTGTTCAGACTGTGTGGGACCGAGCTTACATCGAGCACCAGTTACCACCCGCAGACCGATGGTCAGACGGAGATAGTGAATAAATGGGTGGAGGGTTACCTCAGGAACTATATTGCAGGGCAGCAAAAGGCGTGGGTCAAGTGGATATATCTGTGCGAGTATTGCTATAATACTACCTTCCACATGACCATACAGATGTCCCCCTTCATGGCGTTGTACGATTATGAGGCGCCAAGCTTTCTGGATTTGCTACTGAGTGACAGTAGAGTGCCGAGTGCTGGAGATTTATTGCAGGAGAGTCAGGACACTATGAAGGCTCTCAAGGAGAATATTGCTAAGGCACAGAATCAGCAGAAGCAGTATGTAGATCAAAAGAGGACAGAGAGGTCTTTTGAGGTGGGAGACATGGTTTACCTCATGTTGCAACCCTACCGTCAGTCTACTCTTAGGAAGAGTGGTTTAGAGAAGCTTAAGCCACGATATTATGGTCCTTTCAGGATCTTGAGGCGTGTTGGAGAGGTGGCTTACGAGCTAGAGCTTCTTGCGGAGAGCAAGGTCCACAATGTTTTTCATGTGTCACGTCTCAAGAAGGCGTTGGGACACCGTGTGGTACCTTCGGCAGTTTTACCTCCCTTAGATGATGAGGGAAAGTTGATTCTAGTACCTGAGTCTATCCTGGAGTACAGAGAGAGACAGTTGCGTAGGAGGACTATCAGGGAATGTTTGGTGAAATGGAGAGATTTGCCAGTGGAGGATGCTACATGGGAGAGCGAGGATATTGTGCAGCATCCGAAGTTGAGATTGCTTGAGGACAAGCAATTTCGAGAGGGGCAGACTGTCATGTCCCCTTCTAGTTGACATCTCTCAGAGCTTATGATTAGCCTATTATGCGACCCTCGTAGGTTGATAAGATGGATAGAGGGTCTTGATGGAGCTTGGCTTGGCTTCGGTTGTCAGAGTTTTACTAGTTGGCTTTCGTTCGGGATCATTCGGACACCATTTGCCTGAATTGCTATTTTTAGCAGTATTTGGCACTCAGCGAGGCACCCCTGCTATTTTTAGCAGTATGGTTTGGTCATGTGCAGAATCACTCACTTATTCGCCAGCTTCAGACGGTTTGTGAATCGGACATATTTTGAGGGAGATATTAATATTTTAATTGATTAATTAAAATATTAATTTTTCGGAGCTTATATTATAAAGTTATAATATTTTAATATTATAACTTAAGTGTTTTATCTCAAGGGGTCGACCATCATTGAAGGGGCCATTTTTAATTATAATTTATAATTAAAAATGAGATTGAAACTATTGAAATATTAAAAAGAAAAGTTCGAATTTATTTAAATGATACCTAATTGAGAAAAGTCGAACTTTTGAGGAGATATAAGGGTTTTCATTGGGATTTGAGCTCACGATGTTGAATATCAAATTTTTGATCAAGTCTTCTTTCGGAGAACGAAACCAAGGGTTTCAGTTGTCTACAGGCATTGGAGAACGAGCCATCTTCAGTGTTGCAGTTTAGAGGCTGTGAAATATCAGCTGATCTATTGCTTGCAGAGAGATATCTTCATTCAGAAGTTATCATAGAACGTTCACAGAGTTTTCATCTTCAGAGTTTTTGTTTGGGTTTCAGCTAGAAAGAGTTCTTCAAACCTAGGCGCATCTTATTCCAAGATCTGGACATTGATTTTAAGGGCCATACAAATTGTACTTGCTGCTATGACAGAGCCGTACCATTGCTGTAGAGCCGTACTTCTTCAGTATTAGGCTGTACTTCTGTCTTGGGCAAATCGCCTATTCCTTTGGTCTTCTGTCTTCATCCTTTCTGGTGCCTAAACCTTTGGACCATTTCTAGAGCATCAGACGAAGGGAGAAGTAGCTTATGAGGAAGCCGTACCATTTCATGTACTCCTTCAGTTGCTGCAATAATCAGGGTTTTTATCAAAATATCGTTGCCTTTTTAGTTGCATGTTATCGAATCTTATTTGTAAGCATTCTAGAAGATTAATAAATAGTCTGGCATCAGGAGTTTCAGTAGATTCTATCATTTCCAGAGTTGTATTATTTTATTTAAATTTATTCAGCAATTTCTTTCAAAATCGCAAATTTCATATGTCCTACAAAAACATCAAGAAAACCAAAATACACAAAAGACAAGCAAAAATACACAGTTTCAGTGATCGGTGAGAACAGGGGTTTCTACAGATTTGACTATGACTTTGTTGTCATAGAGGGATGGGCTAAATAAGAGGTGTACGGGTTCACTCTGGTATGATATACTTTAGAGTTCAGGTGATGAGTCCAAGTTATTCTCGCCAGGCAATTGCTCACAGAAGCAAGAGTTTGAGGTTTGGTTCTATTGGACTCGGGGTTATCAGAATGGTGCAGCAGAAGTCAGTTGGGGTTGAGTTTAGAGGACTTCCAGTCAATTCATGGGATCGAGGTGGAGTTTGTTTATGGATAGTATGGATACTTGAGGTTCATCATCGCAATTCTTGGGTGGCAAAGCTGTTTTTTAGAGAGATCATCAGATTGCATGGGTTGCCGAGATTCTTAGGTGGTGACAGAGACAGTGAGTTCCTGAGTGCCTTTGTGCAGGAGCTATTCAGATGGTCAGGTATTGGCTTGGCTTTTGGGGAGTGTAGAACTCTTGAGGCTAAGTATGGTATTCAGGGGAACTAGTACAATTTGCAGGCACTCCAGGATAGTTGGTAGGTGGCACATAGTCAGCTGGAGACATATGCTGATGGGCATAGGGTTGCTTGGTTGAGCATAGGTTTCAGATTGGAGACTTGGTTTACCTTCGGTTACCGATTTACAGGTAGTCTTCCTTGAGAAAGAGCAATGCGAGGAAACTCAAGTCTCGATTCTATGGACCCGACAGGATCATTAGGTGTGTTGGGGAGGTAACCTTTGAGTTGGAACTGCCAGAGAGCAGTAGGACATAGTGTATTTCATTTTTCGTGCCTCGAGAAGGCACCAGGACAGCAGATTACTACCTCCTTGGAGCTGCCACCGATTGATGAGGAGGGACTTTGGTCCTAATTTCGGAGTAGATTGTTGATACCCAGGAGAGGAGATTGAGAAACATGGTGGTTAAGCAGTATTTGGTGAGATGGAGAGGTTTGCCAGTAGAGGATGCCACATGGAAAGATGAGTAGATTCTTCAGCATCCTAGTTTGCAATTGTTTTGGGACAAGCAATTTCGGGAAGGGAAGACTGTCATGTCCCCTTTTTGGTAGCCACCTTGATGAGCCTTTAGCCTTTATTTATTCCTGAAGGTTAAATAGGAGAAATAAGGGAGTATGTATTAAATTAATTATTTATAAATTTATTTCAATAAAGTAAAATTAAAAGATGACTTTATATTTAATTATTAAAATAAAATGACTTAAAATAAATATTATATCATAAAGTCACTTAAGGGAATAAAATAATAATATTTTCTAGAAGCTTCTTGGAGATGTGTTGAGAAAACTATATAAGGAGCTGATTGCTAGTCATTCAAGCATGCTTGATTTGGATTTCGTTTTTCATTACCAGTTTGGTAAGAAAGCTTGAATGCTTTGCTTGTTCGAGGGTTTGAAGACTATAGAGTACCAAGTTTGGTTGTGAAAGATCGACCCTAGCTGGAATTGTTGAGAAATCCATCCAAGGTTTCTACAGGTGCTTCATTGAAGAATTTAATTAGATGCAATAGCTGATGTATTATTGCCCTAGCTGAATTGGTGTGATAGCTAGTTTATTATCACATCTTCATCATTGTAGTAGCTGATTTATTGTTGCAATTAGAGTTTCTTTGGAGAGCAACAACTAATGTATTGTTGCATCTTCTTTCGGAGGTTACAGTTTGCAGATTCGATTAGTCACAAATTTAATGGTCTTGTGACCAAATTTGTGGAAGGAAAGGAAAATTGATTTGTGGAGAATAAATTGCAGATTTCTGTTGATCATGTTTGGATTGGAAGAGAAATCAAATTTGCAAGTTGGAGCTTGAATTTCACTGATTGAAGAAGGTTCGATTTTTGCAAAAGAAAATAATTGCATACTTAGGAGGTAATTTCAGAAATTCGATCTTGTGAGAAAACTCTGAAAGATTATATCAGACAAGACAAATAATGAATACCAACTCAAAATAAAAAAAGACAAACTAGAAAGGTTGACTTGAATATTTTAATTTTGAAGTCATGGTCGTATAAGACAAAGCACTTTGGAGGTATCACATTTTGCAGATGGGGACGAAATTTGGAGTAATACAAACTATTGGAAAGCGTATAATATATTCAGACGGTAGCTAATTTCTCTTGAAGTCGACAACAACAGATAGGAAGTCATGATTTTGTCTCATTCACAATAAGACAAATATTAGTTTGGAGTTTGTACAGGAAAATCCACCGTGACCTGTCAGCTTGTAGATATGTGGATATTTCGATTGGTCAAGGGATGCAACCAATAGATGCTAGGAAGAGTTCGATTCAGTGAGCATGTCTTGGAAAATAGACGCCTCATTCTGTGACCACAACTGGGAAGTGAAATAAACTAGAATTGCTCAGTTAGTTCAACACTAGCAACTGAAAGTTCATAATTACTTGAGTTTTGTTGGAATTTAAGGCGCAGCTCCTGGAGAACAATTATCATCAGTTTGTAGACTTTTACCTTGGCATTTGAATAAGACACAATCAACACAACTGGAAGATTGAAGGCTTACTCTATAGTCAATATTGCTGGGCGTCATCTTTAAGCATCAATTTCCAGGTTCCATAGTTTGCATTAAGTTTCATTGTAGTTGCATTTTATTTACGTTGCTGGGTTGAGATGGTGTGATCGCTGTCCATTACAGTAATACATGTATTTGTATTTTTCATTTGAATTCATTAAGAGCTGCCATCATTTTGCATTATCCAAAATATGTTGTATTGCTGGGTCATTGTATTGAACTTGTCTATCTTGAAGAGTAATCTGAATTGGAAATATACCAGCATTGTATTTAGTTGATCAATGAAGTTTTTGGGCTGCATATCAACTATTTGTCAAAATGTCTACCTGTTGTAGGTGTACTATGCTTAGTTAGTTTGCATACTAAGTATTTGTCTAAATGCCTATGGCTGTAGATGCACTTTAGCCATTATATTATCTCAAAAATCAGAAAAATATTACATTACATTTTCTATTTCAGTCTTAGAACATTGCATATAGAAGCCTTTATATTTATGATCTCATTTTATGCATTGAAACTACAAGAAGAAACCAAAAAAGCAGTAGAGGAGGTTACAAGCAAAGTGTTTGACAAAATTCCCAAGCACTGAAAACTGAAAATTTATAGCAGAATTGGCAAGGGTCATTACAGTGAGCTCATCCACCTCCTCCTCTTTCCCTTTGAATGCATCATAATAAATCCCATCAAGCATGAGGGGATGATCTCTTTTGGATAGTAATTTTAGGTAATTAGATTTCATTATCCCAACGCATCTTTGAGTGCTTGAAACTCTGCAAGGGAAATTTCACCATGAAAGTGCTTATGTGTTTCTGAAGTCCAAGAACAATTTGCCATCAACTGCTGAGCGACATCAAAATGTTTTAAGGTTGCACTGATCATGTCATCATTGACTTTGAACTAACTTGCCAAATGTTGGGAACCCTGAGACTTATCATCCTCATACAAAATTTATGATTTATTATCAACCATCTGCTTTCCAATTTCAGCTTCCTCTTTGTCAACCTCCATACATAACTCATGAAGAGTTAGATCAACATCACCAAAAAAATCATCCAACACCACATCTTCATCACTAAGATAAATGTTGAGTCACCATCACCCGCTGATTTGTGTTGACTTCAGGAACCTGAACCAATCGTCATTAAAGGACAATTATCCTTTACCTATCATGGAGCATACCTTGCAGACGGTTACCGGATCAGAGATGTTATCATTACTTGATGGCTTTTCCGGGTACAATCAAATTGCGGTGGCTAAGGAGGATCAAATCAAGACAGCATTCACCACCCCGTGGGGAACGTTCGCCTATGAGAGGATGCCCTTTGGCCTCATCAACGCCGGTGCCACCTTTCAGCGAGCCATGGACTTGGCGTTTGGAGATCTAAAGAACAAAGTGATAGTCGTCTACCTTGACGACCTTACTGCTTTCTCACGGAAGCGGCAAGATCATTTTCAACACTTAGTGAAAGTGTTCGAGAGATGTAGGTATCACCACATATCCTTGAATCCAAAAAAGTCTATCTTTGCGGTGACGGAAGGCAAGTTACTAGGCCATATCGTCTCCAAAAAAGGAAATCGAATCGATCCTGATCGGGTGGATTCTATCAAGAACCTATCTCTCCCAACCAACTGGGTATAACATATGGATTGGTTCGTGTCTCTTGTCCCACAACAGGACTCTATCTCCAATCTCAAAGTCTCGTTGCCGAGCCTTCTTGTCGAAGATCTTCTTCACTCTTTGTTGGTGCTGAGTGATTTTATCAACAACTTCCACCCTCTCTTCTTGCAGTTGTGTCAGACACAAGATGCGCTTTTGGATTGGATTCTTGAACTCTTCATCTTCTATTGCAGATGCCAGTTGTAAAGCTGACAACTCCAAAGTGATGGGTAGCATCGCTTCGGTGCCGTATATGATAATGAAGGGGGAAGTGCCGATAGCTCTCTTGGGTGTGATCCTATCAGCCCAAAGAGCGTCGTATAACTTGATGTGCCAAGACCGTTGATTGGTTTCAACCATCTTGCGCACGATCGTGACTATGTTCTTATTGGATGATTCGGCTTGTCCGTTGCCTTGTGGATAGTAATCTGAAGAATGGGACAGTGTGATGCCGTAGTCAAAACAGAATTCTACTAACTCCTCTGATGAGAAGCTTGTAGCATTGTCGGTCACGATCTTTCTTGGTACTCCGAAGCGTGTGATGATGTTTTCTTTGAGGAATGTGCACACAACTTCGGAAGTAGCATTCTTCGCAGGCACGGCTTCAACCCATTTGGTAAAATAATCCGTTGCCGTAAGGACATAGACATGCCCCTTACTGGAATGTGGGTTTATCGGACCTATGAAGTCGATACCCCATTGCTGGAATGGGGCATCTATTATTACTGGCCTCAATGGAATGGCTGCTAGCTTGATTTTGCCAACAAAATGTTGGCACTGTTGACATTGTCGCACCCATTCATATGCGTCACGGAACAGAGTTGGCCAAAAGAACTGTGCTCGCAGAATTTTGAATGCTGTGACCCTTGATGAAAAGTGGCCACCGCATGCTTCGTTGTGAAATGTTTCCAACAATCGCCGTTGTTGGTCTCTACTGACGCAAAGCAGGAATGTTCCATCAAGTCCACGCTTGTATAGAACATTGCCTCGCAGCACATAGTTTTGTGCTCTTAACCTCAGGGTTCTTTTCTGCTGCTTGTCCAAGTGGTTTGGACATTCTCCATAGGTTGCGTAGTACCATAGTTCTGAGTACCACTCCTCGGCAGAATCAACCAACAAGACCATTGGAAGGTCTTCTTCGGTTTCTGTTCCTATTACGCCATCAGCCGCCTGATACTTTAGATCACCGTCTTCCGCCATGAGCTGGCATAGACCTCTCCCGCGGACGAGTTTGGTCGGCTTGATATCTAAGTCATATTCCTGGACCTTGGCGATCCAGTTGCCTCTTTTAGTCCCCATCTCCTGCTGAGTTAGGATACTTTTGACTGCAGGATCGGTGACATAGACTGTGGTGCGAGCATTTAAGATGTAGAATCTAAACCAATCGTCATTAAAGAACGGAGAAATTCGGATTTGTGTTGACTTCAGGAACCTGAACCAATCGTCATTAAAGGACAATTATCCTTTACCTATCATGGAGCATACCTTGCAGACGGTTACCGGATCAGAGATGTTATCATTACTTGATGGCTTTTCCGGGTACAATCAAATTGCGGTGGCTAAGGAGGATCAAATCAAGACAGCATTCACCACCCCGTGGGGAACGTTCGCCTATGAGAGGATGCCCTTTGGCCTCATCAACGCCGGTGCCACCTTTCAGCGAGCCATGGACTTGGCGTTTGGAGATCTAAAGAACAAAGTGATAGTCGTCTACCTTGACGACCTTACTGCTTTCTCACGGAAGCGGCAAGATCATTTTCAACACTTAGTGAAAGTGTTCGAGAGATGTAGGTATCACCACATATCCTTGAATCCAAAAAAGTCTATCTTTGCGGTGACGGAAGGCAAGTTACTAGGCCATATCGTCTCCAAAAAAGGAAATCGAATCGATCCTGATCGGGTGGATTCTATCAAGAACCTATCTCTCCCAACCAACTGGGTATAACATATGGATTGGTTCGTGTCTCTTGTCCCACAACAGGACTCTATCTCCAATCTCAAAGTCTCGTTGCCGAGCCTTCTTTTCGAAGATCTTCTTCACTCTTTGTTGGTGCTGAGTGATTTTATCAACAACTTCCACCCTCTCTTCTTGCAGTTGTGTCAGACACAAGATGCGCTTTTGGATTGGATTCTTGAACTCTTCATCTTCTATTGCAGATGCCAGTTGTAAAGCTGACAACTCCAAAGTGATGGGTAGCATCGCTTCGGTGCCGTATATGATAATGAAGGGGGAAGTGCCGATAGCTCTCTTGGGTGTGATCCTATCAGCCCAAAGAGCGTCGTATAACTTGATGTGCCAAGACCGTTGATTGGTTTCAACCATCTTGCGCACGATCGTGACTATGTTCTTATTGGATGATTCGGCTTGTCCGTTGCCTTGTGGATAGTAATCTGAAGAATGGGACAGTGTGATGCCGTAGTCAAAACAGAATTCTACTAACTCCTCTGATGAGAAGCTTGTAGCATTGTCGGTCACGATCTTTCTTGGTACTCCGAAGCGTGTGATGATGTTTTCTTTGAGGAATGTGCACACAACTTCGGAAGTAGCATTCTTCGTAGGCACGGCTTCAACCCATTTGGTAAAATAATCCGTTGCCGTAAGGACATAGACATGCCCCTTACTGGAATGTGGGTTTATCGGACCTATGAAGTCGATACCCCATTGCTGGAATGGGGCATCTATTATTACTGGCCTCAATGGAATGGCTGCTAGCTTGATTTTGCCAACAAAATGTTGGCACTGTTGACATTGTCGCACCCATTCATATGCGTCACGGAACAGAGTTGGCCAAAAGAACTGTGCTCGCAGAATTTTGAATGCTGTGACCCTTGATGAAAAGTGGCCACCGCATGCTTCGTTGTGAAATGTTTCCAACAATCGCCGTTGTTGGTCTCTACTGACGCAAAGCAGGAATGTTCCATCAAGTCCACGCTTGTATAGAACATTGCCTCGCAGCACATAGTTTTGTGCTCTTAACCTCAGGGTTCTTTTCTGCTGCTTGTCCAAGTGGTTTGGACATTCTCCATAGGTTGCGTAGTACCATAGTTCTGAGTACCACTCCTCGGCAGAATCAACCAACAAGACCATTGGAAGGTCTTCTTCGGTTTCTGTTCCTATTACGCCATCAGCCGCCTGATACTTTAGATCACCGTCTTCCGCCATGAGCTGGCATAGACCTCTCCCGCGGACGAGTTTGGTCGGCTTGATATCTAAGTCATATTCCTGGACCTTGGCGATCCAGTTGCCTCTTTTAGTCCCCATCTCCTGCTGAGTTAGGATACTTTTGACTGCAGGATCGGTGACATAGACTGTGGTGCGAGCATTTAAGATGTAGAATCTAAAATTCTTTACAGCTCTCACGACAGCATAGGCGTTCTTTTCAATCTGGGAGTAACGGGATTCGCTGTCTTTGAAACTACTGCTCATAAAAGCAATTGGCGATTCCGACTCCTCATTCAGCTTCTGGGTTAGTATGGCAGAAAGAGTGTACTCTGACGCGTAACAATAAAGAATGAATTCCTTACTGAAATCGGGCCGAACCAGCACTGGTGCCTTACTGATGGCTTCTTTAATCTTGACGAACGCCTTTTTTCCTTTGTCGGTCCATTTGAAGGCGGCCGTCTTCTTCATCATTGCTGATATATCCTTGGTCAGCTCTGAGAAGTCAGGTACAAATCTTCGAATGAAGTTTATCTTTCCGAAGAAAGAGTGCACCTGAGTAGTATTGGTTGGGAGAGATAGGTTCTTGATAGAATCCACCCGATCAGGATCGATTCGAGTTCCTTCTTTGGAGACGATATGGCCTAGTAACTTGCCTTCCGTCACCGCAAAGATAGACTTTTTTGGATTCAAGGATATGTGGTGATACCTACATCTCTCGAACACTTTCACTAAGTGTTGAAAATGATCTTGCCGCTTCCGTGAGAAAGCAGTAAGGTCGTCAAGGTAGACGACTATCACTTTGTTCTTTAGATCTCCAAACGCCAAGTCCATGGCTCGCTGAAAGGTGGCACCGGCGTTGATGAGGCCAAAGGGCATCCTCTCATAGGCGAACGTTCCCCACGGGGTGGTGAATGCTGTCTTGATTTGATCCTCCTTAGCCACCGCAATTTGATTGTACCCGGAAAAGCCATCAAGTAATGATAACATCTCCGATCCGGTAACCGTCTGCAAGGTATGCTCCATGATAGGTAAAGGATAATTGTCCTTTAACGACGATTGGTTCAGGTTCCTGAAGTCAACACAAATCCGAATCTCTCCGTTCTTTTTGCGCACAGGAACAATATTGGACACCCAGGTAGAATGATGGATTGGAAATATGATCTTGGCGTCCACCATCTTCTGTACCTCCGCGTAGATTGTATCTTGAACACGCGGGTTGTAGTGCCTCTGCTTTTGCCTAAAAGGCTTGATATCTGACTTGAGTGGAATTGTATGAGACAATTCCTTTGGCGTGAAGACTTTTAGATCTTGATAAGTCCATGCAAAGACATCCTTGTATTGTCTGAAAAGGGAGACAAAGTTGTTGCTTTCCTCCACAGTGCAACCTTTTCCCAAGTTGACAAGCCGAGGCTTACCTTCGGTGCCAATGTTGATTTGACTATACTCAGCGGATGTTTTGCTAGCTGAATCTCTTTGATTTTGCACGCGTCTATCATGCTTGTCGAATATATCCTCCAAGGATACTAGGCCCTTGGGGATGTTGTTACCTCTTAGCTGGATGATGCCGGATTCCGTTGCTTCAGAATCTTCTGCTATGGATTCTTTGAAAGGAGAGGTACTTCCTTCAAAGAATAGTTCTTTGTAATTGTCCCCCATGCAGAGGAACTCCTTGATGTCATCATCATCATCAAAGACCTGCCAATTTTCACAATTGTCGGGGACAGATGGCCTGTACACGAGCTCAATAGCGAAGGCATTCTGACGGAAATCAGAATGAGGCATGAAGAGTGCAGCGGATACCGCAAGGGCATCTGCTTTGCTATTTTTCTCGCGTGGAATGTACTTGATGTTGAATGCTTCGAACCAATCAATAGCATTCCACACCCTTTGTCGGTAAGCTTGAAGGCGGCCTTTTCTGACTTGATAGCGGTCTCTGACCTGTTGTACGATCAACTCTGCGTCACCTTCAGCTTGAAGATATTTTATACCCATATCCCTTGCATTCTTGAGGCCTAGTATAAGCGCTTCATATTCTGCAGTGTTGTTCGTGTTATCGAACTGCAAGCGATAAGCAAATGGATATAAAACTCCTTCAGGAGAGGTAATGACAACTCCCGCTCCTGAGCCTGCTGTTGAGCAACTTCCATCGAATTGCATTGTCCACATCTTTGATCTTTCATTTGATGTATTCGTGGCAAATGCAACCCTCTTTTCTTCTTCGGTTACTTCAGTCAGCATGGCATATGTGCCCGGACCCGTACTTTGATGTAGCACTTGTGCTTGGGGATCCGGAGATTTCACCACTGTGAATTTTGACTTAGCCTCTGGTTCCAACTTGAAACTACCTTTCTTTAGTGGAATGGTCGCATATGACCAATCCATTTGAATCTCGCCTCCGAGATCTTTGCAAAAACTTCGGCTTAGTAACATTCCATAACTGATTGGAATGTCAGCTATGAGGATGGTCATCATGATCTTCTTCTCTGGGCAGGACGCTAGTCTTACTTGTGCGTCTTTCAATTGGCCGACTAACGGCACCGGTTTTGATTCAAGTGAATAACACTTGTCGTGAGTTTCGGTGCATGATAGTCCCAATGAGTTCATGATTTGCAAAGGCATGACGTTGTCCGATGCTCCAGAGTCGATGATGCAGTTGCTGAGCTTATAACCTCCCATATACAAAGATATGTAGAAGGGTTTTGGCTTTTCTTCCGCTGGTACGGTAGATGCTAGCAACGTAGGCTGGATGATGGCCTGCTTTTGTACTACTTTGAGAATCCGATCGATTTGATCGGGATGATCCTGGAGATACTCCAGCTGAGAGATTTGTACCTTCGTCTTCATCATAGACGTCACAATGTCAAAGTTCGTCGAAGACGGATCTTGAGGGTTTGGTGTGACGTTCTCTTGTGTAGACTTGGGATTAGAAGTGGAAGCTTCTTTTCCCTTTTCATTTGACTTCCGTCTGTCTTCTTCTTCTTTCTGTGCTTTGAAATGTTGAGCGCGAGTGAATACAGGCGTTGACATGCTTTCATGGTTGACAGCAAGAGAGTACTGACGGTAATCTTCTTCTTCTTGATTTTCGGGTTCGCTATGAAAGTATCCCGTTGCGGAGTCGCCATCGAAGTTGTCCGTTTGTGGTGAGACAACATTCGCATTTGAAGGTACTGAATTTGAGCTTGGAACTCGATCTCCGGCATATCCCATGATCTGGTCTAGCCTTTGATTCTCAGGACATGTGGATCCGGTATGTTCGTCTGTATCATGGAAACAGCAGAACATATTAGATTTCTCGGCCTCTGCTCCTCTTTGTGAAGGTCCTTGATTTCGAGGTTTGTAGTTGTTGTTGTTGTTGAAAGGTTGGAAATTATTTCTCTTTGGCTGGTACGGCTGCTGAGGCTGGTACTGCTGCTGAGGTTGGTACTGTTGCTGAGGTTGGTACTGTTGTGGTGTGGGCAGTACCTGCTGCCCTTGATTGGGTGACTGTCTTTTCAGAATAGTCACCTCATTTGCTACCTTCTGTAGCAATGGGTCTGCTGATGCTTGGACCAGTGGTCTGATAGCATCTCCCTTCATCTTTCCCGTGGTCATCATGTGATCCTCGATCTCGATAGCTTTTTCTTGTGCAGTTTGTAAGTCATCTTCGTGACTTCCTTTGATGAAAAAGGCTATCTCTGAGGGTAGGGCGTTGACGAAGCTGCTCATCAGGATCTCTTCTGATGGGTTGAGCGTGTGAGAAAGACGTGTAGCTAGGCGATTAAACCTTGCTACGAACTCTCTCATCGGTTCTGTAGGCTCCATCTTAGCGTGAGATAAACGGGCAAATAACTGGTGACTATCTTCGGCAGGTTTGAACCTTGCTAAGAATTTGTCACTCATGTCCTCCCAGTTTCTGATTGCTCCAGCTGGTAAGTGATGGAACCAATCGGAAGCATTTGCTTCAAGAGTTTCGACAAAGAGTCGAACGGCGATATCTTCATGTGGCACGGACAGAACGGAGCAAGCCGCTGTGAACGCTGATAGATGCTCGTCGGGGTGTTTAGCCCCGTCGCCAAAAAATCTTGGAAAGTGCTTTCGCGATCCCTTTGGAAGGTCATGATTGCCTTGTAAGGCCAAGGGGCCAATGTTATTACCCCATGGCAAAGGTGCTTGGCGCCTCACGGGTCTTGCATTACGGCCATTGCCGAATAGGTTATATCCGTTGTTGTAGTTGCCGTTACCGTTACCGTTGCCATTGCCATTGCCATCATTGTCGTCATTGCCGTTGTTACGGCCATTGTTACGACCATTGTTACGACCATTGCCGTTGTTGCCAATGCCGTTGTTATGGGCATTGTCATCATGGAGACGGTTGTCTGCCATTGCTTGAGCTGGAGGTTCTTGCTGGTGTTCTTCTAGGAAGTGTTCAGGAACCTCTTCAAAGACTTGCTCAATATCGAATGCTTCTCCGATGTCTTCTTGAAAACGGGGATTATTTCTCCTCCGCACGTATACTTGGTGAGCCAGGATGCTTACTGCCACGCGGGTGGTGGTAACACTGGTCTCTCAGCTGCAAGGTCAGCCTTTCTTTCTTCCTCGTCCAGAGTAATAGCTGCGGCTCTCCACTGAGCTGGTGATGTATTCTTTTCAAAGATGAAAGTACGCAAGCTACTGATGATGTCCGTCTGCTCTCCTTCAATGAATGTAAGATCTGGTTGGAGAGTTGCTGGAGCAAGATCAGGTTGTTCAACTGGTGCCCAAGGACGCCAGATGCCCATTTCGTGTCATTAAAGCGTTAAGCTTTTCTTGAAGTTTTATGCCTCGTTGCCCCACGGTGGGCGCCAGAAAACTGTTGGCGTTTCAATTAGCACCTCTGGAGTGCTTATTGGAAACGGACAGCTATTGCAAGTGTGTTAGTACATGCTCTTCGGATTATAGAGAGGAAGATCTCTCTTTGCTGATTTTATACTGTAAAAAAGGGGTGTACTAAGATTTCCTATCTTTTTTACTCAGCGGTAGGACACAAGGGTGCATAAACCAATGCGCCGTAGCTAAGCTTTTTCTCTGGTTTCCGCAGATCTTAACTACGACTAACTAAGCTTCTAAACTATCCTACCTCCTCAAGAAAAACAGAGCATGAGGGCATAGGAGCGAAATGGTATGGTTGGATCACTTGAATCCTCCGTCTCAATGGAATATGGCCGAGGCTCTGAACCTTCGGATATATACCAAGATAGGGCTCGATACAAGCAAACACTCGTTACGGTAAACTGGATCTGAGACTTGCCAAGGAGGAGGAACCCCTATCCGAGGTATAGGCTTGGAAGCAGCTCACTGGAAACAACAAGGGACGATGGCCTTTCTAACAGGATTCCCGAGGAGGTGACGACACCTGTCCAAAGTCTAGGCTGCAAGAAAGATCATTAAACAACATCAAACGATAATGATTGATGACAAAATATCCAAGGAGGCGACGACACCTGTCCAAGGAGGAGATTGAAACAATGCACTATTTAAAAACAAGACTTTGAATAACTCAAATAATTAGATCAATCAAGCTTGCACCATCTGATTTATTCTTTAAGATTCTTCAAAGAATTACAAAGGTCGGGACAGCAAAGGCACGAAATCATGCACAATTGCGATCAACCAACGAACTCTCATCCAAGAGTGAACAGATATAAACAAGCGAACTCTGGCAACAGTGGCGCAGCAATTTTGCTAGCAAATAAAGGTTAAACAAATAAAGAACCTAAGGCTCTTATTTATAGGAACTCAAAGGAGTAGGCAACCCTAAAATCTCCTTGAGTTAACAAACAGTTCTTGCCAATCAGCAAGATATTATTCTATGTCTAAATGTAGGTGAGCAAACAGTTAACTGGAAATCTACTTCAGTTAACTGAAACTAAACAAAAGTCAAACTGGAAGTCTACCTCAGTTGACTGACACCTAACTAAAAGTGAACTTATGTTACAAATGTGTCTCCAAATAGACATCCACCTTTTGAGGAAATCTGAGATCCACAAATCGTGGGAGTCAAATAGACATCCTAGATTAGTGGGATCTGACATGCATGATCTGTGGAGATCTGGAGTCAACTTGGAAAGGGGCATCAAGTTGACTTCAGTCATCATTAATGCTATTTGGAGGGTAGGACGTCCTCCCTTGGTGCTTTACACCTCTTCACCACTGGTCAACAAAGTCTCTATCCAGTCATTGACCTCTTCGGCCTCCGGGCAATTAATGCTCTTCAAGATGACTATGTGGCGTCTAAGCATTTCTTCACCCGTCGTAAGCTGCTGATGATAGGTTATGCATTGGGCAGCTGCTTCATCTAACTGGACAGACATGGCTGCAATTTTGGCTAATTTGCAGCCATTGGGATCTTCAAGGAATGAAGATCGGATGACATCCTGGAATCGTGTCTGCACGGTTTCAAGTTCCACATATTCTCCTCCTTCCCGCTGATATTCTAACTCCGGGAAGGATATTACCAACGTTCTTGCGAAGTTGATAATATTGGCGACGAAGCGTCTATAGTCAATCAGCTCCACAGAGTTGGCATCATAGGCTCTCACCTTGTATGCCACCTGTTCTTTCCACTCAAAGAGATGGTGTTTATTTTCTGTGGTCGTAACTGATTCATATGCTTGTTGCAAATCAGCAACTGTCACCTCCTCTCTCGGCCTCTCTTGAGCTGCCTTTATATCTGACTTCTGGATTTCTGATCGAAGTCCATGTGCTCTGTCTCTCAGCTGATATGCTTCTGTCAACACACACCGCCCTTTGACAACAAACTCATCCACTTGACGTCTCAAGTGTTTACCGTATGTAATCAACTGATGATGGTTCCTTTCAGCTGGGAGATCCAACAGTCCTTGAGGCAAAGCCGAGGAGTTTGGAGTGTCATGTATCAAACTAGAAATGTACAACTTTAGCTGACGGATTTCAGCCTTCAAGGCTGCTTTGTCTTGTCCATCTTTTGTCATCCTTTCTTTGACACTCGCCGAGGCAATTCCAAGAAGGTCTGCCTCCACCTGTCGAGTGGTCTTTCCAAGGTTCACCTTTGAAAGCGTGAAATCCTCAACCCTCACATTATGTATATCTTTGTCTTCAGGTGGGGCAGCAGTCTCTATGATGACCTCGTTCTCTGCATTCTTTTCTACATGTGTCTGCTTCTTCAACTTCTTTACCGGCATGTCTTGTGGGGCATGATGGAATTCAGAGAAGTCAAGCTGATATGAAGGCCTCTCCCTCTTTCTCCCAAGCGAGCTTTCCAGCCAGATAGAATCTCGGCTAGCATCGCTGGGAGGAGGAACATAGGTCCCCTGAATGCTAGAAGAACGAGACTGTGCCGTGGCAATGTCTCGTGGTGGCGAGTCCAAATCAATAGGACTTTGTGACCTCTGTGATGGTGGTGAAGCTGGTGGCTCTGTTTCTATCACTGGCACCGCTTCTGCTACAACTTCTTCTACAATGGTTTCCGCCTCTACAGCGATTATTTCAATCACTGGTTCTTGTGTAGTTGCAGCGGTCTCAACTGTCTCAGGCAAATTGGTGGCTGTCTCCACCTGTACCTCTTGCCGGCTTGTGCTGGCAATTCCTTTTCTCCCCCATGTGCTTCCTGACATCCGCATTCCTTCTGGAGGAAAGCTCATCTTCTTCTGTCTGGGTTTCCTCCTAGACGTGGAAGGTAGTGTAGACTGAACCGCTGGCGGCTCTGATCGGGGAAGTACTACCTTCCTTGTCCTTTTACTGTCCAGGTAGAGTTGACTGTGTCGAACTACTCTACCCGTTCTTTCCTCAATAGACGTACTCTCTTTCGCGTACCAGTCTACCTTGCCGAGTGGTTGTGAATCTACTAGACCCGTGAAGAAGGAAGAAAGAATAACTTCTCCTTCGTCTTCAGATAAGCCCTCGATGTCTTCTGACATGAATTCTGCAATCTGTGAGAGCTTGAATCTGCTATGGTTCCTTCTTCTCACTTCGAACTCATCTTCGCAGTTGACCCAAAAATCTTCCATGAAAGGTTCATGTGATGATCTTTGCTCAAGGTGAGCTGCGAAGATGCCTCTGGGGTCATAGGATGGCCTCCTGTCGATGAGGTACTTGAGATTAAATCTCACTATTTCTTGGCTTATCAACCTTGCATCAGCTGCTGTTCTGCATCTGTAGAGTCCCATCTGAAGAGGAAAGTTCACTGCAGCCTTTGTTCAGCCATTATAAGCGAACACTTGTCTTTTGAAGCCTCGAATGCCTTTTCGCATTCTGTCACTGATATGACCTTCTTGGTAGGGCATGGTGGGATTGCAAAACAAGTCTCTATGTCTACTGGCTTCAAGCTGCAAATCACCCTCCCGTCAACTGACAGGATCTCTCTTGTAGTCGGGTTGTAATGCTTAATGCAAGCAATTACAAGCTCGATGCTTTGTAAGGTGATTGGAATAGATGCTGCTTGAAACAAACCGGATTCTTCGATGTTCTGCAATGTGATTTGATTCATGCCCTCCAAGTCTTCAGAACTGACCTCTGGATTTTTCTGCCATAAGTCTGTATCAGTCGTTTTCAGGTAATCATGGTATAAGACTGTTTTGGTCTTGTATTGTACCTGAGAGTACTGCATTCTGAAAACCTTGAATATTGACTGGGCACTTGACCCTGTTCTGACACTTTTCTGGAAATGCTAAAAATAGCCTCGCCGGGGGTAGTTTTTACGAAAAAATCTGAGACATGGGTTTTGTTAAGAATGATTTTCTAAACAGACCCAGATCGTCAGAAATTCGAAAAAACGAGTTTTTCTTTGACATGCAAGAGCCTTCGGTGGCAGAGGCAGCAAGGGCACCAGAAAGTGATTTTTCTCGAAAAAATCTAACACATGGGTTTTGTTCGTGCTTCAGAGCCAAACAAACCCAGTTTGTCCGTTTTTCAATATTATGACTTTTTCCGGAAACCCTAAAAAATAGGGGCAGCAGGGCTACTTTTTCTGAAAAAATCTACCATGTGGGTTTTGTTGAAAAAGCTGTGCTGATCATACCCAGTTGGTCAGATCTGTGAAAATCTGTCGTTTCCTGTGACATGCAAAAGAAATATAGACAGAAGTAGAGGAAATAGACAGAAGATGGATTGGAAGTTATAAACTGCCACTTGTAATAATCTGTCTCTGGAAACAATCTTGGGAGAAGAATGCTTTTACTGCCAATTATCTTCAAAAATATTGAAGATCCGCTCAAAACCCCTGCCAGATCTTGAAAACTTGTTCTTGGGAGCTACTTGATGTTTTATCCTTCAACCTGCAAAAAGAATAATGAGGAAAAGGGACGCCTAGCATGAATATAAAGCAATTAGGGTTAAGATCCACAAAGTATGGAAGATAACTCATCATTCAGTCCTGATTTGGAGTTCTAAAAGATGATTTCCACTGATTGTGGAGTGTTTTTCTCTTTTTTGGCTCCAAATTTGCTAACTCAAGTCAACATTTCTGTTTGACTTTCCTTTAGGCGTCCAACCTTGAGTTTGATCTTTTTTGCTTATTTTGCAAGCTGAAGTGCTCCTGTTTGATCTTCGATTCAGGTTGCTCAGTTGATCTCGAGCAGTATCTGACAGTTCTGTTGTTGAGGCAGGATCAATGTGATTAGATATGCCTGGGAGAGGTTAGCTCAGAAAACTGAGTTTAGGCCTCCAGAAAGAAGGGCGCCTTTTCTTGAAAGGGGCGCTTTTGACAATGCCTTAGTCAATTTTCACTGACTCGTTCTTCGTTTTGACCTTTTCAGACCCTCTTTGCTTTGATCTGACGTTCCCGATGTTTGATGAATCAGATGATTCTGCTTGATGATGTGTCGGGTAGCTGGTTCAGTCTTGTTCACGATGCCTGACTTTGCAGTGGCAGCTGGCAAGTTTTGGGCCTCCAAACTAAAGGGCGCCCCTGGCCAGCAGGGGCGCTTTTAGCTTTTGCCTAGTTTTATCTTGGTTGTGGACTGCCAGCCTTTGACCTTCTTCATCAGTCGATTGATTTGTCGGAAGTTCTTGCTGATAGTCTCGCTGACGAGATAGGTCATAGCTGAGAAGGTCGTCTTGGGAGGTAGTGAAGATTCCGGCTGAATCTGGACACCTTTAGGAAAGGGCGCCTTTCCTTGAGAGGGGCGCTTTTAGCCATGCCTTAGCCATTTTCTGGCTTATCTTTCCAGTTTTTCAAATTTGGCTTTTTCTGCTTGATCTCGTCTCGTGATCGTCTGGTGTGTCTTGTGGACTTGCTGTTAGATTGATCACGTAGCCGGGAGGAAGCTGGAAAGATATCATGTATAAAGCTACAGCTCTTGGATTCATCTGATGTCTGCAACTGAGGGGCGCCCCTGGCCAGCAGGGGCGCTTTTACCTTGAAGTTTTCAGATTTGGCACTTCTGTCGTCAATGGATCCTCCATACTTCGCTGACGGTTGGTCAATGATTGTTGAATCAAATAATCTTGCTGATTGTTTCGTTGTCGAGCTAGTATGAAAGTGAAGAGGACGACTGTTTTGACACTGCCAGATGTTTTGATCTGCCCTCTAAGGTTCAAGGGCGCCTTTCTTCAAGAGGGGCGCTTTTAACCACTGTAGACTATGTTTTGCCTTGGTAGACAAAACGTGCACCTTCCAGACTTAGCCAAATTTTGGCTTTTTCCGTTTTGAGAATCTCCTTCGTTGAACGTCATCATTTTTATCTTTTTCCGCCATGGTTTCTTCGTTGAAGCTTTTGAGGTTTAGCTTTCAGCACCTGGTACTGGCCAATCTGCCATTAATGGCTGCGGAGCTCCTAACTTTGTTCCTGAAAAATAGAAATAGACCCACCAGAGTAAAACATATTTTTTGATAATTCTGACTTGATCAGTGTGATCGTGAAGGCAATTAAGCCTATCAGAATTATTTTCAATCATTTCCGGGAAGGTCCTATTTTTTAGGGTTTCCATAAAAATAGGGGTGTAAAACCCTAATTTTCGTTTTTTCAAAATTTTAACCATAGGTTCCTTGACAGAAACCCACAAGGATTTCATATTTGGTTTGACCTAAAACATACTTTAGATGGCATTTTTACGTTGTTTAGCTCAATTTAAGCAGAATGCCAAAAATTTCATTTTGGGTATAACAATCACTAAGATAAATGTTGAGTCACCATCACCCGCTGATTGGAAAACATCATCATGTATGCTATCAACATGATCATTATACGCACTAGTGTAATCAGCCTCATAGGATAGCTCTGCTATTTTGACAACCTCATTGCACACATCCTCAACATGAACAGATGCATGCACCTCTAAGGTATCCTACTGCTGCAATGAACTTGTGAGCAAGACTTCATCTTCTTTAGGGTCTCCACATGCATGACTAGGTGTCCAATGACCTTGACATGTGAAACAACGTTGCTCTCTCCTCAGTTGATTTTTTTTCACATTGGGTTCACCTGTAGGCTGCACCTCTCAAGGAAGAAATTCTTCTTTCTTCCCTTCCTTTTCTTTTTCCTCTGTACTGGTAAAATTATGTGCATTAGTGTTTTCTTTCCTTTCCTTCGCAAACAGAGGGTCTAATTTTTCTGGATGTTGTATAAAGTCTTGAAAGACCTCCATAAATTCTGTCATGTGTTCTTGCGTGGACTTCATTTTTACCAAACCACCAATCAATTGCAATTGAGATCAAGTACCCAATAGGCTGGCAGGATTTTAAGCTCTGATACCACTTTAGTGTCCCACCCCAAATGGAACAATGTCTATTGCGATTTCTTTCTGATTTGTTTCAGTTTGGCATATTGGACATTTTGTCAAACAGTTTGCTTGCTTGCTGTCCTAGGTTGATTTTAGTTGGAAATCAAATGGAAATTGCATTCAATAAATTCATCATATGAAATACAAATACTTATGTGTGTCAAGGATTTTGGACATATTTAACCATTGTCATCATATGTGAAAATATAGGATTAGTAACAACAGTATATCTTTGATTATCTGATTTCATATCCTAGCATGAGTACAATGTAATAACACCTTTTAATAATAATAATTTTTAGAATTTATAACCATTGCTATATAATCGACTCCAGCAACCTAGTAAAATGCAATGTATATTACTAAATAACATTAGGCAGAAAATTCTGAAGTTTAGCAGCACCTAGCAAATTCCACGCTAGGTCCATAATGGCAGGCCGCTCAACTACCAACAATCCGTATCATTCTCTCTGATAGGCACAAACTTCTATATGGGCAAACTATTCATTGAAGCACCTGAGTGTGTGCTGCGACCACTCCCAAGGAACATGGTTTCTATATTGGAGTGGCTGTAGACAATGAAATCCACAAGGAGTTCCTTTCCACATCACCTCACTATTATGCTTTGGTTAAAACGGAACCTTGATGTGAAGAGCATGCGTTAGTATGATATCCTCGGCCCCATGAGTATCGACCTTGCTGAGATTTATAAATAAAGGTGGCGGATAATACTTATACAAAGAAATCTTGACATGATGGAAGATGAGGTTATGAATAAGACAGGGCCACGGTTTGTCTTCAATTCCATTTAAAAATTGAGGTGGCTCAATAAACAACAATGACCCTTTAATTTGTCTCTTTCTGGCATTTGCATACCTTGTCTTCATGTCCACCTGGCAGCTAGTATCAACATCAGAGGATGATGTGAGTAACCCATGAGAATTATCGGGTTCTCCAAATAATATCGATTCCTTTATTTTGGTGGCAGAAATACTTTGTGGATTCCATTATCAATATCGGCCTCTAATTAGTAGCGATCCTTATAATCGACTGGGTAACAATTTATATCTGAAATATATTACCAACCTTCATGACTCCTTCGAACAAGAGTGAAATGTCTATGGCTCCTCAAAATACCACAACTCCTTTAAGAGATATATGCACCAATGATAGAACTCGATTCCATAACTTCAATATTATTATTACCCCAATAAAAACGATCCAAGCAGGCATACAACCAGCACACCAAAGATTTAATAGTTATTTATTAACTTGTGATTTTATTACAAATACTGATCACCTGTAAATTCAACAATTAGTCCTCTAACCAACAATATCAATATTTTGCAAATTTCGAATAAATTCCTCAAACCCTAATTGAAGCCCTTCTCTAGAATTTCGTCTTCGAAGAAGACCCATGAAATTCGATCAATCGATCCTTGATGCTCAAGCGCGAACCCTAATGTGAATCCGCTTGCAGAAGAGATTGGATTTTCATCCAATCCTTTCGAATCTGAAACTCGAGGGTTTCGTCCTCAAGTCACTTGAAAGTTGAGCTCTCACAAACTCCAATTAAAATTAATAATCTTTGCACATCCAAAATTTAGCCCTCAACCCCTTTTTATAATGTTTTTTAGGTTTTCTCGCCAAAACCCAATATCACTTTATAACATCATTAATATAATTATTTAATATTACCTTATGATTACACTTTTTCCGAGGTAACATTAAATAAGTAAATTAATTATTATTTATTATGTGGGAGGGAAAATGGGGACATTACAGGTCTCAACTATTTGAAAGTTAAAATTAAAAAAAATTAAGAATAAATGAGAAAACATAATTTAAAAAAATAAATTAGAGTGAAGCATAAAATTATATTGTATCACTTACCTTCAACATCTCGAGATTTGAGAATGATTTGAATATGGCTTGTGATATGTGTTGGTTGGTGACGAGCATTTGGAATTTTGCAGCCTCAATATACATTTGTTTGATCTAATCAATTTTGTTGCTTATCTTTTGTAGCATAAGGTTGAATGAGTGGATAACACAAGTTGTCCAAAGGATGTGCAAGTACTTTGCTGCGAACAACAAACCAGCCACTTTGCAATTCTTGGTGTTGTTTTTTATGACTTGGTGAACGTTATTAGGCCCCACTTCCTCAATGGTTTGTATGAGGATGTCAACAATAAATTGTTCATACTTCAGCTATCCCTCACAATCTATGACTTTCAAAAACATTGCCTTTTAAGAAGACATTGGAATCACATTTATCAACGGCTGATTTTTTACCATCTTTCCATCCATTGTAAATGATGGACACTTCTATCTCTTTCCATGAATCTCCAATGGGCTGCAATGATCCTTGTATAGTTTTCATTTCTTTTGCCAATAAGGTGTTGCATAGCTTCTCAAAATTTCGGCCCTTGTACCGTTTTGGAGTCTCATTAATTTTCATCACCATTTCTTGCCAATATGGTTGCCAAACAGCATTGAAAGCCAAACCCTTTACATAGACACATCTTGCAATCTGTTGATCAACAATCTCTTAGGATTCATTTTGCTTTTTCAAATGGCTCCTCTTTTATTTTATTTGTAGTGGGCTCTTCTTCATATGTGGCCAAAGATGGGTGGTTCTCTACCACAACTTAAGGAACACTAAGAGATGGGGGAATGTGGGGCCTCCTTGGTCCTCTCTTTGCCTAAGGATAACTTGTTTTAAGAGCAATTGCTTTGCTTGCTTGCTTATGCTCTTTGATATATTCCAACACTCTAGATGTTTGCATAGGTGCATCCTTCTTGCTTGGCAATAGTTGATGGCTATGATAGGAACACCACAGAAATGGGCTTTCACTTGGTTGTATGAGCTTGTATATTTGACACCATATCCACTGCGAACCCAAATTTATCCCCTGACACATGGAATCTGTTGTATCACGTTAGCATACTAACACAATGGGGAATTTGGGATTGTTTTGAAGCAAGGTTGGTCTATGGTGTTATACTTAGAACTGATTGCAATTGTAATCCCAATGACAACAAATTTAGAAAACTACGCATTCCAAACAAATGAAAACAAAAATAAAAAATCCCAGCTTGTTTAAACATGAAGAATGAAAAACAAAACAAGAGAGTTTGTTTGTAGAGAAAAAATAAGAAAAGAAACAAAACGACTTGCCTTCAATACAAGAATCTGCCTTTATGATCTCCTTGGCAGCAAAATGGACTTTTGCACATGCATAGGAATAGCTATCCAATTGCTTTGTAACTTTTAATGATGAATCTTCAGCTTTGTTTGTGTATCACAAGCAAGAATGAAAGTTAAGCAAGTGAATTTGGTTTATGTTTTTCGTTTTCAAAATGAGCTCTGATTTGCAGGCCCTTGTTTGTATCCATTGGGGTGGGGGGTGTATGTACTGGACCTAGGTCTGGGTCATTTTATGAGAAAGCTGGTAAGAAAGACAATACACTCATAGGAAGGCTGTTTGACATGCCTTGCTGTCATTTTTTGGAATATGGACTCACTATTATAAGGCTTCAACAAACCAAACATTTTCTACATTAATCAAACTGTGAATTGGTATCAACATTCTCGCTAGTGGGATTATGCTCCTTAATTTTCAAAACTAGATTGACTTGAGTAGGGACCAGAAGCAATGAGTGTGGGATGAAATCCGATCAATAAGGTGCTCAGTTAGTAATATTTTCTGTTATTAAATTTTTTTGTGCATTTTGCTGTGCTTTTCTGCTATTTAATTGAGTTTTATATAATTTTTTTTCACATGCAACAGTTAACAAGCTATAAAAGAAGAGTATTGTAAAAAAAGGCCCTCAAACATTATGTGCTTTAAGACTTCCTTGAATTAAGTTAGCTACTATATCTCCTGAATAAATTGATCTTTGTGTTGTATTACCTAGAACCTAAGTTACCGGGTCCGCCCCTGGGAAGCTTGGGTTCGATACGGGTTTGATTCGGGTACGAAATTCGGGTCCGGTTCGGCCAAATTCGTTGTGGGTTCAGAAAATTGCCTATGGGTTCGGCCAGGGTTCGGAACCCTGACTGTGGGTTCGATTACCGGTTCGAACCCAGGCATAATTTTGTGCCTAGGCGGACTTTCAAATGCCTTTTTGCATTTTTTTATTATTTTTTTGAGTCTTTGTCTTAACTGTTCTAAGAGATTAACCATATTTTCAAAGTACTTTTGCCACACGTCAACAACACAAGATTTTATAAATTGAATAACTTAGATGCATACAAAGCTATATGTTTAAAATGAATCATAGTGTTCATATAAAGCCTAACACTATTCTTCATTTTTTATTCAATCTGTGAAAACTAAACACAATAATTGCTTCTATATTTCAGTTTCAACACATTTGAATGACAATTTCTGTAGCATAAGCATAATCTCCAGTATCGTTCAAATGTCTTGTGCCCTAGGCACTTATTTATATGTTACAATGAATAAATTTTAGGGATTTGAGAATAATAATCAAATATCCCAAAAAGAAATATTTTAAACCTATCCAAAAGATGTAGGAAAAGCAGAAAGAAAGGAAGTTAAAGCAAATATATCCTAAAACAACTAATAAAATTAAACTAACTAAAGCAGCCTGAAAATAGGCTTTCATCCATTGCCCATAATAGACATAGTTAGAAATAGCCATTGCTTGAAAATTAGTAATTACAATTTGCACAAGTGGTCTCCATGATTTTGATGAAGTTTCTTGCTTTGAAAATTGGCGAATCCTCTAAAACCCTAACCATCATAATTATTAATGGCTGATTGTAAACACTTTGACATTTTCATGTTTGAAGTTTGAACTTTAATTTATAATTCTATATCATGACATTTGAGTATAAAGTGGTGGTGTATTTTTGCTATGTTATTTGACTATTAATATGGTGGTGTATTCTGAACTTAATTACTGTTGCAAATATGTATATATTTATGTTTTTTATATGTTTTTGTATTACCGAACCCAAAATGAACCCAAACCTGTAATGTCCCCTTCCTAGACAGTGCAGCTGGTTCAGAGGTTAGCCTATCATTTTGATCCTTGTAGGCTGACAGATGTGTGTAGAGGATCACTTGAGGCAGTTATCCAGTGCTCGGGAACATTACTCCTTCAGTTGATTCAGGTTTGGGCCCTGGCAAACGTTTCTAGAGTGATTTACAGATACTTACTATTTATAGTAAGTCAGGTAGGTAGGAGTTGCTATTTATAGCAGGGCACCTGGTTCAGTTGGTTAGTTTTGTTTCGACCCAGTTTGATAATCTGATGAGCAAATAGTGTTTACTTGGGCATTTGTTGTTTATTTAAAGTTTATTAATTTGACTTTATAATATAAAGTCACTTTAATGAAATTATTAAAGTTATTAAATGGAGAATTATAAAGTATTTAATACTTTATAAAAAAGGGGTTAAAATAATAATTAAATGAGCATTTAATTATTAATCAAAAAAGACGCCATTTATTAAATATTTGTCCTAAGTCTAAAGAGGGCGAAATTCATCATTTATTTAAATGATCATTAAAATGCCTTGGGTTGAATTTATGAAAGGGAGATATAAATATTGCCAAGACAAATCGAACTCATTATGTTATGATTATTCAAATTTGTCTTTTCTCTCTAAGAGCATTGGGGTTTGTGAAACAAGGGTTTCTACAGATCAACAGGTTTTGAAGAACGTTCCCTCTTCAGAATCAGGCATACTGAGACTGTGCAATACTAGTTAAAGCTTGTCAACAGAGTGACTTCATTCAGAGGTTGCATTTGTGCTTACTGTGATTGATTCAAAATAAGTTGAGAAGAGTTATTTCACCAGATATCAGAGGTGACTTGATTGGGGATCATTTCCAGTTGTCTTTGGGCCTCATTCTCTTCAGCCGTACCTTCCTCTTAGCTGCTGGCAGGCCGTACTTTTCATAGCAGCAGGGGTGTGTTTTCTCTTGGGAGTCTAAGCGCCTATATTTCCAGCTCCTAACTTCTTTCTTTGGTGGCGGATTGGTCTCTGGAGGTCTTTCCAATCGATATTTGGTGGGAGAAGTCAATCAATAAGCTGGCCGTACTTTCTGCAAGTAATAATCAGGTTTTTGAATAAATAATTTTGCTTTCTATTTATTTGGTACCCGGATGGCATTGTAATTGTTCTATAATGAGAATAAATCCATCTGCCATTGCTCTGGGAGTTATTTAATGCGTTGCTATTTATTTATGAATTTTATATGTATTTATTTCTCAAAATCGCAATTTCAGTATTGCTGCAAAAACCACAAAAAACATCAAAAATTCAGAAAACAAACAAAAACATAGCAGTTTCAGTTAGTGATTGGGTTGAGAGACACCTGGTCTCTTACAAAACCCCAAATCTTTTTTTTCCCGAACCCGCGAACCGGGTTCTTGAACCCAAACCCGAACCCAAAACCGAACCGGTAACTTAGCCTAGAACTAATATTTAAATAGCCCCCTAGATACGTTATCTTTTCCAATATGAGGACAATTAGCTACTTATTTCTATCTTTTCTTTTAAAATAGAAAAGAGAATATTTTCTTTGTGATCATTTGGAATTTTAGATTTCAGAACTCAGTCAATTCAGATTTATTAGGTATTCCTTGACACAGATTCCAAGAACATACTAAGGCTCTATGGAGGGGCTAATGCTATCTTATTGGTACATAATACAAACATACTTGGAGTTCATTCTCAACAAGTCAGAAGCAAACCAGTGTATACACATTATAGAAAAGTAGAATACAACTAATATTTATCAGATTGAGGGAAATGCAAATGAAACAAAAGAGAGAATAAATACTCAATGAACAAAACAATAAGACACAATAACAGACCTTGATCCATGACAGAGATTGGTAACAGTGTTTCAAAAATTACAATTTGTATGCACCTTTCCATGTGCAACAGACATGATTTCAGTTTCCCTTCTCTATCTTGTCATCTTTCTACAGCAGTTTTGTGTTGGCAGGTATTATGTGTTTTTTTCCTTCGTAATACTACTTCATCTCTTTTCACTTACTATCTACCTCCTACGTTAGAACTGGCAAGTAACATTTTACATTATCAGAACATAGGACAAAATTTTACCTCATGATTTGCAAATGACTGTAACATATATCCCCAACAAGATTTCAAGTTTCAGTTCTATGGTTTACAATAGTTATTTCAGAATTTGTGATTTGTTTATGAGCATTTAAAATTTCAGTTTTGCCTATTTCCACAGGTCAAATTTAGCCTTTCTGTTTGACAATTGACATCAAGGGTTTACTACAGGCTTTACAATTTAATAAGAAGTTATAGCTGTACACATAAAAGTAGTATTAAAGAACTTATTTGACCTTGTGGGTAGATTAAAAGCGGCTTCCTTTGCCAACTCCCATGGGGGTGATGATTGGAACTTGGTGTCGAGGAAGCCATAAGAGGGCCCTTTGATGGGATGAGAGGCACCTTGGAAGAAACAGACCAAGCCTACCATATTGCTGGTTGTAGCAATGGATAGAAAGGAATCTTGGGAATCAAACCAATGAGAGATCTAGAGGGTAATTACATTAACTAAATATTACGAAAGAGTATTCCCATTCTTGACAAAGATACGAAACCTAGAACTTTGATAGGCAAGGTATCGTACTTCTTCCGAATAAATCCTATGAGGCTTCTAAACATCTGGAAGGGCCACCATTTTTTTAATGACAAATGATGCACGATGGGGAAGAGAGTGATCTGCCAGAGATAACTATTTAAGGTCAAATTTGTAACAACCTTCTGTAATAAAGTTGAGGCTTATACTGAAGAAGATCACTTCTTGGCCCTGGAAAATCTAAACAAGGCTTGTGGCTTTGTACTTGGGAGAATTTGCCAATGTAGAAAATTGGCATAGGAATAGAGTGACACAAGCTTTAAATCAAAGCAAGCACAAAATTGGTAGGACCTTATGGGCAAACGACTTTATATACCAACTATGGATGAATGAGATGGAAAACAATGAGGTTGCTATGTGTATATATACATCTCCAAGTCATTGATATGTGATAAGGCTGATTATAGGCTCTAAAAAGCGAAAGTCAAGTTTACACTATTCCAACAACTGAGCCAATTTAATTATTCAAAACATTGTTCCTTGATGTGTTTTGTGACGTATATTCGTGGACTAAAAGGATACATAAAGAGGTAATTTGTCATGTCCCCTTCTCAGTGACATCTCTCGGAGTACAAGATTGGCCTATCACACGACCCTCGTAGGCTGATAGACTGGATAGAGGGTCTCTTCGGAGCTTGGCTCAGCTTCAGTTAGCTGAGATTGATCAGTAGTCTTTCGTTTTGGCTCAATCGGAGACTTTTTGCAGAATTGCTATTTTTAGCAGTTCCTGGCAGGCGGTGTGGGACCCCTGCTATTTTTAGCAGTATGGCTTTGGCTGTATTCGGAATCACTTCAGAGTTCGTCAGCTTCAGACAGATCAGTCATCGGACGAGTATCGAGGAAGATATTAATATTTAATTGCATTAATTAAATATTAATCATTTAATGATTATAATATAAAGTTATAATATTAAATTATAACTTAAGTGATTTCTCATTGAGGGGTGCGCCATCATCAGAAGGTGCCTATTTGGCAATTAAATTATGATTTAAATATTTGGCTGAGGACTATGGAGAATTAAAAGAATTAAAAAGTCAAATATTAATTAAAACCCTATTCTTAAGGAAATCGCACTTTTCAGCATATTAGAGGATTTGCCTTGGGTTTTGAGCCATTATGTCATTTTATGAATGGAAAATTGATCAAGTCTTGAGCAGAGCACAGAAGCTTTAGGGTTTCAGTCTCGAATGCATTGGGGAACGAGCCATCTCCAGTGAGAGCGATTCAGAGGGTGTGAAATAACACCTGATTTATTGCCAGCACAGAGGTTTCTTCATTCAGGAGAAATTACAGAGCATCACAGATCATCTATCTTCAGAGGTTTTGTTCAGGGTTTCATTCAGCAGGCATATATTCATCTTGGCGCCTATTTCTATTGATATCTGGAGGTTCTTGGGGAAGCCGTACTTTTATTTATGCTGCTGCAGCCGTACCATCTACTGACAGGCCGTACCACCATGATTAAGGGCGTATTTTCTCTTTGAAGAAAATCGCTTGCTTTTGGGTCAGTCTGCCCTTGCTATCTTGGGCGCCTATACCCCTGGCACTATTCTGGATCTTCTGAAGGAGGGAGAAAGTAGTCTTATAGCAGCCGTACCAGTTATTTCTAGTTGCTGATTATCAGGTTCTTTATTTAAAATATTGTCATTTCCTTATTGCATGCTACCAGATCTTATTGTATTGATTTCCATTTTGAACAATAAAGATGCGCCTCCAGTAGAACTTGAATTTCCTATCTATATTGGCAGTTTAGGATTTTATTTGAATTTATTACCTATTTTATGCAAAATCGCATTCTTCATTATTTATGCAAAAACACCAAAAAAATATCAAAACTTCAAAAACAAACAAAAACAGTCGGATTCAGAAACAGGGGAAACAAGGGGTTTCTACAGTGGTATCAGAGCTAAATCCTGCCATCCTAAGGGTTTAGCCATCATATGCAGCCAGACGAGCTTGAACCATACAGGTATTATACACGCAGACGTGCCTTGATTGACAGGCAACGGAGTTTGAGTAGGCAGCCAGAAAACATGGCTGACAGGAATGACAGGGCTGACAGAGCAGATATACCTAGAGATCAGGACGATGCCGAGGTTTTAAACACTCTCAGAGACTTACGTGCAGGTCAGCGGCAGTCTAACGATGTGCTACAGCAGTTGGCAGTGGCAATCCAGAGGTTAGGTATACAGAGGAGACCGTCACCACAGCGTGACGATAACAGGAGTGATGCAGGATCTCGGAGAGCACCTAGGACTGTTTCACGGACAGCAGACAGGCCCACTAGGCCTACTTTTGTGAGACAGGAGCCCGATGAGGCTATTGCAGGTGAGGAGCATGAGGAGTTGTTCGTAGATACACTGATGGCAGCGAACGAGGAGTGGGAGTTAGTACCACCTGATGTCAGAGAGAGGATTTCCTTTGACCGATTTGTTACACAGAGGAGAGAATATCGCAGAGGACGACAGGATTGGAGACCTAGACATCAGAACAATGACCTAAAACATGCTACAAACAAACTCAATCTAGCGATGTTCGATGGTAGTGGCAAGGTGACAGCCCAGGCATGGATCAGTAAGTTAGACACATTCCTCACATTACGCCCGATGGCTAAGAGAGATGCTATCCGTTATGCGACACTGCATCTTGAGGGAGTGGCTTACGATTGGTGGCACCATGGTATGGTGACCTTACAGCATGACAGGATCACATCATACCAGGAGTTTGTGGACAGATTGGTTGAGCGGTTTGACAGGAAGGATCCAGAATCCTACTTCCGAGATTTGGCTCAGTTGAGACAGAGTGGCAGTTTGGAGTCCTATATTGGTGACTTTCAGAAGTTATCAGTCATGGTTCCGAACATTTCAGAGAGGCGATTGGTAGTACTCTTCCTGGAGGGTTTGACAGAGCCACTGAGAGGTTGGATCAAAGCCTTTGATCCTCCTTCTTTACAGGAGGCGATGAAGAAAGCACGAAGCATGGAGTTGGCAGCACCTTCTAGTAGATTTAACTCCCGAGGGTCTTCGTCATTTAGAGATAATAAGGGCTTTAACAGAAATAAGGACAAATCTGATTTTAACAAAGAAAAATCAGACTTTAAAAACGATTCAAAGGTAAATCAGCAGCACCACCTTTGGATCGTGAGGCCCTTAATGACCTACGCAGGAAGAAGCTTTGCTTCTACTGCAAAGGACCGTATGACGCCAATCACGATTGTCCTCTAAGACCTAAGGGCAAGGCAAATCGAGTGATGTGGGCATATTATGAGGACTCAGAATCAGAAAATTCCGAACAGCAGGAAAGTTCCGAGGATTCAGAGTCAGAGGCTCCAGAGCCTAGAGCTGAGACAGAGCCAGAGCTTCAGATACAGGAGGCACGGCTATCTAGCATTCAGCAGGAGGGCTCATTCAGGATTCGGGGTGTGTTAGCAGGACAGAGGGTCATCTCTCTTCTTGATACGGGAGCCACACATAATTTCATTGATGCTAGGTTTGTTGAGAAACGTGGACTCATCACTGAGGAGTTCGAGGGCATCAGAGTCAAAGTGGCAGATGGATACACTTTGAGATGCGAGCGCATGATTAAGGATCTCCCCTTACGCTTGAACAATTAGGAGTTCAAGGCAGATTATTATGTTGTTAATATGGGAGACATTGATTTAGTCTTGGGAATGAAGTGGTTACACTCATTGGAGGAGGTTACACTTCGTCTCAAGGACATGGAGATCCGTTTTGAGGTCGACGGGAAGACTCACATACTTAAGGCAATACGGGACAGCGACCTTAAAACAATTTCCTTTCGCTGAATGGAGCGGCTCATGCGTCATGATATGGTAGAGTGGGCTGCAGAGTGTCATTTAGCACCTTTACAGGAGGGACAACAAAAGACAGAATATCATCCTGACATTCAGAAGTTGAGAATCAAGCATGACAAGGTGTTCAGTGATATTCCGCCAGGTAGACCTCCAGACAGAGGGATAGAGCACATCATTGAGCTCGAGGAGGGTGCAAAACCCGTTATGATAACTCCTTACAGGCATCCTAAAAGATTGAAGGATGAGATCGAGAAGACAATAAAGGAGTTACTTGCTATGGGTCACATTCGACCAAGCAAATCACTGTTCGCTTCTTCTGTTGTATTGGTGAAGAAGAAGGATGGAACGTTGCACATGTGCATTGATTACAGGGTCCTGAATAAGAGGACAATCAAGAACCGATACCCGATACCGAGGATTGATGAGCTTATTGATGAGCTCCATGGTGCCTGTTATTTTACTAAGATTGATTTACGGTCGGGGTATCATCAGATCAGAGTCCGTGAGCAGGACATAGAGAAGACAGCCTTTAGATGTCATTGTGGGCACTTCGAGTTCGTAGTGATGCCATTTGGGATCACTAACGCACCAGCCACTTTTCAGTCCACGATGAACAGGGTTTTTCATGATTGCTGAGGAGGTTTGTGTTGGTTTTTTTTGATGACATCCTGATTTACAGTCGGACTTGGCAGAAGCACTTGGCTCATTTGGAGACAGTGTTGAGCATCTTGGAGAGGGAGTCCTTGTACGCCAAGGAATCCAAGTGCGACTTGGGAATGACCGAATTGTTATATCTTGGTCATATTATCAGTGCAGATGGAGTGCGTATGGATCCTGAAAAGATCCGCGCCATTATTGATTGGCCCACACCGGCAAACCTGACACACTTGAGAGGGTTTCTCGGTTTGTGTGGATTCTACCGTAGGTTTGTGAATGGTTATTCACGACATGCAACCCCGATGACAAATTTGATGAAAAAGGGGGCATTTGTTTGGACTTCTGAGGCACAAGAGTGTTTTGTGAAGTTCAAGGAGTTGATGACCACATGCCCTGTTTTGGCACTACCCGACTTTACGAAGCCGTTTGAGCTTCAATGTGATGCATCAGGTGAGGGCATTGGTGCGGTGCTTATGTAGGACAAGCACCCGATAGTGTACGAGAGCCGCAAGCTCAGAGGACCCGAGAGATTGTACAGCATATATGATAAGGAGATGCTCGCGATTATGCATGCTTTAGCAAAATTTAGACAATACCTTGTTGGCAGCAAATTTTGCATTAAGACTGATCATAACAGTCTGAGACACTTCTTGGGGCAGCGAGATCTCAATGACAGACAGCAGAAGTGGGTCAGTAAGTTGCAGGCTTATGACTTTGATATTTCATATATCAAAGGTACACAGAACGTAGTGGCAGATGCACTTTCACGGAGACCGTACTTGAGCACTATGGTTCAGATTTCGGAGGATTGGAGGCATATGATAGTGGCAGAGTATGCCAAGGATAGTTGGGCTTCCAGTATTGTTGAGGGATCAGCAGTTGATACTAGGTACACACTTGTGAATGACTTGATCATTTACAAGCACAGGATATTTCTGATTCCCGGTTCAGAGGTGAAGAACATGGTTATGCGAGCCTTTCATGACATCCCTACAGCAGGACATCCCGGATACTTCAAAACGTACAGGCAGATACGGGAGAGGTTCACATGGAAAGGACTCAAGAGAGATGTTCTTCAGTATGTGCGTGAGTGCCCTGTTTGTCAGCAGAACAAGCAGGAGAACACGTACCCGGCAGGTTTACTACAGCCACTTCCGATTCCTGACAGGAAGTGGGAATGCCTGTCGATGGACTTTATCACGGGCTTGCCTAAAGCCCAAGGGCGTGATTGTATTTATGTAGTTGTGGATCGGCTTACGAAGTATGCCCACTTCTTTCCGATCACCACGACTTACACAGCTACACAGGTAGCAGAGGTGTTCTTTTGTGAGATATTCAGACTTCATGGGTTGCCTTAGAGCATTGTGAGTGACAGAGATAGTCGGTTCCTGAGTAATTTCTGGCAAGAGGTCTTCAGGCTTTGTGGGACCGAGCTTACACCGAGCACCAGTTACCATCCACAGACAGATGGGCAGACAGAGATAGTGAATAAGTGGGTGGAAGGATATCTCAAAAATTATATTGCAGGGCAGCAGAAGGCGTGGGTCAAATGGATACATTTGTGTGAGTATTGCTATAACTCGACATTCCATATGACCATTCAGATGTCACCCTTCATGGCGTTGTACGGGTATGAGGCGCCGAGTTTCCTTGATTTGCTACTGAGCGACAGTAGAGTGCCGAGTGTAGGAGGATGGTTGCAGGAGAGTCAGGACACTATGAGGGCTCTCAAGGAAAATATTGCAAAGGCACAAAATCAGCAGAAGCAGTATGCAGATCAGAAGAGGACGGAGAGGCATTTCAAGGTTGGTGACATGGTTTACCTCATGCTACAGCCTACCGTCAATTCATTCTTAGGAAGAGTGGGTCAGAGAAGCTCAAGCCACGTTACTACGGTCCTTTTAGGATCCTGAGGAGAGTTGGCGAGGTGGCTTACGAGCTTGAGCTTCCAGCAGAGGGCAGGGTACACAACGTATTTCATGTATCACGCCTCAAAAAGGCGTTGGGTCATCGTGTGGTACTGTCTGCAGTCTTACCTCCCTTAGATGATGAGGGAAAGTTGATCTTAGTACCTGAGTCCATCCTGGAGTACAGGGAGAGACAGTTGCGTCGGAGGACTATCAGGGAATATTTGGTAAAATGGAGAGATTTGCCGGTTGAGGATGCGACATGGGAGAGCGAGGAGATTCTGCAGCATCCGGCATTGAGGTTGCTTGAGGACAAGCAATTTCAGGAGGGGCGGACTGTCATGTCCCCTTCTCAGTGACATCTCTCGGAGTACAAGATTGGCCTATCACACGACCCTCGTAGGCTGATAGACTGGATAGAGGGTCACTTCGGAGCTTGGCTTAGCTTCAGTTAGCTGAGATTGATTAGTAGTCTTTCGTTTTGGCTCAATCGGAGACTTTTTGCAGAATTGCTATTTTTAGCAATTCCTGGCAGGCAGTGTGGGACCCCTGCTATTTTTAGCAGTATGGCTTTGGCTGTATTCTGAATCACTTCAGAGTTCGTCAGCTTCAGACAGATCAGTCATCGGACGAGTATCGAGGAAGATATTAATATTTAATTGCATTAATTAAATATTAATCATTTAATGATTATAATATAAAGTTATAATATTAAATTATAACTTAAGTGATTTCTCATTGAGGGGTGCGCCATCATCAGAAGGGGCCTATTTGGCAATTAAATTATGATTTAAATATTTGGCTGAGGACTATGGAGAATTAAAAGAATTAAAAAGTCAAATATTAATTAAAACCCTATTCTTAAGGAAATCGCACTTTTCAGCATATTAGAGGATTTGCCTTGGGTTTTGAGCCATTATGTCATTTTATGAATGGAAAATTGATCAAGTCTTGAGCAGAGCACAGAAGCTTTAGGGTTTCAGTCTCGAATGCATTGGGGAACGAGCCATCTCCAGTGAGAGCGATTCAGAGGGTGTGAAATAACACCTGATTTATTGCCAGCACAGAGGTTTCTTCATTCAGGAGAAATTACAGAGCATCACAGATCATCTATCTTCAGAGGTTTTGTTCAGGGTTTCATTCAGCAGGCATATATTCATCTTGGCGCCTATTTCTATTGATATCTGGAGGTTCTTGGGGAAGCCGTACTTTTATTTATGCTGCTGCAGCCGTAGCATCTATTGAGAGGCCGTACCACCATGATTAAGGGCGTATTTTCTCTTTGAAGAAAATCGCTTGCTTTTGGGTCAGTCTGCCCTTGCTATCTTGGGCGCCTATACCCCTGGCACTATTCTGGATCTTCTGAAGGAGGGAGAAAGTAGTCTTATAGCAGCCGTACCAGTTATTTCTAGTTGCTGATTATCAGGTTCTTTATTTAAAATATTGTCATTTCCTTATTGCATGCTACCAGATCTTATTGTATTGATTTCCATTTTGAACAATAAAGATGCGCCTCCAGTAGAACTTGAATTTCCTATCTATATTGGCAGTTTAGGATTTTATTTGAATTTATTACCTATTTTATGCAAAATCGCATTCTTCATTATTTATGCAAAAACACCAAAAAAATATCAAAACTTCAAAAACAAACAAAAACAGTCGGATTCAGAAACAGGGGAAACAAGAGGTTTCTACATAATTCAAAAAACTCAAGGATTGCAATTCTTTAGGATGTTAACTTGGAAGCAAAGGCTTTGTTAGATGTTGTTAGGGTTTGTCTTATAGTGGTCACTACCTACAAAAATATTCCAACAAGTAAGAAAGAGTCAATAGTTAATGCGAGTTTTAAACCTAATCTTCACCCTTTGGCTGGGTTGTCAAGGATAAGTATAGTAGACCTTGCTAGCATTGTCACATTCTCAAAAGGGTTGCAATTCAAGAAATGGAAACTTTGGACAAAAATTTGACATGGGATTTCGTTAAGTTGCTTGCTAGAAGAAAACCTGTGGGCTGCAAGTGGGTGCTTAACAAGAACTTCAATGTAAATGGTAAAGTAGAGAAGTGCAAAGCTTGTTTGATGGTAAAGGGATATTCCTTAATGGAGGGAGTTGATTTTAATGAGATTTTCTCTCTTATTGATACGTTAAAGTCTATTAAATTTCTTTTGGTTGCTGTTTGGTTTGTAATTTCTCAACCCTACAAATTGTTGAAATCACAACTACTTAATCATAAACTGAATGGCAAGTTAAAAAGAGAGGAAGAGGAGTAATTAAAACATCATATTTATCTAAAAAACGTTCCAAAGATAGAAACTATACCATGGCAGTGGCAATTGCCTACTACCTATATTATGTAGTAAATTGACAATTTACAATGAGTATGCAAATGATATGGATACAATCTGTGCCTTGTTCCATTCGATCAAGACCTTGGCTATGGATGCAATCTGCCCCTTGCTCCATTAGTTTCATATCTCCCTTGTTTGCCTTATGCTTCTATGCTTCTATGCTCTTTAGTCTTCTCCTTTTGCCTCTCATCTTTCGGAAATACAACACACAATAGTTCTCCTCAATTATGGAAGAAGAAGATGCAACACATGATTACTCTCTCCTATCCTTCAATCCAAGCAGGTACAACACACAATAGTCCTCCCATGCCTTTTTACAACCCAATATAAGCGCTTATTTATAGAAACCTATGCACACTAGAGTTCTCTTAGACCCAAGGATGATTTTTTATAGTAACATGAAGCTAAAACAACACTTGTCTGGTTTGGATTCCAAGTTTTGGCATTTATACTGCTAGTGGACATTTTTGCAAACAGTCCCATCAAGGACACTTCAGCAATCATTGTATAGTCCCTATGTTTTTTGAGCTTTACAACACTATCAAAACTTGTCCAAAAAAATTCGTATCTTTTAAAGTACAATTTTTTAGGATCTATTTGGATCACACATCCCTTATTAAAGGAGTGCTTGGTCCCACAAAAGCTTACATTTGAGCTTGTGTTGAAACCACAATAGCTCTTGTGATGCTTAAAACATGCTACAATGGAGCAATGTGTTAGAAATTTACAAATTTTATCCCTACCGGCTACACATAAGCAGTAGAAAATTTTACATGCTTTCTTGAGGCTGGAATTAGCCTTCTTGAACATTACCAGATTTACAGAAATGTTTGGAGATCTAATGAAATGCCCATACAAGTGACAAGAAGTCACGTTTCTTTCCTTTTTAAAGTCTGGCAGTGCCCTTTGTGGAGGTCCACAAATCCTAAGGGTTCACAATCTGTTCTGATACCAAATTGGTCCATAATTCTCAACCTTACAAATTATTGGAATCACAAAACAAGAAATCTATACCATCATACTTAATTAGAAATTAAATGAGAGTTTAAAAAGAGAGTTAGAGGAGAATTAAAATACCATATTTAGGTTAGAAAACCTCCAAAGAAAGAAAAACCAGATTGTCGCAGTGGCAATTGCTTATGACCTATATTATGTAGGCTACAATGAGTATGCAAATGATATGAACACAATCCGCTTCTTGGTCCATTTGATGAAGACCTTGGCTATAGATGCAATCCCTTCTTGATCCATTCATGAAGACCTTGGCTATAGATGCAATCCGCCCCTTCTTCCATTTGATTCATCATTCAGACCTTGGCTATGGATGGAATTTGCCCCTTGCTCCATTGGCTGCATGTCTCCCTTGTTTGCCTTATGCTTCTATGATCCTTTTCTTTTGCCTCTCATCTTTCACAAATACAACACATAGTTGTTCTCCTTAATTATGGAAACAAGTAGTACAGTGCTGCATTGCCAATTTATCAGCGAGAAAACAAGTGATATCAAACCTGCACCAGCTTTGTTCATCACTCTTCCAAGGTATCTCATTGCCACTTCACAGTTGGGTTCATGTTATTTGGCATTATTTTGGGGTGTTACAGCAATTCTGTTACTACCAACACTTTACATCAGCAGTTATTCCTCTTGAACAGTGTTTATATTGCATACAGACTAATCTTGTAATACTTCGGATGGTTATACTGCTGAAGAACTGATAATTTCTATGTATTTTATATCGTAAACACTGGAAGGTAGTGCCACCAGTGGGTTTAAACTTTGTTATTGCTGATGTACTTACCCTACTGAACAAGTAGTTATCTGTATTGAGCTTTCCCACTGCATAAGTGAAAGAGCCTTCTTGATTACCCATTGAATAAGTGGATGTGTTGTACTTACACTCCACTGAATAAGCGTGAATTGTCTTTATTTCAGTATTGCATAAGCACTCCGCTGAATAAGTGGTATTGGCTGGCTTTCCATCAAGTGCATTTCCTTTCAGTTGTAGCATTTTAGTTTAATTGTAAAAATCTTGAACACCGTATGCTCTCACCTTGCCCATCCTGGGATTTGGGTGATCAAAAAGTGGAAAGGACCTTTCTTTGTATCTCATTTCAGTTGAAGTAATACTGTAATTTTCAAAAATAAATAAATTAGGGGTGTATGTTACACATGTTTCACTCGGGGCAACCTTCATTTACAAATTTCCTTTGTGGCTAAGTGAGTGGGTATATTCCTCGAATTTCACATTTTACATGAATTTAAATTACATCTTGATATATACTGTAGTCTGTTTTTTCCTTTTCTTAGTTTAATATCATTTAAGTTGACTATTATATAACCACAAATTTGAAGTGTTTATATATTCAAAACATCATTCAGACTTCAAAGAAACACTAGGCTGCTTATTGTGCTAGAGATATTGAATGTTATGTGTATTTTTGTTTAGTTTTCTTATATTATTACATATTGTTGTTGGTTGCATAATGCCTAGGTGGGATTATGAAGGGCCATTCAAACCTCTGCATTTGATGAACCCTACTAGAATATCCTTTATTCGCTCAGCGCTTTGTCAGCACTTCAGGTTTGCACATATCATGTTTTATTATAGGTGGAATTTTCCTTAGGTGCTCCATACTTCTCTCCTTATTGGAACTGTTATTATCTTAATATTTTCTCTATGTATTTTGTTTTCTAGTGGTATTGTTGATAAGTTTGACCCTCTGTCAATTTAGAGAAATTATATTGTGTTTTAAAAGAAAATCTGAGACGATGAAAATTATTCTGAAGCTAAACATTCTAAATAGAATTCTAAGTTAGAATTGAACTTAAAATACAGAACTTGGCTTTCATGCACTGTTAAGAACACACACATGCAAATATTTCTCACTATGCATGCTTATATGATATAGAATCATGGATGAACTCCATTTTATAGCTAATTGCATTTTTTTCAATCATGTTTGTTGGCAACTTTTAGAGTCACACTGTTCTATAATTAAAGCATTGGTGTTTTAGACATTCAGAAAATAATATCTTCAATTTTTCTTTTTTGATAAGTAAAGCCAATTTAAGGAAAAACTCTAAATTTTTGGGACCCTTGGTATGGTTCGTCTTGGAAATGTCCACACACAAAGTCTAAAAAATACAAAGAAAATTCACGATATATCAAATTTTCATATGATTTGAGATTAAAAAGCGAAAAATAATAATTTAAGAAAACACTAATTGAGAATATCATGGGTTTATAAATAACAATTTATGATTTAGCCTTTTAGGTTTAGTTTGTTTTTTTATTCATTTATTTATTGGTCTTCTAAAACTTTTAATGTTTTCCAGAAGGGCTCAAAATTTCATAAAATCCTTTGAACATTTCAGGGAGAATTAAACTAGGATCAGTACCTGAATTGTTTTGATTCTATCATGGGGGTGATTTTTGGCAATTTAATAATGTAAATTGAGATTTGAAGTCACAAATTTCAGGCAAAGAGTTGATGCAAGAAGCAACTCGAAAGTCATAGATGGCTCCCTGTGATTGAAGGGACTGGGATCACACATGACACAAGAATCAACTCCATAACTGGGTAATCCATGCCATAAGAAGTGTCCATAATCATATATCAAAGCGAAGCCTGCCAACTTGAGAAAATACCAAAAGAAGAAAACCAGAAGCAAAAATCAAGTGTACATAATAAAGCTCCCTTTGAGAAGCAATAATCAAAGAGTGTCAATGTCAAGGTACATAGCACACACTATGAAAGCTCCATTTGCTGAGAAGCAAGTACCAAAGTGGAGAATGGCTAAGTACACGTAAGAAAGAATCAAACTATGAACCAGTTTGAGAAATCATAGTAGTAATCATCTCAAACATGGAGTGCAGATTACCATACCATCATACAACTATAGGAGTTAATGGTGAACTCCTCAACACCTTAGGATCACCTGCAAGACAACAATAACTTCCACAAGAGAGAAATGACGGAAATATCATGCTATGATTATGGATGCAATATTGCCAAATTGAATATGTGATGTACATATGATGCCTTGCTTATAAATGCAAGTTGTGAGATAGGATTAGACAAGATCTTGACATTTGTCTTAATCTTGTATAACGAGACAACTACCTCAACGAATATTAAATGATTTATGACACAAACATTAAATGCCAAAAGATAAGATCTAGTGACAATTAACACTATCTAGAAAGATTCCCTCCTAAGATCTAAATGGACTTAACATGTAAATAGGATCTAGATAGGTAAAACACCTATTTACACCAACACCCCTTGTTAAGTACAAATTAGGGAGTAGATTATTATGCAAAGATGGGTCCTGACAATGAGGCCATGTTAGGTACCCATGTACAAATGCAAATGCAATCTCTTGCAAACAGAGAAAAGAAAAAAACCCAATGGGACAAAACTCCTCCCCAAAAGAGAGATAAAACAAGATGCTCTCAAGGATGAATGAGAAGGACAAAACCCCATACGAGGAAAAAGACCCCTCATAAGAGAGAAGAGAGACCATGCAGCCCCCCCTCAATGTAGAGTCTCCTATAATGATGGTAGATGCTCGACACTGAATGCTGAAGATGATCCTATTAAAGTATTATTGTAATATTTAATGGTCATCTTAGCTTTTAGTTAGTCGGTAGTTTACTTTTAGTTAACTTAGTTTGCTTAAGTTAGATTTTAGTAACTTTCCGTTATTTGCTTTAGTTAACGATTGTTTCTTTTTAGAAACATCATCTTGTAATTCTTTATATAAGGAGTTTTCCTCTCCTTTGTAAATAACGAATATCAAATATCAATTATCATTTCATGGTATCAGAGTGTAGGCTCACCTGTTACGAACTTTTCTTGAAAAAAGATTTTAAAATTAAATACCTAAACCTTTTCAACGCACCATATCAAATATTTTACGCACCTTATTTTTTTAAAGTTTTTTAATCACCTTATATCCCCTTACTAGTAATAAATTAATGCTTTATCACAAAATATACTTTATAACCAAAGCACTAATTTATTTTGAACTTTTATCATAATAAGTCAAGGGGGGGACATTACATCTTTGCCAAGAATAGTAGTTGCATTTATCCACTAAATAGGAGTTTCTTTTTTCTCAAACACGAAACTCCTTAGGCTACTAATAATGTCCAATTGCTCGCCTTCAACTTGTGTTAGATTTGGCTGAATAATAGGAGCATTAAGATTTGGTTGTTGAATAGGAGCAATAGGACGCTAGATGGTCATTCCTGTGACATAAAGCGTAAGATTTCTTGAAGTTTTATGCCTCGTGCCCCATGGTGGGCACCAAAAAACTGTTGGCATTTCAATTCGCACCTCTGGAATGCAAATTATAAATGGACAGCTATGCATAGTTAGACTGCTCTTCAAATTAGGAGGGGAAGCTCCCTCTTCTTTGATGATGCTTAAAAAGAATACTAAACTACTGCCAATCTTTTTATTCTCAGTTAAGAGCACAAGGTTATAAAACTCTTTGTGTTGTAGTTGAGCTTTTCTCTTTTCCAAAACTTCAAACTACAACTAGGCCTAAACTATAGACGCTTCTGACAACTCAAGTAAACTCAGAGCTTGAGAGTCAGAAGTAAACACATAATGGTTTGATTAACACAAAAGATTAAATAAATTTACTTCCAAATTACACCTAAAGACTCATTATACTTATAAGATGTAAGCTGAAATAAAGATTATACAAGCAAAACACATAAGACAAGAAACTGAAAGAGATTGAGCAAGTAAATCAGAGCAAAGAAGGCATAAGTTTTCACTTTTCTCAATTTCTAATAGCAGTTACACTTTTGGGACAGCAGATTGTAGAAAAGATAGGCTTACAATGTGCGATCAAACACCAAATTACACTTGACACAAGTTGAACGGTAACAAAACAACAATTTGCATGGGCTTACAAATTAGCTCTTACAATAACAATTAGTAAATAATGGGCAAGGCTGCCCTTATTTATACACAAACAAGGAGTAGGTAACCCTAATATCTCATTGCTTTAAGCTGATTAGACTTGCCAACTCGCAAGATTTATTTTTAAAATTAACACAAGACAACAAACTAACCACCTAATTTTAAAGCAAGGAAAGTTGCAACTATATATTTGATTTTTTCTATTTTACAAAGTATAGATAAGCATGAAACAAGAAAAGCAAGTTAAACTCGGAAAAGGCATCAAGTTATTTGCTGCTTTTAGCTCTATTCTTAGAAATCTTCACTGCACCAAAAAGGTGACCTCACTCATTGATAATATGGGAAACTATATCCGCCAAAAAACTGGTAATTGCCTCCTTGTCAGGAGTACTGATATAAGTTGCTGATATCTCTCCAAAAAGTGGATTCCTGGAAGAAAGCTGAGGTCTGGGTTTTGTAGACAATCATGTTCTAAAGAGACCCAGTTCATCAAATTTTGAAAAAGCTGAGGGCTTCTCGAAAAAACGCCGAAAATGTGGATTTTTGGGAATATAAAATTTCCCAATCTTCAAGAGGAGCAAAAAGCAGATGGACCTAGATCAACAAAAACTCAAAAAGCTGACCACTTATTTCTGAAATGTGATGCCCTAGAAGATTGGACCATGAAAAAGCGTGCCTCTGTGCTTCCCAATCTCGAATCCATGAAGAACATTGAAAAAACACTCCGTTTTAGCTTCCAAATCTTGATGAGAAGAAAACAATATTTTTCTTCCTATGGATGCCAACCTGCAAAATATGAAGAACGAATGCCAAAAGCCTTCTTGAACAGAGTTTGAAAACAAAAAAGCGCTTTCTTCGCAAAAGCCCTAAAATTTTGAAGTCTATCTATGAGGATAGAAACATTGTATGCAAAAATCTGAGTCCGTTTGCACATGCAACGGTGAATTCCTACTTTGTAGTTGCAAAAAGCACATGCGTGTGTTGGTTGACAGATTTGTCACTTTAATTCTACACTCTTTTTGCCACAACAATGACAATCTGACCAACAGTTGGGTCACTGGCAATGTTATTTGCAAGTGCTCTCTGCTTGTTTTACAAGGCGCAACTACCTTCAATAGATATGCAATGAATGAAAACACAAGGTTTGCTTTTAACCAGAAAGCAGAAAAGGAAAACTAATATCTACCCATAACCATGAAATAGATGAGAAAGATTAAATCAGAAAAGAGTGAATGTAGACAATTGACACACAGTTCATTTACCCCACACCCACAAATAATACTCAGGAAAGAATGAACAACAAATCCTTTATCAACAGATGAGTCAATCTGAGTTCAAAGTTCCAAAAATCAACACATACACAATTCCATGTAATATAAATAAACACTGAAGAGTAACCACAATGACACAAAGCTCGTTTGCAATTTAAAGAAGACAAAAACAATTACACAGATGTGAAGATATCTCCTTTTTTCTCCAATGTCAAAATAGAGTTCACAGACTCCACCCTGTACAGTGAAAGTATGTGAAAAGAAAACTGAAATGTTCTGTCCTTCCTTGAATAGCTTGAAAAAGACCCCCCTTCCCGTTTTCCGAACTCTCCAATAAATAAGTCTTCTCAAATGAGACCCTTTCGTTAACATAACAGTTTCTTGAATTTGATTTTTCTTTTAATAAGAAAGAAACCTTCCACATTCTCTTCCTGTAAATGTCTTTTTCAGTTTTGTAATTGATTTTGATTTCTCTAATTTCAAAAACTTTTCCTTTCCTTCCTTAGAAGATTTCAATGGGACCCCATCATATTAGATATATTCTTGAGAGGTAAGTAAAACTCTCTCAACTCTACCTTTGTTTAGACTAGCATAAGATTTACCCCGTGTACAAGGCACTTGTTTAAAGGGACATCATGTGATGCTAAGAAGAAGTTTCTACACGCTGCTCTGAGCAATGTATCATACAACATTGTGTATAACGGATCCACGAAGGGAGCCAGACTTGATGTCTCTGCTGCTAACATTCTCTCTAATTGCTACTTGTACTTGAGAAGCAGCATTCTTGAGCACTGATAATACATATGAGCGCACCATTTCTAATGCTCGAGACTGAAGTTGTCGGAACTTCACAAGGTAAATGCCATACCTTAATTTTCCCATCCTGTAAACCCGAATCCAACATCTTTGAATCACAATTGAAATCAACACAAAGAACTGCATCATTGTGCATCATAAAGGCATCATCAGCTTGGTATTGAAGATCTTTCTCAAAGATCCCACTGATATAGTCCTAGACCTCTATGAATCCATCAACTGAGCATGAAACGAGGTTCTGTCCATCAGGAGAGAAACGAGCACATTCTGGGTAGCTTTGCTTACCAAACTTTATAGTGTGTCCCATATTTCTTCCTCATCTGCCTTCACTGTGGCTGTTCCCCTAAACAGGTCAAATTGTGTACTTGGGGAAGCAATCCTTGATGTTGCTGCCACTCCAAAGCCATAAGTCTGGAAGGTGGAACAACAGTTACTTCTGTCACCAAAGCTTGAGCTATTTGTGCCCGTTGTTTCTCCCTTGATGACTCATGATAAGCCGCCATCTTTATTTACTGTCTTGATAGCCATCAACCCTCCCAGAAGAGACAAAACATTAGGCTACTCTCGAATAAGGAGCTGGATGTCAATAGATGTTCCTGTTGTTACAAAAAATAGGCGTGCAAGTAGACCTCAAAAAGGACGTATGCTTGCCTCAATTTGAGTTCTATGATTAGTCTCTGCTAGAATAGTACCAACAAGGAAAGCTTCAAGTGTGTCACTAAAACCTAGTTTTTGTGTCATAAGTGACGTGCCTGTCATTGTTAGAAGACAAAATGCAATGAAAGCCTTTGAACTTTTGGATTCTGCAACAAACTCAAATAGGCGCCGCAACAAAAACTTCCCTCCAAGTGATAGGGCTCCAAGGCCACCAAGTGCCTTCAAGATTTCTACAACTAACATAGGCCAAAAACTTCCTTATCCAAGGTTCCAACTCTCTAGAATTGGAAGTATTACCAATAACGACACTACAACAATGTCCTGGAGTAAAAGGATCCTAAGTGTTGCTGACCCAAATCGAGTTGATAGCTCACCTTTCTCTGGAGGACAAAAGAGGAAGAAGATAAAGATAAAGCTGCTTCAATCACCACAACTTCATTAATGCTTCTTAAGTTCACCAAGTTTGATCTGGAATGGAACAAGAACTGTAGAACTTTTGTGCCAATTGCTCCATTTCGGGGAAGTTCAAATGTTGTGAATGCCAAAGTAGGCAATATCATTTGTGGCAGACCCATTCCAAATGCAAACTTGGCTAGTGTTTTTAATCGTGCAAGGGAAAGCTCCAGACCCATTTCAAATAGCATGCAATATTTCACCAGCATCAAGCAATGATCGCGTTCCGTGCCGTGGTTTCCTTTACTGACAATTTTGAGCATCCTTTGAGCAGTTGTTCCAAATCGACGAGTTAATATTTTGTAATGATAGATCCCAATCTTAGAGTCATTGTACTCACAACAACTGGCATCTTAAAACTTCGAGTAACCATTTTACGTACACGGGTATTAGCATTCAAGCTCATATCGGGCTGTTGGTGACTTTTTGAAACTTTTGAACCTCTAAGTCGGGAGCATTTGGAGTTCTAGAACTTAGAAAACTCCTGACTATGAAGAAAGTCGGGGAGTCGGAGCCTTTGCAAACGTTAGAACTCATTTGGGGGTTAGAAAATCTTTATAATCCTCGACAATATAATATTTGTCATTTTATAAAGTATTTCAAACTTCATAAAAAGACTTTAGAAAAACGATTTTTAATAAAGTCATTTGAACTTTCAAAACCATCAGCCCCATGAACTGAAAATAAAGTTGTTCTCAAAATATTTTACTTTTCCAACTTTAGAATATCGTGAAAATTCAATTTAACTCTGTAAATAAACTTGGAACTTTCGAGACGGAAAACTCGATAACTTCATAAAAGCTCCATTCTGCTTGAAATTTGGATAGCAAGAGGATTGGGTTCATTTGAGCAAAACCCATAAATATTTTCATCTCCAACAACATGAAAATCAGATTTTGACTTTATTTGTGAATCATTAATGGGAAAAAGTAAAGATTAAAATCTCGCAAACAATGAAGCGTTTGGGCATGAAAATTGGCTAGACTGGGGAATTGGGGTTAGAATCAAGGCCATGAAAGGATTTTGCACTAGCTTGCATTTATTTTCAGATTTTATCATTTTTGTGATTCAACAGGCTTCGGGGCATATGCACCTAAAATTTGAAAATTTCCAATGTTCAAATTGGGGGATAACAACGTGAAGACATGTTTTTTGTCAAAAACATACGCATTCGATGACATCATCAAACATATAAAACCTCTCCAATGTTAGCCATTTTTTTTGTTTTTTCAACTTTTGTTTGCGGTGAGGCTTGCCTCCGACTTCAACAAGTCGACAATCTGACGCTGCCAATTGATAAAATCTGTTTGATCATGGCAAATACCTATTTAATCATTTGCTAAAGTGATCTACAACCTCCATATCGGCGTCCGACAACATCTGATTGAGTTTGCGAGCTCTCGAAACTGCCGATAGAGATTGAGTGTAAAGGAGACATGCTAGGGTCAATAAATTTCTAAGGCATCAAAACCCAGGCGCCCTTGGCTGACAGGGGCACCTAGCATCCCTTGCCTTAGCCAAATTTCAATGATTTTCAATTTTTTTACTTTTTTTGTTTCACGTGTTTCCATCGAAAGCTAGTGACTCTAGCTTGGGCATCATTCCTTGCTAGTCGATGAATAACAAAGACTGAAAGATAGTTAATTAGGCAAGCCTGATCATAACATAGATGAATTGTGCCCTTTGCGAACCCCTGACAGTGCATTTGACTAATTTTTTTGAGAACTGAAACCGGGCTGACGGAGGAGTTTGATGATTTTTTGGATAGGGCGGAAAAATAAACTAAGGCATCAAAAGCTAGGTGCCTCTCCTTGATAGGGGTGCCTAGGCTTCCATGCCTTTGTTTAAAATTGATGATTTTCACTTTTTCCTTGATTTTCTTCATTTTTTCGTAAAATGCCATCATCCGATCTGCATTTTCTGCTATCTGACAGATCCTCGACATTGGATAATGAATCGATTGAGGAGCCTGAACATAACTGAGATGATCTCTTGCTTTTTCGAGCCCGGGAAACTGCTTTTGATTGTTTCTTTGTGTAGCTGAATTGGGTTGATGGGGAAAATTGCACATTTTTCGAAAAGAGGGCAAAATTGACTAAGGCATGGGACCCCAGGTGCCCTTTCTGGACAGGGGTGCCTAGGCATGCCAAAGTTAGAATTTTTTTAATAAATTTTACCATTTTCAAATTCTCTTCCGTTCCACATGAACTTCACCTTTTCTTGATTGTTGATAGTTTGATATTGTCTGCACAACATTTGAGACTTCGAATCTGATACCTGGTAGTAGATAATCCTCCATTGATGACCTTGGAGCTCATGCTTCGCCTTTTGAAAAAGCAAAATTAACCTGCCAGAGAAATCTTGACCTTTTGACGATTCTGACCGAACCAACTTGATTGGGAAATATTTTTGACCAATCAGAATTAGTTAGAGCTCTTCAAACAAAGATTCTATTTTCATAAAGTTTTGCGAGCATCCATTTGACAACAAACCCAAAAAACCCTGAATCAAGTCTATTTTTAGAAACTTTCTAGTTTTAGAAATTTTGACTTTTGACGAAATTTTTTTACAAGACTTTGACCACTCTTTACGAAATGCGTTAAGCAATTTTTTTTTATTGGGCACAACAACGCTCTTTTAGAAATCAGATAGAGCAGAACATTGCTGGTCTATAAGCTTGTATGTTTGCCATTATTGCTGTAGATTTTTCTAATGTTAATTTTGCAGCCTTTCTTTGAATATTCTCTATGATGTGAAAATTATTAGTCTCTTTCTATTTATACATTTATCCTATGCAATAGTGGATGAAATAACAAGGCTATGATATGATCTATGAGTCTGAAAACCCTAAATAAATGTATCTTTCTTATGTTAGATAACATTCTTTCATGCAAATCCTAGTTGCAGATTTTCTTTAAAGTAATTCATTCTAGTGTGTAAATCTTTGAGTTTGCACCTCTTCGCTAAAACTCTTTGCATCTCTTGAGGAAAGCCTAGATCCTTGGTCTATCTAGGGTTCCCCTTTATTTAGTTTTTATTTCTTTATGCTTTTCTTGCATTCTGGTTAAAAGCACACCCATGAAAAACCAAACTAATCATACGAGGGAGTTGCCTCTCGAGCAGGGAAAATGAGTAATCCAATAGTGATTTATCCAACTATGGTAGGCATTTATTGCTGCGCATTGGGCGAGGCATGCTATTTTTAGTGAAATATTGTAGCAACATGGTGTCATTCTAGTTACTGCCTTAATCAGTAAGCTTGCTCTAGAGATCAAATCCATGAGGTGAATGATGCTTTTGATAGGTGGTAACCCTTCCAGCAGCTCATGGGACAAAATATCAGCATATTCTCCAAGCAATTTCTGCACTTCTAATGGAATCTCTTCTTCAATGCTTTCTGTTTTTACTTCTGTAGGTTTAGGAATAAGTGTAGAACACATTATTTCTTCTTTGACATCATTTAAAAATTGTTTTCCAGAAACTGAGCATACCTTTGGACTGTTGTCCACTTCTCCTCTATTCTTCAGTGGATTCTATGTGTACTCTTTTCTGTCCTTGATGATGGTGTACATGTTCTTCTTGCCAATGTGAATAGCATTTCTGTCATATTGCCACGGTCTACCAAGCAAAACATGACAAGCATCCATAGGTATAATGTCCCTCAATATTTCATCTTGATAGCTCCTATATGAAATTCAACTAAGCATTTCTCATTCATTAGTTGGTGTTCTTTCTGCAGCCAAGATATCTTGTATTGCCTAGGATGTGAGGTTCTTTTTGGCTTCAACTTCTCCACCATTTCAGTGGATACTGAACTATCTGTGCTCTTATCGTCAATCACAACTTTGGACTTGCAAATAGTCCTTAAAAAATTATTTCTTTGTGCTGGGTTGTGCTCTTTTTTTGATTTTAGCAATACCCTCTTCATCATGACTGCCTCTGCTTGTTTAGGTTCTTTGTTGGCCTCAACAACATGATTTCTTCCATGATCTTGTGGTGCTTGCACACTCAAAGGCCAATGGCCAACCTCAACACATTAGTAGCTGGTGAAATTTCTACCTCTTCCTCTTTTGAAGCTTCTTCTTCCTTTGGAGAAATTTACTCTTCCTTTATTTTCTTGATTGTAATTGTCATTATGAAAGGTACTAGACTCGCCTTCAGTATTCAGCTAGCTTTTGTCTTTAACAGATCTTTCTCTTCCTCTCGATTTGTTCTGTTTCTTTCTATCTAGCTTTTCCTCAGTTCTCAAGGCACACTGGTAGTCTTCTTCTATTGATTTCACCCGCATTATGCTAGACTCATCTTGGACAGCCAAACAAAGTCCATTAATGTAGCTTGCTACTTTTTGTTCATCATCCTCAACATGGCCAGCTCAAATGTTGAGTTGGCAAAATTCTTTAGTGTAAGCTGTGACAGTTAGCTCCCTTTACTTTAGATTTTGCAGCTGCTTCAACAAATTATGATGATAATTTGCAGGTAGAAAATTTGAATTTAGCTATGTTATCATCCAATCCCATGATCAAATATTCTCTTTTCTTTTCCTCTCTCGATCTACATGAACTCACCAAAGGGATGCATGACCCTTCGACTTCGTACTTGCCAACTTCACCCCCTTTGGGTCTTCAACAGATTCAAACTTAGTATTTTTCCATGTTTGCAATCCAATCTATCAACTCTTGTGCATTGAAACTCCTATCATAGCATGTAGTTTCTATCCATGGCCCATCTCCGATAAGAGACATAACCCTTACGAAAGGCTTGTTCATATATCACCTCCTTGATCAGTTGGCTCTTCTGCTTTTTCTTCGTCTTCACTCACATTATGTACTGGTACTGGTAGGCTTCTTCTTTGCTGCAACAAACTCTTCAGGGCTCTTCAAGATGGAACTCAGTAACCCAAGAGTTTCTCTTGCTTTGTACTAAATAATGCAGTCAGACCTGGGTGCCTACTTGAAGACAGCCGAAGTCTGCAACTATTTATTACCAGAATACTTGGAACATCTACTAGTGTTACATAAAATAACAACTTTAAATGATTAATGAACAGTATGAATCTTCTAGAGGAAAACAACAAGAAAGGCAAAGTACCTCTGGCTTCAGCTCAACAATCAATACTGAGAAAGTCTTTTAAAACTTAACACAATAATTCAGGCGTGCAGCCTCAGAAATCCTTACTTCAGCTCTAAACACTTAATAAATCTTATTCTATGACAGGACTCAGCACAGCATGTAGGCCGGCAAACATGAATAATTACTAGTTTTCTACTTAAGAGAAATAAACACCAGTGCAGTTCCTCTTAAAAACAGATGGAACTTCTTTTAAATATATCTTATATAAAACAATCTTCCTCCACTAAGACTCCATGACTCCCTTATTTTGAATATCTCTGTCTGCTGTTGGCTGAAAGAATAATTATGCCCCTGTCACTGACACTAAGCCATATTGTGCTTAAAATAGGAATATTAACAATTGCCAGTAGTTTAAGCTAGAGCCAACAAGAAACAAATCAAATCCAGAAGAGCCTAATTGCAGGTCTTTTGGATACAGCAGCCTTTTTAAATTGAATTTACTTGGATTTTAGATATATTCCATTGGCTATGGTAAATGATGTTTTAATATGAATCGAACCTTGAGCACATAGTACAGCACAAAATATGTGGGTCCCATAAATTCAACAGCAGGCTTAGCCAAGATGAGGCTTTGGTGGGTCCCAATGGATCAAGAGAGTTCTTTATATATTATTTGAAAAAAAAGAGAGTCCTCCTCTTGAACATGTTAGCCATGTAAATTCCAATGGGGTCCACACAAGACCAAAACAAAAGAGAAGAGAAACTTGCAGCACAAAACAAACCAAAAGAACGAAAGTAAACAAATTATTAGAATATATATATATATATATATATATTTGTGCAGGATTTCTGGTAAGCCTGGATGCTCCTGCATCAACCTGCAACAGTCAAGGCCAGAGTACTGTTCACAGTGAGAAAAAAGTAGGTAATGTGAGTCTGCAGCTGAGATCTACACTGTGGAACAAAGGTGAGAGAGGGTCCCTGATGATAGGATGAGATAGTCCCACAACCACTAGAGTGAAAGCTGGGATGCTGGGGAGCCCCAGCCATAGCATAACGCTAGGAAGAGCAATGCCTCACTGAACAGTGCCCAAAATTTACAGAATTCTTCTCCTACTTTGGAGCTCTGTTTGTAGCTGCCTCAGCCATAGAGAGCTGCTTTCAAGAAAGCTTCAATTCTACTCAAGTTCATATCTCCCTTTAAGCAATTAGCTCATGAATCCTCTTGGGTAAATTAGAGTACATATGTTTCAAAAGTCTGAGATTGCCTCAATCTCAACTTGTAGATTGCTCCCATCATAGATTTTTGTTGTGGTTGCAGAATGTTAGGAGTGCTTCTGCAGGGCAGCAGGATTGATTTCTTAAGAGAGACTTTCCTCTTCTTTAGCTTCTTCATTATTATTATTATTATTTTTTTCTGTTAGATTGCTTCCTTTTTACTATTTTGAGATTACTGTTTTGGCATATTTATTTGGAGATGTATTGGCACTGTGAATGTCTTTTTTATATTGCATTTCTAGTATTGTGGGCCAATTTTAGCCTTTCTAATTTTGAAATTATGAAAATTCTAATTTAAAATATTTCAGGTTCCAATTTTAATGCTCCCTTTTTATATGGACATATGAATCGATAACATTTTGCCAGTAACTGAGCAAATGAATAGAAAGGTAGTGGTGAACAGTATCTGTCATAACAGTTACTTCAGCAGCACATTTTTTAAACTTTGCTACTTAAAAATCAAAAAAATATACTGCATCTATGTGAGAATGGAGGATACCAAGGCAACACAACAACACACACAAAGAAGTAAATTGTACATCAGTTTGCAAATGTGAAACTTGAAAATGCCTTAATGAGAAGATAAAAATACTTGTCAGTTCTTTATTGAATGCCTAATCATGCTGCACCTTACTTAACTCACAAGAAGAGGCTTTTATGGCACATGGAAATGTTGTTTGTATATTTAACTAATTTGGATAGTGAAACTATAAATATGGTTGCCTCAACTCTGACAATGCAATATTATATATGAGAGGTGTAAATGCTGAGTGGATTGTCGGTTGTACATATTTATTTATGAAAGCTAAACATTGTGATACTTTTTTTCACAGAATTTTAATCTATAAGAACACTCTTTTGATAATAAAGACCTTTAAATTATGCATCTTAACTATATTACTGAATCATGTTGTTAGAAGCTGCATGCCAGTAAATATGCCAACTCGTCAACTTTGTAAGTCCTTGGCTAGTGCTAGTGATTTTTACTTTACACCAGAAAAATTTATTATATTCTAGAAGACTTGAGTAGCCATTATGACTAGAGTAGACAATACCTGTTGTATTTAAGTTTTGATGGATTTTGACATTTGAGTACATTTAATTCAATGAATCTGGAACTTTGAAATTTTATATTTGTAGCAAGAAATATGTTTTTGACACTCGCAAAGGTATTTCACCTACAGTGAATCTTTGAACAGGTTTTGTATGAATTAAGGCAATTGTTATATAGTTTTAGAGTTATAATTTTTTAATTTTTTTTAATCATTTGGTAAAAAATCTTTGTACTTAATTGACTCCTTCCATCCATTGATTTGATTCAGAAAAGATCCAAATAACGCAAGGCCTTTTGAAGGATTGAGAATTATTGACGTTGGATGTGGAGGTGGTTTACTTTCTGAGGTACTTTGCATAACTTTTCTTGAAACCCTGAAGACCACTCTAGTTCACTTTGGTCAAAAACCTATAATTAGCAGTAATTTATTAGTGTTAAAAAAGCTATGCAGTAATGAGAGGTGCCTAGTGAAGGGATCTAAGATTCTAAAGTCTATGATGGTGGAAATAGCAAGAACTATTCACCTCCATTTTTTCTTTTCATTGGGCTATAAACATTGCAAATGAGCAAAAAATGACTGATTTGTTTGAAAAACAATGCACATTGTTGTTGTAAACAAATTTAGTTTGCTTTTCAATTCCCCATTTGTTTTTGTGTGGAAGTAAACTGATTCCAGTTCTAAAATTTAGAGCAGACTTGCTATAGGAGCATAAATATGTTTTATGGATGGTGCTTGTGATTTCATCTTCAAAGGTTCCTAGATAGTCATTGACATGTTAAGCTCTTTCATCCTCATCCTGAAAGTGCTTGTATTTATTTCTCGAGCATTTAGTGTTGTTCATGCAAGGTTAACACTGCTTGGGTTGCTATAGATATGAATTAAAACTTGAATAATTGTTGGTGTCTGCTAAAATTTGGGGAGTTTGTAACTTGAAAATATTTCAGAGAGTATATAGGATTTTAGGTATCATAAAACCATACCGTTAGCATTGACATAGATTTCAAATGCAGTCTTTAATGTCTTATGTAACTTGATGTTAAAAAATTTAGGGTAACAATGCTTTAAAGTCTAAATGTATTGAATACAGTTTGAAATATGTTGAAGAGAAAGTTGATAGAAACAACAGAATTCTTTTATTAGATAGCATTAATGATAAATCCTAAAATTGGTCCTTTAAGCAATGTATTGTATATCTAAGTTATTATGATTGTTTTGGTTTTGGAACAAAAGGACTCTTCAAGATAGGAGAGGCTCACTTCCTTCAAACTGGTCTTTGTTTGTTATACATGATAATCTTAAGTTCTAGTGGACTCCCTCTAACTTGGCCTTTTCTTTTTAATTAAAACTTGTAGCCCTTAGCGAGAATGGGAGCACAAGTGACAGGAATTGATGCAGTGGAGAAAAATATCAACATAGCATCAGTGCACGCAGTAAGCATATCCAAATAACTGTATCTGTATTTCATGATTAGTTGTACATCTTCTCAGCTTTGGTTTATTTACTAAATATTAGGTAGTTGCTTATTCATTTCCCATCATGTGTTTTTCATTTAACCCTTACTATTTTCCTTCTTGTAAACATTCTAAATTTAAGTGAAAATATGCACATTGTGCCCCATTTTAGTATTTTCTCTTACTGTGTATCGTACTCCAGTTTGAGAGCTTGTTTGTACGTCTTCTGTCATTTTGCATCTCCCTGACCATGATAGATTCTGGATGTTTTCGGCAATGGCTCATCACTGGAATCTAGGGTTTGTCTAACTGCTGATAGTGACCTTGCTTTGTCAAACAGAGTAACTAAAATTAAATTTTCATCTCTCACATTGCAAGTTTGTTTTGCCTTCTCTGGCCATTACACATATCATTGCTACTTGTATCTCCTTATAGCTCAAAATGTTTATTATAACCAGACACCTCTGCATTCTGTCTATATTTTGCTATGCAATTAACACTGGCTCTCCTTTCCTCGTCCTCAGTTGCTGTATGAAGTGGTCAGTATAATGTTTTTTGGGGTCACTAATTCTACTATTGGGATTACAACATCCTGTCAAAGAGCCATCCCAAAATGATTTACACTCACAGAGAAATGTAATCCCCTGCAGGCCATACTTGTGATTCTTAGTTCTTTTGTACTCACATACTTTGTAACTTTCATTGATATAACAAAATTGAAAAATCATATTTATCATTTGTAATTATCAATTTATGATTATCAAATACATTTTTGTATTACTTCTTTTAGTGTAAACCGATTTTAATATTAAATAATGTTTTATTATTAAATTATAAGCCATCCCTTTGCTGTCCCCAAAACTCTGTCCCTCTGTCCTAGAAACTGAGAGAAACAGTAATGCAAAGGCAGGCTAAAGAGCTTGTCTTTTAAGCCTAGACAAAACTAAACAGAAAAATTACAGGCTCACTATCTATGAGCAGAATGTAAACAGGTTGCAAAACTGCTTTGATTAGGGGCTGTTCAATAGGCTTCTATTACTTGAACAATAAGTACACCAAGAAGCAGTGTCAGAATGCAAATAGTTAAACTAATAATTTCAAAATTAAACAAATCTAAAAAATGATCTCGGGTCCTGCATGAGTACCAGGTCAGTTGCATGTGGTGTCTATGTGTCACATTTAACATAAAACTATTTGTACAGATGATCACTTTATTCATCAATGTACCAGTGTTGAAGAAATCTACCAGTTGGGCTTCACAAACAGTCTAGACAGTGCAAAGAGTCCAAACACATTAATTCAGCTTCTTTCCATATGTCATTATCAAATTCGATCGGTTGGCTATCAGGAATATCATTTTGTTTGGGAAGTCGATGAATCATTTGAGATATGTTGCTTCAAAAGACCTTTCTGTAGGCTATCCAGTAGTCCAACAATATCTCGAATCTGCCACTTTTCAAGCACTTCTTGTTAGAAAGCATTCATGATCACTTAAAACTAGATATACCACCTGATGTGTTGGTGCAATAGATCTACATACTCTTCCCACAGCAACCTCTTCTCCTAATTGTGATGTACACAGAATGTATTACCATCCACAGCGTCCAGTATTGTCATCCATAAATACAACCAATAAAAAACCTAGAATCTTGTTCAGTGGCGATACTGATAAAAATGTTCTGCATGTAGCCCAATCAGCTGTGTTTCCTAAACTTGATTGTTCATTTTCTATTCAAGGGAAATACAATAGTAAATTTTTGGTTACATTTGGGAAATGGCAGTCAAAGACTGCTTTCTGCACTTCAGTAGCTGATGACGAACAACCATCTTCAAGAGAAGATTTGTCATATTTGCTTAGAGATTCAACAATTTCTTCATCAAATCAGAAAGATGAAGTTAGGGCATTATAATTATCTGGTGAACTGGACAGTCTATCAGAAGCTCAGATTGACAGATTGTTTGACAAAGTCACTGCGGTAGAATTAGAGTTACAGGCAATCAATCAAAATATGAATGCTTTGAATTATTATCTAGAGAAAAAGAAGAAGAATGAAAAGAAAGAAATAGAAGAAGCTAAAAACTAATATGTTGAAACTTGAAATTCATAGTTCCAGTCCTGTAAAGCTTACTGATAAATGAGAACCCCTATAGTTTTCTGCTTTAATCAACAAGCCATCAGCTATTCCTTCCAAAAAGCTAGGAATGTCCTTGTTTCTCCTTATAACATGCAATCAGTCAAAGAATGAATCAGAACTGCACATGTCCAAGCAACTGTACATAATTTAAAAATAAGCAGAAGGGTTTGCCAACCTGGTATTTGTTGTACCCCAAATTAAAATTTTCGCTACACTTAGGCATTTTGAAGAAATAAGTCAAAATCTTGTTAAATCTATCAAAAAGGTCAAAATTGGGGTTTGCATGTCTTGCATGGGGGTCAAAAACTTGAAATTTTCAAAATCTGACAATCTGGGTCGGCTCAAAATGATCAAATCAACAATAACCAGATTTCAGTTTTTCATCCCTAAATTTTAGGAAAATTTCTAAGTTACTGGGTTCTTCTATTTTACCCCCGGTTCTGGTCCTGGTTCGCTCCTGGTTTGGGTCCTGGTTCGGTTCGCCTGTGGGTTCGACCAAGGTCTTTCATTTTTGGGTCTGGTTCGCCCAGGCAGAACCCAAGAGAACCCGGGCAAAACCCAAACAGAACCCAGGCGAACCAAGACAGAACCCACATGCCTAGGCATCCGAAAAGTGGTTTTTTGAGCATTTTTTTTAATATTTGGTATCCAAAAAGTGGTTTTTTGAGCATTTTTTTCCAGTTTGATAGATATTCTATTTAATCAAACTTAACACAAGACAGAGGTAGATTGATTGACACAGCTAAGAACATGCATATATATCATTGGCAAGCAAAACTAGATTATTTCTGGCCTCATATAAGACTGGTTTTTGCAATATACTATGCTCATAAATTAATATCAGATTACAACCAACTCAGGAATTGTTTTAGAACTTAATGACAATATGTTTTCAATAGAATGGACGATAGCAATAGGGCCTATGCTTATATTGTTATACACTGGCTATTCAATCTGTTACAAAGTATTTCCTGATGCTCCTTTACAAGCTTACATTAAAGTCAGACTCAGAAAATAGAAGCAACTCAGATTATTTCTCCAGCCATCAGAAATCAGACATCTGAGAGAACGACCAGACCTGGTATCATCATGCCATGCTGGAAAAGGTGAACAGCAGCAACATAATTCAAGTTTATATGAATGTCATTTAAGTTTATGGTGGTTTTGTTGTTTATATGATGTTATGTGATATTCTAATCCTAATTCATGCTTCTAGGCTGCATATATATATATTTTTTACATGTTTTTTGTACTAACGAACCCAAAATGAACCGAACCCACCCCCCAAAAAATTTAGCCGAACCGGCAAACCGAACCCACGAACCCGAACCCGAACCCGAACCCGAACCGGCTACTTAGGAAAATTTCTATTTTTAGCAGTTTTCTAAAAATAGAAAACTTTTTCTGGGTCTTTTGGGTTTCTTAAAAAACGGATACTTGTAAAATTTTCTATAATTTTCTAAAAATAGAAAGTTTGGCTTTTAGGGTTGAGACTGATTTTGATTGGCTTAAAATACTTCCTCATCAGGCTGTTGCAGTCAGAATCTCAAAAAGATCAGTTTTACCCTACTGGGTCTATTCTGCTTTTTCATAAGCTTTTTCGGAGATCCAAGGTCATCAATGGAAGTCAGTTAGCTGCCAGGTGCTAGAATCAAACGTTCAAGCATCAAACAGAAGCTGCCAACGAAGAACGAGCACGAAAATGGACGAATGGAGAAAGGAAGATTGAAGAATTGAAAAATGTAAAAATTTGTCTAAGGTTGATGAATCTAGGCGACCCTGCTCAATTTGGGCGCCCAAACCCTCATGCCTTAGAAAATTTTTCTAATCCGACAATCAACAACAAGGAAGGCACGTCAAACGAGGCAAAGTTTAAAAATTACATAAAAATGGCTAAGTCTGCCAGCCATGGGCGCCCATGAAGGAGAAGGGCGCCCAACTTTTCAAGGAGTCAAATGTTAGAGTTAGGGTTTTTGCCTCCAGACCATTGTTGCTCAGAATCCTCCCAGGTCCGCAACGAATCAATCAGCACGATCATTCGACCATCCAGTCAACCAGAATCTCAGATCAAATTTGGAGTTTTAATTGGAGAACAGAATGCAAACCACGAAAAGGATGAATTTTTTTCTAAGTCTGGTATCTCTGGGCGCCCTAGGTAGTCAGGGGCGTCCAGCTTTTGGGAGGACCAAATCAAGCAGTTAGGGTTTGCAGATGTGATCGATCTCTTCAGTTTCCTGCCAGCTTCGTAGCAGATGTCTCCGTTAGCTCGTCAGATCACCCAGCCGCTGACAAATCCAAATCAAACAGAGGTCATGGAGAGGGGTGTTTAGAACTCTGAAGGTGAAAAACAAGAAAAATATCTAAGTTTGGTGAATCTGGGCGCCCTTGAAGGAGAAGGGCACCCAAGTTTTTGAGGTGTCAAATGAGAGAATTTGCAGAAGATGCCTCCAACATAACTTAGTCAAAATGGATCAAGCTTTCCAACGCAATCATCAGCACATCCGTCGGAGCAGGCAGTCATCAGATGTTCAAGGCTGAATAGAGGAGAAAAAGTGAGTAAAACGACAAACGCGAAAAGTAACATTGAAAAACTCAGAATAAAAACTGTCTCTGGAGGAGATGGGCGCCCCTGAAAGAGAAGGGTGCCTAGGGTTTAGAGCCATCAAATGTCAGTTTCCGGAGATGAAGTACCCAGAAGACCCCTTCCAGAATCTTCTCAGCTATCCAGTAATCCGTCAGCTAGTCAATCTGATCAGTACAATGCCCAGAATCATGAATTCATCTGAAGGTCAAAAGACAAGCAAAGTTTGAAGATCATAAAAAATGGCTAACACTGGAGAAAATGAGCGCCGCTGGTGGAGATAGGCACCCGATAGTTTGAAGGGTCAAACGAAGTTTTTGTCAGAAGACATCTCTAGAACAATGTCGTCAGATTCGATTAGTCTCCATGATGAAACGTTCAGTTCGTCCGTCGGATCAATCTGGAAGCTGGGAGACAAGATCAAACTAGGGTGGAAAATTGAAGAGAAGTTGAAAATGAGGAAAAATTGGTTAAGTCTAGGGAGACTGGGCGCCTCACCTCAAGAAGGGCGCCCAACTTTTCATGCCTTAGTAAAATTCTTGAAAATTTCAAAAATTGTGAAAGAAAGGAAAAACGCCTAAGTTCACTACATGAACTAAATTTAGGGTTTTGAAGGCTATTTCTCAAAGCTAAACTTATTTAAAGGCATCTTTGTGTTTTATTTTTCATATTTTCTTGCAGGTGGCTTCAAGGAGAAATAGAGCAGCAACTTCAAACCTATATTTTCAAGATTCAAGAACATAAACTTGCTGGTTTTTCATAATATTTTCAGATCAACACTCAAAGAAGGCTTGCTTTTTCATATTTCTTCATCCAGTACATCAAATTGGTGAAGAAGGAAGTCATTGTTTTCAATTTTCAGCAAGCTAGTTTATATTTGTTCTATCTTCTAGACAAATTTTTGAAAGATTTTCTCAAGGTTGCAGCAGCTGCTTTTTATTTTGCATGTCAGAGAAAACTTCAAAATTTTCAATTTCTAATCTTTTGGGTCTATACCAAACCTTTTTCTGGACAAAACCCATATCACAGTTTTTTCAAAGAAACTTAAAGTGGTTGCTTTTTCAATCAGAAGCCAGGGTTTTCAACATTTGATCAATTGGGTTCATCTAGAATATGCTCATGAACAATACCCAGATGCCAACTTTTTCTGGAGAAAATTAGGGTTTGCTACTTTTTCACTCTTCATTCAAAATTTTCAAATACGAACAATTTGGGTTGGCTTGTAATGGAATTCTAATCAAAACCCATATCTCAGAAATTTTTCCAAAAAATCATCCATTTGACGAAGAAAAATCAGCAAACTAAAATTAGAAAGTTCGCCAAAACTTGTCAGAACCTAGGCGTGTTCACAGTCAATCTTTGACTTTTGCAGAATGGAGTACATCCATACAGAGTTTAAGGCCAAATCAACACTGTACCATGATTTCATAGAAACAACCGAGACTGACTTACACCATATCAATCCAGTATTCAATCTGCGTGCTTTGGAAGACGTAGGCAATGTTACCATTAGGAACCTTGGCCATTCAGGTTTTCTCGCAGCAACATCCATACCTTTTTCAGTACAAAGCTTAGAATTCATAATTGCTTGTATCAAGCATTATAATCATGCCACTAGGGAAATCCAGTCAATAGATGGAAGAATCATATGCAGCTTAAAGCCAGACATGATCGAGAAATGCTTCTCAATTCCACCATGGCCTGGAAGTGTTACCATCAACATAGAAGAATGTGAAAGGATATGGGAAGAGCACCAAGAAAAGTATAGCAAGAAGATTGCACACAGATGGCTGAAAGAAAAACATAGTACATTGCCAAAGAACATCGGGAGAGGAGAGTTCAAGGATGAATTTGCCATAATAATCACCTTACTCAATTGAATTACTGGTCAAGCGGATGCAACGAAGTTTCAGCCTTAGATGTTCTACGTGATACCTCATATCATGAAGAAGATAGAGTTCAATGACTAGCCTACATTTATTAGTGATTGCCTTCATCATCAAATAACCAAATATTTCAATAGACATGCATTTCACATGATCTACTACCTAGTCTACTTGGTTACCTTTCAAGGCAAATTCAGAGGGTTAAACACGAAGGGTTCTTTAAATGTATATGTCTACAATTACTACACTCAGTTGGAGTTCAACCGCGACATCACATCATTATAAAAGAGTGAATGAAGCATTCCTAATATATATAGTGCGTGACCTGGACAATGAGCTACATGTTCGCATTTCATCTATTGCCAGGGCAGCAATGTCAGAATGGGCGGATTTGTTTATTCAGTTTGCTACTTTCACTTACCTAAGGGTTTATGGCTATTCATGTGCTCCTCTTATGTTACCAAGGTATCCGTCGGATGAAATTGTGTGTATGGAATTTCTCAGGCAAGTATCAGATGTTCATACTCGCCTACGCAACAAAAAAAACCAGTATTCAACTTCCCTTTTGCTTTAGGTGTTTACAGGTGTAGATCATCCATAGATGCTAAAATAATGGGTAATGAGTTAGATAAACTTGGTCTCAAGCCTTTCAGAGAGAGACGATCTTATGATCCCCATGGTGTCTATGCAACTCGACTTGGTCAAAACTACGCTCATGTGCCCGCACTTGAAGACTTTTGGGCTAACTACAAAGATGAGTATGAGGTGCAAAGGCGAAGCAATAGTAGACTCAACCTTCATCAAATGAAAGATTGTTTATTTGAAGACATTGAGGGTTATCAGATGATGATGGGGATGTAATTCTCCCAGCCTATACTAGAAATCAGATTGAGCAACAACCTCTTCCACAGGTTAACTGGGCTAACAAAGAATGCATTATAGTGGAAGAAAGGACTCGTCAGGTTGTTGATTACAGCAAGACCTTCTTGACAGGTTGTTGATTACAGCAAGACCTTCTTGACACTCAAAAGAATGAAGTCAATTCCACTAGCAGAGCCGCCAAGGGTTCATCCATTGCCTCCTTCTTCTTCTAAAGCTCAGTCAAAGACAAAAGGAAAAGGTCAAGAAGTTGTCAAGGGTAGTAGGTCTACAAAGAGTGCAAATAAGAGGTTGAATTTCAGAGGAATTGTCATCTAGGAGCAGCCGATGAATGAAACAGAGGTTCCTTCACATGAGCCCATACTGCAAGAGGAAACAACAGATGTGCCTTTGACACATGGGCCTTTGCCATCCCCAAAGTCTTTACCAATTGATATTGATTTGGAAGACGAGAAGGTAGCTGAAGATATTGCAGTTGTGCTTCCCATGGATGCTAGTAGAGATACCACATCTTGGCTTGAGAGCTCCTTGGGAAGGACAAGATGAAGGCCTTCTTGTCAGTTGAACTTTGATGATGTTTATCAGGAAGCACCCAAGAAGAAGGCAAAGAAACGAATCCACTTTGAGAGAAATCCCGATGGTGAAATGGTCATGGAGACAGCTATGCCTCTTGAAGATAGAATTAGGGATGAGGTGGATGTTGATGATTTTGTAATGGTCAAATCAAATCCTGGTAAAAGTACCCCATATGCTGACATGAGTTTGTCCAAGATGGTAACATAAAATATTCAAGAAAGAGTGCAAAAGGATGGAGAAGAGAAGGCAGCCCTCAAGGCTGAAAATCGTCAACTCCGGTTGTGTATATCTAATCTCATTCATGGCACCATAAAATACCGATATGCTGACATGAGTTTATCCAAGATGGTAACATAAAATATTCAAGAAAGAGTGCAAAAGGATGGAGAAGAGAAGGCAGCCCCGCAAGGCTGAAAATCGTCAACTCCGGTTGTGTATATCTAATCTCATTCATGGCACCATAAAATCTTGGTAAAAGTACCCGATATGCTGACATGAGTTTGTCCAAGATGGTAACATAAAATATTCAAGAAAGAGTGCAAAAGGATGGAGAAGAGAAGGCAGCCCTCAAGGCTGAAAATCGTCAACTCCGGTTGTGTATATCTAATCTCATTCATGGCACCTCACAAACAACACAGTTGCTGCCCCAAGTTTTAGAAACACCAGCTGATCAGCAGCAGTTGAGGCAGTTGGTTATTTGTGGAAAACAAACTCAAGAATGGATTGAAGAGTTCATTATCAGAGGAGAAGAGATTCTAGCACAGGTCTTCCAGCTGAAATACAAGGCTCATGACTTACGTCAAGGTATCCAGGATTTTGAGTAGTTGATAGCCGAGTTCAACCCTATGCATAAAATCATAATTGCAGATTTAGATATGGCTTATGGCTCTACTATGGCAAGAGAAAACAAAAGACAGATCCTGGAGTGGAAAAAAGGTCACCTTTTTAAGGTTAATACATAAATGAGAATATCTGAGGAGTTTGTTGTGTATAAGCAAAGGGTTATTGATACTCTTAAGTTCATCAGAGAATTTGTTGCAGCAATTCCTTGTCAGTATTGCCTTGAAGATGTTTCATACATTGAGCTTGACGTAGGCCAAGTAGAGTTTTAGAGTATCATGCATGGCAGTGATGGCAGTGTTGGAAGAATGAAGATGATTTCCATGATGTTAGCGAATGTTGCAAGTATTTTGCTACAACTTACTGTCCTGGAATTGTAACTTTGTGCTCGAAGTGTGAGAAAATAAGGTCTTGAAGCTTGCTTTGCTGCGCTTGATATAAAGTTTCATATTTCCGTTATTGTGTTGTTGTACCCAAACCGAAATTTTTGCTTCATTAAGGCATTTTGCTTAAAATGGTCTAAACCTCGTAAAAGTGGGGTCAAAACTCAGTTTTTGGGCAAATAAAGTATGGGCTTTTAGTTAGTGTGATGCCAGGAAGATACTGGCAAAATTTGAAAATTTTGAAAACTAGGGTTTCTGAAATCTATTTTTAGCTCGAAACCCTAAAAAATAGGAACTTGTCCGAATTGGCTGAAATTAATTTTGATTGGCTTATTTTACATCACAATCACAGTGGTGAAGTCAGTTTCAGTTAAAAGTCAGTTTAAGGCTGGCGGGTAGTTTTCACTTTTTCAGGAGAAAAGTTAGGATCTTCGGGACCATCAATGGCAGTCAGCCAGTACCAGGTATCAATATCTAAGCTTGAAACTCAAAGAGGAACGCTCTACGATAAAAGATGTTGGAAATAATGTTTTTTGATGGAGGGGATTTTCAAATTGGCAAAAAAGTGCTAAAATATTCTAAGTCTGGGAACTTTTCACTATGTAACGTAGTAGACACTTGCGCAATCAACGTGCAAATCAACTTTATAGTGTCCGTACATGTGAAAATGATGAAGTATAGTCATCCACACACCTCAGCAGTCACAACGCTTCGACATGGTCAACCGCAGTGATGGATACAGCGTTTGCAAAGCATAAAATGGTGAAAATCAATGAATTCAAAACAAATCCGCTCCCCTGTAGCCCAGGGGCGCCCTTCCATTTGAAGGTCAAGATTTGAGTGTTTTGGATGAAGGATACATTCATTATGTTCAGTTTTCAGTCAGCTTTCCGATTAGCCATGAAGCAGGATCATCCGAGTTGCAGAACTCCGGCAAACGAAGACAGAAGCAGAGGTTACGAAGAGTGTTTTCATCAAGGAGGCAGTCTAGAAATGCAGATCCGCTCCCTTCTAGCCCAAGGGCGATTTTCTTTTTGAAGGCCCAGATCTAGATGCATGTGTGTTTTGATGGTTTCAGTCTTTGCAGAATTAGTTTAGCTTTTCAACGAGCTATCAAGCGAAAGCGTATCCAGTACAGAAATCCGGTTATCAGCGTTAGAAGTGGAAATTGCAGGCAGGATACATGTTAGAAGAAATGAATTCAAAGCAAATCTGCTCCCCTGTAGCTCAGGGGCGATCCTGAATAAGACCTGTTTGATGGATGAATTTGCAATTGAGGTCTTCCTGAGATCTCTTCCAGCTCAGTTCAGTTTTGCAGTGTATCCGTTCACAAGACGATCCGATGTTCTGAGTAACTGTGACAGAGGCCCTACCGAGCACGTAAAACAGAGGATGGTGAAGCGTAGCTACACAAAGCTGCACAGCTGTAGGCTAGGGGCGATTCTCCTTTAGGCCTGCTAGACAGGGTTATTTGCAATTATAGTCTTCACAAGACTGGTGTGCGATTACTCAAGCTATCCAACGAGTCTAGCCGACAGCCTTCGGGATTTGGCGAATGCTCGCACGTGCGAGGTCAAGATGATAATGCTGTAAAGAAGAGCTGATTGAAGGCAGTTCAAAAAATGACTAAGTGTAAGAATATTATTTTCTTTGAAAAAGGCGATTTTCTTTTAGAGGCCTTAAAAGCAATTTTCTGGCTTCGTCGTCTCCAAGAACATCTCTTGCAAGTTGACCAAACTGTACAGCAAGACAGACGGCACGCATATCGGAACATTCCAGTTCCCGGTATCAAGGGTCAAAGTATGGTGTTCAGATGAAAATCACACTTTTGTCAAAATGGTGTTTGAGCTATCACAGAATAGGGGCGCTCATTCTTTTGGGGTTCTTAATACAATTTTCAAATCCTTCATATACAGTCATTGGATACAAAATACTTCTAGTCATGCAATGAATCCATTATTCAGTCAGTGGGGTTCATCATTCACCGTCAAACGGCAGTTTGAAGCATCAGAAGGCAGAACGAAGAAATGGCCAAGTCTGGAATCAAAACATCAATTTAATCAGAGGCGCCTAATTTTCTAAGGTATCAGATGATGATTTTAGCAGTTGTTGCTTCCAGCAGACATTTCATCCTTGTCATGCAAGCTTCGCGGTGGATATCTCAGCACGGTCGCAGGATCATTCAATCATCCGGAAATCAGAGTTGAACAGGGTCAGTTGTAACTTTGCAGTCAGCTACAAAATAGGAGATTCTCAAAAATATCATAACTCTTGCAAAATTTGACTTTTTAGAATCAGGGAAGTGTGTTGAACACAACAAGATGCTATTTTTGGCAAAAATGAAAAAAAAATATTTTGCATGCAGAGCATTGAAAAGTGACGAATTTCTTCAAAGATAGATATTGGCGCCATGTTTGGTTTTTTGCATGTTTTAAAATTAAGATATTATTTTTAGTCTAAAGACTCAGAGACAGTGGCAGTTCAACTAGAGAGAAGCCAATCGAATTCTTTTAGGGTTGCATTATGCATGCATGATGGTACGAATTGTTTATTTAAACAAGCATGGCGTCTTTCATCATTCAGACAACTTTGAAAGTTCGAATTTCTTCAAAGAGATTGGCGAATTTTCATCAAAGGATCAAGTTCGAAGGTGATAAAATATTCTTTTGCAGGTACAAGTTCAGATTCAAGGCAGAGTGGTGATTTTGACAGAAGAAGATAATAAATAAATAAAAATTTAAAAAACATCTTTCTTCTTCTTTATATTTCTTCCATCTTCTCGTCTTAAATTCTCTTGCATGTTCGAAGTGTTGGCAGATTTTGGCAAAACAAAATATCTGGGTTGATTCAGAAGATCCTTCTCAGCAAAACCCATGTGCCAGAATTTTTCAGGAAAATTTGTTCCAGAACATCTGTTCTTGAAGCTTTAATTTTCTCAACCGAAATTCTTTTGCATGGCTGAGTAAAGGGTAAATTTTTGCATTTCTGACGTTCTGGGTTGTCTTAGAATCATTTTCTGGACAAAACCCATATCTCAGATTTTTTCGTAAAAATTCTCATCCGACAAGCTATTTTTAGCCTCAGCAGCTATTTTTGGCTTTCCAGAAAAGTTGTCAGAATATAGCCGTGTGCACAGTCAACAGGCAAGTTTTTCAGAATGCAGTTCACTCAGCTCGAATTCAAGACCAAATCGGTCTTAACCCACGACTTCATCGGAACAGTTGATACAGATCTACATAAGGTGTTGCCGGAGGTAGTTTTGGATCCACTCAAAATCAGGGATTCAGTTATCAAGAATATTCAGCAATCCGGGTTACTTGAGGCCGCTTCCATACCTATTTCGGTGCATTGCGTGGAGTTTGTAATATCTTGCATCAAGCATTACAATTCCGCTACACGAGAGATACGGTCAATAGATGGACGTGTCATATGCAGTCTCAAACCCCTTGATATCGAGCGAAGTCTGGATATTCCTCAACATTCGGATGGGATGGTCATTTCCATGAGTCAGAGCGAGCAGGCATTCAATGCTGGACTGGATAAGTGTCAAAACAAGATGATAGAGAGGTGGCTGAAACAAAAGAAGAGCAAGTTGCCAAACAACTTGGGTCGTGGCGAGTGTAAGGATGAATACAATATTTTGATTACACTGCTTAATCGTGTCTCAGGTCATGCAGATGCAAATAAATTTCACCCGTGGATGTATTATATCATTGGTAGAATCATCTCTGGACAAGAGCGTTATGACTGGGCATCCTTCATCAGCGATGCTATTCACGAGCAAATCACCGGTTTCCTAGTTGCGCATCAATTTCATGTGTTCTTACCTGGTGTACTTGATTGCTTATCAGAATCAGTTTAACGGTTTGAATACGGTGGGCATACTCAGTGTACAGAAAGTCTATCGTTACTATGACCAGCTTGAGTTCACGAAGGCTGAAAGTCATTTTAAACGTGTACAAGAGGCTTTCTTGACTTATACAGTGAGAAACTTGGACCGGGAGTTGCATATTCGCATCTCGACAGTTGCCAGAGCAGCAATGAAGAATTGGGCAGATTGGTACATTCAGTTCCCTACATACACCTATATCCGTGTCTATGGATACACAGGAAAACCAGCTATGTTACCACGTTATCCTTCGGATAAAACAATATTCATGGAGTTCCTGAGGCAGCTGTATGAAGTTCACAAACGTTTGCGCATCAAGCGTAAACCAGCTGCCGAGTTTCCTTTGCAATTCGGGATGTATTGGTGTAAGACGGCAGTTGATGCTAAGACTGCAGGTCAAGAGTTAGAAAATTGCAAACTCAAGTACCTGGTGGATACACGCACATATGATCCTTGGGGTCATTACGCAACTCGCCTAGGTAATCTCTCTTATCACAAACCTACGATGGAAGATTACTGGGTGAATTGTGATGATGATTTTGAGGTTCGCAGACTGTAATGTCCCCTTCCCAGCTGTGATCGTTTCAGTTGACCGTTGGCCTATTTCGGAGACCCGTACGCTACGCGGATGGTGAAATTATTGTTTCCTGGTTTTGAGGAGGTTGTTGCTTGAGGTTCGGGATTCTTTCTGGGTTTTCAGAGAGCTTTGCAGTGATGTGTTCAGTTTGGCATTCCGGGCAACTTCACGAATTTACTATTTTTAGTAAATTCTATTTTTGGCAATGGACGGTTTGGGTTCAGTTCAGTTGGTCCTCTTCTTCAGTTGGTTCAGCTGGCATTTCAATTCTTGGCCTTGGGCGCATATTTCTTGGAGAGATAAGTATTTTCATTATAATATTATATTTTAATATTATACCCCTTGCCTAGCAGTACAACTTTAAGTTGTTTTAAAAGGGGAACCTTGAGGGTCTAGGCGTCATGGAGAGATAAGTTATATCTTTAAATGTCAAATATTGAGATGAAGAAAGGGATGCCTATTGAGAGAATTGATTTTATTTTAAAAAGAAAATAAAAAGTGAAATATTTCATGGGTGAAAAAGGACGCCATTCTTTGGAGGGAAAAGGTGAATTTGAAATTAGGGTTTGGGCGCCTTCTGGAAGCTTCTAGATGTTTCTCTCTTGTCTATTTAATCAGGCCTCAGCTCTTCATTTGGCATCTTTTGTCTACTACACCGTTATGTTGCTGAATTGTCTTCAGGCACTCGCTTCGAGGAAAGCATCCCTCCTAGCATGGGCTCATCTTCTTGCTTGAAAGATACCAACTAGTTGAGAAGTTAGCTTGTAATAGGTTTGAATTGCATTTCCAATTGAGTCATTGCATTTTGGGAGTTCTAGTTTACATTTTCTGTCATATTTTGATGTTGCTGAATGTCATTGAGGAATGTAAGATTTGCTCACAGCTCATGAAATAAAAATGCTATCATTCTGGGTATTGAATCTATCAATCTGTTTATGTGGGGCGACCATTCTTGCCAATTCCCAGATTTTATTTGGGTCTTTTTGATTTTATAGAGGAAATTCGCCCTTGTAGTTGGGCCGTACCATCTTGAAGTGCATCGAAGTTTGTGCAAAATAAATAAGGCTTGTTTTGGGTGGTTTAGGAATTGCATCTTGGGTGCCTATATCAGTATAGTAATTTGCATTTGATTTCTCGTCAATAGGATGTGTTTAGAGTGAGTTATGTACAATTTCGTGAGTTATTATGTTGCTGTTCTGCATTAAATCTTTCAAATCAGTCATACCAGATTTAAGGGAGTTCATTAGTTGTGCGAGGGGTTGATATTCAAAGAGTTTGTGATCGTAGAAGAGGGACCTTATCTTGTTATAGCTTTGGAAGTTCTTACTCTTATGATATCTGGCAAGCTCTCTAATTTGCTGTAAGTTGAACAGTAGTACTGTCAGCAATTCATTCCCTTCTTTTTGAATTTACATGTAATTCCCACTAAATAAGTGGAAGAGGCTGGCTTGCCGCCTATTTGCTTTCAGTTGCGTAGTTTAGGGACCCTCTGACCATATGCTCGCCATCCATCGGCGCCATTCTTGGTTAGGGTTACATTCTGTCATCATGCATTGATCCTCTGACCATATGCTCGCCATCACTCGGCGCCATTCTTGGTTAGAGTTCCTTCAGTTTGCATTGCATTGATCCTCTGACCATATGCTCGCCATCACTCGGCGCCATTCTTGGTTAGAGTTCCTTCAGTTTGCTTTTCATAGATCCTTTGACCAATGCTCACACCTTGCCCACATTGGGATCCTGGTGTACATTCTGGTTAGAGTTACTTTCCGCAACGTTTTGGTTTGTGCTAACCTTAACGGGTGCATGTTGCATTGTAATCAATTGTGAAAAATCAAAAAAAAATTGGTCCGGCTCATTACACAGACGTAGCTATAGCAGGTTTTCTCTTCCACAAGTTTCTGTTTTCTTGGCGGAAGATGTGGAAGGATTGACAGAAGATGAGGGAGATACACTTCCTCAATTTTACAGAGAGCAGGTTGATGGACAACCACTGCCGTTAGTGAACTGGTATGCCAAAGAGTTCACATCAGTAAAGGAAAGATCGAGCAGGGTCATCCAAAATAGTATGCTTTATTTAGAAAGCAGAAGGTTGGGAAAGGCATCCATGCCTAGAGCAGAGCTGCCACCAGAAGGACTTGTATCGCCTTCTTCTTCAAAACCTAAGCGGAAGAAGAGGAGTAATCCTCCTAAAAAGAATCCAGTGCCTAGTAATTCGAAGGTAAAAGCATCTGTTGCGATTCCACATGTAGAGCCAGTCAGAGAAGTTATTCAGACTTCTCCACAGCTTGAGGTTCAGCCCCGTATGCCGTCATCGACACAATTAGAGCAGCCTCCCATTCCAATTCACATTGATTTGGACATGGATTCACCTCCTCGCAGTGATTCTTTTACACATTCACATTCATCAGATCCTCCTGTGATTAGTACAGATCATTCCAGTGGGATTAGTCGGGATTCATCTTGGCTTGAGAGTTAACTGGGAAGAAAAAGGAGACAACCATCTTACATACTTGATCATTCAAATTTTGATCATGACCATCAAGATGTGCCTGAAAAGAGGATCAAGAAACAGATACATATTGGGAGAAGTGCAGGTAAGGAATTCATTGTTGAGACTGCTGCACCTCCAGAAGATAAGAGTCTAGACGAGATGGAAGCTCAAGACTTAGAAGTTATCACAGTTCATTTCGGTAAGAGTACTCGTCAGACAGATATTGATCTCCTACAGGTTGCTACAGATAGCGTCAAAGATAGGATGGTGAAAGATGGTGAAGATAAATCAGCTCTCAAGGCTGAAATACAGCAGCTTCGCCAGTACATTTCTAGCCTTGTACACAGGACAGGGGATGTTGTCACCGCGCTTCCACATATGTTAGAACCACCAACAGAGCAGGGTCAGATTGATCTCTTGGTTGCATATGGTAAGCGATTGGAGGAATGGGAAGAGGAGTTTGTTGCTAGAGGCCGCCTTGTACTTACAGAATTGTATCAATTGCGGTATAATGCACGTGAGCTTCGTCTATGACTTCAAGATGAGGAACGTGATTTGGCCATTAGTAGACCCAGGGATGAGATTCTGATTGCCAACTTGGGAATGTCATTTGATTCAGTCACAGAGGCAGAAGATAAAGAAGAGGTCTACATTTGGAGAACATAGTTGATCTTCAAGGCAGAGATAGAAGGAAAGATAGCATCTGAGGTGGCTGAGAGCAGAGAGCATGTTACTAGTGCACTCCGCTATATAAGAGACTGTGTCTCAATTACCATGTGTATATCAGCGTGTGGGTGGTGACTATGTTGAGCTTGTTGACATCTAGTTAGAGCTTCAAGCACTTATTCACGGTATTTTCAGTGGTGAGACCGTTGGCTGTAAGATGAATCAGCTTACAGCCATGTCAACATTGTTTGATGAGGCAATCAGGAGAAAGGGTGAGTTCCAGTGTCAGATGACTAATGGAGAAGACATGCTGCACAGACATAGGATTCTTCGCTAGAGCTTCAGTTCCCTAGATGGAGATGCAGTCAACGACCTCGTAGATGGGTTAATTTCTCTAAGATGAATCAGCGTACAGCCATGTCAACATTGTTTGATGAGGCAATCAGGAGAAAGGGTGAGTTCCAGTGTCAGATGACTAATGGAGAAGACATGCTGCACAGACATAGGATTCTTCGCCAGAGCTTCAGTTCCCCAGATGGAGATGCAGTCAACGACCTTGTAGATGGGTTAATTTCTCAAGATCAAGGCCAGTAGACTTCAGTTAAAGGCGTCCCACCTTTTCCAAGATAGACATTAGACACGGGAGTTAAACTCGAGGCTTCTTTCCGAGTTAACTGGTTGTTACACATTGCATGCCATGTCTTTCTTGGAAATATCTACATATACTTGGAGATTAGATTAGATTTTTCAGTTGACTGATGATAGCATTTCAGTTGACTTGCTTTCAATAAGGACGTGCATGTTGCACCTTGTCCATTTAGATTAGATGTTTCAGTTAACTGATGATAGTTTCCCAGTTAACTGTATAGTTTCATTCAATTAGGGTTTAGGAATAAGATATTGCATGCATTGCAAGACTTTAGTTGACTCAAGGTGATTTTAGGGTTGCCTACACCTTGAAGTCTATAAATAAGAGCTTTAAGCTCATTTGTAATTTAACTTTTGTTTGATAGCATACATGCTGCGCCTACCTTGCCTGTAGTATTGCTATTATTGTATCTGTTCAAAGAGTAATTGCTGTTATAATAAATTGTTGCGCCTACCTTGCCTTCATGTTATTGTTATGGTGTTTATTCGACCTTAGTTAAATGGGGTTGCTGGTTTGATCGTTATTGCATGCGTGTTGCGTCTATACAATCTAGTGTCCCAGTTGCTTACCTTTTATTTTTGTTGATTATAAGCCTATTCAGAAGAGCAAATAGTTGCGCCTACCTTGCCTTCATGTTGCGAAACTGTACTTAAAGCTTATCGTTTGATGTGTGTGATAGTAGACTCATTCAGCTAAGCAGATAGTTGCGCCTACCTTGCCTTCATGTTGTGAAGCTGTACCAGGTTTACCGTTCATTTGTTTGTTTTAATAAACTTCTTCCCGGATTAGCAAATAGTTGCACCTACCTTGCCTTCATGTTGTGAGCCCGCACCTGGAGTTTATCGTACAATACATTCTTGCTCCATTTCCTCATGCTCTGTTTCTTGAGGAAATTGGATAGATATTAAAGAAGTTAGCTTAGTTGTAGTTAGATGGTCTGCGAAACCAAAAAATACTTAGCTGCAACGTTCTAGGTTTTCTTAACCTTGTGCCTCTACCAGCTGAGAACAAAAAGATAGGACATTAGTTTAGTTTTGTATTTCATGCATTCCAGCACGACGAGGGAGCTTCCCCTCCTAATTTGAAGAGCACTCATTACGTAGTGTGCATAGCTGTCCGTACAAACTCACACTCCAGAGGTGTTAGTTCTTATATGATCTCCTTTTCAGCTTGCATTGAAATTCAGTAGATGTATGTTGAAGAAAGTTTATTTTAGTGTCTTTGTTAGAAAATCAATCTCGTTCATTTCTAACTCTTTTGCTCTGCGTTTACTTGAGAGGCTAGAAACGTCAATAGCGTAAGTTAAGTTGTAGTTTTTAAGTTTCATTTAAGGGAAAACCTCAACTGCAATATCTAGAGTTCTATAACCTTGTGTTCTCGTAGCTGAACCAAAAAGATAGGCAAAATTAGTTTAGTTTACTTTCTTTATGCAACTCAGCAAAAGAGGGAGCTTCCCCTCCTAATTCGAAGAGCAGTTTACTGCACATAGCTATTTGTTTCCAAAATGCGTTCTAGAGGTTCGATTTGAAACGCCAACAGTATTTTCCCTCTATCTAAGAATGTGATTCATGTTAAAATATTTGATGTATTAAATAGAGGAACGAAAGTTCCTTATATAGATTTTCAAGAGATGATGTTTCTAAAAGAAACAATCATAGACAAAAGATGAAAATATGAACTAACTAAACTAACTAAAGACGACAAAGATGACCAATTAAATTACATTATTTAACATATTTAATACCCTCCTTTAATGGTCATCGTTCTAACTACCCACAAAAACAAAGAACGTTTTGCCACAAAAGACAAGAGCGTGCCACTGACTCTTCCACTTGAGATGAGTCTACCACCAACCCTCTCAGAAACTGCAGAACTTCCGGAAAGAACCAAAACGAATCACGAAACATCCAACCTGATGTTGGGTAACAAAGCTGTCCCTCCCTAGAGTAGAGACACTGAAAAACAACTGCCATGATTTTGAGGAAAAAATCGGGAAACCCTTCAAAATTTTGCAGATGAGCATGATGCCCCAAAACAGACTGCAAGAAACCACGATTTTTGAAGACAAAATCTCAAAACCTTGAAACTGAAGTTTACAAAGCATTGTTTTTTTTAGAAAAAACGGTAAAAACCCTCGAATGAATCCCACGCATCTTTGCGAATTACAAAATACCATACAAAACATCGTTTTTAAGGAAAAAACGGTAAAACCCTTCTAGAAACCAGAGAGCCCTCCGAAACTGCAGAGCAAACCCTTAATTTTTGAGGAGAAAATTATAAACCCTCCCATGATTTTTTAGGCAAAAAATAAAAATACCCACAATAATTTTTTTGATGCACAAAATTTTAAACCCAAAAATAATTTTTAAGGTCTAAAATTATAAAACCTAGGAATAATTTTTTATGGATACAAATTATAAAACCTAGAAATAATTTTTTATGGATAAAAATTATAAAACCAGCCCAAAATTTTTTTTAGGGAAAAAAATAATAAACTAAAAATAATGAAAAACTAGCAAATGCAGCAAAACGCGATTTTGCAAATCGCTTAGAAATCCACATGAAATCGTTGCAATAGGGGACGCCAAGTGACGCAACAGGGAATAATGGAAACCCGCTGCCAAGAGGAGAAACACACGTGTTCAAAACAGATGCAAAACGCGAGCCCAAGGTCTGAGAAAACACGCGACTTCAATAAACGTAAAAATGCGTCTGAACACGACCAAAAAACGATGACCAATAGGAGAAGAAATCACGTCCGGGATAGGGCACGAAACACGACCTCCAAGTACCAGAAGATTGCACCAAGATAAGAAGAAAATCATGACCATATACAAAAGAAAACCGCGGCCTCAACAGACGTTTTTCAAAAAACCTGTGTCAAAAAAAGGACCAAATTGCGTCCAGAAAACAAGTCGCACACCAAGAAAGATACCCGTCGCAGCTCCAAAAGGACATGAAATTTCAGATGCACGCCAAAAACCCTCGAAAAATGCCATAGTCACGTGTGAAGTGAGAATCCACCATGATTCTAACTAAAACGGCCAAAATGGGAGTCGCATCCAACAAAGGAGAGCAAAAACGTATATGCAACGAGGTTGAGATACAACCACGAAAGGAAGATGTGAAAATACCACGGAGGAAGAAAAACGATTAGAAAAAAAATAAAAAAAATAGAAGATCGATTAACTTGCCCTCCCAAAAACTTGAGCCCTCCCGTGAGGAAATCAAACTTAGATCAGCTCTGATACCATGTTAAAATTTGATGTATTAAATAGAGGAACGAAAGTTTCTTATATAGATTTACAAGAGACGACATTTCTAAAAGAAACAATCGTAGACAAAAGACGAAAATAGAAACTAACTAAACTAACTAAAGACGACAAAGATGACCATTAATATTACATTATTTAACATATTTAATAATTCAAACTCTATTCACTGTTGTCAAGTATTGATGGAGTCCCCAACCCATCAGATACAATAGTACTATGGAGAAATCATTTTTATACCCTATAACAAATGAATAGTTGGACCAATGAAACTGTACTCGAAGTTGCCATGCCTAGTACATTAGGAGTGGGCATTCAGGGATTGATAAATGCTGTTGTTGCCGAATTTGTCCCTAGTTAGGAGGAAAAGAAGAAATGAGATCAAATTCTCCTTGTAGGCATGAAATGCTGTGATATTTTCTAGTTTGAAATTTTTTCAGTTCAATATCAGAAAAAAAATTGTTCTTTAAACTTAGAAAGGAATAAACATGTAAAAATTTAATACCTCAGTTGTCTTGCAAAGAATATTTGAAATCTAGTTCTAGATAAACTTAATAATAAATATGCAAGGTATATATAACTCCATTCCATACTTTGTCAATCTCATTGATGCATCTAGAAATGAGATAATATGAGCATGCACTACAGCACAACAAGCTGTACCAAAGGTTTCAGTGTCTACTTGTAGTGAAATACATGATGCTGATACTTATGAATGCAATAGACATTAATCTCTAAGGAGGAGGCCAAATTTTAGACTTAGATGTGCTAGACTTAAAAGGTTCAGGCTATTCAAAATTTTCCATAGAGGAGCACATCCAAAGTCTCAAAAAGACCTAAAACACATTTTTTGTTATGCCTATAAACAGAAGGGGCATCATGCTCATTCTTGTGCCAAAAGGGCTCCTAAATAGGTACAAGCTTGTTTCGATATAATATACAATTTTTGATTGGCAGAATCTTGGTGAAAATGAAGATCAATGGCAGTATTCATTTGGGAGTTCAAGAATTGTTTATGATCAAAGAAATCTACAAAGAAGTATATCAAGATCTAGACTCTGGTCCAATATTTGGTGAAATAGATCTACCAAAGGCAAAAGAAGTCATTATGTGATAGGGACATTTAATGGTCACTTCAAGTGAAGAAATCAAAGAGGAAGAAGATGAAGAAGCCTATGAAGACTATAAGGAGCATTGTATTGGGCAAAAACTGCAAAGCAGTGGAAACAGAATTTGAGAATGAAGAACGAAGTTGCTCTAAAGAATCTGTTAGTATTTTTTCTGACAGCAGATGAAGATCGGAATGGGAAAAGTCTACAATTTCCAGATATGATCCCTCGAGAAACCCAAAGGCTTTAACTCCATATCCTAACAGCATTTTGTAAAATCTGTAGTCCAGCAGATCAAATCACCTCTCAATGTGCCAATAGCCTTCTGCACTGAGCAGCATCAAATCAATATATTAATGCAAGCCAAAGCTGCTGTATATGTACCTGTTCATATTGCAGTTGACAAAAACATAGATTTTAAAAAGCTTGAGGCCAGGTTGAAATTTGCCAAACCATGTCTTCAAGAACTGGGTTTATTGTCCTTCTCCACATCCTGTATAAAGACTTAATGGTAAAAGAGATGTGCATTATTTCATTACGAATGTTATGATTTCTATAGGAAATGAGGTTGTATATACATAATACAAACTTTGTTCAGATTGATGCTTCTGGATATGATA